>BSBM01001005.1:30925000-31547500 GCA_027924585.1 Larix kaempferi
TTCCTCCCACAGTTTACTGAAAGAGATCAATTTCTTTCTTGCACAGATTCCTTGAATAAAAGAGTCCCATGACCTAGGTAGGCCATTCAGGGTGGTCATGACAACTTCACCATTGTCCACTACTTCATCCATAGCTTCAAGTTTCTCCTTGATTTGAGAGACCTTGGAGAAGTAAGATTGAATGGTTATTCAACATCTTGACCCCTTTCAATTGATTCCACAGAGTCATCTTCCGATTTATGTTCTTCCCTTCAAATAGCTTGGTCAGAGAGTCAAACATCTCCTTGAGTGTCTTTAGAGAAGACATATGGGGTATGAGATGGTCTTTAATAGAAGCGGCAATGATTCTCTTTTCCTTGACCAAGTTCTTCTTATGCAATACCTTGGCCTCTTCATCCTCTGGAATAGGGATGTCTTTTTTTTTATATATGAGTCCAACTCATTCTCTTCCAGGATTAACCCAATCCTATACTTCCAAGATCGGAAGTTATCATCCCCTTCAAGCTTATCCTCAAGCTTGGTGTGGTGAGACATCTTAAAGAGTACTTCAAATGGAAATAGAAAAGATTTAGGTCTTACCACTTGAAACGCTGAAAACTAGATCTGGTCCTGGATTAGGTTTTGTCAGAAAAAAACCTAAAAATTCAAAATGTGAATTTCAAATTTCTGAAAGGATAGAAAGATGTGCCTTGATGAGATGATCAGCCTGGTGCATTCAGAATTTGAGATCCGCAAAGCTTTACCCTTCAGATTTGTCTTTTTGTCCTCCTAGGTTCACTAGGGAGAGCCCTGAATTAGGGTTTGAGTTTCCCAGAGATCTACCCAGCCAAAAATCTCGATCCAAAGCTCTAAACTTCAATTGTTTGCAAGGAGCTTCCAGCTGTCTCTTCAGATTCCATAAATTCCTATTTTTGTGGAAACCCTAATTTTTAGGGCCAAATCTGAAAATGCTCAGAATTGAATTCTGTTTGGACAAATAGATTCTCCTTGATGAGTAGAGTCAATCTACTATACTGCTTTTCCAAAATCTATGGAGAGAAACCCAATAAACAAGAAACTCAAGTTTTCGTCACTGCAAAATGTCTTCTTCTCAGGTTAGCTCTGATACCATGTTAAATTTTGAGCATTAATTCACAATACTCTAGGATCTTCACTGAGAGAATAACATATACAGTATATCAATGCATAGCAATCACAATAAGCATCACAAAAATCAAAAGCATGAGAGACAAGAGACACAGAGTTTCCGTGGGGAAAACCCTAAGGTGAAAAACCCCACAAATTCCTCAGAGATAGAGAGAGCAATGGCTCAACCAAAGTACAACCAAAATACACTGAGATAGTCTCCTAGTAGCAGATGATCCTCCTCCTCACTAGTGCGCCACTTTCTGAGTGAGAGAGATATGACTTTCCGAATGATCTAAATAGAGATCTCTTGATCTCTATTTATACTAACCTGTTTGCCCAGTGACCTTATGGGACCGACTTGTCTAGCTAGGTACATCCACAATATAATATATATATTTCAGGGCCAACCCCACACATGGTGGTCTAATAACCCATCGGCAAGTACACACACTTGCGACACTTGTCAATCCACATGACGACACTTCCTTATAGAGGAATAACACATCTCTAATAAGGGTACAATAAATATAGATGAAATACATAGATGAAATACATTCCAAAGTTACATATACATCAACAATGGCAATATTGGCTTTGAAAAGGGTGTTTTTCTATTGGAATGGTGTGTTTTTTACTAATTATGAACCTTAAATTGCAGTTTGTTGTTATAAAACTATGAACTTCAATTCAAAAAGTGTGAATTTAAAATAAAAGATGCAATTTCTAATTTGAAAAGTGTGAATTTGTAAATGTTCTAAATTTTAAGGTGAGAAAATCAGTATCTAAAATATTCAAGTCACTTTGAAGACGGGGCTAAAACTGCATTTATAAACTCCAAAATCAAGCAAAGTCTGGTTCCAAAGCTGCCAAATCCAGGTTCCAAAAGTGCCAAAACCAGATCCAAAATTGCCAAAATCGATTCCAAAATTGCCAAAACCGATTCCGAAAGTGCCAAATCAAGGTTCAAAAAGTGACAAAACCAGTTCCTAAAGAGCCAAAACCGGTTCCAAAAGTGTAAAAGCCAGTTCTGAAAGTGACCAAACCGGTTCTGAAATCGCAAAATCCGTTTCTAAAGTGCCAAATTCCAGGTTCCAAAACCATACTTTTTCTTTTGAACGAGGCTCAACATAAATGAATGAAGGGGCGGGTGACCCTTCTTCTTCCTACTATTATTTAATAGTACTAGACTGCAAGATGGGTGATTCGATCCTTCTTGTGTTCACCATTCTGGATATAGGTGAGTTGTCGGATATTGGTGTTCACAATTATCTACTAAAAGAAGGGGCAGCCGATCCTTCTTTTCAGTGGTCAAAAGTCAAGAAAAATATTGTTTACATGTTATATCACAGGCAATGTCCTAATCGCCGCCACATACTGCGGAAGTCGGTAGTGGGGAAATCTTTTCCCAACCTTCGTAGATTAATTGTATTTCATTTCTCTTTTAATTGAAGGGTCGACCGACCCTTCTTGTGCTTAGTATTTTTGCATTCTTCACCATTCAGGATATAAATGAATTGACAACCTATACTTTGTAGGTTGAATATTTCCACAATTCCCTCATAAATGAAGGGGTTGCCGGTCCTTCTTCTTCCCAATATTATTTTCATACTAGTTTAAGACTGCCAGAAGGGTCGACCAACCCTTCTTGCGATTTATATTTTTCCATTCTTGACCATTATGGTTATACATGAATTAATATCTATTTTGGAAAGGGAATATCTCACACGTGTGAGCCTCAAAGAGAGAACTGTCACCAAAGGAAGTGATGACATGGCATGGTAATCAGAAGGGTCGACCGACCCTTCTTCCAATGTCAAACTAATTTGAAAATAATACGGGGAATAGGAAGAGTCGACCGACCCTTCAATTATAAGGAAATTGTAAAAATATAACACCTTGGAAGTTATATCATATAAAAATGGTTTTTCCCGACTTCTGTTTTACGTCAAGAAGGATCTGTCGCCCCTTCTTTCCATAGTTAATTATCAAAACCTTTATCCATCAATTCAGCTATAGTCATAATGGATAATACAAGAAGGATCGGCTGACCCTTCATTTAGGAGGGAATTGTAACAATGATATCCTAGGGTGACTAGTGGAACGATGATATTGTGACACGTGGAACGATGATATTGTGACACGTGGCATATTTGATTTGGCACATTGAGTATAATGAGGTTCCTAATGCGGGTTTAACCACAACACAACCAGGAAATGAAAATTCACTCATAGCAAGATTACCCTCTGGAAATTGAATAGCAACATTTTTTCTATGGAATATGACGACTAACAAATTACCCATATTGGTCTTTGTGTTTAAGAAGAGCATTAAAGATCCCATAATGATTAACTGTAATGAATTGCTAGGCAATTGCTTAGAACCTTTCGGTCTAAGAAATGCAATTATTACATCTGTAACGAAATAACATGTAGCATGCGCCAACAAAATTTGGATTATTTGTTTTGGGAGGAAATTATTGATCATATATATAGGTAGCACAACATCGATGCAGATAAGCTTTCAAAAGATGCAATGAAAAAAGAAGTTGGTTATTTGTTTTGGGAGGAAATTATTGATCACTTATGTTTTGATAAGGGATCAGTAAATTTCTTTTACTAAGCCATATTTTGGACTGCTTTTTGACCTAGAAGGGCTAAGTTTCTAAATAGCTTAAAGTTTTTTATTTTTCTAGTAGAAGGATGAAATTCTCAGACTGTTTTTGAGAAATTATTGTAATTTTCCAGGAATTCTTTTTGACAATATCTGGTTTACTTCAGCTCTCCAATGATTCAAGTAACCTCATGGAACATACATGTACTATTTGTTCAATCTGTGGAATGAAATTATGTGTAAATAAATGTAAGCCATGAATATTCTATGTTAAGCATGTTAGAAGGTTAATATGTATTCATGAATGAGGTTTCTTTCAATTGCATAAGCTATCTGTTGTATTAATTTTGTATGTGAATGATGAATGGCTAAACTCCATTTATGTAATACATGTATGCTTATGCTGTCACAACCTCATTGATGGATGGATGCCTCTTGTATGTTCTTACAATGATAGGCATAAGCCTAGTTATGAAGCTGTTAATTAGATGCTTAATAACTTAACTTAGCAAATTAACTTAATATGATGACAAATCAAGCACACATATTTATATGTTTTATGATTTAACAATACAATTTAAACAAAGTTACATTTTCAGAAACCAAACTCAACACTATACAAGAATTATAATCACAGTGAAATTGGACATACTAGTACAAACAAACATTCAAGTGTATTATTTAACAAAATACTTCCATTTTTATTTTATTCACAATTGGCCTCACATCGCTCACGCCATCCAGGTGCAACAAGCAAGGCCATAATCCATCTAACAAAAATGTGTCGTCGACATCATCAGAATAATTATAAGTTTTTGTTATAATACAGTTTCCTTCATCGTTAGAAACATGTTTTTCTTCGGAGTCATCGACAATCACAGTATTTGTCCGATCCCAACCATGGTTCAAAATGTCCCAAACTATACTTAAAGTATTGCGATATATATTAGGATTTCCAACACCCTTAAAACCCTCTCTGGGTACGGAAGAACAATTTTCCTGTGTTAAAATTAATATAAATTGTTCCCTTTTCAATCCTATTATTTGTAATAATCTAGGCAAAAACTCGTCAACGTTTTTTCGTTGAGCAGATGTCCATACCCCAACCTCAAAAATACGAAAGCATTTTTCAAAAAATTCCCTTAAGCTTGGGTGTATAAAATAATACTTTGTTGATGTTTCGATGTCCGATGGTCGTCGCAATCCGAGTTTATGTTTTCTATGTATTGCATGTAACAAAACACCATTGAAATAAAAAATGATCAATGGTTTTCTAGTACTATCTGCAAACAAAAAAAACACACACAAACCAGTCAATAAAATATTATGGCTCAATGTTTCTAAGTATATTGCTTTCATGTTCAACAATTTTTTAAACACATTACCAGATACATGGTACGATGTCCATAAATAAGATAAAAAATGTGCAATAAAACTTACATCATTTAAATGTATGAGTAACTGTAAAAAATATACAATTCACTAAATGAATTTGTTTTGTACAATATGACGGTCATCTCAAATTCAATGTGTTTAATGCCCCATTTTTGAACGAGGCCGTAGATAATTCAATAGAGCACACAAAATTGTTTTTATAGTTATATCTCTCTGTTGTGAACCGTCAAATTTCCAACTAGTTGGCATTTTCAAGCAGTTTTCCTTGCTATTATCTGCTGATTGATATTGCCCTTCATCTATAAACAACATGTCCGTTTGTTTATATATATATCCATATTGGATAAGTACATCTTTGAAGGACTTTTTGTATATTATGTTTGGTACTTCACCAACATTATAGTATGCAGACATTGAGTGATTATAAATAATACTAGGTTCGCATTGCTCTCAACCCCAAATAAATACAAATTCTTCATTTTTCAACCATTCAAATACATCCAGGAAATTTTTAATTTCCATGTTGTCGAGCCAGGAAAACCACAGAGCAACGTCAAAATGCTCTCTAGCAACACTGATAATTTTGCGGCTGAACATGCGTGTATAATAACGATAGCATTTATGGACAAAATGAGGTTGTTTGGAAGAATATTCAATGTTGGATAACATCCAAACTCCAAATAGCAACCCCTCTACTCCCAGGACCAATAGTTTCTTTTGCGGTGATAATATCCACACTGCATACAAGAACAGTGACTATATATATAACAACAACAACACTTTGTTCATGAAGTTAATGATCACAACAGATTCAATTGATTTAATAAAAGCATCACACTGAACTAATAATATGTTACATTCAAACGAAAATAGCAACGTCTCTGGAAAAAACAGAAAACACATTGAATGGTTTAAAATAGGCAATGATAGATTACATCTACAAAATTTAGGCAATGACAGGTTACATTTGATAGTTTCTGATATCAGCTGATTCTTGCATTTTACTCAAACGTTGCCAAAGTCCATGTACCAATTCAGTATCTGTCCGAAGGGACGATCCAATAAAAGGATTACACGAAATACAGTTTTGAAATGGAACTACTTTCTCAACATCACCCTCCAAAACAATCATTGATGTATTAATTTCTGAAGTTTGCATTGGGAACTCCTTCCCCACACTCTCCATATTTTTTGTGTATTTCCTTCTTGATCGAAGGTACATCTATCTCGAAACCAAATAAATAAATAAAAATTCTCATATGATTTATCTTTACCGCATGCCAACAAAAATTTTGTAAGCAGTACCTTCCCCTCATTGACACCACATTTAGATGTCCAAATCCCAACATTGAATTTGGAAAAAAGTAAATCCAAAAATCGAAGGGCATTTGTTCGTGACTCATATGAAGTTTTTCTATATTTAAATTCACAATTTATTAGAGTAGTCTCTTCCCCCTTTTTTATCTCTTTTGGAGTAATTTTCTGTGACTTTCTTCCGATATAGAAAACCTTCCATTTCTAATATCAATAACATTTTTGTATGGGTAGCTGCACAGAAATATTGTTTTTCATTATATATACTTCGGAATAAATTTGTTTTATCAATCTAAGTAGAAAATATTGTCTTTTACCTGTCAATGGCAGGCCAACATTTGACTGGTGAGTAACATCGCTGGAGACACATCATTTTGACACCAAGGCGCCCTCTCCAGGTTCAATACTGGCCAAGCCCTCTCCTTGTGCTGCATTGTTCAAGCTCTCGCCTTGTTCATTATTGTCCAAGCTCCCACCTGGTTCCTTATTCTCCAATGTGACTTGCTAGCCAATCTCTAGGGACATCGTCGATGCTTGCTCTAGTTGTGGATGATCCACATGTTGACATGGAAATGTGCAGGTATACATTTTATATAATTTTTTGCAGGTCACTATCCCCTTTCATAATTTACTTAATTTAACCACGATCTGTGAAAAATAATTCTTTACCTTCTTGTCCTGTTTTGTAGTTCTTTGTAGATTGTCTATCACCTTCAATTTCATCATCTGATATTGTAATTCGATTGGAGGATACCTGGGTATGCTCTTTATTTGAAGCTATAGTAGAATAGGAATTTAAAGAAGTTATTGAACATAACCGACCGAGAAAAGTAAAATAAAATCAAAGACATATGAAAATGTTAATAGGAATACCTTGTTTGAGAAAAAAGTAAAATAAAATCAAAGACATCTAAAAATGTTAATAGAAATGCCTTGTTTTATACCCAATTCATGGTAGAAACTGTTCATGAACAGCTCTTGTTCTACTATCTCCACAATAGAAATTACTATTCTTTCCGGAGAGTTGGTCAACGAAAGAAGAAGCCTACATCCTGTGTACAGCGAAAGAACTGTTCCTTCATAAGAGACATGTCTGGAAACTATGTGATCCCATAATTCCTGTGTCCTTTCTTTTGGAAACACATGGCTCCTTACACTATCATTGTTAACATTGGGCCGAGGTAAATCAAGCATCGGTAGGCCCTCGTCCTTCCAATCCATATCGATTTCAGAGGTAGATAAAATATCCTCAACATTTACAATGTGCCAACATTGTATAATAGAGAATCCTCTAAACAGGTCCTCGGAGAATTCTCTATATACTCCCATTGTAGGATTCGTCGTAACATGTTTTTTTTATTTCTTGTGAAAGCTTTAGAAATCATACAAGAGTTCTCCATATCAACTAGAAAAATACAAGTACATTCCTCTTGATTTGTTTCAAGGTAGTACAAAAACTCCAGCGTGTCTTCTTTTGTCCATGGAATAGCACAATTACACATATCCACAGCAACGAATTCACAGCTGACTGTCACACCAAAAAATGGAATTGTTTTGAGTGTGGTGACCAATGAATCAGGGTAACAACATTGACAAACAAACTGTGAACTATTTTCAACGTCTTCAATGGACATCCTCTCTTTATTGATATATAAATTCAATATTTTATGAGCATCAATTGGTATTTTGGTACCAATATCCACTTAAGATTCGTTCTTTCTCTTTTTACTCGGAGATTTTGGTTGCTTCCCGAAGCATAAAATACTGCACAGTTGCTTGAGATGGTTTGGTGCAATTTTATATATTTCAATGAAGTTATGGTCAGTGACATTCTCTGATCGATCAATTTGAACATCATTAACTTTGAAATATTTAGCGATCGAATGCCTGGTTGACCTCTCGTCCTTTATTTGTTTGCAATATTGACTGAAAGTTTCTGCGCAAAATTTTTGATCGACTAATGTCCTCAACCAAACCGATCCGTTGATTATATTGTCCGCCATAGTGGTCAATTCATCTTCATCAAGATCACGCAGTGGTCTGAAAACATTAGAGCCATAATTCTTTATTTTATTTACAGAAAAATCATCCTGAGAGATGCTCTTCGGCGAGCAATCCAAGGCGCCACTTTTGTAAAGCTTGAATATAGACTGCCATTTGCTCCACAGTCGTTCCGATGTCAAAACAAGAGTTAGCTTGTCTTTAAGGCTCTCCCGGTTAACAAGAAAGATATCGATACATTGAGTTTGGAAAGACTGCAAACATATAAAATTGAATATTCCAGTTAATTTCCTAATTACATAACACAGGAAGCAATCTAAAGAATTTGATTGATAAGAAGAAAAATTCTATACCATCCAAACATCACTGGGAGCATTTCCCTTTCCCAGGTGAGATGGACAAGTGCACAATAACCATCTCTCCCTTGCTTTTTCAACTAAAGAAATGAATGTAGTGTTTGAGAATTCCTTGTTTGACAAGTTCTGCTATTTGCATAATTTGTTGATGATGTCTTGAGGAATGTCTCTATGTACAAGACGCGCTATTCGATGTTGATACCTTTTATGGAGCTGTTTATATTGATCATCTACAATGATTATTTTCTGCACATAAATAATATGCTGCCCATCCAATATATAAAAATTTACTAATGGCAGATCAATTTCTTTTTCATTTTCAGGAAGAAAGGGAAATCTGTCTCCTTATTGAAAGGAAATAGAATAGCATCTCTCAATGTTGTTTTAAATGTATGGATAAGTGATGCCACCATCCTTTGCATGACCTCCTCATCAACCTTTCGATATTGTAAGTGCGGAGGCGCAACAACACATCTTGTTACGTCAATGGGAAAAACTTTCTCATCGAACAAAAAGTATTTGATCTGATGTTGTTGAACTTCTTTTGAAGTTTCGAATCTCTTAGTCGCTTTCTGTGGCATCGCTTTAGAAGTACTTCCTTTGAGTTGTTTCAAGGTAGATTTCCGCACATCTCTTACAATATTTTGGATAAATGCTCTTCTGTTGTATGTTAGAATCTTTTCATGGCATACCGTTATCGGCCGCTTATTAATATTCATATAATGTAATACAGAGGAAGTTTTCCTAGCCAGCATTGTTTTCCTCCATACCGACAAAATTCCTTTCTTCAAGGATTTTGCGGTATCAATTCCGGAGCGATTAGAAACAACATACGAGGGAAAAACCCACCCTTGATTAGCATAGGAAATCGAATCTAGATCGGGACCATTTTTCATTAGATCTGGTCGATAATCAAAAACCAGAAGATCACACTGTATAAGGCAGTACTTTTCACCAATGATCGCTTCAGCTTGAACTTGCAATTTTTTATCAGAATCAATGGGTTCCACATATGTCAATATCCCAGCTCTAATCGGCTTTCCCTCGAAATCCAAGTACAATAGATATATATCCGGGTACAAATTATCTGGTTCTTCCATCTCAACATACCATCCATTTGTGAATGGTGGAAGGTAGTGATCTTTTGTCAATTCAAAGCAAGGGATTTCCTGGTAGTTACTGAGGCTCAACAAATCAGCCATGCTTTATCTGCAAAACAGTCAATATTAAGTAGTGAATATAAGAATGCATACAATGTCTATAATTATAAATTAGTGTTTTAATATTAGATGTATACTTGCAAATGTTCATGCTAATGATCGATGGTTAGGGAATGACCCCTCATTTTCAAAATCAATTGATTGATTAAGATCAAATCTGCTAGCATTATCCATGAGATATAGATTGCACATTTTATAGAGTCCTTTGGGATACGGATCGATCATAGAACGAGCGATCATCATAGAAGGGTCGGCCAATCCTTCTTGTTTATGTGTATGAGTTTATCACATGTTTTTTATTCGAGTTTATGTGAGTTTTTGCGCTTAATTTATATGCATGTGAATGGTAATTGCAAATTGATTAATTGGAATACAAGTGCATGATTGTGAAGAAGCACATAGTTTGATGAATTCGTAGCAAATTGGTGAATACATTAGAGATTCATCCTAGTTCTGTATACTACGATAGCTGCCAAGTGTGAAGTCATCTGGTATTCTAGTTGATGTTAAATAGAATGTTATGCGAAGATGGTAACGACATCTATGCATCACCATGGTTAAGAGAATCTTGATTATGCAACCTCCATATTCGCTTCAGGTTAGACTTCAACCTGTTTACAAGGTGATGCCGAAAGGTCGGCCGACCCTTATCTCAGTATTCTTCCAGTGTTCACCATCCTTCATATACATGAATTGACACCCTCGCCTTCGGAGGTTGAATACTTTTACAATTCCCTCGTAAATGAAGGCTAGGATGAAACTTCTTGTACCCAGGACTCGTTTCGTAATAGTTCAATATAGCAAGAAGGGTCGGTCAATCCTTCTTCTGTTCACCTTTCTGGATATGGGTGAATTCACAATTCTCTACTAAAGGAAGGGGTGGCCGATCCTTCTTGCCAGATGTCGGGAGTTAGGATGTGGACAGGGGCCAGATGGATAGTTGATAATAACAACGCAAATCCAAGTTGTGAGGAAGGCAACGTTTGAGAGATTGAAGACTGTGGAAGGCCGTGGGGCTAAGCATGGAAGGAGATCAACGGTACCAGATTGATCATGCAAGATGTATGACTCAGACAAATTCCTTTATACCTAGAGGTGCAATAATGATAGGAAAGGATAGATAATATAAAAAATGGAATGCACGGAGATCTGAGTACTGTTTTATTCAGTTGCCCCCTTCCTCCCTTGGTCGAGGTCAATGGGGAAAGTTAATTTAGATAGACTCAAATAGACTTTAGCACCTTGGTGAATGCACATTCTATCTTGAACCAAGTCCAACAAAACATATGCAATAACTAAACAACTAGCTCAAAGAAAAATTGAAAGAATCAGGTAAGAGAGCTACAATGGAATGGCACATTACACATATGGAACAAAGTTATATTCATTTTGAATCTTTGATACAATATAATCAAAATTAATCTAGCTAAGGGGTTTAATCTTGCTCCCATGCATATTGTAAGAAAATTTCCCACTTCCATAGGTATGTTCTTCCTCCATGAGATCAAATGAGCTAAGCGTTAAAATTGGACAAAAGTATTTGCAGGCCACCCGATAATTTGAAAAGATTTATGGTATTAAGAATGGAATTTACCTGTATTGAATAGATGGTAACCTTAATTAAGCTTGGACAATTATTGGATAGTAAGATCTACAAATCATACAAAGATAACAAATAAAAATTATTAGAGAGTATTGATTGGATTGTTTCTTTTCTCTTCTTTCCCACCAGACCAAATCATTTTGACAGTAACTAAATGGCTACCTTTCCTTTGTTAAAAATTTCCATGCAATGAAGGGGCAACCATCCCTTCTTCTACCAAGTATTCTTTTCATAATACTTCTATATTGAAAGAAGGGTCGGACAATCTTTTTTGTTGTCAACATTCTGGATAAAGGTGAACTCTTGGATATAGGTGTTCACAATTTTATACTAAACAAAGGGGCGGCCGATCCTTCTTGTGGCCAATCTCCATTCCCCACTATTTACAGTGGATGTAGGGAGTCGGAAATTGTTGTCCCATCCCGCAATCTGCATTCCTGGATGAGGGATAGCAGTATTGATGGAACGTTTTAAGAAATATAGGTATCCACAATCCGCAACATATTTGCGTCTTCGGTAAAGGTGATGAAATCCTCATGCGGAGTGCAAGAAGGGTCGGCCAACCTTTCTTGTGCTGAATATTCTGTTCAAAATAGTTCTAGACTACAAGAAGGGTCGGTTGATTCTTCTTGTGTTCACCATTCTGAATACAAGTGAATTGTAACCTATAGGTGTCTGCAATTCTCTACTAAACGAAGGGGCGGTCGATTCTTCTTGTCGTGTGTTGGGACAAATATTGTTGATATTTTATAACTTAGACAATATATCGATCCCAACTATAATTTCGTTGGGGAAGTCGGAAGTCTGGAATTGTTTTCCCAGCCTAGGCGGGTTGAATATTTTTACAATTCACTCGTAAATGAAGTGTCGGCCGACCTTTCTTCTGCTGAGTATTTTGTTCAAAACAGTTCTAGACTACAAGAAGGGTCAGTCAATCCTTTTAATGTTCACTATTCTGGATACAGGTGAATGGTTGGATATAGTTGTTCACAATTTTATAGTAAACGAAGGGGTGGTTGATCCTTCGTGTCGAAGGTCAGAAGTTGGGATAAATATTGTTTATATGTTATAACTTAGCCAATATCAGTTCTAGGATGAATTCTACATTAATTTGGAAGAAAGAACATTGACAATATTTAAATGTGTGGATCAGAGCATATAAAATGAATTATAACCCAGGTATTACAGTCAACTATGAGGCAAAGCGATAAGATGGTGTAACACAAAATAAATCCACAAAAGAGAAATTAAAATACTGAAGAAAGTAAAAATATATGAATCTCTATTTCGGATATACTTTTACTTCTTTTCTTCACTGAATTCTTCAAAAAATATTACGTCACTGTATTTTTTGCTCTCGGATCCAACCTTTATTACTCTGTAAAATCAAAATTTATACAAAACGATCTTTAAAATCATCGCTAAAAAATAAATTTCAAAGAAATCTCTCAGATCCAACCCCTATTATCTTGTTCAAGTTTGAATAAATTTGCCATTTATTTCAATCCTTCTACTGTTTGATGATCAAAAGCCTTGTTTCCATTTAGATGTCTCCTTTGCGATATAATTTGATGAGGATCATAATTCATCCTTCAGCCTCTTGGAAAACCATAATCTTCAGTAATTTTTCTACTACAGAGAGGGCTTCCTTATTCTTAATGATGAATGGACCAACTTTAAGGGGGAATTTCACATTAGATGCTTTTTTGAAAGCACATAAATGTTCTTCTGAATGCAACCTTTGTCTAACAAATTCCAAGGCAAAAACCCTTGCTGTTAAAAATGCTGGCAATAGATATGGTGCTCCAGTAAAACCATACACCCTACTTATACTATGTTCTCTATACAAGAACCAATCACCTGTTTGGCCTTCTGGTGTAGGCTACAAAGTTTCTTTTTTTTCTAACACTCGGAGCATTTTAGCATTAAAAATAATTCTGTAAATTTTTTCCATGATTTTATGGGTGAACTCCAACATATTGACCTGTTTATTAAGGTCATGACAAATTGGTACCGAGAAACTTGGATTTCGAAATGTTTGAAAAATATGACTGATACCTGAAATGGTTCAACTGGTTTAAATTCACCAACTGGACATGAATCGTTTTAGCTAGGAATTCATCAAAATTAAAACAACACACCGGACTCGACTGTAACTCTGGTGAAATTACTTGGAGAAGGAAACCTAACATAACTTCTGTGATTCGACTTATCACTATCTAGACCTAAATTTTGATTCAACAAGGACAAAACTAACTGGGTATCTCACTGAAAGACATCAATACTCAATGGGAATGATAGGTTTTCATGCGACTGACTATCTTTCAAGACTTGTAATAAAAACTTGTCTTTTTCTGCAGGACTGCTGTTTCTATAAAATTTGCCAAATTTTCTTCGTTAAATGACTCAAGGTTTTTGGTAAATGTTTCGGGTAAACTTAGAACCTCACGGACAGTCTGCGCATTTACTGGGCATAGAATTTTGGTCCTTTTTACATTAATGATTACCCTTTTTCCCTGCGAATAATTCGTTGCACACCAACAAACAAATTCGGGGAAGTGTAGGGTTTGTTCGACACAAAAATAGTACAGAAAATAACCAAAAACATTAAATAAATCCTTTCCCTGTGACTTACACTCCATTAATTTATCCTTAGACTATAAAATACTACACAGACAAATCAGGGTCGAAAACAGGGTCAAATACAAGCTTCTCCTTAGACTGCGAAATACTACACACAGACAAAACAGGGTCAAAAACAGGGTCAAATACAAGATTCTCGTTTTCATCTAAACTTTCATTGAAGGGATGAAGGTTTTGGGTTTTCGACATTTGGGACACAAAATATAAACACTGAGGGTTTCGAGCTACCTGTGAACTGTGAAGTGAGCTTCTTGGGTGTTGTTCGAGTTGACGAAGACAATGACGTGTTTCCCGTGGACCATTCTTTTCCTCCAGGTAATAAGTAAGCGACAAAAACATTTTTTAAAACTTCAAACAAACCTTTTATAGAACATATGCTTAGGTGGTTTCCGAACTTGCGATGAGTGGTTTAAATTTAACCGCTTTTCATAGCGGACTCCACCAACGCTTGCCACGTGGTAAGCAATTTAATTTCCACTCTACCTTTTCCAAGTTTAACCACCATGCACTTTCTAGCGCAGGAACCCATTTCCACCTTCGATTATCTGGGTGTCTGCCACGTTGCTACACGTTTGCAACTTTGGTGTGAGTTGTCCAATTTTTTAGCACCTTTTCCGCCTCCACCCTTAGAGTGAGAGACCTTATGTAGAGACCTTAGAATAGTGACAATATTTTCATTGTTCCTCTCTATAAAAATTAATAACCCAAGAATCCATATAGAATAAAATTAAAAAACATAAAGACAAAAATACTAACAATATGAAGAAATCACTTGTTGGATGAATAATACCAATTGTAGACATTGTTTGTAGATGGGTTTGTAGAAGATCTAGTGTAACATGGGAAGAAGTCGATGAAGAAGAGGGAGAGATGACCATAAGATATAAGAGAAGTCTAAACAACAAGATCAATCTTCCAAGAGGGCATTGATGGCATTGAGATGAAACATTAAATTAGGAAAAGAAGGAGAGATCACGTGTCGTAGCAATAACATCTAAGGTTGTGTTGTTTTTTTAAACAACCCATTTCATATTAGCTCCATAATTATATTGTTCATGTTTGACTACTGATAACTCGAATGCTTCCAAATGGCTCCAAATGCTTCTGATTTGGGTCTCAAGGTGTTTGAAAGGTATTAGGACATAAAAAGAGACAAAATTTGCATTGTTCCTCTCTATGGATTTTAATAAGCAATTTCTAACCGAGATAAACCAAGAACCCATATAGAGGAAATTTTAGAAACATAAAAAATACCTAACAATTTGAAAATAACATTTTAAAAATATTCATAACTGTTGAGATTGAATTGACAAGTAATCAAACTTCTAATTGAAAAACCAAGGTTAGATGCAAATGGAATACAATCTATGCAATTTCCAATGAATACAGAGATCGATAAACACAAAAGAGAGAGTGAATCTAAAAAATATGTTCACGAATACAAAAACTATTATCTTGAATCACGTCATTAACAAACGCCACTCCTTTGAATCCCTTTGGCAACTTGAAAGTGGACGACAAAGTGCAAAGGTAACATTAACCAAAGCTAAAGCTATAACCAATTCGTGAGCCTTTAGACAATTTTAGAAAGGGCTTTTGACAACTACGGGGTTTTATGCTTTTAGTAAGCCTTAATTTCTTGTGTTTTTCAACTGGCCTTTAAGGCATTCTTTACGTTAAATTCTTGTGTGATGTCCCCAACTTGGAACTTTTCCCAATTCGGTCAATTTCAAAACTTGGACTAGTGAAGCCTCAAAATGTCCCAAATTATCCCAAATGCTTTCGAACTATGTCTAGAGTGGATTGAGGTGTAATATGACACATTTATGCAGCTATTATAGGCATGGAAACTTCCAATAGAATTCAACCACTTGCATTTACAATTAGAGAATGAAAGGAAGAATCACTAGGAAAATATATGTTGAAGCCCCCAAGGATAGATGGCTCCAAAAGACTCTTTAAAGGATTTCGAATTGGGTCTCAAGGTATATGGAGGGTATTAAGAAATAAAAAGGAACCTCATCGGTGATTATAGACTAATATCAGAATACTTTAAATTAACTTGACCTGCCTTTTATCCTAACTAGGTCGACCCCCTAGGGGAGTCTAATAACCCTTCCACTTAACACATACTGGGCCGACACCTCTAAGGAGGTCTAATAACCCATCAAATATAAGTTAAGACACTTAGAATAAAACTTGTAACACTTGCAAATACAAATGGCGACACCTCCGAATGGAGGAATAAGAACATCTCCGTCAGGGATACAATAAAGTACAAATGTAATACATACATGAATATAAAAGTGAATAGTATCTTTTGAAGTTACAGATAGTACATTAAGACTCCCTCTTAACTAGGAAGGTATTCTCTTGACATAGGTGTCAATACATATAGGCACAAGTCTTCAATACTAGAGCTGGATCATCTAGGTCTTCATCATCTCTGCGAGCAAGCCATCAAGAAGGTACATCTCAGGATTGATTACACTGTCTCTGCAAAATTTTGTGTACCCTAATGTCACCCCATAATCTTCATATCGTACAAGGATTTCTTCAGTTTGCACACATGAGTCTCCCTATCGTGTGTCTCAAACCCGAGTGATTGCTCCACATATACTTCCTCTTCCACTACATCATTCAAGGATCCTATCTTGACATCCATCTGGTGTATGATCTTCCTTTTCACGATCTTCATTATCTTTTGGTTTTACTTCATTTATTGTTGCATATCGATTCTTGAGTACTTCTGGTTCTTCAAAGTCTTCTTCTTGACTTCATCAATCTTCTTGATGAATCATTGTCACTTGTTCTTCGAAACAAGTCTCTCTTGTAGGTGATGGTACAAGGTCTTTCCTACGAGACAAGTTCATTTGCATGATTAGAAACATCTCATAGTATTCAGAACAAATTCTTACACATAAAGACATATGTCATACAGTCATGCAATTATCTTAGCGAATCATGCTTCAATACAACATTTATTAATCCCGTAACTTTCTAGATGCCTTCCATCTCTACCAGAACATTGTAAAGAGTGTGCAATTCTACTCCAACATGTTAGCAAAGAGGTTTCATTCTAGATAAGTAGCAATGGAATGTTGTACAATACCATCGACCACTAATACCCATTACTTGCATATAAGTAGTATCTTGTTCATTAATGCAATTTTTTTCTAACATCCTAATATACTCAAGGCCGACCCCACTAGGGAGTCTGATAACCATATCACATACAATGATTTCCTTTCCGATCGGAGGAATGAAACCTCTCCATCGGAAGTACAATTCCATATGAATACAATATAAAATATACAAGTGAAATACATTCTAAAGTTACAAATACATCAACACTCCCTCTTAACTAGGAAGGTATTTCTCGACACAGTTCTTTAGCACAAGTCTTCATCGTCGACTACACCATGATTCAAGAAAGTTGTCTTGACATCCGTCTGATGTAATTCTTCCACTTCATCACTGCAACCAGAGCAAGTACCGTTAATAATGATGGAAGTGTATCTGGCTATGGGTGAAAAAGTTTCTTCATAATCTATCCCTTCTTTTTGGGAGAAGCCACGAGCCACAAACCTTGCCATATAATTCTCCTCCTCCACTTGTGCGCACTACTCACTTGAGAGAATGAGTGAGTGAGTGAATGAATAAATAGAGAGTCTAATAACCCTACCTCCTCCACTTATTTATACTTGTCTTCCACTTGCCTTTTACTCTACCTGGGCCGACCTCTCTAGGAGGGCTAGAGGTGAAATATGATGAATTAATAAAGCAGGTTACAGGTGAGACCTCCCTGTAGGAAACAAAGAAAGTCATTTGGGATGACATTATTATGGAGGCAGATAAATTGAGGCCATATCTCGATTTCATTCTGGACAAATAGGGTGTAATAAAGTTAGCTAGGCAAAGCCTAACAACAGTCAAGGAAAAGTTCAACAAGAAGCCCATGGACTGTGCAAAAAAGGCCATAGAATTTATGAATGGGCTGACAGAGGATGAGGTGAAAACAACTAGTATAAACTTAGGATAGAGTGTCTAGTACTATTTGGGCAAAGAAGGCGGTGAATAAGTATCACCAGATAAACACGATTCAGGAAAGGATAGACATTTTAGCACATCAAGTAAAACTCTTCAAAGAAATGTTTGATCCATTATTCAAGAAAGGACTTCCTATCTTTTGGGAGGAGGATGGCACCACGAGGACACAGGAAGAAGAATATCAGGGCAAGTTGTGGGGATGTTGATTCAATTTGGATTATGTATAATTTAGGTAAATTTATTCTAATGTTTATGTATTGATTCATTGTAATTTTTGCATAATTAATGAAATTCAGTCGGTTTCTCTTGGCCATCTTTTTTGGACATTAATTTGTCAAATTTCTTTGAACTATGTTTTATGTTGCCAATTTATTGAATATATTGATCTGTAGGTTGGATTTCTATTAATATACAATTCATGTGTTATTATGTGTTAAATGAATTTCTTCGTTAAATTAACTCATTTTATCTATAATTTTCTGTAACTGATAAACATCCACACATTTATATTGATGCTAGTAAGTGGAAGAGCGCTCCTACAAAGCCAATTGCTTGGATCTGCGTTGGATAAAGATAAGTACTCTTATGCGTTTGATTTTGATGTGTTTTTGTTTCATTCTTGCATGTTGTGATTGTGTAATTGAAAGGTTTTTAATTATGTTGTGATTGTGTTATTGAAAGGTGTTTTCCAGTGTGCATGTGCAGGTTGATGTGGAGAAGCCACGTGGGCAAGAAGTCTGGTGTGGAGGAGACACATTGGTAGAAGCCCCGATGTGGAGGCGTTGCATTGGCAGAAGGTGTGATGTGGATCGGCCACATCATATCCACACGTTCCAGCAACCGTGAAGGATGGCCGAAGGTGGTTTCGCCAATGGAGGACAGTGGTTTTCCTTACCACCCTTCCAACTTGTGAAATCATGTGGTGCTGCCATGTGGAGAGTGGTTTCATATTTTGCAACCACCCATCCCCTCATCCTAGCGTGCATGTTGGGGATGCGAAACGGAAGTGGGACCCTTGATCTTTCGCCACCTAATTGTGCTTTTCCTTCATTTAAAATGGTTTGTACGTTGGCATGGAGGTGATCTTTTCAGCCATTTAAAATGGTTTGTACGTTTGCACGGAGGTGATATTTTCAAACATTTAAAATGGTTTGTACGTTGGAATGGAGTTGATCTTTTCCGCCATTTAAAATGGTTTCTACAACGATAATGGTAAATGATGGATTGTATCACTCGTGTGAATAATCTCATCACACTTATGAGGCGCCCGTTTATGATGGATTGTGTTTATGTGTCACGACGTACAGAAAATATCCCTCCACATTGTGATAATAAATGTCACGAACTTTTCTGCACTGATATCCCACCACACTACTCTTCCCGCCCATTTCCTACATTGAAACTTATCTCGCCACACTACTCTTCCCGCCCTCTGCCTACATTGAAACTTAAAGTTCAAACTCTCTGTATTTGACAATTTGGAGCTCTGTTTTATTTGAGGATCGAGGTTTGCTTTTGCTAAGGTGGAACCGAGAAGAGTGTTGGGCGGGTAGAGTAGTAAGATTGATTTGAAGAATAGACTGTTGGTTTTTCAGTTGGCAGGTATTTATATTATTCAAACCATAAATCTAAATATGTAACAGAGCATGCTTATTTAGCCTCCGGGCTAAAAATCCATATCTTCCATGGTTGTCAAAAATCAATGTAATGACAGTTTGAAGTTTACAGTAATTTAAAGTCGCTGAATGTTTTAGATTCTTCACATTTCCTTCCACCATTCAATTCGGGGTAGTTATCTTCTTACAGTCCATTAATATGAATTCACAACGTTATATTTTCAAAATCGTGCATTACTCATTACTGGGCTATATTAACAAAATTAACAGGTTTAATGTCGATTCCCGCCAGCTTGCATACGTTTTTTGTTCGGTGATGTAGCGTATTATTTTCATATATTCCATATTGTTTTCTGCAAATCCTCTAGCATTTGGCTAGGTTTGTCGGAAAAGATAACGAGAAATGAACTCAGAAAATTGAAACATGTTTTTTTCTTTTTAATATCATTTTGCAGTTAATATTCACTATAGTATACTGATCTATGTAAACATTAATACTTTATTTGAAATTGATAATTTATGTCTTAATTTATATAATATTGATTACATTTCTTTTAATACAAATATATATAATTTAAGTATTTAATTTAATTGAATAAAATTAAGCAATCAAATACTAGCTTTAAACAATATTAAGGTATAATTGTTTGCCAATCAGTATCTTGGCTAGAAAAGTCCCATGTATTGCGTAGTTGGATGTGGTGTATGACTCAAATTGTTGGATGCAATGAGAACACATGTGAGTCTTGCATACAATACCAAGGCATTTAGTTTCAGAGATAAAGCTGATAAAAATGTTCTTAAAATTAATTTTAGGTAGGAGACCGTGTTGGAAAATGAATTTAACAGTGACGACAATCCAGATAGTGATGCCATTAGTTGGAAAGATTCTGACTGTGATTTAATAACCAAACAAACATTCTTTCATACTTTTGGGCCGAGACTGCGGTGAATGATATAGCAGCTTCTACTTCACCGAGTGTAGCACAGATCAATTCTAGAATAATCAAAGCCACGTGGCACAATCTGAACGTTCCACGTGTCACCCTGGAGACTAGATTTCGACATTTGAATGAAAACATTTACAGACATTTTGCTACAACGATTTTGTCGTCAAGTCAAAAAAATTTCAATGAAAGCGAGGTCACTCTATCATAAGGTTGTTCCATTTCGGGGTGTTGGAAGTAGATGCTAAGGAGAAAGAGCGCCTGCTCCTTCCTCCAGGGATGAGTTTTCGGAGTGGCTAAAGTAGATATCGGCACTCTAAACACATATTTCATAGGAACATTGCTTCGCACATTTTGTTGGAGAGTGGAAATATCCAAAGAGAAAGATTGGCCGCTCTTTCTCCAAGTTCTATTTTTAGAATTCCCTCGTAAAAGAAGGGGCGGATGATCCTTCTTCTTCCCAATATTCTTTTCGTTATAGCTTGAGACTACAAGAAGGGTCAATCGATCCTTCTTCATATTCACCATTCTAGATATCTTTCAATTTCTAGATAAAGGTTTTATCAATTATCTACTAAATGAAGGGGTGTCTGATCCTTCTTCTCGAAAAACAAAAGTTGGGGAAAACAATTTTATATGTTATAACTTAGCCGTGCTTAGTCTTATTCCGGTGTTCACCATTTTAGATATAGATGAATTGACGTACTAGCCTTTATAGGTTGAATAATTTTACAATTCCCTCATCAATGAACGCGCGGCTGACCCTTCTTCCGCCCAGTATTGTGTTCATAATAGTTCTAGAATGCAATAAGGGTCAGTCAATCCTTCTTTCTTTCGCCATTCTGGATATAGGTGAATTGCTGGATAATATAGTTGTTTAAAATTATCTCCTAAATGAAGGGGCGACCGATCCTTCTCCTCGGAAAATGGAAGTTGGGACAAACATTTTTATATGTTAGAACTTAGATGATGTCCGAGTCCCTACTATTTACAACGGAAGTTGGAAGCCGAGAATTGTCGACATAGCCTTCGTAGATTAAATATATTTAAATTTAGTTCGTAAATGAAGTCTCGACCGACCCTTTTTGTGCTCAGTATTCTTCCCTTGTTCACAATTTTGGAAATACATGTATTGATGGCCTAACATTCGTAGGTTGAACATTTTTAATATTTTGTCATAAATGAACGGGCAGGAGACGTTTCTTCTACCCAGAATTCTTTTCGTAATATTTCTAGACTGCAAGAAGGGTCATTCGATCCTTCTTGTGTTCGCTTCTTCTACAAGAAGGGGTGGCCGATCCTACCATTCGGAAAATTGGAAGTCCAGACAGCCATTTTTTATATATCATAATCTATGTGATATCTTTGTTTAAAATAAATATGATTGTTAATCTGCTCCTGTTATTTTATATTTCATAAAACGCTTATGAACTGGATTTTGGTTCTGAACAATGTGTGCTGTTATTTTATATTTCAGATATTATTTATGAAATGGATTTTGGTACTCAATAATGTGTGGACCTACTTTTGAATGGATTGAAAGTTGTTGAAGGAATCTCGTTTCCAGAAAGAAAAATTTTGCACAATATCAACATTAATGAAGGATGTATCATTGTAAATGTTACCAAGTCTTTGAATGCAAGTCTTCCATTGCCCTATCGATTAGAAGGTGCAGATACATTGTCAGAGGCTGTTGGTGGTTATATTCAATGTCCTGTATTTGAGATCATTAACCATATTGGGTCCGCTCTTCGCGAGAATGAGGTGAATGATATATGAGCTTCTTCTTCGACGAGTGTAGCACATATCATAACAACTGAGAATGAGGTGAATGATATACCGGCTTCTACTTTGACGAGTGTAGCACATATCACAACAACTGAGAATAAAACTTCTTTTATTATGAGAAAAGTTAAGTTGTTAAATAAGTGTTCAGAAAGAAAGGATTGCATTTCCATCGGTTTTGTAACAAATGTGAGTGAGACTGATTTTGTTGGGGGAACATTTTTGGGTGACTTCTCCTTTGGTATTCTGGTCGAAGAAGTGGTGTTTTCTTGTATGGCATGTTGTTCAGGGGTGGGCAGTGGATCTTTTGTTGTATGGCTGATTAAAAGAAACATCAATTTTAATACAGAAACATTGCTTTCTGTTCCAAGCACTTTCAACAATAATCAATCCGAATCTACTAGTTAATTTGATACATCAATGTTCTTTAAAGCCACAGTATGTTGCTCGGGGATTAGTGTCAACTATTTTTAAGGGAGACATTGTACAATTTAAAGTGCTAGATGCTGGTGAGTTTGGTATTTTAGTTCATAAAGTCTTCCGCAATTACGAGGATTGTGGTGTATTTGAAGGCTCTATTATAAGATGGTCTGCAAACACTTTGCTTGACCTCGATAATGTTCCTTTGGATGTTATACATTTGGAATGTTTTTGAAGAATGTACTTTATAGATGGTCCTTCTAGTTACTCCCCATTGTGAATATACGCATGTTAAAGGTAATCGAACAAGGCCATACAATTCCGTAAATGAGGTAGCACATATCATAACAACTAAGAATGAGGTGAATGATATACCAGCTTCTACTTCGACGAGTGTAGCACATATGATCACAACAACTGAGAATAAATCTTCTTTTATTATGAGAAAATTTAAGTTGTTACATAAGTGTTCATAAATAAAGGATTGCATTTCCATAGGTTTTGTAACAAATGTGAGTGAGACTGATTTTGTTGGGGGAACAATTTTGGGTGACATCTCCTTTGGTATTCTGGTCGATGAAGTGGTGTTTTCTTGTATGGCATGTTGTCTAGGGGTGAGCAGTGGTTATTGTTAACACCCAAAAAGTGCTCACTAGCTCATTTCCTTATTCACATGACCCATTTGTCTACTTTTTCCACCATCTGAGCCTCTAAAGCCAACAAAAGGTCACCAAAAGACCTTAATACACCCCTTTTCCCACTCAAAAAGATTATTTTTCCTAAAAAAGTATAAAAAACCCTCAAAAAGGGTCCAAAATTCCCAAAAGTATTAAAAAGGGAATAAAAATATTAATTTTATTCAAAAAAGGAAAAAGGAGGGAAAAGTACCTAAACCATGTTGGTCAATACCATTGGTTTCCACAAAACCACTAATGGTATTCCCCACCACCAAAACCTATAAAAAGGTGGTAGGGGCTCCTCATTTCACATCCATCCATATTCCTATCCTCATGCTGCCAAAATCTCCCTTGAGTTTTTGGCCATTGTAGCAACCTTGGAGAAAGGACCCATTGGAGTTTGGAGCTGCTCACCCTTGGAGCTTCTCAACTATCTTCATCAATCGGAGGTATTCTTATTGCAAGCACTTGCTTGCCCCCATTTTCAATACAAAAATGATTTTTTATCTTTCTTGTTCTTGTTTTTTAATTCAAAATGCACATGCTAGTTTAGTTTTAGTTTAGATTTAGTTTATTGTTTTTGCTTAATATTGAAACTGTTGCTACTAGTTAGTAGGTGCCCATAGCACTAAGCTTGGTTGCAAAACCAAGCCAACAGTTTTTGGCGACTCCGCTGCTTTTCGAATCTTTAGATATCACTTTTGATTTAGATCTTAGTTTTTGATAGTATTAGTTAGTTTAATTCATAGATCTGCCACCCTAGACAGCAGATCCATTGTTGTTCTAGACCTTGGCCCATTTTTTAGCCACTAACAGCCCGAAATTCTTAATTTTTGGGTTCATTTTTCGGCGTCCGCGTACGGCTTTCGCCTCGCGGCTTTTTGCCCAACAGTCACGCGGCTCATCGCGACTGCACGGCCTTTTTCCACACAGTTCACCGCGGCTTTGCGGCCAATTAGCGCGCTGCACATCACGGCTTCGCGGACATTTTATGCACTGTCCATCGCGACTGTGTGACGAAATCCCGCGCGGTCCATCGTGGATTCCCGGCCGAAACCCACGCTGTCCATCGTGACTGTGCGACAGAAACCCGCGCGGTCCATCGCGGCTGTTCTGTCAAAACCCGCGATGCCAATTTTTTCATTCGGCCGATCTGTTTAAAAAATTAATTTTTTACTGTATTTTCTGCCCACATAGCTATTTTACAGTATCAAAAAGTTCCTGCATTATTACAGCCATTTAATCTTTTTACTATTTAGAATGCACATGGAAAAAGTCTTTTTAAAAATTTTTCAGAAATTGAAAGAAGGATTTATTTGCATTTTATCTAGATTAAAATTTTTGTTGTTTACTTCTTTGATTTTTTGCCCATAGCAATTTTTGAAAAAGAAATCAATTTATTTCAAAGAAGTCATATTATTTGCTTTCCTATTTCAAAAGATCCTTTGTTTTTTGAATAGTCTTTGCAAAGCATTTAATTTCCATTTATTGAAAGAGTCATATTATTTGTTTTTTTCAAAAGATCCTTTGTTTTTCGAAAACTTAGCATTTACTTTTTCAATTTCAGTTTAAAATATCACACGTGCACCCACTCAAACACATAATTTAAACTGAGCCTTAAAACTTACCCTAACTTCAACCCACTTTTAACCCCACTTGGGGAACACTAAAAGAACTTTGTAGCTAGGTAGTATTGAGGGGATAGGTGTTCCAATAACACCCCTCAGTTATTACATCTGAGACATAGTTGTTGTCCATTAGGGAACCAAAATCTCCTAGTATTTTTTGACACGGTCACAACAGGTTTATGGGAATGCCTCTCCCCTAGGAGGGTTGAAGTCGCGAGGATGGTTCCGGAAGCCTGAGTGTAATACCGAAATCCATTCAGTAACCAAAGGGCTACCATTCGTAGTTCTCGAGATATCCCTGTATGGGGGTATTGCGGTAAAAGGACCAAACGACAGATTTACCTTTTCTCGACATGTCATGAACGGAGTATCAACACTCAATATTGTCTGACTTGGATTTCATCACCTTGCAGAGAATATCGTTTGTTGATTCACAATACTTTTAGTTAGGTGTTTGCATGATACAATCCACCTTTGGTCTAGTTACACCTCTTTTTTCTAGAAGCTGTTTGCATGTTGGTATTCTGACCATTTTTTGCATCCCTCCACTTATTATAGCACAAATGCTATAATAAGTGTCTTTTTGAGGTTAATTTTTTGGCCTGAGAGCCTTCATTTTCACTCCCCTTCTTGCACCCTTGGTTGCATTAGGGTTTTGAGTTTTTTATACATTACCATTTTACACATAAGATTTTTCAACAAAAAACTTATTTCTCACCATTGAGAATTTTAGACGCTCTCGTCGTCTTCAGGGCGAACTCCCAGAGTTCAGTCTACTTGGCTCGCCACATCACCGATGTCGAACCTTATCCCTTGACTCGACACATCGTCGGTCAAACAGATAGTCATCCGATTCTGACACGCCTCACTTCACATTTGATTTAGAGGCAGAATCCGAAAACGCTACCGAGTTATTACCAACCAACCTCATGGCTGGGACACAATTCGACCCACTTTTTACCAGCACCATAGGTAATACATCCACCGACCCTTCTGCTACGGTGCCATCCATGGCAACCACCACCCCCCTAGGTATGCCTAATATGGTGGACACTCCACCTTTCAGAATGCCCAACACAGGGCCACCTCCTGTTATAGGAATTCCCAACACAGGGCCACCACCTGTTATGGGTATGCCCAACATAGGGGTCACACCCCCTCTGATTAACACAACCCCGGTGTAACCCATGTTGCACTCGAAAACGCTGGCCCATACCAAACCATAGCTATTGGAGGACACATACCTTCAATACCTAGCATACCTTTAGGCGCTACTGGACCCCTACATCATACCACCATGACTATTCATGTCCCAGTCCTAGTCACTACATCTACTAGCTTACCGTACACGGCAAATCTGAACTTACCAGACTTAGCCAAGCTCACCAATGATCCTATCAGACACGATCCTGCGTGGCCTCACATGCCCACCAAACTCCCCTCCGACATCCCTAATTTTGAGGGCAAGGCAGGTGAGGACCCCCAGAACCATATCATGTCCTTTCATCTATGGTGTTCCTCCAACTCCATAGTGGACGACTCAGTCCTCCTCCGTCTGTTACAGCGCACCTTCACTGGCTCTACAGCTAAGTGGTATATCAAGCAGCCCCATGGGACGCATGCCACCTTTACCTCCCTTGCCTCGACCTTCCTGCAGTTCTTCCAGTTACCTGTCCGCTATGATGCGGGAGTTGAGATCCTACTATCTTGCAGACAGAACACGACCACCCACATCACTGACCACATTCATGTGTGGCGTCGACGCCGAAGCCTCTGCAAAATCAAGTTAGATGACCGTATCTTCTTATATTGGTTTCTAAAATCCCTCCTCCCTCTCATTGCGAAGGATGTGGCATCCGAACGACCCCAGTCTGAAGAAGAGGCCATCCTCAAAGCCCAATAGTTTGATCTCATTTACGCCCAATCGAGTTATCTGTATACCATTATACCAGACGCCCCTCGGGGCGAGTCATCCCAACACAATGCAACGGGGGCATCCCATGCCGCTGATGGCATCATTGGTCGTATGGCCTCGCATCCCCAACCCTTTTCCATTGCACATCCTAGCCATGGTCCCGACCTTTCACGGGCTACATCTCAATCTGGTGCAACCAGTTCATATGCTCCCATGGCACATCACCAACATATCCATGGACCTTCGTGTCCACCTCAGTGCTTTGGTCATGCACCACCTGCATATGCCCCCCCAGCTGCACCTCAACCAATGTATTACCCACAGCAAGCTGCGACAGCTAGCCCAACACCTCCAATAGCTCAGGGTTACCAACAACCCCAGCAGGAAACTGGTCCACCTCCAGCCCCACTGGCTTATTATCCACCACAACCTGCTCCCGCACCTGCGGCGAACCAAAATCCTCCCACTGCTCAAGGGCAAGTGTACACACAGCACAACCAGCCCCAGCACCAGAACAACCAGTGCAACCAAGGTGCGCAACAGAACCGTGGAAGAGGACGTAACCGCGGTAATAACCAACAACATCAGCAAGGTCCTCCACCTCCCAATCCTCCACAAAATAACAATGCTGCTCCTCCCAACCGCAATCCGGATCGCAATCCCAAGCATCCTAAAAATAACAACCTCAGAACAAACCACGCTTGTTCTATTTGCGGGGTCTATGGTCATTACACACATTCTTTCCCACATTTGGAGCGAGCTCGGCAACTCTGGACCGACGATGCCCATCGTCAAGGGCAAGCGGCTCCTCAACCGCCACCCAACCCTCCACCAACTCAACATCAACCTTTGGTGCTGCAAAACCCCTTTCCAAACCAAGGTGTAGTGAACACTCAGCCATTAGCTCCCCCTCAGGGCAACATGCCACCACAACAGATCACTTATGCAGCCCCTGATCAACCTATGTTCGATTCAGGTACTCACCACTTGTTGATGATGTCAACCACCGATGCCAACCTCCAAACCCGTCGGAACCAATATGGCTCCACCTCTAAATCCCCTCCCGCCGACAAGAATACTAACATTCATCCCACAGATCAGACGTTACGTATACCTCCGGCTCCACTCGATGGCGCTTCTAAAGCGCCTCGCTTCCCACTTCGTCGCATCAACAGTAATCCCAATGCTCGTGCTGCATCAAACTACAACATTGTAGATGACTTAGCCCAGTCTCCTGCAGCCATGTCTGCTTTAGAGGTCTTGAAAAACTGTCCTTCACAACGCAAGACTTTGCTCTCTGCCATCGGCGCTATTGACCCCAATGGTTCACAACTGATCACATTCGATTCAGACCAGTCTGAACCACGCTTACCATCTACTTTAGCATTCCAAGTTTCCGTTTCCGTTCGGAATCTTATCATCCATCGGTGCATTATCGATGAAGGGGCCTCTACATGCGTTATGTCCACATTCCTTTGGCAAAAGTTGGGATCTCCTACTCTCCAGCAGTCCACCACTGTGTTGCGAGCCTACGATAGCCGTTCGGCTCAAACCCAAGGTCTTTTAGCCAATGTCCCCGTCCAACTGGCAGGTAAAACCGTGCTCATTGACATTGAGGTCATCAATGCACAACTCGATTATAACCTTTTACTTGGCTGTAGCTACATGTATGCCATGCGGGCTGTTGCCTCATCCGTTTCTCATACCATGCAGTTCCCCCATGAGGGACGCGTGGTCAAGGTCGACCAACTCACCTACTACGATCCTAAGGCCCCCGCCACACCTGAAAATGTTCTCCCCATGGTTGAACAACCTGTTTGTGGTGCAACTACCTCATTCGTTTCCTCAGTAGGACCCGGACTTTACTCCGACACGCCAATGACGTCTACATTCCAACTATTCCACTACCGTCACCAGAGACCCACGTCGCAGACCTCTGTACTCTTTCACAGAATACACAAACACCCAGCAATCAATCATCCTTGTTACCTAAACCACCATTGGTCCCTAGTCACATCGGTGTTACACCCATCCACACAATCCCCTTCCTATTTCCTCCCTCAGGTGTAGTAAGCGCTCCAGTTATGGCTACCCTTAGTCTCCCCGGGTTAACATTGGGATTACCTGTGTGGTATATTTCGCCTCCCGTTCCCTCGTCGACACCAAATGTCATCCTGCAACCAGTGCAACCCATTATCACTTCTACCCAACCACCTCCCGGTATCACGACTCCTTCGTCATCTACGAACCCCCCTCCTCTCATCAGGCCCACAACCATACACTGCGGTACCCCCACCCAAAGCAGTTAAACCTCCTCCCGTGTTCCGTGCTCCTCCCAAATGCTCGTTGTGTGATGAGTTAGGCCATCCAACCCATCAGTGTCCACAGTTACCTGCATTACAGGAACACATGCAAATGCTGGACGACGACCCCAACATCTCGGTTGTCAAAATTGACCCAAACCCCATGCCTCGTGACAAATCATTGCGTACCAACCACCCATGTGCGATATGCAGTATTTACGGCCACTACTCACATCACTGTCCTGATATACCATATTACAGAGCAGCTCTCTATGAGATGAATAATTTGGATCTTGAGATGGCGCCCCCTACTATCGAGGAGATCTACCCTCCTGCATCATCCTCATCTGGAGAGATTAACACCATCTATATGATCTCTTCGACTGCCACTTTCAAAGCAGAACCCCTTGATTTATGGTCTGACTACTTCCATACCGATGAGCAAATTTTGGAAACACTCACTGCACCCGAATACCCGTGGGACGATATGCATCATCGCTCATACTTCCTTCCAGAGGAGTCTGCATCCACCACATCTAATCAGCTATCGGTCGAATCGAAAGATTTCATACCCACTAAGGTCGATTGGCTCAAGGACCCCATACCAACACCGGATGCCTTTGAAGAAGGGAACATGTCAAACATTTCCCCGATTATACAAATTGATATTTCCACCACACCTGGAAAACCTGAGCTCATCTCACTGGGCACATCTTGCACTCAAGTGGAAACTCAGGCATATAAAAAACTTTTTCAAGAATTCCGTGATGTCTTTGCCTGGTCCTATACCGAAATTCCTGGTCTTGACCCCGCCATTATAGAACACCACATTGACACATGGCCTGATGTCCCCCCCGTTCGTCAGAAATAGCGGCCCATTCATCCTTCCAAGCTCCCCACCGTTAAAGCCGAGGTTGAGAAACTTCGCGAAGCAGGATTCATTTATCCTATCGCTTATACCACATGGGTTTCAAACCCCATTCCCGTCAACAAAAAACAAGGCACCCTTAGAGTATGCACTGACTTCCGTGATTTAAACCGCGCTTGTCCCAAAGACAATTTCCCCACGCCATTCATTGATCAACTCATTGATGCGTGTGCGGGACATGAAGTCCTATCTTTCATGGACGGTTTTTCCGGATACAACCAGATTCAGATTCTTAAGGAGGATCAGTATAAGACTACCTTTACTACCCCATGGAGCACCTTTGCCTATCGTGTCATGCCTTTCGGCCTCAAAAATGCTGGTGCCACCTTCCAGCGGGCCATGACCTATTGTTTTCATGAATTGGTCCATATCCTGCTGGTCTATCTTGATGACCTTACAGCTCGTTCTCGGAAACGATCAGACCACCTTAACGAACTCCGGCAGGTTTTCCTCTATTGTCGCAAATATAAAATCCGCTTGAACCCACACAAGTGTGTCTTTTGCGTTCCTGCAGGCCATTTGTTGGGTTTCATTGTTTCCCAGGATGGAATTACTGTTGATCCCCTGAAAGTCAAAGCCATCTTAGACCTTCCCTCTCCGTGCACGCTTCGGCAACTCCAGAGTTTGTAGGGGTGGTCCAATTTCCTTCGTCGCTTCGTGCCTGATTACGCCACCAAAGTTCACGGATTCTTACGCCTACTTCGCACCCACATACCCTTTGTTTGGGATAAACAAGCAGACACGGCATTCGAAGCCCTCAAGAAATATCTCACACAAGCCCCCTTGATCTCCCCTTCAAATTTCTCTTAGGACTTCATCCTTTACGTTTCGGCATTTGAACATGCCATGTCCAGAGTCTTGGTCCAAGAAGATGCCTCTCACCAAGAACATGTCATTTATTACGTCAGCCAGACCTTGTCTGGCCCACCCCTACGTTACCCATACGAGGAAAGATTAGCCCTAGCTATAGTCTTTTCCGTCCAAAAATTACGAAACTACATTCTGCTCGGTCATACCACGGTCGTCGCCGACTCCAACCCTATGGTCTATCTCCTAAACCGGTGGCTCCTACAAGGTCGTGTTGCTAAATGGGTCATTATCCTCCAGGAATATGACCTCACTTTCCAAAATCCCAAGAGCACCAAAGCCCTCGCGCTTGCCCATCTCATCACTGACCTCCCATCCTCTTCGTCATCACCCGCTATCCAAACGGATCTGATTGACGATCACATCTTCATTATTTCGTCCAACAACCCATGGTACGGTGACATCCTAGTTTACCTCCGCACGCAGAAATTTTGACCCCACATCGATCGTGATGGACGTCGTCGTATACGTCACCATGCCCCCCGATACCTCTTGTTAGGGGATGTGCTTTATCGACGCGGTGTTGATACCATCCTACGACGTTGCCTATCCCATAGTGAGGTAGAACAAGTCCTCAATGATTGTCATAGCGGTGCCTGCAGAGGCCATTTCTCCGGCATGGCCACCGCCCAAAAGATCATTCGTGCAGGTTACTTTTGGCCGTCATTATTTACTGATTGCATCACCGTAGTCAAACATTGCCAAAATTGTCAACTTTTTGCCCCCAAAGCAAGAACCCCACCCGCCCCCCTTCATCCAGTCGTAACTGCCGGACCATTCTGCAAATGGGCCATTGACTTCCTTGATTGCAATCCCACGTCAGCCAGCGGTCACAAACATATTATTATGGCCGTAGATTATTTCACCAAGTGGGCGGAGACCATGCCAACTTACAATTGCACAGCCGAAACCGCAGCACGGTTCTTTCTCAACCATGTTATCACACGTTTTGGAGTGCCAAAGCAACTTGTCTCAGACCATGGCTCTCACTTCGAAGACGCCGTCTGGAAAGAACTATCCACCTTACTGAAATTTGAACACCATTTCTCCTCTGCCTACTACCCCCAAGGAAATGGCCAAGTCGAAGCAATAAAAAAAATTTTGAAAACCATCCTCCAGCGCACTGTAGACAAACAAGTCAAATTGGCACCACATGCTCTTCCCAGCACTATGGGCATACCGCACATCAACTAAAACCGCCACCGGTTTTACCCCTTTCCACTTAGTTCATGGTGTCGAATCCGTCCTCCCCATTGAGTGCCAGATTCCAACCCTACATATGGCCGTTGAACTCCTACCGGACACTGCCCCGATTGAGCAACGCTTACTACTCCTGGACCAGGCCGATGAAGATCGGTGCACAGCCCTTCAAAACATGGAAGTAGCCAAGAACCGATCCAAATTGAATTATGATAAACATGTCCACCCAAGAACTTTTTCTGAAGGGGACCTTGTCCTCGCCTACGATCAGGCTCATGACAAAACTGGGAAAGGAAAGTTTGTGTCCATGTGGCAAGGCCCATATATTATACACACTTGCCTCGGACAAGGGGCATACATTCTGACTGATTCAGAAGGCAACCCCCTCCGCAACCCACGCAACGGGTTGTACCTCAAACGATTTTACCCATAATACCGGATGGACACCACCGTCCATTGAAGAACTTCATGATAGTTCTTTCCTTTTCCTGTTTTCATCAGTTCCATTTTTTGTCCATTTTTTCACGTCCTCGTTGCCTCGATTTGCGTGCCACATCGACCGTCATCCATTTTTTGCGAGTCTTATATCACCGAATTCAGTTTTCCGCGCTTGTGATGACGCTTGAGATCATTTCTCGCTCTCACACCCATATTTTTAGGGCATTTTTTTTCCACAACCCCTCGTCACCTCGGTTTGCGTGCCACATTGGCCGTTGTCCGTTTTTGATGAACTTTATATCGTCGGATTCAGTTTCCCATGCTCGTGATGATGCTTGAGATCATTTCTCGCTCTCACACCTAGATTTGTTGAGCATTTTTTCCATGCCCCCTCGTCGCCTCGATTTGCGTGCCACATCGGTCGTCGTCTGTTGTTGACAAGCCTTATATCGCCGGATTCAGTTTTACGTGCTCGTGATGATGCTTGAGATCATTTCTCACTCTCACCTCCAGATTTTTCAGGCATTTTTCTCATGACCCCTCGTCGCCTCGGTTTGCGTGCCACATTGGTCGTTGCCCCTTTTTGACAATCTTTATGTCACCAAATTCATTTTTCCGCACGCATGATGATGCTTGAGACCTTTTTTCGCTATCATCAATCCCTTTTTTGTTCGGTATAATTTTATCCCTTTTTCGGGCCGAGCAATCCCTTTTACGAAAAAGGCACTTAGGGAGTTTCTGTTAAGCTCTTTTCTGACTCCTAAAAACAATGAAAAGATCGCCGAGCAACCTTGCTTCCTTTCATGCTCGCTAAAAGTATCTGAAAGGGCGTCTACCTGGTATAAGTTTACCCCTTTTCCGGACCTTGTAGACTAATTACAAAAAAGGAATGCTCTAGTCACATCGGCTAGAAGAGTTCTCCATCTGCATCATTTTATGCTTTTTCGGGCCTTGGAGACTAACTTACGAAAAAGAACACCAATGGAGTCCCCTTACCACTTTCAGACTCTCTAAACATGAAAGCGACCACGAGCAATCACCATCCTGGGCTCGTAAAACCAACAGGACAGTAATCATAACCAATGTAGAGTCTTCTTATCATTTTCAGACTACTTAAAAATGAAAGCACCAATGAGCACGAACAGTCCTGGGCTCACAAAATCCACAGGACAGTACCATTTCAGAGCACACTTTTATCCCTTCTTGGAGCTCATTAAAACTACGAAGAAGGACCCAATGGTGCTTCTCGGTGCCACAACAGATCACGTCTACTCATATGGCAGCTTCCCCATTTTGGTCGCCTTTGTTCAGATTATTCTGCAATATGCCACCCTAAGAACCCCTCAACAGCACCCATCAGCTTGAACCCCCCCAGAGTCAATACATACCCTTCAGTCCTGAAAAGCAATGACACCCACACCTACAAGTCAGTTCCCTATGCTGCCAGGTCAACCATGTCATCATGCTCTGAACAAAGGAAGTTTGAGTCTTCCCATATATGACCCCAGTTACTTCCCATCCCCACAAGTATGTCAGTCCTACCATCAGTACCACCACACTTCAGTCCTACACCTCGCGCTCCTATCAAGGAAACATCATTGCCTTGTTAGTTGCTGGTCTCCCTCTGTCGACGACAACCAAATGTATTCTAGAGGATAGACCTAGAGGTCCCTGTGTCTTGGACTCATCACCATTTATGATGAGTGCCTACGAATCATTTCGAGAAGAGTCCTCAGTGCTTCTCCAAATGGTTGTTTTTCACATGCTCGACTTCAACACCTTGATCGCATCGTTGAGACTCGCACGGGGCATCGGTCCGTTCAGTTATTAGTCGAAGACCCCGGATACCATCTGACTCCTCCACATTTGAGAGTCTACCTATGGATACAACCAGTTATACTTTTCCTATAGATATCCGGGTTGCGCATGGTGACAGTATTCAGATGTACCCCAATTTTATACTCCCTCAAGTATACAGTTACATATACTTCCCAGAGATGGCTCACAGTCATTACGTCCCTATAGATGTTGGACACCTTCAGTTTCAGCAATTCATCAGTTATTCCAGTGTATCAGTTATTGAGATCAGTCATGTCATGATCATGAGTACATCCCAAAATAATGTCCCCTCTGGACCATTATGATGTACCAGCATATTTTTGATGTATTAGATCCCCCTTCTTGGGACTAATTGTTATGTATATGTCTTGATACGAGCATGGGTATGCCCGCCTCGTCCATTATCAGAGATTATTCCTCATTCATATTGAGGCCATGTAATTTTTTTTGTTTTTGCAGCTTCCAAGGGCCGCGGATCCAGTCTCCAATCAGTCTCTTCTCCTCCCCAAAACCCTAGAAAAAAGACAAAAGAACTATGATGTCTATCAGCCATACGATGAGCTCCTGCCTTCACACATCAGGGGGCAATCTGTTAACACCCAAAAAGTGCTCACTAGCTCATTCCCTTATTCACATGACCCATTTGTCCACTTTTTCCACCATCTGAGCCTCTAAAGCCAACAAAAGGTCACCAAAAGACCTTAATACACCCCTTTTCCCACTCAAAAAGATTATTTTTCCTAAAAAAGCATAAAAAACCCTCAAAAAGGGTCCAAAATTCCCAAAAGTATTAAAAAGGGAATAAAAATATTAATTTTATTCAAAAAAGGAAAAAGGAGGGAAAAGTACCTAAACCATGTTGGTCAATACCATTGGTTTCCACAAAACCACTAATGGTATTCCCCACCACCAAAACCTATAAAAAGGTGGTAGGGGCTCCTCATTTCACATCCATCCATATTCCTATCCTCATGCTGCCAAAATCTCCCTTGAGTTTTTGGTCATTGTAGCAACCTTGGAGAAAGGACCCATTGGAGTTTGGAGCTGCTCACCCTTGAAGCTTCTCAACTATCTTCATCAATCGGAGGTATTCTTATTGCAAGCACTTGGTTGCCCCCATTTTCAATACAAAAATTATTTTGTATCTTTCTTGTTCTTGTTTTTTAATTCAAAATGCACATGCTAGTTTAGTTTTAGTTTAGTTTTAGTTTATTGTTTTCGCTTAATATTGAAACTGCTGCTACTAGTTAGCAGGTGCCCATAGCACTAAGCTTGGTTGCAAAACCAAGCCAACACTTATATAAGCTTCTTCTAAAATTTTCGAATGAAATTTAAGATCGTTACCTTACAGGCCTGTAATAAATCAGGGTGCACACCTTTCAAACATTGGCACCGAACATTGTTGCTCAAATTTTTGTATATAAAAAATTCCACTTCGATCAATAGTTGAATGTGATAAGAAATTTGATAGTTGAATGTTATAAATTCTATGGGATCAAATGCTCCTGTCGCCAAAGAAGGAGACGACAAAAAAAAAAAAAAAAGCTTGTTTACAATGAGATTAGACATAATAAATGTCTGTCAAAATACATGGTATAAATGCCATCAGATAAAAAAGAGCAATTTGGGTTAGGTGATTGGTGATATTTATCAGGAGTCAAATGCTAGTACTGTCATATTGGAACCGTCATGTTAAGCTATCACGTTTTTTTTCCAAAATTTATTTTGATGGGCACTTTATTCTCTAAACCGTCATTAATTTTTGTGGGTCACTCTTAGCAGAATTTGGATTTACATTTTACAGCTAGTAACCTTTCTAATTTCTTTTAATTTTTTTTTCCATGATCATTAATTTGTTTGATAAGCTAACATAAACAACTTGGCATTAAAATAGAAAACTCCAAATTGTTAACATGACACGTAACCATTGGACTTTTCTATGCATATCATACCTAGAAATAAACGTACACATTGAAAATATTTCCATCCATGAGCATTTGCTATATAGTTAAAACTTTTATTTTCTATGTAAATGTGAAATTTTAATCAATTTTAAAATATATGTTAATAAAAAATTTACTATGGACGGGTAATTATTTTATCTGTTGAAGGGAAAAATTTAAACCAGACCGTTTTTGGACAGGGAATATATATACTTAAAAAATGCTTAGATAGACAACAACAATGGGTTGTTGGTGCAGAAGAAAACATGAAGATTGATGTAAATAACATCATATTTGCATGGTCACTAAGAAGGGCCTTGGAGTAGAAAAAATTAGAATAAATGAGAAGGGCCTTGCAGCAGTCAAGGCACAACGAGAAAATTATTATGGGGAATAGTGTGCAGAGTGGTGGATGTTCTCAAGGGTTGATAGTAGACAAAATTGGTTTCTAAATAATTTTCTCTATGTGGCAGTTTTAAGCAACAAAATTATTGTGTTTCTAAATTTCCACTTGGTCAACAAAATGTTGTATTTTCTCATTTTCATTAAATTTTTATAAAAGGAAAGATACAACTTATAGCCATTGGGATTGATAATGGATGGTTATTTGTTACAAAATTGGATTTGTGATAAGTGTCGTAATTTGTGCACTAACTGTCGTTAAGTGTTGTAATTGGGCTTACGAATAATTGGCTTTTAGACGTGGTTTATTCGCTGCACTTAAAATCAAGTAATTATCCTCAGAGTAACTACCTAAATACTAAAATATGATCCGCTAAACTCAAACTGCCAAATTCAGCGGTGCTCATAGAAAAAAATATTCTATACGAGCCAATATTCTATGCGAGCCAACTATATTTATAATACTAAATGTGCCAATTCACATATGCCACATGTCACAATATGATCGTTCCCCGTGTCACTCCGGGATATTAGATATCAACATTTCAAAAAAAAAATGTATAGACATTTTGCTTCAAAGACTATGCTGGCAAGTGGAAGTATTCTCAGAGAAAGAGCGGCCGCTCTTTCCCAAAAGTGTTCTATTGTTACGATTCCCTCGTAAATGAAGGGTCTGCCGACCCTTCTTATTCTAAATATTCTTTTCATAATAGTTTGATACTACAAGAAGGGTCGGTCAATCCTTCTTGTGTTCTCTATTATGGATATAGTTGAATTGTTGGATAAAGGTTTTCACAATTAACTACGAAAAGAAGGGGCGGCCGATCCTTCTTGTCGGAAAACGGAAGTCAGGAGAAACCATTTTTTATAAGTTAAAACTTCCAAGGTGTTCTATTTTTAAAATTGCCTTGTAATTGAAAGGTTGGTCGACCCTTCATATTCCCAATATTATTTTCATAATAGTTCGACACTGCAAGAAGGGTCGCTCGACCCTTCTTATTCCAAATATTCTTTTCTTAATAATTCTCCACTGTAAAAAGGGTCAGTTGATCCTTCTTGTGTATTCCATTATGGATATAGCTGAATTGATATAGTTGAATTGTTGGATAAAGGTTTTCACAATTAACTACGAAAAGAAGGGGTGGCCGATCCTTCTTGTTGGAAAACGGAAGTCAGGAGAAACCATTTTTTATAGGTCAAAACTTCCAAGGTGTTCTATTTTTAAAATTGCCTCTTAATTGAAAGGTCGGCCGACCCTTCGTATTCCCAATATTATTTTCATAATAGTTCGACACTGCAAGAAGGGTCGCTCGACCCTTCTTATTCCAAATATTCTTTTCATAATAATTCGCCACTGTAAAAAGGGTCGGTTGATCCTTCTTGTGTATTCCATTATGGATATAGCTGAATTGCTGGATAAATGTTTTCACAATTCACTATGAAAAGAAGGGGTGGCCGATCCTTCTTGTTGGAAAACAGAAGTCGAGACAAACGATTTTTATATGCTATAACTTAGCCGATTGACTGGCTATTCAGAAAATAGAAGTCGGGACAAATGATTTTTATATGTTATAACTTAGTCGATTATGGAATCTTGGTTTTCAGTTTTGATATATTTTCTTTCCGCAACCTACAACCCGCAATTGCGGATTGAGGATTGTGGAAAGAATATATATATTTATGAAATAAAACCCGCAACCCTTCTTTTCCTTCAGGCATGTTTACGTTTTAACCGTCGATTTGTCTTGATCCTACGGATGAGATTACACCGAGTGATTAAAATGAAGTTTAGCTTGCCCATTTAGCTTGTCGGTGTTAGCACTAGCATTGTCCTGGATGAAACTGGGAGGCTCAAGTTCTAAAAAGAACGGAGAAAGCCTCGGTGGTTTGAGCAAAATAGAATCATCTGGGTAGGTATTGATGGGCTCAAGGGTGAACTGATCAAATCCCAATCCTGAAACTTTGCAAGGAGAATTAAATTGTTGAGGTCTACCTACAGTTACATATATGCGCAAATAAACGGTCTAGATCGGCGGTGGTGAAGATCTACAGTCATGAGCACACTTCACCCAAAAAGGGTGAGGTGTTCTAGACGGAGGCGGGAGGTTTATCCCACAAGCATCTTATGTAGCAAATCAACGGCCAATGGAGCAGATTGACGGTCGGGAACTACTTCTCCAATACGACATGCACAGAGCAAACAAACTTTCAAATCCGTGAACTTTTGGTAGAGGCATGTGGGTTTGGACGGCGCAGATCTGAGGAGGCCGAGATCTATGGCCGTGGTTTTGTTTGTGGATCTAACTTGCACGAAACATCAATGCAAGCCAAATCCGCGAAGTTGGTATAAATCGCAGCATTTGACGGCCAGGATTTGAGGTAACATGTGGTGGGATTCGAGGCCACCTGGGATCAGGAAAATGGACAGCCAGGGAAGCTTCCACGCTGCAGGAAATGCAGGGGTTATAGCAAAGGATAAATAAGATAAAAAACTCGCCTGCACGGAGAGCTGGATTCCTATTTTGCATCCCAAAGCGAAAGGAGCAAGCTGTGAAGAAACAGACAGGTCAACCAGGGGCCCAAGCCAACCTCAAAAAAATAGGTAGGTTATCTGCTCTATAGTAAATTATTTAATGGTTGAATTGAGTGATAGAGAACTCATAGAAACACTGTTTACAGACAGAGACGCAGATGTCTACAACACTATGATGACTGATGACCCCATGGAAACTGTAAAAAACAAGTTGAAACTGGTTAGGGAGCGAGGTCTAGACGTGCACCAGGTCCACCAGTCCTATTTCCATATGTTTACAGTCAGCCAAACCCCTATTTTTCCCGAATTTGTTGAATGGTGCACCTCTAACTACTCTTCTACTAAGAGGGAAATCATGGATGCTTCTAAGTCCAATAGCCTTTGCAAAATCGATACCCAAACCCTTAGAAAAGCCTTGTCAGTTCCAAAAGAATTTTGCCAGAAAGCTATAGGGTATACCAAGGAAGCCCTAATCTGATTTTTTAGACAATCCCCTGTTGAAGTAAAACAGAATTTCTGCAGGTCCCGTCTGAATCCTACTATCCAAATACAAGAGCAGGATTTCCCAGCTGAAGTCAAACTATTCACGGAAGAATCCAGAGGTGTTATCGCCATGATGAGCCAATTACTAGGTCTAGACTCTGATATGTATGTCACAGAACCTCTAATAAGTTTGTTTTTTGTCCTAGGAACCTACCCCTAGAATATGATGACCCAAGCCATTCTACCCAATGTGCATGCCTCAGGTTTGATGAAGTTTTGGTTGAAAGTATACACTCCTAGCTAAAGAATTTCTAGGAAAAAAGGATTTTCTGATTTCAGTCCTACTTACTAAAAATGTTCCTGGCATTCAATGAGGAAAACTTGCAAATTCTTGAGGTACTAATTACTTAGGATATGTACACTGATTACACCAATTTCCATGACAAGCTCATGTCGGAGGTTTATCAGGTCATTTTCCAAAAGAAGCTACCTAGAGTATTACCAGAAATGCAGGAGTTACTACAGCTTTCTCCTGAGAAGAGGGTCGGAGATTGGTTCCTTTTAGAGCATGGCACAATCATTAGGGTTTATGGGTTTGCTTATGCACCCTACGTGCTACCAGTTTTCTTGACTCCCAGAATGTTTGCATTAGAATTCATCAGACAAAAATTGAAGGCAGAAGCTGAGCACTTTCTAGATCATAGAAGGGGCTCTGATATTGTGTTTCCATGGACTGTAGGTCCATTCTTAATAAAAAACAAAGGAGCTCTTACAGCCATCGAATGCAAGATAAGGGAGATGGGTTTGGAAACAGAAGTAGCCTTAAACTATGATCTCCACCACATCATTTCCAACAGCAGGAAGGAAAGCAACAGGAAGGCTTTTGTGCATTTCGAAATTCCAAGCATGGCAAAAGATGAAAATTTATTGGAATGTCCTAGCAAGAGCCAGATGGAAATAGACACACTCGAGAGCTCCTCCCTGCTGATACAAGGGAACACACCCACAGTGCCTGGCTCTTCTAGCCTAGTCCTATCAGTGCCAGCAGCCATGCCTATGGCCATCAACTTAATAAACTCCAGCAATGAAGCTGACAGTGTCCCTATGGACATAGAAGGGGAAGCTGAGAGAGCCCCAAAGAGGCAGAAAACTGACGAATCTGAGCAGCATCTAGTACCAGTGGGGACTCATACAGGAAAAAAGAAACGAGTGGATAAGATACCAGCATTTGAGATCAAATATTATGTGTTTAACCCAGTAGCCACTCAGCTTGCTGCCTTAGGAAAGACTAGAGATGAGTTGATAGATGAATACAAGGTGGACTCACAGGAAGCCTCAGAGGAGTCCAAGTTATATACTGAACTAAGGAAAATTTCAAGCAAAGAAGTGTCTCTAGTGACTAGCATAAGCCTCGCTCAGAACACCCTGAGTGTGGCCTTGGCCACCAAGAGAAAGGCCACTGAGCTAAGGATGAATTTAGATGACATCCATGTCCCATGTGTAATAAACTTGCACAAAGAAACTGGGGATGTTATTTATACTAAACTGTTGAGGACAACTTTGGAGCTATTAAAGGTATAGGTCAGTAAGAGTAAGGTTATCAGCCAACTCAAGCAGGAAAAGATGGAAAACAACTCTCATAAGGAAAAGATAAAAAAATTGCAGGGTGACATAGTGGCCACTGAGGGCCAGCCTGATTAAAGAGCCAGTATTCAAAACCTACTCAACGAAAAATACAACATCATCCGATCTCTAAAAAAGGGGCTGAAAATCCCCTCTACCCAGTTAATAGCAGTCTTTGAGCTAACAGAACTGGAGGAAAATAAGGATAAGTTGCATACTGACTTGACATACTGTAGTGCCAAGCTATTGAAGCTTGAAGCGAAGTAAAAACAATGGCAGATAGATATAGCCACTGTGGTGGCAAGTGAGAAAATATCAAAGGCCAGAGTGGAAGAGCTTGAGAAGAGACTGCAGCAGAAAGAGCAAGAAGTACAAAGCATGGCCACTCCATCCATAGAGGCTGGTGATTTATCCCTGGTAGGGGCTATAGCCGAAGCTAGTCTGGAAGACGTGGAAATAACAAGATTAAAAAAGCATAATGTGAATCTGAAAACCCTGAAGGATAATGCAGAAAGAGAAAAGGAGGCTTGGGAAGCCAAGCACCAGGAGTTGTAGGGTAAATATGATGAGTTGGCAAGACAAGATATAGGGAAGACTTCCTTTCTAGAGGCCAGGAAGGTCATATGGGATGGCATTGTTGAAGAAGCAGGGAAATTGAGGCCCTTCCTCGATTTTGTCTTGGACAAGGAAATAGTGATAAAATTAGCCAAGAGTAGTGTGATAGCAGCAAATGTGAAATTGAATAAGAAACCTGTAGAGTATACTGAGAATGCCATCAAATTCCTGAACGGCTTATCTGAGGAGCAGGTCAAGACAATTGGTGTAACAGATAGGGCTTCCATCATCATTGGAGCCAAAAAAGTGATGCACAAGCACTAGCAAGTAAAGGCTATTCAAGCTAAAATAGATGTCATGGCACAGTAGATCAAGTATTTCAAAGACATGTTTGACCCTTTGTTCAAGAAAGGGTTACCTCTCTTTTGGGAGGAGGATGGAACAATGCTCACAGAAGAAGAATATCAGAAGAAATTGGAAGGATGTAAAGTGCATTTCAACGATTTTGCAGGTATGGATCAGTTTCTATCAGGGAAGACAGTGGTGGAGAAAATGGCAAAGGATTTTGAGTTAAGCATGATGTTCAAGGAGGCTAGTGCATATCTGCGAAGTTACTCTTATAGGGACCACACTGAGATCTGAGTCTTAATGAAGGAGTTGGCCACCTCAGAGCTGCCAGTTGCCGAACTATGGAAGCACATTGAGAAATGTGGGGAGTGAAAGCTGATATTGAACCGCTGAAGATTCGATGATCGTGGGATAGCAGCATGGAGGAAATATTCGCTGAAGCATTTTGTTTATTTTGTTAGAGTCTGTTATCTTTCAGTAAAAATGCTCAGTAATTTTGTAAAAGGCAATTGAGCCAATTTTACCAGCATTGTCATTTTGTTGTAGCTAATTCCTGAGGGTGGCGAACCTTTTTGAATAGGTGTCACCTACATTGTAACAACTTCCTGTTGAGGCAACTCGAGCCGAAAGGCTCTGAGCATCTATGTAAGCAATGTAATAGAAGGAGAAAGGGTTGGAAAATTTTGTTGGACTCATGAATTCCCTGTGTTATTAAGCACTCTGAGATATATTTTAATCAAATATGGCTAGGTCGAGCAAGGTTTTCTATCAGAGATTCTTGTGTTATTCATCTTACAATCTGTTTACTTCTTCTCTTATGTGAATGTTTCTCTCACTGTTTAATTCATACTGTTATTCTTTTTCATGCTTGGATAAGTGTTGTATCGGGACAAAAGTCATAAATATTATGCTTTGTTGCTTTCATTTCAAGAATCCACTACCATTTTTTGCTAAAGTCGGTATAGAATTCATTATCATAAGCTCTATATTGATGGGTTGTTCATATCTTCTTATTTAATCACCAAACAAAAGCTCTTTAATCAGCTATCCTGCCTCTAATTAGTTTTCTTTGCATAGCACTATCATGTTTAATCATATCCTTCCTCCTACCTCTAATTAGTTTGATCTACAGTTTGGATTTGTCTTTACTCATAATATGTGTGTGTTTTATGTTTTAAGTGAATTTATTTAATTAGAACATTTATCTATTTATGAAAATGATTAACATAAACTAATAAATTCATGTTAATTTTTCAATTAGCATTCTAGCTACAGGGTAATCTTGCATGTTCCTAATCCTTAAAACTACTGAGTGAATTTTCATTTCCTGATTGTGTTGTGGTTAAACCCATATTAGTAACTTCGCTATACTCAATGTGCCAAATCAAATAAAAAATAGTAACCTCCCTATACTCAGTGTGCCAAATCAAATATGCCACGTATCACAGTATGATCATTCCACGTGTCACCATAGGATACTAGATATCAACATTTTAACAACAAAATTTATAGATGTTTTGCTTTAAAGACTTTGCTGGCTAGTGGAAATATTCTCAGAGAAAGAGAGGCCGCTCTTTCTCCAAGGTGTTCTACTGTTACAATTCCATCCTAAATGAAGGGTCGGCCGACCCTTCTTATTCCAAATATTCTTTTCATAATAGTTCGACACTCCAAGAAGGGTCGGTTGATTCTTATTGTATTATCCATTATGGCTATAGCTAAATTCCTGGATAAAGGTTTTGACAATTAACAACGAAAAGAAGGGCAGCCGATTCTTCTTGCTGTAAAATGGAAGTTAGGACAAACCATTTTTATATGATATAAATTCCAAGGTGTTCTATTTTTACAATTCCCTCGTAATTGAAGGGTTGCCCGACCTTTCTTATTCCCCATATTATTTTCATAATAGTTGGACACTGCAAGAAGTGTCTGTCAATCCTTATTACCAATATTCTTTTCATAATATTTTGACACTGCAAGAAGGGTCCGTCGATCCTTCTTGTGTTCTCCATTATGGATATAGCTAAATTATTGGATACATGTTTTCATAATTAACTACAAAAAGAAGGGGCGGCCGATCCTTGTTGTCAGAAAACGAAAGTCGAGAAAAACTATTTTATACGTTGTAGCTTTTCACCTTAAAATTTTGAACAATTACAAATGAAAATTGCAATTTTGAACACTTTTCAAATCAGAAATTGCATTTTTTAAATTTAAATTCACATTTGAAGGTTATATATAAGAGAAATTAGTACAACAGACCTATGCATTAATTCATACATGCAAAAGGGATCACATACTGTAGATGACAATTTGAGATGCGAAATCAGGCGTTGTCAAAGAAATTTGAACAATAAACAGGAAAAGATTCAATGAGATTAATTTACTATATTAATGAGTTCTGCAAACAAAATTACAAAGCTCCAATAAGACAAAGAATCCCAGTCGTCTCCTACTGATTCTCAATCCCATAATTATCCACCCCTTTTCAAAAGAGGCATTTGTCCAATAAGAACTACAACATGGTACAAAAATGGAGATCCAAAAAAAATAAGGATTACAAAATATAAAATAACCTAATGTCCTAGGACATCTTGCCATTTGCCCCAAATCTCTAACAGCTCATCTATTATAGGATAATTTGTTGACTCAAGTCCCAACTGGGAATTGCATTCGAACGTCTCCATCTCATTGTTTTCCAGCTTATGCCATATACGGACGTAGACTTGGATCTTACGTTCCAGGGAAACCGGCTTCCTAATCAACTGCTCCACATCATCAACCTTGACTTCTTCTAGAAGTTGAATTTGCTGCTGAACTTCATCAAACTTATGCTCAACTTCCTCAATCTTCAATTTAGGTGGGTAGGCATCTTCGATGAGTTCCATGGCAGGAAACTGGAGAGCCAACATAACATTATCTGTTGCATACCATCGCCTGCTACAGATGGATTGGTATTTTTCAAGAATATCTTCAACTGATTCGTTTAATTCCAACCAAGTATTCAACGCACCTCTGATATTCTTAAATTGAAAACTGCTAAGCATCGGAAATCCTTCTGGAATGTCTTTGTTGTACTTCTTCCATTCAACAATGTTAGTATATGCCTTGGAAGCCTCAAGCCTTTTACCTTCCTGCCTTTCAAAGGCACTAAGCATCTTGCCAAAAGTGATATGAGTTTCTCTAATTTCATCCAATGTGCAAAACAACTTTTCTAGGTATTCGTGATACTCTTTATTGACTTGAGAAGACAAGTCCTTGAATTCCCGAGATGTCATCTTGAAGAAAGTAGAAGAGGCTGCACTTGCAGTTGCATCCTGACAGTGTTTTTGCAATAAAGCAATTTGTTGAACATTGGCAGAATTCTCAGCTTGTAACCTTTGAAGTTCAACCTGCAAAGATTGGCTCTTGCGCTCCTCATCTCCCAACTTATCTTCCCAAATTCTTCTAAGATCATCAACATAAATTTGATGTTCCTCTTTAGCCTTTTATAGCTCTTCTTGAAGCTTCTCCACTTCTTCCCTCTTCTGATCAATTTCTCTATTCAGAACCTATATTGAATCAAGGTTTACTCCTGCAAATGCCCCTAGTGCTGTAGCTTCCTCAATTTCCCCTATCTGAGGGTTACTGGCTTGTTCAGCCTTGACTATCTGGTTAGGAACAAACACTTATAAGCCTTTTTCATCAATTCTTCTCTTCTTACCCCTCTTTACCACTACCTTATTATCCTTACTGTAGAAGTAATGTCCAAGAGGGACTATTTCATCATCCTCCCATTTAGTTATTACTTCAGAAGTGACTGAAATAACATTTTTTGTTGAAACTAATGATGGATTTTAGTGGCCATGGCATCGGGCATAGGAATGGTAACTTGAGGAACAATCATAAGGGTAGAAAAAATTTGAGGAATTTATGAGAGAATAGTAGGAGAAGGGATTGAAGTGATAGCTTCAGAAAGGAGAACTTGGTCACCATTAGCAGCTGATGGTAATGATGAAGTAATTGTGATTGAATCTCTGTCAGTGGGTAATGATGAAGTAGATGTGGGTAATTGCAGGAGACCAGTCGAAGACTGGGCTTCTACAAGTATAGAGGGAGGAATGGAAAAACAAACTAAGTTACTAGGAAAAGGGGTGACCCTATGAGTCAAAGTGTGAAAAAACTGTGAAATAGAGAATGGTGGGATTTCCCCTACAGGAAAAATAGAAAGATCCTGGATAGGTGGTAACAAAAGTGATGGAACTGTGATGTCAGGTTTAGTAGAGGTAAGTTCCAAAATTGGTTGATCAAGATCAGAATGGTCCATTTCAATACTGTCCAACAAGTCTGTAAGTGACTGTGAGCTGTCTGTCACTTCCCTAGCAACTTCTTCCACAACTTTGTCAGTTACCTTTTCAGGTACTTCTTCAGTCACTTGAACTGCATCTTGTGGCTCATCTTCTACATCACTGTTAGTGAGATCAACAGTAGGAACTTTAGATGTGGAAACCTGAACTTTCTGTCTCTTAGGAGGATTATCTTCAATCATTGTCGAGTCATCAACCAGCTGTGAAGCTGCAGTAGTTACTTGAACACTCGTAGCAACCTTAGGTGATTCAGTTGTCTTGGTACCCAACAATGAAGTCAATTTTGCCAAATGTTGCTGAAAATTCTGGGATGTCTGCAACAAGGCTTTAACCTGCTCAATGGTTTTAATCTAAGGAGGTTCCTCCATGGGATTTTTACCTTTGTCTCCATTTGTATAAGTAAGCATTAAGGGAGCATTGGCTAGGTGAATTTTCTTTTGTTCTCTGCTCCTTCTAACCTGTTCAGTGATATTCAACTCCAAGGTTCTTTGCCCATAAACCTGAGATTTTATTTCTTTCTGAAATGCCATAATCTGTCGCTACTCATCCAAGCTCTTGGATCTTGCTAACACTTCAGGGAAGGTGTTCACCCCTCGATAGATAGAGTCATCTGGAAAATATTCATGGACATAGTCCATTTTCCTGTGATATTGCTTGAAGTGTGCATCCAAGAATTTATTGGGATCATGCTTTCTTTTGGGTGTTTTTCCCAACTTTAAAGGAGCCAACTAATCACCAAGTATAGCAGCCCAGGTTGAAGTAGGAATAACTAGTGGGCCAAGATTTAGAGAGAACTTAAGCCAGCCTCTCTTTTTAGGACCAGTAAGTTTCTTGTAGACTCCAGCAATGACAGTCTGATAGGAAAACTCTTGAATAACCAACCTGTCAGGTACAATTCTGGGCAACAGGTGAACAGTGTCACTTCCCCAAACTCTAATATATGCAAAAGACTCATAAACATACCAGTCCCCAATGGTGTTGATGAAGGTTTTGGCATCTACTGAGAAGGCAGGAGCTTCCTGGTGAAATAATTTAAAATAAATGGTACCCATGAAGTGGTCACAAATTTCATAAAGCAAGGGTAGATAATTGCTTTCCCATAATGCAGAATGATATATATGAACTGGTGCAGCTTCAGGGGTCCAATTCCACCCCAAGTTAGGATATTGAAATTCAGCGTAGAAGACATCAAGGATGTAGGCTGATAGATAAAAATGTGGCTTCTTTGAGGCATGTGCCTTTTGATAGTTTTGAATTTGTGTCTTAATTTCTGATGACAGGATGGATGCCCAGGGAAAGGATTCACCTATTGTTAACACATGATGGGCTATGGGAGCCCATTCAGCCTTGAAAACTAAACAATTGGGGAGACCAAAAAGCCTGCAAAGCATGGCTACGAGTAAAGAGTAAGGTTCCTTGAACCAAATAATAGGATAGAGATCATCCACCTTGGGCACGAAACTATTAGGTCTCATCATCCAACATTTCATCATCTCGTCAAAATTATTTATGGTCTTGGAGGATTGAATAAAGTCAGAACTCAGGGTTTGTATTGTTGTCTTGAGAGAAAAATCTTTAATAAAAACCTCCGGGCGAAAGGTAGTCAATTGCGAACCTATGCAATCATTAAATGACCGGTCTTGTATTAGCATTTTCAACAATCCATTTTACAGGGTCTGTATAAGGTAAGATGGAAGGTCGAGCAACAATGGCATGAATTTGGGAAGCCCTAATTTTTTCATAGGCTAGTCGGTCTTGTTTGATGCCTGAAAGGTCATGGTTGTCAAAGATTGAATAAATTTTCGCCCATTCCATTTGATAATCCTCAGTCACCCTCTCACTAGTGTCTGAGAAAATGCCGAAATTGGGATTCTTGTTTAGTGAATCCCTATATAGTGCCTTGAACTAGGTAGTTCGAGACATTTTGATGAAGGTTTCAGGAAATTCTGATAAATAAACAAGCGAGAGTCAAAATCAACCCATAAACAGTAAAAGCGCGAAAAGAAGATGCAAAATTCATGACAAACCAACCTGATTTCAGCTGAAAACCATGCAGGTGACCCTGGTAAAACCTCCACGGTAAAATCCACGTAGGAGTGTAAAAACCGATAGTAAAAATGATAGTGAAAAATCAGAAAAAATCGTTTATTTAAGGTTTTTTCGACCGGATGAGATCTGGACCGTAGACCTAGGAAGAAACGAACGGCCGATATTACTCCTACGGGATGCAGGATTCGGGGTAAAGTTTCAAAATCTTGTTTTATTCAACGTTCCCGAAATCCACAATCCGAAAATGTGGGTTGCAAGTTTTGGGTTCTCGAAACTTTACCAAATAAGCAATCAATAATCCACACTGTCTATGAACACAGTTTAATTTTTGCAATCAATAATCCACACTGTTTAATTTTTGCAATCAATAATCCATACATTGATCTACAGTTTGGATTTGTCTTTACTAATGATCCGTGTGTCTTTTATGTTTGAAGTGATTTTATTTAATTAAAACATTTATCTATTTCTGCAAATGATTAACATAAATTAATAAATTCATGTTAATTTTTTAATTAGCATTTCCAACTACATGGTAATCTTGCATGTGCCTAATCCTTAAAACTACTATCAGTGAATTTTCATTTCCTGATTGTGTTGTGGTTAAACCAGCATTAGTAACCTCGCTATACTCAATGTGCCAAATCAAATACGCCACATGTCTCAATAAGATCGTTCCACGTGTCACCCTAGGATAGCAGATATCAACATTTTAACAACAACATTTATACAATTTTTGCTTTAAAGACTTTGCTGGCAAGTAGAAATATTCTCAGAGAAAGAGCGGTTGCTCTTTCTCCAAGGTTTTCTATGGTTACAATTCCCTCCTAAATGAAGGGTCGGCCGACCCTTCTTATTCGCAATATTTGTTTCATAATAGTTTGACATTGCAAGAAGGGTCGGTCGATCCTTCTTACATTCTCCATTATGGCTATAACTGAATTGTTGGATAAAGGTTTTCACAATTAACTACGAAAAGAAGGGGTGGCCGATCCTTCTTGTCGCAAAACGGAAGTCGAGACAAACCATTTTTATATGATATAACTTCCAAGGTGTTCTATTTTTACAATTCCCTCGTAATTGAAGGGTCGGCCAATCCTTCTCATTCCCAATATTATTTTCACAATAGTTCGACACTGCAAGAAGGGTTGGTCAACCCTTCTTATTCCCAATATTATTTCCATAATATTTTGACATTGCAAGAAGGGTTGGTCGATCTTTCTTGTGTTCTCCATTATCAATATAGCTTAATTGTTGTATAAATTTTTCACAATTAACTACAAAAAGAAGGGGCGGCCGATCCTTGTTGTCAGAAAATGGAAATCGGGACAAACAATTTTATATGTTATAACTTCCAAGGTGTTCTATTTTTACAATTCCCTCGAAATTGAATGCTCAAACGACCCTTCTTATTTCCAATATTGTTTTCATAATAGTTCGACACTACAAGAAGGGTCGGTCGATCCTTCTTGTGTTGTCCATTATGGATATAGTTGAATTGCTGGATAGAGGTTTTCACAAATAACTACGAAAAGAAGGGGCGGCCGATCCTTCTTGTCAGAAAATAGAAGTTGGGACAACCATTTTTATAACTTTTCGCCTTACATTTTGAACATTTACAAATGCAAATTGCAATTTTCAAATAAAAAATTGAATTTTCTGATTTGAAATCCACACATTTCAAATCAGAAATTGCATTTTTTTAATTTTAAATTCATAGTTTCCAAATGAAAATTGTCATTTTTTTATTTGAAATTCACCCTTTTCAAATCAAATTTTGCATTTTTTTATTTGAAATTCACACTTTTCAAATCAAAATTTGCATTTTTTGATTTGAAATTCACACTTTCTAAATTGAAATTCATAGTTCTTTAACAAAAAATTGCACTTTTAAGGTTCATAGGTAGTAAAAAAACACACTATTTGAATTGAAAAACACACTTTTCAAAGATAATATTGCCACTTTCAGAACCTATTTTTGCACTTTAGAAAGGTTGATATTGACACTTTCAAAGGCTAAAGTTGCTCAACGTTTTAGATTGTCCTTGTCAGTCCCTGAACGTTGGCGGCATATTTTATTTAGACAGATGCAGGCTCGTTTGAAGGGACGGTAGTGGAGCTGCCGCATTTAATACTCTGTAGCTCAATGCTTAGCTTTCGTCGTCTACACCTCTATCAACCATCATGACAGTACTATTCGGATAGATGTAGGTTGGTTTGAAGGGACGGTAGCAGAGGATGACATGGGGCATGGGTCAGCCAAATGCCCTGTAACGTCATGCCTCCAATAAATTAGGCCCTGTAACGTCATGCCTCAATCATTATGCTGATGCCGGTTTACACAATTCGTTTCTATCATTGTTTCCTTACGCATAACTACCTCCATGCTGAAGGTAGTAATTCTGGTTGTACCACGCTGTCGAGCAAGTACTACAAATTGATTTTCAATTGTACGAGATGGCCTTTTACATGGATTTTGAGTCATTCAATCTCTACAAAGCCATTAATGGAAATCCTCTCGTATGTGTGGGCTTCTGTGAAAATATTTGGGAGTCAAGTCGGCTCTCCGCCCTGCTTTCCATAGAAATTCCTATAAATATTTTCAATGGAGTAGGCGACCTCCATTCGAGAGACCTGCAATTTAAATCTTGGCTGAACTTCAGGGTGGATTTTTGGTGGTTTAGTTTTTTTAATTGGTATATCATGGCTGCCTGTATGAGGGCGTGTAGACACAGGGAATCCAGCAGGGGTGTAGGGTCTTCGTGACCTGGGGGGGAAAGTTTCTCTTAGGGAGAAGGCTCATCTCAACAGCACACCATGGGGATGGAAGAGTCTGCCCCACAGACCTTCAATTGGGTGGCTCAGTATCTACCAGAGACGCCTGCTCCAATAGAGGAGCAAATAACACATCGCGAATTATCCCTTCTCCAGGAATATGAAGCCCACTTGGGCCGAAAAGTAATCTCCAACCCCTACTGGGCGGTGAGGATCTTGTTCACTCGCGAAATTCAAGCGAGGAACCAGCTGGCTCATGGCCTCTGTGAAGCCCTCCAAATTATAAAAGGCGGCCAACAAACTCATTCGGCCGGTGTTCGCTTGCTCAAGTCTGCTTTGAAAGATTACATGGATAGCTCGAGGGACTTCCCTCATGAAGAACCAGTTTCCCCATGGGGGAAGCACCCTTCTCCCTAATTGGTCTTCCCGGTCTGCGTTCGTGCCGGTCTTGGTGGTCAGCGTCCAACTCGTTGGTGGCTCGCTATTTTTTTTGTGGATTTTTCGCTGGTGGCTCGCTGTTTTTTCTGTGTATTTTGCCATGTCTTTGGAATTTCAGTCTTGGTGTAGACTCCGGATGTTAGCGTGGTTTTGTTATGGGGGCTGCTCGGTCAATATTCAATTGTTAGAATCAGTCAATATGGACCATTGAATAGCATATAAATAGAAGTGAACTATAATCCTAAGGGAAGATTAGAAGAGAGAGAGATAGTGGAGAAATCCTCTTTTTGGTCTAATTTGGATCCACAACATTATGTTTTGACTGTTCCTGCGACGGGTTTACCGCAGAGTTTAATGAATGCATGAAGATGTCCGATTATTGTTCTAATTCTGTCTCTGTACGATGGTGAATGTTGCATTATGTTTATTATGCTATGGATTGAATGATAATGGTTCATGCGATTAAGTAGAATGGATATGTTATTGTGAATGTTTACTTTATGTTGAATCTGTGAATTGCTTACATAATATGCGAATGATTAGTAAATAGTATGTTGTCAAGTTGATGATATCTGGTTAAATTTCTGCGATAAGAGATTTGTGGGTAAAGCATATTCTCAATGCCACTGCGGAAACTTGGTTCCTGCAGCACCCTCCACAGGTGTTGCTGGTGTATAAGGGAATGTCCATTGGGAGATGCCCCATTCTCTCTACTCTGTCTACTAGGGAGCTGCCCCATTCTCTCTTCTCTGTCTACTGGGGAGTTGCCCCATTCTCGAGGAATAATGGGGCAGCTCAACTATTATCAGTTTAAAACTAATTTGGAGTGTATCGGTTTTAAACTTCGTTAAGGAACTTCCACTAAGCAACTCAACCATAAATTCCTTACACCATCTTTATCTCCAACTACTTCTCATTTCTCCACAAACTACAAGCTATACTTCTCATTTGGACCCCATTCATATAACATCCTCGTTGCTGGTTCAGAAAACGTAGGAGCTTAAAACAGTCCCCAAACGTTAAATGGTACCATTAATTTCCTTAATATTTGTTTAAACAATCTTTAAAATCAAATATGCCATGTGTCACAATATAAGCGTTCCATGTGTCACAAAATTTATAGAAGTTTTGCTTTAAAGACTTTGTTGGCAAGTAGAAATATTCTCAGAGAAAGAGTGGTCACTCTTTCTCCAAGGTGTTCTATTGCTACAATTCCCTCCTAAATGAAGGGTCGACCGACCCTTCTTATTCCTAATATTCTTTTCATAATAGTTCGACACTGCAAGAAGGGTCGGTCGATCCTTCTCGTGTTATCCATTATGGCTATAGTTGAATTGATGGATAAATGTTTTGACAATTAACTACGAAAAGAAGGGGCGGCCGATCCTTCTTGTCGTAAAATGGAAGTCGGGACAAACCATTTTTATATGATATAACTTTTGAGGTGCTCTATTTTTATAATTCCCTCGTAATTGAAGGATTGGTCGACCCTTCTTATTCCCCATATTATTTTCATAATAGTTCGACACTAAAATAAGGGTCGACCGACCCTTCTTATTATCAATATTCTTTTCATAATATTTCGACACTGCAAGAAAGTTCGGCCGATCGTTCTTTTGTTCTCCATTATGGATATAGCTGTATTCTTGGATAAAGGTTTTCACAATTAACTATGAAAAGAAGGGGTGGTTGATCCTTCTTGTCGGAAAACAGAAGTCGGGACAAACTATTTTTATATGTTATAAATTCCAAGGTGTTCTAGTTTAACAATTCCCTCGAAATTGAAGTACCGACCGACCCTTCTTATTCCCAATATGATTTTCATAATAGCTCGACACTACAAGAAGGGTCGCTCGATCCTTCTTGTGTTCTCCATTATGGATATAGCTGAATTGATGGATAAATGTTTTCACAATTAACTACGAAAATAAGGGGCGGATGATCCTTCCTGTCGGAAAATAGAAGTCGGGATAGACCATTTTTATATGTTATAACTTAGCGGATTGAGTTGTTATTGTAACAATGACTGGATATTTTAAGCATTGAATTTTTCACATTAAAATTTTGACCATTTACAAATGAAAATTGCAGTTTTTTTATTTGAAATTCACACTTTTCAAATCCGAAATTGCATTTTTTTATTTTAAATTCACACTTTTCAAATCAAAATTGGCATTTTTATATTTGAAATTCACACTTTTCAAATCAAAATTTGCATTTTTATATTTGAAATTCACACTTTTCAAATAAAAAATTGCATTTTTTTATTTGAAATTCACTTATTTTGAATTGAAATTCATAGTTTCATAACAAAAAATTGCAATTTTAAGGTTCGTAAGTAGTCAAAAAACACATTATTCGAATGAAAAAACACACTTTTCAAATCCAATATTGCCACTTTCAAAACCCATTTTTTCACTTTAGAAAGGTTGATATTGACACTTTCAGAGTCTAAATTCACACTTTCTTAGTCCAAAATTTGCCTAATTTGTCCAAATTTAATGAAATAAGCGTTGTGTTTTCATTAATTAATTATTGCAGATTCTTCACAGAGGTGAGGAGGAATCACTCATATTTATCAAGTGAGATTTAGTTGATGCAGAGAATTTATATATTTTTCTATTTCTAGTTCGAATTCATCTACAAGTGTTTGGAATTTCAATTTCTAGCATCAGAGGTTTATGGTGTTTTCCGGGCATTTTGGTGTCAGAGTTCTAGGTTCTTGCTTGAGGAGGGTGTACAATTGGATCCATTTTCAATTGTAGATATCCTTATTTGTAATTATATGACTGAAATGTGACAAAGGAATCAATTTTTGAGTCGTCTCTATCATTTGGAGGTGTTTCTTGTTGATTTAGAGCTTGGATCGGTGAAGGAGGGCCATAATGAAGGTTCTATTTTCGACAATTCTGAGAATTTTTTGGATGTGAGACTTATTCCATTGTGTTCATAGCATCGTTTAAAGTGGGAAACAATTTTTTTTCAATCAAAAAGGTGTTCGTATGACCGAAATGTGCCCATTTTATTAGTTCTACTCCATTTTGTATCTCTTTTGGTAGAGGTTCGAACTTGTACAATTGCAACTGAGTATTTCGTGAGTTTCAAGATGTGTAAGAGCCATGTACTATTTTAATAAGTGTAATTAATGTTCCCATATATTTAATAATAAATATCCAATTATTTTCTTCATATGGTGTTCATACTTGAGTCGATGATTCCATGTATAAATCTTTCGCATATGGCTATGCAATTTACAATACTGATTGTATAACTTTAATAGTAATCCCTGAGGTTTGTTACTAAGTCATTTATCTATGTTTGGATTTAGTTTAGTCTTATTGAAGCTTTTTGGAAGGATTAGAGTCGATTAGGAGGTGTTTGGGTCAAGTTGAAAAACTAGTATTCCTATGTGGGGGGAATTGAGCTAGTTTCTCACTAGTCTTGAGAGGGTGTCTTTCATATTTATTTGTAAGTTATATAGAGTCTATAAGTGATTTGTATATTTTTATTTGAGTCTATTTAAGTCCATTAATCTGATATTAGGATAATTTGAGTCGCTCTGGTAGTGTTTGGGAAGGGTTGGAAACCCCGTGTTCAGTGTGGCCAAAATTGAACTAGTGTTCTTAGTTTCTTTACCAACTTCCAATTTTATATCAAATCAGATTTGGTACACATCTAATTGGAATATAAACACATTAATGAGCTTCAAAACTTTAATGTACATCATAAATACAGATACATTCCATTTTTGTTGAACAAGAACATCTCATAAGCCTTCAGAAGCCATTGTTTGGGAAAAAGTTGAAAATCAACATAATTAAACTTGGAACCTTGGAGTTAATATTCTTAATTTATTATTGGGGATATTACATGTGCATTATGAAAGAAATAAGAAATTCCAGCAACCAATCATAAATTGGGACATAATGGTGGCAAAGATTAAGGGTAAGTTTCTTCCAAAAGATTATCAACTTTCTTTGTATAGGAAGATGCAAAATTTGAGACAGAGGTGAAAATTAGGGAAGGTTATGTTGAAGATAGCACATAGAAGACAGCTAGGTATGTCAATGGTCTTAGACTAGATATACAGGATGAGCTAAGTCTTATGTCTCCAAATACTGTGGAAGAGACATATCACTGTTCCTTAAAGGTAGAAGAAAAGTTGAGTAGGAAGAAAACTTCAGGAAAAGGGAAGCTTTAGCCTATGAAGAGAAAGAACAAGAATTTGGAAATCCTTCATTTCGTAAGGAAGAAACGGATAAATCAAATCAGCAAGAGAAGTCATCAAGAGAAGATGATACAAGAGGAAAATGATCTTACTCAAGAGGAAGAGGCAAAGGAATAATTTATCAGGTTAAATGTTATACTTGTGGAAAATCGGGTCATAAGTCATGGGAATGTCCAGATCATGATACTACAAGGTAGATAGGTGATCATATTGTTCAAGGTGAAGAAGGAGAAGTGCATACACCTAAAACATAAAATCTATCTAAGACAGGTGAGGCTTTGCTACTAAATAAGACCTTGTTAAAACCAACAAAAGAGATGAATGAACCAATGCAAAGGAGAGCATTGTTCAAGACAACTTGCAAGGAAAGAGGTAAGTGTTGTAAATTTGTAATTAATAGTGGAAGTACATATAATTTAATATCTGTATAAATGGTAGAAAAGTTGGGTTTGTAAAGAATAGTGCATACTACACCGTACAAAGTCTCTTGGTTGCATCAAGGACATTAAATATTGGTAAGTGAACAGTGTAGAGTGAAGTTTCATATTAGTGGCTATGAGGATGAAGTGCTATGTGATATGATACCCATGGATGTCTGTCATTTATTATTGTGAAGGTCTTAGCAGTATGATAAGAAGGAAATTTATGATGGAGAGAGGAATAGTTATGCTTTCAAGATAGGTGAAGTGAATCGCACACTTTTACCATTGAATACCGAAACAATGGAGGATGGAAATCAAGTGTTGGTAATGAATACTAAGGAGTTCCAAAGTGTTGAGATAGTGAATGATAAGTCATTTTATCAAATGGTGAAGGTAAATGAATCATTTCAAGAAAAACAAGTTTTGTTAATTAATTTTGAAAGCATGATTACTAATGAATTGTTTAAATAGTGGTTACCAATGGAAAGTGTAGGTCAACAAGAGATAACTACAGCTAAATCTATCATGAAAGAAGAGATACTAAATAATGAGAAAGAGAAAACTAAAGATTAGAATATAGTCTTGGAATATAATGATGGGATTTTGAGTGAAAATATTCCAATGGTTGTTGGAAGCACTAAGCAAGAAGTGGAAAAAGTTAAAGGAGAAAATAATTATTATCAAATCTCTCAAAAGAGAACATATACAAAGAATTATTTTAAGCAAATAATCATGTCAGTTGCTTGTACATTAACCATTTATTAAATGGATTTTAACAATGTGTTAAACAAACACTTCCTTTTAATATGTTTGTCCCATGGAATATTTCTGGATATGATGATCAAGAATTGAAGAAGATTGCAAAGGAGTTAACATATGGATTTGACAAAGGACCAGTTCAGTGGCTAAATCAGTTTCAAGTGACACAACCTTTTCAAATTGACAAAAATTTAGACCAAAGGGTGGTGACGAACACAAGGAACAGAAATTACTTTGAGTACTTGGTCAATTGGAAGAATTACTCAGTGGAATACTCTACCTAGATAACTGCTGCAATCCTACAAAAATGTAGCAGAGTGTGGAAGACCCCATGAGAAAGAGCTCATGATTTATTTGTTCCTTAGGAATCTGATGTAGGAGCATCGCTCCTACTAGGTCAAATAATTTCTAGAACATTGATTACGTGTTGATTAAGGAGTTGGATCCTTGAAAACAAGGGCAGATCAAAGTTTGTTGCTGGAAATTAGGGACAAAATAGAAATTTAATTTAATTAGGATTGTGTTAGTTGCACAATATAAATTCAAATTTGTAAAAATGTCAACCTAATAAATTTGTTTCAGGTAAAGGATTCTAAATTTAGTTCTTTTTGTTTCCCTCATTTGAGGAAGAGAGGGGATACCTCTTTTTGTATATACACTATTATAATTTATGTGGTGTAGTTAGATCCAGTGAAGAATAAAAGAATGGTTATGATGGTGGAAATCAATGTATCTCCAACCTAATTCATGTTCTTAGACTCTTGTATTTTGGGGGTAACGTGAGTTTGGAATCGTTCCTGTGTGAATACAAGATCATTGGTTCCACCTGGAGGTTCGATTTGGGCAAATGAATGGTAATTTTTTGAAGCTTGTCTATTTCCTGCACATATAAATCGTAGATTTGTTAGTTGTATTGTGAATTCGAAATTGAATTGCATAGCATTTGCTTATGCAAAGATTGATGAGAAGTTTAGCAAAGTGTGTGAAAATGCCTTTGGGAGGTTAAGAGAGAGTCGTAGTGCTCTTATTCTAATTCATGTTTCCAATTAAAACTAACCCAAAATAGAGTTGGTATGTTGGTTATTTGTTAGGCGATTTCTTCCACAGCATAGAACGGTTTGGAGCTCATACAAATTTATTAAAGACGAAATATCATTGCATAGTAATATAGAAGAAGAGATGAGTGCGTTTTATCTTATGACCACAAAAATGAAAGCAGAAATAGGTATTTTTTGTTAAACTCTCCAGCTTAGAATTCCAGTAGTTTTCCTTTGAGGGATCTATTAATATAGCAACTGGAAATTTGTGTTCTTGTAGTAAAACATGCACCATATTCGGAAACAAAGATATAATTCACTGAAATTGAAAAGTTTATCGACATGCCTTGAAGCTACGGTTGGAAGGTTGTGTTTATAGCATGGGCAGAAGTTTATATTATCACCAATAAATTCATTTATAACAATTGTGGCTAAGACAAACACTGAACATAGATTATAACGTCATTCTAAAATAATAAGAATATTTCCTTTTGAGAGACAAATCAACATCTGAACCATGTATGCAAAACCATCAAGAGTGATTTCAAAGTGACCAAGAAGATCAATGAACATCATCTCCCCCACTTGCTTCATCAAGATAAATTCATCAAGCACTTCAAAGATATCAATACTAGGTTAATAAGTACAACAGTTCCGTCTGTATCCACAATGTTCTAGATAGTTCCCATATGGAGAACATAATCCCAAATTGTCACAAACTGCAATTGGAATTCTCACACTTCAGTCCATATCAATACCAAGAGCAAAGTTGAAAATCTCGACAATAACAACTACAATAGCCTCACTTGAAGATCCTTCTGAAGATTATAAAAGATCCTAGTTTAAAATAGCACAATGAAATGAAACAACATAGAAAACAAGAGAGAAGCTTTTAATGAAACACAAGAAAAGAAAACCTAATTGTTTATTTCCCATTGATCTTTAGACTTCACAGCTACATACTTATATAGATTACATTGCATAGAAATAAAGGCATTATTTACATGTTGTAAAATCAGCTGTAGGTTGCTGTATAATTATGCAAATTATTTAATTCTTCACATGCATTAGCATGCAGTGAAGTTTGCTGCAAATTTACTTAATAAACACCTGCAACCTAAAATAGTCACTGTCAAATTTTGCACAACATCAATTATCAACATACTCCCCCTTGATGCTGAGAGGGCTCACAATAAGATCTCTGAGAATAAAAAACTGGGCCTTTGAGACTACCTTAGTGAAGATGTCTGCTAGTTGTTTTTGTGTGTTGATGTATTTCAATTCAACTTGCTTCTTTTGGACCAAATCTCGAATAAAATGATACTTCAAGTCAAAATGTTTTGTCCTGCTATGATGTACTGGATTCTTGGCCAATTTGATGGCACTCATATTATCACAAAAAATTACTATAGGTTGAATTTGTTTTTCTTCAATTTCTTCAAGAACTTTTCTAAGCCACAATGCTTGTGTGCCTGCTGAGGTGACTGCAACATATTCTGCTTCTGTAGAAGAAAGAGAAACTATACTTTGCTTCTTTGAGCTCCAAGTAATCAAACCAGAACCAAAAGAAAAACAGTTACCATATGTAGACTTTCTATCATCCAAACTACCTCCCCAATCAGAATCACTGAAGCCAACCAATTCAAAACTCTTAGAAGTATAGTAATGAATTCCAAAATTTAGAGTTCCTTTCACATACATCAAAATTCTTTTAGCTGCATTCATATGCATTTCAGATGGCATTGTCATATACCTAGAAACAATTGAAACTGAATAAGCAATATCAGGCCTTGTGTGTGTTAGAAACATTAAGCTTCCAACAATACTTCTGTAAACTATCTCATCAGCCATTTCAGCACCATCATCTCTACACAACACAACTCCATGAGCATTTGGAGTAGGAGATGGTTTGCAATCAGCCATATCAAATTTCTTCAACATATCCTTTGCATACTTTGTCTAACAAATAAAAATTTCATCTTCACTTTGATAAACTTCCATTCCAAGAAAATATTGCATGAGGTTTAAATCTTTCATCTCAAACTCATGCATCATAGCAAATTTGAATTCATCCTTCATCTTAGAACTGCTACCCATATACAACAAATCATCAACATATAAACTGACAATAAGAATATCATTACCTTCTTGTTTATAGTAAAGGGTAGGTTCACTCTTACTTCTTTTGAAGCCATTCGCTTGAAAATATCCATCAATCCTGGCATACCAGGCTCTTGGTGCTTGCTTTAGGCCATACAAAGCCTTCTTCAACTTGTAGAATTGATGTTCTTTTCCTTGCACTTCAAAACCCTGTGGTTGTTCCACATAGACTTCCTCTTCTAAGTACCCATTCAAGAAGGCACTTTTCACATCCATGTGATGAATGATCCATTTCTTTTGTGCTTCCAGTGAAATCAACATTCTGATAGTGTCTTGCCTTGCTACAGGTGCAAAGTTTTCTTCATAATCAATGCCATACTTCTGTGCGAATCCCTTAGCAACTAACCTTGCTTTGTGTCTTTCAACAGTCCCATCACTGTTATACTTTGTCTTGTAGACCCATTTAGTACCAATTTTTTTCTTATCATGTGGAAGATCTGTAAGCTCCCAAGTATCATTCCTATGAATTGAATCTATCTCTTCTTGCATATCTTGCACCCAAACCTCATTAGTAGAAGCTTCTTCAAAACTTGATGGCTCAAAATCAACTTGTGAAAATAAAGCAAAATTTACAGTCTCACCTCTTGGATTTTCTTCATGTGCCAGACTTGTACTTCTCTGATAAATTTCATTCAAGCTTCTCACCTTCCTTGCGGTACTTGGACTTGAATATGGAGAATTAGATGAAGGGCTACTTGGTGGATTTGTAGCATTTGGAACTGAAACATTAGTGGGATTCTCATTATTAATATCATCAATAATATCACCATCCAAACCAGATTTTGATTTCTCAACATGGTCTTTTTGATGACCATAAACTCCCCCTTCATCAAAAATTACATCTCTTGACACAACAATGCCATTGGTGATAGGACTATACAACCTGTAAGCCTTACTTTGCTCACTATATCCAACAAAAATGCATGCTTCACTTTTTGGATCTAACTTTTGTCTCTTTTGATCAGCTACATGAACAAAGGCTAAACAACCAAAAACTTTGAAATTATTAACATTAGGCTTTTTCTCATACCAGGCTTCATAAGGAGTCATCATGTGAAGTGCACTAGTGGGACTTCTATTGAGAATATACACTGTTGTAGCAACTGCATCACCCCAAAAGGAATTGCTTAATCCTTTGGTATGTAACATACTCCTTGCCATTTCCACCACTATACGGTTCTTTCTTTCAGCTACCCCATTTTGTTAAGGTGTGTGAGCAGTGGTGAGTTGTCTTCTAATGCCATTCATATCACAAAAATTTTGAAAACCTCTTGAACAATATTCTCCTCCACGGTCAATCCTTAAGCATTTTATTTTGTAACCACTTTAATTTTCTACAAGGGCTTTAAACCTCTTGAATGTATCAAATGCTTCACCCTTGCTCTTCAAAAAATAAACCCAACACATTCTTGAGTAATCATCAATAAAAGTAATGAAATATGATGACTTACCCAAACTTTTTGTCTGCATAGGACCACAAATATCATAATGAACTAGCTGAAGTGGATAATGGACCCTCCATGCCTTGCCTCTAGGAAATTTCTCTCTTGCATGTTTTCCTTTAGCACATCCTTCACAAACCTCTTTGTGCTCTTCAACCTTAGGCAAACCATAAACTAATTCTTTTGATGTTAGAAGCTTCAAACTCTGAAAATTCAAATGACCATACCTGAGATGCCACAACCAACCTTTGTCCTCATATGCCATATTAGCAAGGTTGATGCTAGTTTCTCCAAACTTCAATGGGAACATCCTATTCTTTGACAAAGGCACAACTGTAACCACCCTATTGCTTTGATTCTTATCATAAATTGTGCATTGTGTAAAATTAGTCACAGCAGATCTAATGAACAAGGAAATCAATCACAACAGATGAATATAGAAAATATGGTGCAAAACTGTGCAAAACATGCAGCAGTGCTCAATATCCCAATAAGGGTGAATAATTACAATACAATCTAACTATGTGAGTGAGCAATTCGAATTGACTAAGTAGGCCATTTGAATCACTGAATGGAGTAGCTTGACTCCAACTAGGAGTCCTCATCATCAATCGGTGGTGCTCATCAATGCACAAGAACCAGTCATCCAGGTGTTAATCTGAGTCTAACTGAGTGTAACAAGTGTAACTGAAGTGTGTAGCACTGATTAAGGGAAGGAGGCTCAATGGGGGGCGCATGGGAGGCTAACTGAAGTCAGAACAAGTCATCTAGTCAATCTGGAGGTCCAACGGAAGTGAAACAGTCAGTCGGGAGTGAAACTAGCCTCAAATCAAGGAGAATTGGAGCTAACTGAATGTAACTGAAGTGGAACTGCAGTGGTAGGTGAGAAAGTGCGCCCTTCTCTGGCAGTAGGTGAGAAGTGGGCGCCTTTCAGACTAGGAGGGATAAAGAACTGAAGTAAGTGGCTCCCGGGTGCTAGAAAGAGGTGGCTAAGGTGCTGGAGGCATCAACCTGGTGACTGGGATGCATGCAAAGTGCATGCAAACCCTAGAATTTGCATGCAAACCCTAATTGCATGCAAGATCCTGAAAAATATGATGTGGATATCCGAACACATTGTCTATCATCAAACACAACTCTGTAATTCTTTTCACACAGCTGCCCAACACTTAATAAATTATGCTTTAACTGTGGAGTGTAATAAACATCTTTAACACTTTTCATACCTTCTTTTGTATGGACTACCATATCTCCTTTTGCAGAAACCTCTAAGGTTTCTTCATCACCAAGTTTTATATTAGATTTGAAACTTTCATCCATTGTAGAGAAAAGCTTGCAATTTCCTGTCATGTGGTTAGAACAACCTGAATCTAAATACTAGACATCTTTAACTGTATTTTCAGTTTTTCCATAAGATAAAAACAAATTGTTTGGAGAAGCATCATCACCCTCTTGAGCATAATTAACACTTTTGTTTTCTTTTAATCTGCAATCCCTTTCAAAATGACCATACCTTTGACAATGATAACACTGGATGTTTCTCTTATCAAATCTACCTCTACCTCTTCCTCTGAAACCACCTCTTCTTCCTCTATCTCCTATTGGAAAAAATTGATACTGACCTTTACCTTGGGCTTGGTTTCTTCTGGAGCTAGAACTAGCATCTGCATTCTTTGTAATCTGTAGCTTTGTGGAAAAAGCTTTCTCATCACTTTCTCCAAATGAATCTCTCACTCTGTCTTCATGAGAAATAAGAGATCCAACTAGGTGATCAAAGTGAAGGTTAGTCAAATCCTTGCTTTCTTCAATGACTATAGCAACATGGTTCCATCTTAGTGTTAGAGACCTCGACACATTTTTAATCACAACTTCTTTATCAATAGTTTCTCCTAGAGTAGCCAATTTATTGACAACATCATTTACTCTTACACAATAATCAGTCACCTTCTCACCTTCTTGCATCTTCAAATTCTCAAATTCTGTCCTCGGTGTCTGTAACTTGATCACTGCCTTGGTAAGATTCTTGTAGAGTCTTCCAGGCATTCTTAGTTGACTTTGCTCCTGCAATTCATGGAAATAAGCTCTTATCTAGAGCTATTTGAATATGAAATAAAGCTTGGGCATTCCTCTTCTTGGCTTCTCTCTTAGTTGTTTTATCATTGGTTGTAAGTGTGTTCCAATCAGCTGGCTCTTCATAACCTAATTCTACAATCTCCCACAAATCTTTTCATGTCAAAAAGGTCATCATCTTGATGCACCAATAATCATAATCACTTCCATCAAATTCTGGAATTGGCAAAGAGTTAGAATTTGACATTGTGAACTTTAAACAAAATACCTGCTCTGATACCAAATGAAGATTATAAAAGAGCCTAGTTTAAAATAGCACAATGAAATGAAACAACACAGAAAACAAGAGAGAAGCTTTTAATCAAACACAGGAAAAGAAAACCTAATTGTTTATTTCCCATTGATCTTTAGACTTCACGACTACCTACATATATAGATTAAATTGCATAGAAATAAAGGCATTATTTACATGCCGTAAAATCAGCTGTAGGTTGTTGTATAATTATGCAAATTATTTAATTCTTCACATGCATTAGCATGCAGTGAAGTTTTCTGCAAATTTATTTAATAAACACCTGCAACCTAAAATAGACACTATCAAATTCTGCACAGCATCAATTATCAACACCTTCGGGTATCTATATAACTATACTTGGATTAGTTGAAGTCCCATAATATTTGTTTTCTTCAATACAACCTTAGACCCTCTTTGATTGGATCGATGCTACAACACAAATGTGAGACATAAATCACATTGTAAATAATTGGATTGCTCTTTTAAGCTAGTGAGTGCATGAAGTGGGCACTCTATCATAATCATTCCTCCTCACATGTGCAAATATATGAATGCAACTCATCCCAAATGCCTTGACCGCGTGAAATATAACCATCAATGTGGATCTTCTTTCCTAGAAAGTAATCCATTGCATTTCTAACTCCGTGAAATGTTGTCATAACTTTCAATGATCATTAACTCAGGAATAACAGTAAACCATAAAAAAACATGAGATATCCCATGTAAAGATTTCTTGAACTTCATTGATTGCAACAATTTTGTGGCATCTCTTTGCATGACAATAGTATAATTGTTGGAGTATTTGTTATAACTTTCGCATCTTTGGGAATATAATGTGGATTGATATTCACACTCGGATCCTTGGACTATGTGCTTGGTTTCAAATGTTTACCAACATCTATAAGTTTTGGTGTAACAACAAACCTTACACGGTATTGCAGATGAGGTCCCAGGTTCAATTCCCCTAAGCTACGTTGGAGGGGGGTGTTGGAGTATTAGTTATAACTTCCACACCTCTAGGAATATAATGTGGATTGATCGCCACACTGAAATCCTTAGACTATGTGCTTGCTTTCAAATATTTACCAACATATGCAATTTTGGGTGTAATGAAAAACCTTACAATAATAACATAAAAATTGGCATTATAATGTACAATATTTGCGCAACGTTTTGTATCCATCCATAGAATTAAAAGAATCTACTCGACTACAAACCTGCGCAAGAATAACAAAAAGGAAAATCAACATTATAGAAAAACTAGTCAATTACTCAAGAAGAACCATAGTTTGCACAATGATATCATTGAATAGATGCCCCATCCTCAAATCTTGAAATAGATGTCGGCCAAAATCATCACCTTAATGACCTTAAACAGATTATTTTATAAATCCGATAAAAACATTTAAGACTTTGATGACCAATCAGTTGTTTAGAATAAACCTTAAAAATAAACCCTAGGTCATAAAGTTACTTACTAATATGTAAAGGTTTGATCACTTCATGTTTTTCAATGAATTTAATAAGCGCCAAGTTTGTTTATAGGCAAAACATTGTAATTTTTTTTTGTTTTTTATTGAAAATTAGAGCTTCACAAAAATAATGCCTTCTTAAAATTGAGATTTCAATGCTTATCTCAAATCTGTGAGATATACTCTTTTAAGACATATTTGAGTTGCATATGACTAAACGTTAATTAATTTATTAATATTTTATGGACATTATAAAATTGTAAAAATAAGGAAAATTTTTAATCAAATGTTTAAGGCTCGTAAAATGTGATAGATCATTGAAATTCAAAACTAAAGGCATGATTTCATTCTTTGATGTACACTCTTTGAAGATATAAAACAAAATCTTAAAATTGAATTTTCATTTTAATTATATTGATCCACCATAATGCTCATTTAACCACTAAGCAATGAAGGTCCAAACTTTGTAAGACTGTCGAAGCATCATGTCAATTGAATTTTTGAAGAGCAAGACATGAAATCAACTCAAATAATCTTAAATAAAAGCATGCAAGCATCAGCCAAGAAGCAAAAATACCAACACGATATAGATCAACTAAATCACCAAAACCACATCGCATGATCCAAAGAATAAATAAAGAGAAAAAGATCAAGCATGCGTATTAAAAGGATTCCATCAAACCAAACAGTGAAATCACACAAAAGCAATCAAAAGTAATGTATTTACAAAATTTAGAATGGGGGGCCCTTAATTTTGTGAAAAAATTAAGGGGATTTTTTGGTGTGGCAACACAACGCTGATCTAGAAGATTAAAAGTATCTCTTTGTTTTAACTATCCTAAATAAGAAAACCAACATTACTAAAATAAGAACAAATTCCCACAAGCTCCATAGTGAAACACGGTGCTGGAAAATTCTTAAAAAACCATGGGATAAAAGGATTTGTCATCTTTGTGACACTAAGAGGGTTGAAGATTAAAATCACTTTCTCATAGAATGTACTTGAGACACCAACAATAGAGTTTAATTTCAAAACATTTGCTACAATACTAAATTTCCTAACCTTTTAATTCATCATGACTATGGTGAGACAATGCTTCTCTTTAAACTTTTCAATCATAGAAATAAAATGATTAAAAAAACTAAATAACTTTTTCACCATGAATAATAACAATCATCATCGTATCATTAATTATCAATATACATTATTTTATTTTATATAAAATATAAATTAATAAATAAACAAATTCAGTATTATGGACTCTTATATTATGATAAAATAGAATGGACTTAACTAACAACTAATTGTTTGTTTTCTAAATGTTTTTTTTTTAGTAATTTGTAATGATGAATTTTGTATTGATATATTATTTATACATAAGTATTTATGTCGTAGAAACGATTATAAGATGTATAAATTTTAGCTGTATCTTATTTAGTAATGGGTATGTTTAGATTATTATAGTTAAAATATTTATTTTCTAATTTTTGCATAGAGGAATGGGAAGGCCTAACACCAAACGTATTCAGACAACAATCAATTGACCATTATGTTAGTAGGAGGCATTGACTACTTATAATTTTTTTTTATAATTACATAATTAAATTATTATGAATACTTGTTTAGAGTGGAGACTTCCCTTTTCATAAGGAAATTAAAAAGATAAAAATGTTGTAAAACACTAATGAGACACATATGCCCCTTCTTTTCATTTTATATGTGGCTCTTTCCCATTCAACAACATGGATAGGTGTACCTTGAAAATGGACTTATAGTAAAGGCTAAGAGAGAATTCTTAAGATGAAAAAGTAGTTAGAGAAGTTAAAATTGTAATTGTAAAAGAAATAATGAGATCCAAATTTTTAAAGAGATCAATGTATAACTACATGGGATAACAATACCACAAGGGTCAAATGGACCAAAAAGATCAAGTGGCACCCTACTAATTTTGCAAGAGGCTCTATGCCATACCAATTTAGTAAAAGATTCGCCAATATTTCACAATATTTTATAATTTAGTAAACCATTCGCCAAGTCTTTATAAGGTTTTATGATTTCATGAAAGATTTGCTAAGATTTTACAAGGTTTTATATTTTAGTGAAAGATTCGCCAAGATCTTACAAGATTATATAATTTAATGAGAGATTCGCAAAAAAAATCTATATACATAATATAGCATTGATAAAATAGCCTTCATATTTTCCTGTATATCATGGGTACTCACCCAATTATTATACATAGAAATTTACGGGGGGGGTTCTTAAAATTTTCTCTAGGTTCAGGGGGGCTAGTGACAACATTTTGGGAGGCCCCCCCTAGAGGGGGTTTGGGGGCATCGACACCGTAGAGAAAATTTCGGAAAAAAATCCTTGTAAAATGTTGTAATTTCATAGTCATGACATGATTAATAATGAGTGATTTACAAGCCCATGATATTGGGTATCCCGTGGTATTTTCCCATAGTAATCAATCTTTAAAAGGAAGACATTGTAATATGGCCATGTGTTGTGGCATTGTAAATATCTCTATGATTGTGTAAGAGAAACCGTGAGAGAATGGAGGAAATTGCAGCGGATGTGCTGCGGATTGTATTCCTTCATTTGCTGGATAGATTAATAAAAGGACTGACAATTTCTCTATGGAAGTATCCCAGATTGGGTGAACCATGTATATTGGTGTCTATATTGTATTGTGTTTATGTGTTTTATATTTGTATCGTGTTTATTGTTATTGCTCTGCTATCATGTTTTTCTAACAGCAACAACATGGTGATTCCCTTTTGAAATTTGTTGGGGATCTTAGAGTTACAGTGCAAGGTAGATTTCCAACAACGAACCCAGAGTTGCGAGTCAGTTTCGACTTTCATATGATGAGATTATTAGCTGACTAGTTTGTTGGGTATTTGATTGAGTGATTGTAGTATAGAGTTACTCTTCTTATTGGCATTGGTCAGGAGGTTTACTATCCGAGTGCATTGCAGGACCAAACAGTGAGCAAGGTATATTTCACCTCCTTTCGATTGGTTTGGAGCCCTGATACCATTTTCAGCCTTAGTGTAGCTCATATTTTGGAATATATAGTGATGAAATTGTCCACTTGAAATTTCAACCTTATGAATAGCCATCACTAAGGAAGGATGTAGAAAAATTAATGTGCATATAAGTTTGGGAAGGATAACAAGCACTACCATACCCAAATTTAAATTTCTTGAGTACAAGTAATCTTGGATAGGGAGGACTGTAATGTCCCCAAATTTTTGCTAAGGACCACTCCATCATACTATGGGATGCAATGGCCTAAGTCAGTTTCTAAAGTCATGATAAATTATTAAGGTGGTGGCATAGCTCACAAATTTGTATAGTATAATGTCCAATACTTGTGATTAATGCGACATTAGAAAAAAAATGGGTAAGGAGGGAGCATAAGAGGATGAGTTGGGCCCCATAGGATTTGTAATTCCCCCAAATCAAACCAAGCATCTCCAAATTCGGATTCTAAGGTGGAAGGCATCTCATAATGAAGGCATCTTATCTAATTGTAACTCCCTGAGCTAAGAATAGTAAAGGAGGGTGCACTTGTGGAAGTGTAATTCCAAATGGGAATCTATGACATCTTATGAAAACATATGACATGTGTCAGGTCCCTATGATAGCTTATGGAACCTTATGACATGTTGCAAGTCCTAAATTTAGACAAGAAGGTTGCTAGAGGTTAGAGTGGGCCTACATGAGGATGTAACTCCCCTAAAATCAAGCTAATCCTCTCAAATTCGAATTTGCAAGGTAGATGAAGTTATTATTTGGAAAAATAAAATAAAATAGGAATTAAATGGTTCCCAAGGTGTCATTCTATCATAAAAATAACATTTCTTAATATTTTATTAAATATTTGTGATCCGAATTTTAGGGGGCATATGGTCTAAATTCGGATGTATAAACCATAAAAGCATTAAATGGAGAGGCCACCCTCTCCCATTTATCATAAAAGCATTAAATGGAGAGGCCACCCTCTCATATCCATGGTATTTGGTAGCACATGGTTTTGGCCCATGGTATGGCCTCAAGACACATTGTAATAATGTTATATAAAGGCCTAGCAAGCCTTCTCATGATAACAAGTTACTCATTTGGTTCCTCTCCTATTTTCTACTGTTCATTGTGAGATTAATTAGATCTGAGTAACTTATTGGTAATTAGTTTCAGAGGTGGGGCTCCTCTTTGAGCCTCACCTCCCATTCACTTCATATGTTTTTTTTCATGCTTATTTTCAGGCAAGATTAGTGTTTTTCATGTGAATTTTATGACAGATTTGCATGCTTAATCTCCTCCTCTCTCGGAATTCAAGCGTTCCAGTTCTCAGCTCCCAAGATCCGGATCAATGGTATCAGAGTGGGTATGCTCTCCATCGGGACAAGATTTGAAGCATGATGCGGGTTCAATAGAGGTTCCACAACCCATGCTTCTCTACAAACCCTTGGCATCTCTATACTCAACACTCTCACATTCAACAAACTTTGAACAGGTTCCATGGACTGTACTTGATATTTCAAAGGATCTACCATATCTCATCAGAAAGGTATTTTCGTCAGATCAAATGGGTATTTCACGGAATTTCATTTCGTTTCCCCATTTGTGAGATATGCTTGTTTGAAGTAGCACATGTTTGTGCATAATGCGGCCGGATGTACAACAAATTTAAACAAGTGCTACAGACTTCAAAAAATGTCTCAGCGGCTCTATCATAGCTCATTGGAAATCTCTTTCCATCAGCTAAAATGAGTATTTCACGGAATTTTATTTCATTTTCTGGTTTGTGAGATATGTTTGTTTGAAGTAGTACATGTTTGTACACAATGCGGCCGGACGTACAAAAACTTTAAACAAGTGCTGCAGACACCAAAAAATGTCTCAGAGGGTCTACATATCTCATTGAAAATCTCTTTCCGTCAGCTAAAATGGGTATATCGTGGTTTTCCATTTCGCTTTCTGGTTTGAGAGATATCGTCGATTGAAGCAACATATGTCTACAAAATAGTGTGCGCGTGTCTCTTAAACTTCAACAAACATTTTCTCTATCTCTGGGCCACCCCGGAGCAAGTATGTTATATGGATGGAAAGGTCTCTTCGACGAAATCTCAAACAGGTCTTCAATGGAATTCAATTTCAGTACATGCATCAGAATCTATGAATGGATCTGCAACAAGACATCAACTGCACCAAAGATTATGAATTTTCAATTTTTTTAAATCTTAATGTAATCATGGTTATGGTTAACCACACAAACCCTATGGTTCTGGTTCAACCACACAAAACCCATGGTTATGGGGGAAACCACAAAAAACCCACATTTATGTACTGTAATCATGGTTATGGGTCAACCACACAAAACCCATGGTTATGGGTCAACCACACAAAACCCACTGTTATATATTGTAATCATGGTTGTGGGTCAACCACACAAAACCCACGGTTATGGGTTAACCACACAAAACCCTTCTCTTCAGTGGAAACAAGCTTTTCATTGAGTAGGAAGAAAACTTCAGGAAAAGGGAAGCTTTAGCCTATAAAGAGAAAGAACAAGAATTTGGAAATCCTTCATTTCATAAGGAAAAAACTGATAAATCAAATCAGCAAGAGAAGTCATCAAGAGAAGATGATACAAGAGGAAAATGATCTTACTCAAGAGGAAGAGGCAATGGAAGAATTTATCAGGTTAAGTCTTATACTTGTGGAAAATCGGGTCATAAGTCATGGGAATGTCCAGATCATGATACTACAAGGTAGATAGGTGCTCATCTTGTTCAAGGTGAAGAAGGAGAAGTGCATACACCTAAAACAAAAAATTTACCTAAGATAGGTGAGGCTTTGCTACTAAAGAAGACCTTGTTAAAACCAACAAAAGAGATGAATGAACCAACGCAAAGGAGAGCATTGTTCAAGACAACTTGCAAGGAAAGAGGTAAGTGTTGTAAAGTTGTAATTGATGGTGGAAGTACATATAATTTAATATCTATATAAATGGTAGAAAAGTTGGGTTTGTAAAGAATAGTGCATATTACACCATACAAAATCTCTTGGTTGCATCAAGGACATCAAATCTTGGTAAGTGAACAGTGTAGAGTGAAGTTTTAGATTGGTGGCTATGAGGATGAAGTGTTGTGTGATATGATACCCATGGATGTCTGTCATTTATTATTGGGAAGGCCTTGGCAGTATGATAAGAAGGAAATTTATGATGGACAGAGGAATAGTTATGCTTCCAAGATAGGTGAAGTGAATCGCACACTTTTACCATTGAATACCGAAACAATGGAGGATGGAAATCAAGTGTTGTTAATGAATGCTAAGGAGTTCCAAAGTGTTGAGATAGTGAATGATAAGTCATTTGATCAAATGGTGAAGGTAAATGAATCATTTCAAGAAAAACAAGTTTTGTTAATTAATTTTGAAAGCATGATTACTAATGAATTGTTTAAAGAGTGGTTACCAATGGAAAGTGTAGGTCAACAAGAGATAACTACAGCTAAATCTATCATGAAAGAAGAGATACTAAATAATGAGAAAGAGAAAAGTACACATTATAATATAGTCTTGGAATATAATGATGGGGTTTTGAGTGCAAATATTCCAATGGTTGTTGGAAGCACTAAGCAAGAAGTGGAAAAAGTTAAAGGAGAAAAGAATTATTATCAAATCTCTCACAAGAGAACATACACAAAGAAGTATTTTATGCAAATAATCTTGTCAATTGCTTGTCTATTAACCATTTTTATAAATGGATTTTAACAATGTGTTAAACAAACACTTCCTTTTAGTATGTTTGTCCCATGGAATATTTCTGGATATGATGATCAAGAATTGAAGAAGATTGCAAAGGAGTTAACATATGGATTTGACAAAGGACCAATTCAATGGCTAAATCAGTTTCAAGTGACATAACCTTTTCAAATTGACAAAAATTTAGACCAAAGGGCGATGACAAACACAAGGAACAGAAATTACTTTGAGTACTTGGTCAAATGGAAGAATTACTCACTGGAATACTCTACCTGGATAACTGCTGCAATCCTACAAAAATGTAGCAGATTGTGGAAGACCCCATGAGAAAGAGCTCATGATTTATTTGTTCCTTAGGAATCTGATGTAGGCTCCTACTAGGTCAAATAATTTCTAGAACATTGATTACGTGTTGATTAAGGAGTTGGATCCCTTAAAACAGGGGCAGATCAAAGTTTGTTGCTGGAAATTAGGGACAAAATAGAAATTTAATTTAATTAGGATTATGTTAGTTGCACAATGTAAATTCAAATTTGTAAAAATGTCATCCTGATAAAGTTGATTTAGGGAAAGGATTCTAAATTTAGTTATTTTTGTTTCCCTCATTCGAGGAAGAGAGAGATACCTCTTTTTGTATATATACTTTATGTGGTGTAGTTAGATCCAGTGAAGAATAAAAGAACGGTTATGATGGTGGAAATCAATGTATCTCCAACCTAATTCATGTTCTTAAACGCTTGTATTTTTGGGTAACGTGAGTTTGGAATCGTTCCTGTGTGAATACGAGATCACCGGTTCCACCCGGAGGTTCGATTTGGGCAAATGAACGGTAATTTTTTGAAGCTTGTCTATTTCCTGCACATATAAATCGTAGATTTGTTAGTTGTATTGTGAATTCGAAATTGAATTGCAGAGCATTTGTTTATGCAAAGATTGATGAGAAGTTTAGCAAAGTGTGTGAAAACGCCTTTTGGAAGGTGAAGAGAGAATCGTAGTGCTCTTATTCTAATTCATGTTTCCAATTGAAACTAACACAGAATAGAGTTGGTATGTTGTTATTTGTTAGGCGATTTCTTCCATAGCATAGAACGGTTTGCCGCTCATACAAATTTGTTGAAGACGAAATATCATTGCATGGTAATATACAAGAAGAGATGAGTGCGTTTTGTCTAGTTATGACCACAAAAATGAAAGCAGAAATAAGTATTTTTTGTCAAACTCTTCAGCTTAGAATTCCAGTATTTTTCCTTTGAGGGAGTATATTAATATAGCAACTGGAAATTTGTGTTCCTGTAGTAAGGCCTGCACCATATTCGGAAACAAAGATATAATTCATTGAAATTGAAATGTTTACTTGTGAATAGAGACTCTTTCGTAGATAGCATATAATACTCGACATGCCTTGAAGCTACGGTTGGAAGGTTGTGTTTATAGCAAGAGGTTTATATTATCACCAATAAATGCCTTTATAACTGTTGTGGCTAAGACAAACAATGAACATAGATTATAACGTCATTCTAAAATAACAAGAATCTTTCCTTTTGAGAGACAAATCAACATCTGGACCATGTATGCAAAACCATCAAGAGTGACTTCAAAGCGACCAAGAAGATCAACGAACATTATCTCCACCACTTGCTTCATCAAGATAAATTCATCAAGCACTTCAAAGATATCAATACTAGGTTAATAAATACAACAGTTCAGCCTGTATCTACAATGTTCTAGATAGTTCCCATATGGAGAAGTAATCCCAAACTGCCACAAACTGCAATTGGAATTCTCACACTTCCGTCCATATCAATACCAAGAGCAAAGTTCAAAATCTCGACAATAACAACTACAATAGCCTCACTTGAAGATCCTTAGGTATCTGTATAACTATACTTGGATTAGTTGAAGTTCCATAATATTTGTTTTCTTTAATACAACCTTAGACCCTCTTTGATTGGACCGACGCTACAACACAAATGCGAGACATAAATCACATTGTAAATAATTGGATCGCTCTTTCAAGCTAGTGAGTGCATGAAGTGGACACTCTATCATAATCATTCCTCCTCACATGCGCAAAGATATGAATGCAACTCATCCCAAACGCCTTGACCATGTGAAAGATGACCATCATTGTGGATCCTCACATGTGCAAAGATATGAATGCAACTCATCCCAAATTCCTTGACCATGTGAAAGATGACCATCAATGTGGATCCTCACATGTGCAAAGATATGAATGCAACTCATCCCAAATGCCTTGACTATGTGAAAGATGACCATTAATGTGGATCTTCTTTCCTAGCAAATAAGTCATTGCATTTCTAACTCCATGAAACCTTGTCATAACTTTCGGTGATGCATAACTCAGGAATAACAGTAAACCGTAAAAAAACATGAGATATCCCATGTAACGATTGCTTGATCTTTATTAATTGCATCGATTTTATGGCATCTCTTTGCATGATAATAGTATAATTGTTGGAGTATTTGTTATAACTTCTGCATCTTTGGGAATATACTGTGGATTGATCTTCACATTGGGATCTTTGGACTATGTGCTTGGTTTCAAATGTTTACCAATATCTATAAGTTTTGGTGTAACGAAAAACCTTACATGGTATTGGAGATGAGGTCTCAGGTTCAATTCCCCTGAGCTATATCAGAGAGAGGATGTTGGAATATCGGTTATAACTGCCGCACCTCTAGGAATATAATGTAGATTGATCGCCACACTGGGATCCTTAAACTATGTGCTTAGTTTCAAATATTTATCAACATATACAAATTTTAGTGTAATGACAAACCTTACAATACTAGCGTAACAGCTAGAATTATAATGTACAATCTTTGCACAACTTTTTGTAACCATCCATAAAATTAGAAAAACCTACTCGACTACAAACCTACACAAGAATAACAAAACAAAAAATCAACATTATACACAAAATAGTCAATTACTCCAGAAGAACCCTGAAGTTTGCACAATAATATCATTGAATAGATTCCTCATCCTAAAATCTTGAAATATATGTCGTCCAAAACTTCATCACATTAATCACCTGAAACACATTATTTGGTAAATCCGATAAAAACATTTAAGACTTTGATGACCAATCCGCTGTTTAGAATAAACCTTAAAAGACTTTGATGACCAATCCGCTGTTTAGAATAAACCTTAAAAATAAACCATAGGTCATAAAGTTACTTAGTGATATGTAAAGGTTTGATTACTTAATGTTTTTCAATGAATTTAATAAGCGCCAAGTTTGTCTATAGGCAAAACATTGTAATTTTGTTTGCTTTTTATTGAAAATTAGAGCTTCACAAAAAGAATGCCTTCTTAAAATTGAGATTTCAATGCTTATCTCAAATCTTTAAGATATACTCGTTTAAGACATATTTGAGTTGCATATGACTAAACGTTAATTAATTTATTAAAATTTTATTGACATTATAAAATTGTAAAATTAAGGAAAATTTTTAATTAAAATGAAATTTTATCGACATTATAAAATTGTAAAAATAAGGAAAACTTTTAATCAAATGTTCAAGGCTCGTAAAATGTGATAAATCATTGAAATTTAGAATTAAAGGCATGACTTCATTCTTTGATGTACACTCTTTGAAGACGTAAAACAAAATCTTAAAATTGAATTTTCATTTTAATTATGTTGATCCACCATAATGCTCATTTAACCACTAAGCAATGAAGGTCCAAACTTTGTAAGACTATCGAAGCATCATGTCAATTGAATTTTTGAAAAGCAAGACATGAAATCAACTCAAATAATTTTGAATAAGAGCCTGCAAGCATCACCCAAGAAGCAAAAATACCAACACGATATAGATCAACTAAATCACCAAAACCACATCGCATGATCCAAAAAATCAATAAAGAGAAAAAGATCAAGCATGCGTAATAAAAGGATTCCATCAAACCAAACAGTGAAATCACACAAAACAAATCAAAAGCAATCAAAAGTAATGTATTTACAAAATTTAGAATGGGGAGTCCTTAATTTTGTGAAAAAATTAAGGGGATTTTTTGGGATGGAAACACAATGCTGATCTAGAAGATTAAACGTATCTCTTTGTTTTAACTAGCCTAAAGAAGAAAACCAACATTACTAAAATAAGAACAAATTCCCACAAGCTCCATAGTGAAACACGGTGCTGGAAAATTCTTAAAACACCATGGGATAAAAGGATTTGTCATTGTTGTGACACTAAGAAGGTTGAAGATTAAAATCACTTTCTCATAAAATGTACTTGAGACACCAACAATAGGGTTTAATTTCAAAACATTTGCTACAATACTGACTTTCCTAACCTTTTAACTCATTATGACTATGGTGAGACAATGCTTCTCTTTAAACTTTTCAATCATAGAAATAAAGTGATTAAAAAAACTAAATAACTTTTTCACCATAAATAATAACAATCATCATCATCGTATCATTAATTATCAATATACATAATTTTATTTTATATAAAATATAAATTAATAAATAAACAAATTCAAATTTTATTTAATTTAATTAAAAATAGTATGTATATATATATAAATAAATAATAGTTTCTCCATTATATGAATAAAATTTTATATGCAAATTAGTGAAAGATAAAGACATACATATCTCCCTTATATATATCACCTACTAAAAAAATAAATTTATATTTTTAAACTCACCTTTTAATTTCTTCTATTATTAACTCATACACTCTTAAAATAAAATATGAATATTTTTTTCTAATTTCTCATTTTATTAACTTATTAACCTTTAAGCCCGCATGGGTGTGGCTCATTGGCGGTTCAATTGTTATGAAGTCACGGTTGTAAATGGAGGTCACGAGTTCAAATCACACCTGGCTTTACCCATGTCCCATGCATGCAGGGTGTGTGGGGCACCTGGGGGTATAGTGGTAGCGGGATTTGACCCTGGACCCCTTGTCACGCAAGTACTAGCCCAGTCTCCAGTTGCCAATTCCCCTAGTTACAAAAAAAAAAAAACTTATTCACCTTTAAAATATGAATAAAATTTTATATGCAATATAATGAAAAAAAAGACAAACACAACTTTTATTTATATATATGTAAAATTAGGATATATATATATATATATATATATATATATATATATATATATATATTAATAGGATATATATATGTGTGTGTGTGTGTGTATAGATATGTATGTATATATATATTAGTAGGATATATACATACATACATACATACATATATATATATATATACGTACATATACATATATATATATATATATATGTACATACATACATACATACATACATATATATATATATACGTACATATACGTACATACATACATACATACATATATACATATACATATATACATATATATACGTATACGTATATATATGTATATATGTATATGTATATATGTATGTATGTATGTATGTACGTATATGTACGTATATATATATATGTATGTATGTATGTATGTACGTATATGTACGTATATATATATATATGTATGTATGTATGTATGTATATATCCTACTAATATATATATATATATATATATATATATATATATATAACCTACTAAAAATAAATCTATTTTCTTAAACTCATCTTTTAATTTCTCTTCTTATTAACTCGCTCATTCACCTTTAAAATATCAATAGAATTTTATATGAAAAACCGTGAAAGAAAAAGATAGCCACATCTTCCTTTATTAACTCATTGAAGTTTATACATCAACTCACTCAACTTTAAAATACGAATAGAATTTTGTATGCAAAATAGTGAAAGAAAAAGATGACACATCTCCCATGATGTTCAACGGCTTGCCATGACGACCGTCCAACTCATTTCCACTCGAATCAATCTTAACTTTTATTTTTATCAATCATGTCTCTTATTGTTGGATGGTTGATGATTCATATTTATGTCGAAGGCATTATTTTTTCGAAGTCGGGTTTGTAAAACACTGTACAGCTTTCTTGTCCCTCTAGTGAATCGAAAAACGCCATGCATCCAACGTTTTGTTTCACATTGAAGAAATTTTCGTTTACAAAGGTTGCGTGTTCAGGCGGTCACTGCATCTGCATCCATTCCCTCTGGCGTGTAATTATCCCATCTGCATTTGTTCCCTCTGGTGTGTAACTCTGCGTATTGAAGAAGTTTATGTCTGCCATGGTTGCATGTACAGGAAGTTCACAACATCTGCATTGTGTAACTTGACCTTGTCCAAGAAGCACAGTCAAGTGTGGACGCACTAGACATCATTTTTGTTAATCGATTCAACATTATCCAAGACCAATGTCTCAACGGAAATGACTTAACGTAGTTCTCCTTAAATCTGTTGGCTAATGCAAGTCATGCCATTATGCCATTGTATGGGAATCTTCGAGTTCTGTATATGGGTTGATAAGCTTTGCTCACATAGCATGGATGTTGTTCTTCCTTTCTACTCAACCTACACTTGAGCTAGTTGTTTTCGTAGAAAAACAAAAATGAAAATGAAGGACATTGGTTTTGCATCTTTTGGTTTTAAACAATAGTTTCAAATATGATATTAGCCCTGCATCAAGTCAAATATTTTCTTAGAGCTACTCAATATCGATATATTTATAGATCATAATCATATGTGTTTTGCATTGGGCTTGTCCTACTTTCCTCTTTTTCTCAGTGTGAGACATTGCAGGTGGCTTTGTCATCCATATGATTGGCTGGGTTTCTAATGATTGGGTTATCTATGTATGCAACATAGTTGCTTCCTTATCTTATGGATAAAGACAAACCAGACAGTGCCCCCATTGAGGACTAGAAACTACTATCAGGTGTCATTGTAACAATATTCTCAGCACCAGGGGAATTTTTGGGCAATGTGGAAGCACGTCAAGCGATAGAAATTCACTCCCGGATTACTCTGTCTCCAGATCTTCAGGTGGTTTTGTTTGCGCAACACCCATCAGTGTTGTCATTTGCAGAAGCACTAGTGGAGCCTCGTGTCATAGTGGAGGCAGACATTGATTTCATGAGAGCAACATTGTGCCCATCAACCCCAATTTTCCCTTTTAGTTTATTCATTTGGTTTTAGTTTCTTCATTTGGTTGTTGGTTGTTTCATTTTTCTATAACGTTGAATTTTCAGTATGAATGTCTTCTATAACCAGTCTTTTTTATATTAGTTATACACTAAATAGAGGCTATAACTAGTTTGTTAATTCATTTATAGAGGATTTTGCAATATTAAATAGTTCTTTTGTTGTTGTTGGATCAAGCAACCACATAAAAACAATATACAGTGGAAGATATTAAACCATAAAACAAATAGTGGCACACATAAAATATACGTAGAGATTTACGTGGTAAAACCCTCTAGAGGGAAACATCCACGGAGCAATGGTATCGGTTCTCTTATTATTCAGAATATGAATATCACAACAGTTCTCAACTCAATCTACACATCTCCTACGAGAATCCAAGAAATAAATATATTTCTTACACAGTTACTCATAATTGACCAAACTTAGTTACTTGGTTAGACAATTACATAGTCACCGAGAGAACTGGTTGTCACCCGTTTCCAACAATCTCCACCTTGACAACAATTTAACTAATACCTTTCTCATTGCTTTGTTCATCGCCTTTCCTACAAGCCTAGAGAAGCTAAGCACCACCGTAGCTTCTCTAAAGTAACTGGTTTCGTGAACATGTCTGCACTATTATTTTGAGTGTGGACTTTTTCAAGAACCACTCCACCTTCATCAATAACATGTCTTACAAAATGGTATTTTACAAGAATGTGTTTTGTCTTACTGTGATAAGCTGGATTCTTAGCCAAATGAATAGCACTTTGGCTATCACAGAAAATTTTTATAGTGTTCTGAACTTTCTTAACTCACCCAACAAACCTTTTAACCAGATTGTCTCTTTGCAAGCATGTGAAGCAGCTATATATTCTGCCTATGTATTGGATAAATCAACAATATTCTGAAGCTTTGACATCCAACTAATAGATCCACCTACAAGAGTAAAGACATCACCTGAAGTGGACCTCCTCTTGTCCAAGTCACCTACAAAATCAGAATCAACATAGGCCTGGTGCAAGGTAATGATACCCAATTATGACATGTTAGTTGCAATGACATTCTGGAAAAACATAAATATTATCATTAAATTGAATTATTAAGGTACCTACAATTTTTTTTTGGATTAGGTGTAAACAGATGAAACGTAGAAAAATGGATGACCTTCCGGAATATATAAATTTTATTTATGGAAAAGTGGTATAACCACCCCAAAATGTCATTATTCGAATATTGGTATGTTATTTTTTTCTCAAACATAATGCGCATGTTTTTGTTGAGCCACCCATTTGCTATGTAAATTTTCAATTTACAAGAAAAAAAATATGTAGAGGCGTAGGCAACAGAAGAATCTTATGCGAGGCTATTTCTCCAAAATTTTAATAGTCAATTTTACATTTTTTTTAAATTACCGAAGTCAGTGAAGCCCTAAAATGACATGGTCAAGTGTGGAGCCACCATATCATGGTCTAAAAATAATTCGAAATACTTTTTTTTTAGGTTGTAGGTATTTTTCATGCTCTTGTGCGGGTTCTCTTCCGTTTTCGAAATAGTTAAGCCAGTCAAAAGTTATAGGCGAAATAAACGACCTATGTTTTTTACAAATTTGACATGAGTGCAGTTAAAAATGAATTAAAAATAGAAAACAACAACAGATCATTCAAAAATTATATATTTAGAATATACACACAGAGCTCGACAAGCATGTGCAATTTCATCTGTAGTGCACTTGTGGAGCTTATGTGGAACTAGTTGTGAAAAACCGAAAGTTACAGCATTTGATGTTTTCTGCCATAAATCGGGCATAAATCAGACCGAGCCTCAAGGTGCAATCCGAAGCTAATTCCAATCCTGTAAGGGCGCCAAAAACAATTTGAATTTAGACACACATGCATGCAAATGCGCACAAGCGCAAACACGCACACGTGTGACTGACAACGTGCATGCGTGACTGACAATGTGCACGCATTGATAACAGTGCGCACGTGTCCGTGCGCGTACGTGCTATTGTATGCCTTTGTATGGTTTGTTTAATTTTATTTGTCAAGGGGATACATGAAGTTGATGAAGATGTGATGATGAAGAAGATGACGATGATGGATATGTTGATGAGGAAGGGGGAGATGACAATGATGTTGAAGATGTTGATGATGATGATGATGATGAGATGATGGTGATGGTGATTATGATGAAGATTTTGATGATGATGACAATGGTGATGAAGATGACGATGAGGATGATGAGGATGATGGTGATGATGATGATGATGATGATGATGGTGATCAGGATGATGGTGACGAGGATGATGATCATGATGGTGATGAAGATGATGATGATGATGATGAATATTATCATCATCATCATCATCATCATCTTCATCATCATCATCATCAACATCTTCATCATCATTGTCATCTCCCCCTTCCTCATCAACATCTCCACCATCGTCATCTTCTTCATCATCACCATCATCATCATCATCATCATCATCATCTTCATCACCATCGTCATCATCATAAACATCTTCATCTCCATCATCATCATCTTCTTCATCCTCATCATCATCATCTTCGTCATCATCATCATCGTCATCGTCAACACCATCATCATCATCGTCCTTCTTCCTCATCATCATCAACATCTAGGTCATCATATTCATCATCAACATCATCATCATCATCATCATTATCATCCTCATCATCACCATTGATGGTGATGATGATGAAGATGGTGATGATGATGAGTACGATGATCATCAACATCATCATCATCTTCATCATCGTTCATCATCGTACTCATATTCATCATCATCATCATCATCATCTTTGTCATCACCCTTTTCCTCATCATCATCATCAACAACATCTTCATCGTCATCATCATCATCATCATCATCATCATCATTAATGATGATGATGAGGATTATGATGAAGATGGCGATGACGAGTATGATGAGGATGATGAAGATGACGAAGACAATGATCATCGTGACCATGATCATATGATGATGATGGTGAGGATGTTGAAGATGGTGATGATGATGACTATTGAAGATGATGATGATGAATATGATGATTTTGATGATTATGATCATATTCGTCATCATCATCTTCATCATCCACCACCATCATCATCATCATCATCATATCATCATCATCATCATCATCATCATCATCATCATCCTCATCCTCATAATGATGATCATGATCATGTTGTTGATGATGATGAATATGTTGATGATGATGAGGATGATGTGCTGCATATTCATCATCATCTTCATCATCATCATCATCATCATCATATCTATTAGTCATCATCATCTTCATCATCATCGTCGTCATCGTCATCATCATCATCATCATCATCATCATCCTCATGCTCGTCCTCATTATGATGATGATGATCATGCTGTGGATCATGTTGTGGATGATGATGAAGATGATGATGATGTGTTGCATATTCATCATCATCTTCATCATCAACGTCATCATCATCATCATGATCTTCATCATCATCATCATCATCATCATGACGAAGATGATGATGATGATGATGATGACGACAATGAAGATGGTGACGATGATGATGATGATGATGAATAATGGAGATGATGATGATGTTGATGATGAAGATGATGACGAATATGCAGCACATCATCCTCATCATCATGATCATCTTCATCATCATCAACACCATGATGATGATGATGATGATGATGATGATGATGATGATGGCGATGACAAGGATGATGAGGATGATGAAGATGACGATTATGATGACGAATACAATGATCATCGTCCCATGATCATATGATGATGATGATGATGAAGATGGCAATGATGATGACTAATGAAGATGATGATGATGAATATGATGATTTTGATGATGATGACCATATTCGTCATCATCATCATACTCATATTCATCATCGTCCACCACCATCATCATCATCATCACCATCTTCATCGTCATAATCACCATCATCATCATCATCATGATCTTCATCATCATCATCATCATCATCATCATCATCATCATCTTCGTCATGATCTTCATCATCATCATCATCATCATCATCATGACGAAGATGATGATGATGATGATGATGACGATGACGATGACGATGAAGATGCTGATTATGATGATGATGATGACTAATGGATATGATGATGATGTTGATGATGAATATGATGACGAATATGTAGCACATAATCCTCATCATCATGATCATCTTCATCATCATCTTCATCATCATCAACACCATGATGATGATGATGATGATGAAGAAGAAGATGGCGATGACGAGTTTGATGAGGATGATGAATATGACAATTATGATGATGAAGACAATGATCATCGTGACCATGATCATATGATGATGATGATGATGGTGAGTATGATGAAGATGGAGATGATGATGACGAATATGATGATTTTGATGATGATGATCATATTCGTCATCATCATCATCATCTTCATCATCGTACTCATATTAATCATCATCCACCACCACCATCCTCATCATCATCCTCATATCATCATCATCATCATCATCCTCGTCCTCACAATGATGATGATGATGATGATAATGATGACGATGATGATGATAATCATCATCATGTTGTTGATGATGATGATCATCATCATCATCATCATGTTGTTGATGATGATGAAGATGATGATGATGATGAGGATGATGTGCTGCATATTCGTCATCATCTTCATCATCAAAATCATCATCATCATCATCATCTCCATTAGTAATCATCATCATCACCATCTTCATCATCATCATCATCTTCATCGTGATCTTCATCATCATCATCATCATGAAGATGATGATGATGATGATGATAAGGATGATGGTGATGACGAGTATGATGAGGATGATGAACATGACTATTATGATGACAAAGACAATGATGATCATGACCATGATCACACGATGATGAGGATGAGGATGAGGATGATGAAGATGGTGATGATGATGACTAATGAAAATGAATATGATGATTTTGCTGATGATGATGATTATATCATATTCCTAGAAGAGAATGGTTTGGTCACCTGCATAAGTGAAGAAGTTTCTGTTTCAGAGGGAGTTGAGGCTAAGACCTTACATAAGAAGATTACAAGCAATCTCGACAGGTATGACTTATCCAGGTATGTTTCGAGATCTGTTCATGATTAAGTTTATGGTATGTTTTTTTTCACTAAGGTTAGTACAATCTTGATTAACTTTAGACTTGTCGTATCACCTTAATAAAATTATGAATGTAGATATTCATTGATTAGGGTTTTGACACTTATGATTGTACTCATGCCTTGTGGTGTTGTATGAGGTTGATGTTGTCCGCTAACATGAAAGGTACATCAAAGAAAGACAAATCATGTTCTAGTTCAAGAACATATGACCATGGAGACATGAAGACAAAGATTCATTCATTATCATGGATCACATAGAAGATCTACTTACGAGGTATGTATAACTTGGTTCTATAATGATTAACTTATGAGATATGCAGGTTACTAGCACAAGTCATTTACGAACAAGAAGACATCATGTGGGTATGTTAGACATAGCTAGCTAACATGCTAATCCAAGTATGTTTTTCCTATATCAAGTTAGAATCCTACCTTGTGTTAGGATCTCTTATATAAGTATACATGACATGATTGATAATGATTATTTATGAAGTTAGAAATTTAAGTAATCCAGGGTTTATGCATATTATGTCTCTTACCTTGATTGATGATATGACTAACCGAAAAAGTCTTTTGGTCAAATATGGATATGCATGAGTAAGAGAAGTCTTCCTTAAAACATTGAATGCTAATGCTTATTATCTGTGTTTGAAATGATCATGACTATACATGTTTAAGATTATTGTAGTATTGAGATTATACTAATGAATGTATGATTATGTATGAGATCTCGAGGATATCACAATAATGATACTTGTAAGCATGCATAGTGGTAGAGGATGGATATAAGTTCAAAGACAGGTAATCCATGAAGCAAAGATCAAGAGGGAGCACACTCCAGTATTTTCTGCAAGGATGCAGATATTCATAGGGAGTCGACCACTTCTCACAATCCACATCAGAATGGAGTTGCAAAGATTCAAAGGGAGTCCAACCAACAACCAAACAAAGATAAGTATTTGAATTGTCATTTCTTACATATTTGTTTGTTTAAATAATGTTGTTCAATGATGTATATGCTTATGTTCCTAGACTTAGGTTATGCATATTAGAATAATTGCATTAATGAACAGTATTCTACTAATATGCATGTGATGGGTAAGTGGACTATGGCACTGTACAACATTCCATTGCTACTTATCTAGAATGAAACCTCTTTGCTGACATGTTGGGAGTAGTGCAAACTCTTAATAATGTTCTGGTAGAGATTGAAAGGCATCTAGAAAGTTACAGGATATGGATGAATGTTGTATTGAAGCATTGGCTAAAATAATTGCATGACTGTATGACATATTTCTTTATGTGTAAGAATTTGTTCTGAAAACTATGAGATGTTTCTAATCATGCAATTTAACTTGTTTTGTAGGAAAGATCGTATACCTTCACCTACAAAAGAAGGACTACAACATTTGTTCCTACAACAAAGATATCTATTGAAGATATTGAAGTTCCCAGGATCTAGGATGAAGTAATGGAAGAATGCCATGATCAGTCAATCATGAAGAATGATGTTTGGGATGCAATCCCAAGACCTGAAGGGAAGTATGCTGTGACTTCCAAATGGATCTATAAGATCAAGCATGCTGCAGATGGCAGCATAGAGAAATACAAAGCGAGATTTGTAGCTCGTGGCTTCTCCCATAAAAAGGGAATATATTATGAAGAGACCTTTGCTCATATGGCCAGATACACTTACATTAGATTAGTACTTGCTCTGGTTGCAGTGATGAAATGGAAGGTACACTAGATGGATGTCAAGACAGCTTTCTTGAATGGTGTAGTCGAGGAGGAAGTGTATGTGGTGTAGCCACTTGGTTTTGAGACACATGAAAAGAAGTCATATATGTGCAGAACTTGGTATGGTAGGATAGACAGCTTTCTATCCAGTTTGGGCTTTACCAAGAGTAAATCGGATTCCAACCTTTACTACAAGGTTGAGGAAGGCAATCCAGTGATACTACTTTTGTATGCGGATAACTTGTTTGTTACAAGTGAGGATAGATTGATTTCCGACACGCAGCGGAAGCTTGCTGCCGAGTTCGAGATGAAGGACTTGGGGATGATGCACTATTTTCTAGGGATGGAGGTGTGGCAGAGTACAGATGGAATCTTCCTTGGACAAGGGAAGTGTGCAGTGGAGATCTTGAAGAGGTTCGAGATGATGGACTGCAAGGCCATGGCCACACCTATGGCACTGAACTTGAAGCTTCTGTGTGATGCTTCATCTGATCCAGTTGATGTCATAGTGTATCATCAGATGATTGGGTCCTTGATGTACCTCACGAACACGAGACCAGATATTTGCTTTGCGGTAAACACATTGAGCTAGTTCTTGACAGATCCCAGAGGTGTTCACCTGGTTGCTGTAAAGCATATTCTAAGGTACCTGAAGGGTACAATTGATTATGGGCTCAAGTATGATGCGAATCAAAAGTTTAACCTGCAGGGTTATGTTGATTCAGATTAGGTAGGCAGTGCTGCAAATAGGAAAAGCACTTCTGGGTGCTGCTTCAGTATGGGATCAGGTGTGATTTATTGCTTTAGCAGGAAGCAATCCTACGTAGCACTGAGTACAGCTAAAGTAGAGTATGTTGCAGCTTGTTCGGCTAGTTGTGAGGCAGTATGGCTCTGGAAGCTACTGTCTGAGTTATTTGATCTCCCGTTGGATGCTACTGGTATCTTTTGTGAGGCAGTATGGCTCTGGAAGCACATTGAGATCAAATATCACTATATCAGGGATATGGTGCAGAGAGGAGCAGTGAAGCTCCTGTATGTTGCGATAGATGAGCAGGTTGCGGATGTGCTGACGAAACCACTAGCCAGAGTGAAGTTCGAGTACTTCAGAGAGAGGCTTGGTGTTCTTCAGATTGACGACACTTCGAGGAAGAAGTGATGGACACATTTGCTGGATCCATTCCAAGCATGGTGAGAGGAGGATCCTTCCCATGGTTGTGGATAGAAGCGCTGGATGATGAGCATCAGGATGATGATCTAGTTACTGCTCTGTATATGCATCATGTTGGATGCTGGATATGATCAGTTGGATCATTTATATATATGTATGCATCATGTTGGATGCTGGATATGATCAATTGGATCATTTATATGTATGTATGCATCATGTTGTATGTTGGATATGATCAGTTGGATCATTTATATGTATGTACGCATCATGTTGGATGCTGGATATGATCAGTTGGATCATTTATATGTATGTATGCATCATGTTGGATGTTGGATATGATCAGTTGGATCATGTGTATGTATTTGTAGATGTATCAGGTGGATACATTGTATGATCAGGTAGATCATGTATGTTGATATGTGTCAGGTAAGATCAAGTGGATCATGTATTTGTATATGTATCAGGTGGATACATTGTATGATCAGGTAGATCATGTATGATGATATGTATCAAGAAGATACTGTGTATGCATCAGGTGGATGCATTGTATGATCAGGATGATCATGGATGATGAGCTTCAGGATGTTGCTCCAGATGACATGCGTCAGGACAATGCAATGATGATGATCAGGATGATCATGTGTACATCAAGATGATGTATGATGAGTATCAAGTTGATACTCTGTGGCCGTGGACAGGATGTGCAGATAAACATATAATAGCGCCCTGGGAGGTTTGCGGATTCTCTTGCTAGGTTTTTTCGTTGGCATATAATAGCTCACTGGGAGATATGGCAAATGCTCTTTCGAGGTTTTGCTTTGGGAGGACATATAATAGCGCCCTGGGAGGTTTGCAGATTCTCTTGCTAGGTTTTTCCACTGACATATAATAGCTCCGTGGGAGATCTAGAAAATGCTCTTTCAAGGTTTTGTCCTATGGCATATAATAGCGCCCTGGGAGATCCGATAGGTTGGGATGTGTTCCTGTAATAAGTCCTGGGACGCTCTTTCGAGTTTTTTACATGACCACATGTAATATCGCCCTGGGAGATCCGATAGGTTGGTATGTGTTCCCGTAATAAGTCCTGGGATGCTCTTGCGAGGTTTTGTGGTGACCACATATAATAGCATCCTGGGAGATCCGATAGGTTGAGCTGTGTGCTCGTAATCAGTCCTAGGATTCTCTTTCGAGGTTTTTTGGTGATCACATATAATAGCGCCTTGGGAGATCCAAAGGTTGATCTATGTGCTCGTAATCAGTCCTGGGATTCTCTTTCGAGGTTTTGTGGTGGGGTCACATGTAATAGCTCCCTGGTAGATCCGATAGGTTGGGCTGTGTGCCTGTAAAATGTCCTGGGATGCTCTTGGAAGGTTTTGTGACGCACGTAATAAGTCCTGAGGATTCCACAGTATGGTCAGTGATGATGAAGACCTACAGGTGGTGGGCCTACATCTAGTATGAAAAAAGACTGGCTCTGTAGAACTTCCTATGACGAGTAGATTCAGAGATTGATTGAGATAGGAGCAGCAGTGATGATGACGATGATTCGATGACAATGATCTAGAGAAGAAGACTTGTGCTAGAAGATCTGTGTCGAGAAATACCTTCCTAGTTAAGAGGGAGTGTTGATGTATATGTAACTTTAGAATGTATTTCACATATATGTATATTGTATTCCTATAGAGATGTTATTATTCCTCTATACAGAAGTGTCTTCATTTATATTGTAAGTGCCATAACTTATACTCGATGGGTTATTAGACCACCTTGTTGGGGTCGGCCCTGTATAAGTCATGTGGGTGAAAGGGTTATTAGACCACCCTATTGGGGGTAGGCCATGTGGGTCAAAGGGTTATTAGACCACCCTATTTTGGGTCGGCCCAGTAAGCATTATGTTATGTGGTTAAGTTAAGGCCGACATAGTAAAGGTTATTAGGCAAGTCAAATCAAGTATAAATAGAGTGCGGGAGGCACTCTATTTGATCATTCTATTCTCTCTCACACTCTTTGGAGAGTGGCACACTTGTGGAGGAGGAGAAGCTGCTGCTAGGAGATTTCTATCTCTTATTCTTGGGTTGTATCATTGCTCTATCTATCTCTGAGGAAGTTATTGTGGTTTTTCACCTTTATGGTTTTCCCCAAGTAAACTCTGTGTCTCTTGTGTGCTTGCATTATTGTGTCCATGATTGATATGATATAGATATGTTGTACATGTTGTTCTCTCAGTTAAGATCCTATATCATATTGAAGTAAATTCTGAAAAACTAACACCCATTCAGCTGCAAAAATATCCAACTCGACCCTTGGGGAAATGGCACTATTTCTTCTCCCAATGCAATTAAACTAAGTAAAAATACTTCAAATGCTCAAGTACAGTACATGAAACTTGTAAAATACATCCATGGCCATCCATTAATCACAAATGCATTAGAGAATCATCCATTCATTCGAAATCATCAGCATTGCATTGGTTCACAACAAGATAGTGGGGAAATGGCACTGTTCTTTCATTAAAAATGAGATTTATACATTTCTACTTGGAATTTCGACCTGAAACTTTCTGGAGATGAAGAACAGATTATTTAATTCATATTAAAAGAGAAATGGGGTATTATAAGCTCCCCCAAAGAGTACAATATCTCACCAAAAATGCCCTCCCTCAAGAATCAAGAATATGCCATCAAAATTGGAAATGGTTGAAGGAATGAGCTGCAATAGAAGAAACCATGAGCTTCCCTATAGCTTACACTTGCAAATAAAGACTCCATTAAAGATCCAAATGAAAGGTCTGAATGGCCTTTCCAATTACTAACTTGGATGGGAATCTTTCACCCTCGAAATTGGCTAAGGCAAGAAACTAGTCATCCACTAGCTCTCCTTCTTCACAAATGCAATTGAAAATTCTGCAAATGATAAAAAGTGGTTTCCTTCTTTGTTATTGACATTTATAAATTTTTAATGTCCTCCATGGGTCGAACTCCTTCCAAGCGACTCATGCCAACTCAAGTTGGGAAGAGATTCCAAAGGACGCCACTTGTACAACAATTCCTAGTCTCCCACTTCCACCAAATCACATGTGGAAGCATCTTAGCTTCCCTAACACCCTTGAGTGCCCTCTTGGAGTCTATTTTTATCCCTGACATGTCATATATGTCATATGTCATCCTTGAGGTCTGATTTTTGTCATAGGTGTCATAGCATCTTCATCATTGTTGTCATAGAGCTAGGGAATCTAGCCCAAGTGTCTCACTAGCTCCAAATTGCCTCTTCCTCTTCCATGGGAGTTACTCATCCTCTATATTTCAACCTCATTGACTCATGCCAAGTATTATTGACCTTATAACTCATCCCAAGAACATTAGGCTTCCCATGGATTCGAAATTGCAAGATGAGGATGCCATGTGGCACATAAAATTCTAGCTTGTGTGGGTCCACTGTGGGTCCCACTTCCTCCATGTGTCTTCATGATCAAATGCCACTTTGATTTTCACTTGTATATATTTATTTATCTCCTTTATTAAATATTTATGCCATCTTAATGTTCCAACATCATTTATTATCCCATTATTCCAAATCCCAAAGCTTCCACCCAAAACCTAGGAAACTAGTAATTTTCCTCCTTGGCAATTATTTGACCTTTAGCATTAATTTGACAAACTCTAATGAATAGGTTCAATTTGCTTAGGCCATTGTGACCCAATGCTAAATTTGGGACATGACAAACTATGGGTGCAACCACTATAGATACATGGGCGGATACTGGAATAGTAGTTTCCAAAATAGTGGCGGGAACTAGAGAAGATATGATGGAATGAGATATGGTGGTATGGGATGGAGGAGGACATCATGGATGATGAACCCCTACTGGTTGTACGATAGGGAGTATCGTCCCAAAAGGGATAGGGGGAATGTGGAGGGATGGTGAAAGGGAGGGTGGTCCTGGATAGAGGGAGGAGGATGGATAGAATGGAGGTTGTGGACGAATGGGGGAAGTTGGATGGAAAGGTGGGAATGGACGAATGGGGGAGTATGAATAGACAGGGGGCATGGATGAATGGGGGAGGATGTATAGACAGGGGGGCATGGAAGAATGGGGGAGGATGGACAGAGGGGGGAGTATGGACAGAGAGGTAGGTTAGATGGAAGGGAGGGGGTGGACAGAGGGAGGGGTCTGGATGGAAGCGAGGGGGCTGACTCATGGGAGAGGGTGGAAACATGGGACTAAATAGGGGATGGGGAACTATGCCATCTGCAGTTGTTGGTGGCCCCTGCATACACATTTTTAATATCATAGTTTAGTAAACAAAAATCAAATTAAACCATATTAAGTCGTAACAATTCAAATTAAAAGCGTGCTTTTAACTACACACTATACATGTGTATATGGTGATCTGCTGATCCCTGGAGGAGATGGATGATCATCGTAGTTCGGGCATACCCATGGACACCAAAATGCATGTACGTTATGAACATATTAAACAAGTAATTATTTAGGTAATCAAAATATTCAAAAATATTGTACGAACTATCATTGTGTATGTCATAAATATAAAAACATAAATAATATAAATGCCATAAGTAATAACAATATTGTGTGAGGTACTGAAAATACCTCCGTCTGAGGTGCCACAATTTCAATTGCAGCTGCCATTGCTGCGTCCAAGTTGGGAGATCCTGTGTTCTCCCATGATGGTGTCTCAACTCTAAATAACTGTACATTGAAATAATAGTTTAAGTCAAACAAAAATACTTTAAAAATACTTTACAAATTATCAAGTGATGATTGAAAACACATTAAAAAAAGTGCTAACCTGCTCCATATAGCAACCCTCGATCGGGTCAGGGCAAGTGTGCCAACAAGATAAAGATGTGGCATTGTCCCCGATGAACTAGAGGGCCCAACATGGATACCACCAATCGTAGGTCTATCCTGAATCTGTCATGAAGGCCCTGCACCTGAGTCTCTATCAGGGTCAACCTGTCTCTCCATTGTAGTCACTGCTACAAAGGCGGTGTGTTTAAGGAGTCCACATGCAACACTCCTCATCGCCCCCTTCAATCTGATCAAATTTGTGGGGTAACTGAGGTGGTTGGGGAGATGGTTTGAGATCGCGCCCAGGAGTTGGTGGCCTTCTCAGTGGGGTCCTCCTCACAACAGGTCGATCTTGGGCAGAGCCATGCCCAACACCTTGGAACTCGGTTATGTCAAAATAGTTGACATGTAAACCGAGTGCAAACTCAGCCCATCATTACCGAAGGAAATACTGTGGAACCTGCCTATTGTTGCAGGGAGGTTTATCGTAAACCATGAACCACCTATGCATCCAATTTTCCTTCCATGGTTGGAAATGACACCAATCCATGCAAACACGTGGCTTTCTAATGTCCGGTGATTGTTGTGTTCTTGGATCGATGAACATACTGTATAATTGGGCCTTTGTAATATTCAAATATTTTATTTCCTCCTTCAAAATGCCTGTGGAATAATACTCTCACATCCTAGCTCTATATTTAGTCATGTCACTCAATTGGCGATGTGCATGGATGAGGGAGTCAATTGAAGTGGAAAGGGAGACTCGAGATGGTTCCCCTGTGTTTCTTAGTTCTTGAGTGTGCACTATCATTTCATTTACATAATGGTTCAAGTCGTCTTTGTCGAAATTTTGTTGGGGGTTTTGATTTTCTTGGACATTTTGATTTTGTTGAGGGTTTTCATTGGTTCCAAGATTTGTGTTTTCTTTTGTTCCACCGAACTCCATGTTAACATTTTTTTCATTCATTGTATATGTTTAGAATCTGCAATTGAAAAAATCATTATTATTTTACTAATTTGGGAATTATTAAAAATTTAATAAACAAACAAAAATCAATAAAATGACAAAAAAACTAATAAAATGACAAAAAACATGGATCTTACCTATCCAATGCACTTGATGATCACTTGGTGGATGGATTCAGGGATTTTTTGAGTGCAAATCGTGAAAATGGTGCTCTCTTGCTATGTGTGCACGATGGGTGAGTGAGGCTCGGACGGTTGGTATGAAATAGAACAACTCTGCCCTGTTTTTTTTAATTAGCTTAACAGGAGTGCGTGAGCGCTTTTGAGCGCGTACGCGCTAAAAACACGCATGCGCCTCAGTTCGGTACCGAACCTAATGGCATGTGCGTGCTTCCTTAGGAGCGTGCGCACCTTCGTTTTATCCCCGCTAGCGTGGCCCCGTTACAATACTTTTAGGGAGAAACTTTGTGCGCCCACCCTATTCCTAATTGTAATTTATTATATTATATTTGTGCCTCCTACGAAAGAAGATATTGATGTAATTGATCATTTAAACTCTTGAAATAATCAATGTAAACCTTGGGGTGAAAATACACAAAGAAAAGAATTATTAACTGTTATTTTATTTTTCCCCAAGACAAGTCGGCCCTGTCAGTTAGACAAGTCGGCCTAGTAAGGGAAAATGACACGTTTGCATGTGTATAAATAGAGAAGTCGAATTCCTCATTTGGTCACTCACTCAACTCAAGCAATTCGCTCAAGGAGAGAGAGAAGTTCGCTACCGCAGCTAGGAGAAGTGATTTTGGGGGTTTTCACTTGGAGAAGTTCTCTCTCTTTCTCTCTCTCTCTCTCTCTCTCTCTCTCTCTCTCTCTTGTATCTGTCCCTCTGTTCTCGGGACATATTATCTCTATACGAAGGTTGTTGGGTTTTCTCCCTATTGAGTTTCCTAGGATAAAACTTTGTGTCTATTGTTTATGCGCTTGGCTATTCTTTCAATGATCATGTTTTATTATTTGTATTTCATTATACTATTATAATTATATAAAACTAATAGGATGCACCCAAGAAGGCTAATTCCATTGAAGACAATTTTATGTGTGCCAATTTGGTGGATTCTCTTCTCAAAATTCTCATTTCCATGCCATTGTACCACCTAATTATAATCTTAGGCTTTCAAAAATATGTGCTAGAATTGCAATTAATTTGAGTTGTCGTTGTAATCATCGAAGGGAATGAAGAAAAAAGTGGAAACTCCATATTTCCAATTGTGTAAGGGAATCGAAAAAAGGCAAAAACAATTATTGGAAGGGAATCAGCAAAAAAATGGAAGGAAATCAGCAAAAAGTAGGAAACTGTGTCAAACTTTCCTCCTTAGATTCTAAGAAGTTTCCATGCGTGAATGTTAGGAATTTTTTTTGTTAATTTTTTTAATGTTCATTTTTATGGTATGAGACCAATCACATTTGAAAAAAATATCCTATAGAAATAAAAATAATAAACTCAAACTCAAACATATAAATATATTAAATATACTTCCATGAAAATAATGAAAAAAAAAGTGAAAATGGAAAGGAAAAAAAAATAACAATATAATTAGAAATATAGTTTTGACCATAATGTTTGCTGCCTCCACACCTTTAATTGTAATGGTTATAACTTAGAAATATTATGGCCTAAAAAACAAGAACATGAGTTGATTTTATGTGTCGTTGGTATGGATAATTGGACCATCTACGTGGTTGTATTATACAAACCTATTTATGGGAATTTTAATGTGACGAATGGATTGTTTTTTTTAATTAATTTTCTAAATTTAAAAAAACAAGAACATGAGTGGATTTTATGTGTCGCGGGTATGGATAATTGGACCATGTCTATGTGGTTGTATTATACAAACCTATTTATGGGAATTTTAATGTGACAAATGGATTGTTTTTTTTATTTGTGGTTGTATTATACAACAATCTTATTAAATTTCTTTTGACAAAGGAAGGGGAGAACATCATAGTACAATCTCAATTTCTATGTGTTTTTTAATGAATTGATTCTAGAAAGGGCATATTATATTTATCTCGCCTTTTAATTCAAGTCCTTTGGAATAAAATGTCACAATTTCAATTACAACATGTTAACCTTGAAAAATTTGGTATGTTGCAATACATGTTCCACCTTTTGTTTGTTTCCTAACTTTATTATTTAATGTACTTTATATGCATAATGCATGTTACTTTTGAGTTGTCTATGTCATTGTTAGTAGGTTTTTTTGTTCCACCCTTTCACTCTTGATTTTCAGAGTACATGATCAACTAAAAACATGTGGCTTGATATTTGTTTTTTTCCACTGTTGATTTGCAAAGTACATAATCAACTAAAACATGGGTAAATAAGTCTATTGTTATCTTTTAATTGGATATTAATACATACCTTTTAATTGAAAATTAATTTTTTAATAAAAACATTATTATTAAAAAAAAAATTTTATAATAAAACTTCATTGTTAAAAAGTTTTTTTCTAAAAACTTTATATATCCATGGACAAGATAAAAATTCAAAACGTTACCTAAATTTAGCTAGAAGGTCAGAGTTTAAATGAAATTCCAACCCTCAAGTTACGAGAAATGTACTTTTCACGATTGCTCTAGTAAACCTTGAACTTACAAGAAATATACTTTTCACGATTGCTTTCAAAATTTACAGAAATTACGAAAGAAGTCAGAACGATCTTACAGTCGTCCAACTCGTTTCTCTGCGCTTCGAGGTGCGTGAAAATGTGTCGTTGAATCTCTCATCTAACGACCCACTTTCGCACACCTCCCCATAAGATTCGCCTTCCCACTTTTATCAACAGTTTTGCTCACATTTTCATTTTTATGTAATTTTCTTTCGACTTTGTTAAATCTGAAAAAACAGCATTTAGATGTTCAAAGACAATATTGTGTGAGGTTCTGCAGGGGATTGGAGGGACTACCAGTGTTTTTTGCATATACGGGTATGGAGAGACGGGGGAATTGGGGGAAGACGGGGTACCTCTACAATGCCTTCCAATATCTGCAACACTTTACTCATCGACGGCCTCGCGTCTTCAGCGTCCCTGGATGCACCATCCTGCGACTATGGCAGCCCTCTCCACTTGTTCCGTGTCTGCATCGCTCAACAATTCCTTGTCGAGCACTTCCAAGGCGTTTCCGCGGCTGATCTCAGTTGCAGCCCACGCAGGAAGGAACACCTCGCCGGATTCCGAGACACTGTCCATGTTTCTTCGCCCTGAGATTATTTCGAGCAATGTCATGCCGAAGCTGTAGACGTCGGCCTTCACAGTGATAGGCAGGCCTGAGACCCACTCGGGGCCAAGTACCCCTCTGGTTCCTCTCATGTTCGTCAGGGCCTTACTAGAATCTCTGCCCAGGAGCTTTGCCAGCCCGAATATCGGCCAGCCTGGGGCAAAAATTGGAATCCAGGAGGATGTTTTCCGGCTTGATGTCGCAGTGAATGATGCAGTCCCTGCACTTCTCGTGAAGGTAAACAATTCCTCTGGCAGTCCCCACTGCGATGTCGAAGCGCGTTTTCCAGTCCAACACCTTGCACTGCTGATCATCTCTCGGTGTTTCGTGGAATAGAAGGGAGCCGAGGCAGCCGTTGAGCATGTATTCATAAACCAACAGTCTTTGGGAGCCTTCAGTGCAAAATCCCCGCAGCCAACCAAATTCACATGCTGCGTGAATCCTACTGTACTCACCTCTCTGCGAAATTGCTTCTCTTCTAATTGGCTGACAGCCTCCAACTTCTTAACCGCCACCAGAGAGCCATCTGGTAGAGTTCCTTTGAAGACGGACCCAAAACCCCCGCATCCCAGACATTCAGAAAAATTCTTCGTTGCACTCTGCAGCTCTCTATAAGTGAATACAGTAAGCCCAGCCGGGCGTATTCTGTTGCAAACAAGCCAGGGCGCTTGCAATACCAGAGAAACAACAACACAAAAGCCAGAATAGCAACCAGCCCGGCCACGATACCTCCCACCACGCTGGCAAGAGCCGCCTTCTTGTTGGAGTAAGAGGAATGAGGCACATCAGCGGCATCTAACCGCAGAAAACAGAGAGATCCCGTTGGAGGTATCATACAGATTAAGCAATTCACCAAACCACATTACACAGGTCTGCATAGTGCCGTTAACGTAGGCATATGCTGTGCAGGAGCAATTGGTGAGACAGGCTTCCTGGCACTGACTTTGCCCTTTGTATTGAACCCCTTGAGGAGGCATAGATTTGCCACTCAATTCTACAAACCCATCGGTGGTAATCGGGTTTCCCCACATGGCTGCAACCGTAACGACGTCTTCCGAACACAGCCGCTTGACCACTGCAGAGATTCCCATTGTTGACTATCTGTGGGGACAAAGCCCGCCACGCAGTTGCATGACTGAACATTGTTATCGTTGCACGATCCATAAGGCCCGCATGCGGCATAAACCTCGCATTGAGTGAGGGGCTGTTGCCAAACCATGATCCATTCTTTATTTTCCAGCATAATGTAAACTCGCATTTGTCCCGACTTATCCATAACTAAACGCGACAGAGATGTTAAATTTTGCGTTACAAATGTGAAATACTTGTACGAACCGTTCCTGAAATAGCTAATATCGTACCACTTATCGTTAGACCGCAACACAGGAAAATTGCCAAAACCTTTGCCGTTCCAAACACCGCTTTTCCAGTATGTGGTGTGATTCTTCCACAACAGCACGAACTGGTCGGCTCCGTTTGGATCCATCCGAAGGGTGAAGGGCCCAGGACTTGGATCCCAAGGTGTCCTCCACGACGACAGCCTCTGGCTGTTACTAACCTTCATGCCTGGCAACCATGTATTTTGCGGATGGTCGAAGCTCTGCCAAATGATTTCAGAGGTATTCTCGGCACTCAGTATGGCCAAGTTACCAGAATCCATTATCACAGCAGAAGAAGGCTTGTTGCCGTTTCCCTTGGAGGACCAGACAGTGGATCCTCCATAAGACAGAAGGAGATTCCCGTCCTCTGTGAGATTAAGAACGCTGGACGCGTTTTGTAGCGGGTGGTCTACGTTGGCCCACCCAAGCGATTGTTTGCTGGAAGGCTGGGCATACCAAATACCCAAATACCATTTCTTAACGTTGTTGTTGTTGAGATTGAAAAATCCGAATTTGAAGAAACCGCCCTTAGAAATCCTGGTCTGATTACCAGTGAGAGAGGTGCCCAACAGTAAGCTGTCGGAAGCCGCGTCTTGAGCATCGCCAGGCTTTATCTGAAGCAGAAGCACAAGGAGGAGAAAGAAACAAGAGAAAATCTGTGGGAGTTGCTCTGATCTCATGCTGTTTTCACTCCCCATTGTAAAAATCAATGAGCTGCCCTGCTGCCACACCATACTCTGATGGCCATTATAAAGTGTTCGGTCTGGCCTTTGAATTGAATGTTGTCTGTTCAACTTGAATTGCGATCAGGCCTTTGAATGTTCTGTTCAACTTGAACCAGTCGATACGGTACACCCCGTGACCCCATAATAATGCGTTCATGATTGCGGTCAGGCCTTTGAATGTTGTCTGTTCAATTTGAACGAATCGAATCGATACGGTATACCTAGAAGGATGGTGGACTGACTAGCTGAATGACTTGTCAATAATGTACAATTCTTCGTTCAAACATTTAGTATTTAAAACGACTTACATTGATGACCCACTCACTGACTTGTCTGCACTTCTAGAATTGTTCAAAACGACTTACATTGATGACCCACTCTTCAAGTATTTATTATTTAAACGGACTTCAGGTTCAACAAAAAATACTTATAAAAAGTTCAAACGACGTCATCAAATATTTATTTTATGACTTGAGTTCTAGCTGAAAATGAAGATATATTATTAAACTTCTATGATGATGGTCACAAATATTTATTTATTATATGATTTACATTTATATTTATAATATTTATTATATGAATCATATAAATTTAAATTTATATAATACGAGTTGGTATACATTTGTATTAGCAATGGTACCAAAAAGTGCAAAGATAACTGGATGGATTGATGTTAAAAAGGGAACAGAAATCAAAATGCTTATTTCATGTCTTTCGTGAAAATATAAGTTTACAAATATTTTAACTCATAAGCCAGTGCACCAATTTTCTTGAAGTCAGGGTTATACAAGAAAATTAGATTTAATGAACAAACATTATGATGAATAAAACCATATCTCCATTTTGATAATGAAATCAAGGGAGAAATCAAAATTGAAACAACATTTGAATAAAAAATATACTATAATGCATACACCAAATAGAAGAATCTTCAACAAATGATGACCTATGGTATTTTTTTTTTGTAAAAACTACAATTGTATATTGAAACAACATTTGAATAAAAAATACACTATGATGCATATACCAATAGAAGAATCTTCAACAAATGATGACCTATGGTATTTTTTTTTTTGTAAAAACTGCAACTGTATATTGAAAGAAGGGGAACAAAAATTACATGTCGACTAGCTAGCTTAGGCGGTCTGGGGTGATGAAACCACCATCCCAAACACTAAAAAATGCTAGGAAGATTAACCATAGAGCAAAAAATACATGTCCGAGGGGACCAGGTTTGAAAAGAGTCTTTACAAAGCAGCCCAGAGAACAAACCAGTACATAACAACAGACTATAAAACCAAAAAAACCAGAAACGTTGACTGTCACAGTAAGAGTTGGGGGCTTCCAGAGCAAGCCTAAGTGTTTGCTTCTTCATTATGGGGGATTGGCTTATCTTCGATGATGGGACAATTGCCAAAGAAATCGCATCCCAGCTCTGGGGAGGGAGCTTGGGCGTCAGTGGTTCTGTTTTGCGTCGGGGAGAAACGCCCCCTTCAATTTTAACACCCATATGTGGTTCTGTTTTGCGTCAGTGGTTCTGTTTTGCGTTGGGCGTCAGTGGTTATGTGCTGCCATATGTGGTATGGACAATGTTAACACCCACATCCAGGGGATGACATATGGTATTGATATGGCACCCACCTAGTATATACATTTGAATATCAAAATGATTTCCTTGACTCATCAACAAACCTAGAAAAAATATACACTCTATGTAAGTTGTTGGTTGTCTGTCTCATTTATGTGCTTTTGGTACTAATGAAACATTCTCAAAGTACAAGCTTACAAATGCAAATGTGAGAGAGAACCTCAATCGAAATAACATCATTTCTTTAAACTAATAAGCAAGCACAACATTTTCTTTAAACTCATAAGTCTATAAAATAAAATCCATATCTAATGAACGAAGATTATGATGCATAAAACCATATCACCATTCTGATAACGAAGTCAAGAGAAACATTTAAACTCTTCATCTAAATAAAAAAGTACATCGTGATGCATTTACCAAAAAGAAGCATTTCCAATGAATGGTGACCTATGGTATTGATATCCACCCACCTAGTATATACATCCAAATATCAAAATGGCTACCTTGAGTCATCCAAAACACCACATCCTTGTTTGAGGTTTCTTTCTATGACAAGTTAATACCAACTGCATTTTCATATGTCTATGCTCTTTCAACATGAGAGCACGCTGATGAAGAGCACTGTCAAGATTTCTATCTTCCTGGGGATGGGCTACGCTATTCAGCCCGAAACGTCGAATTTCAAATCTCCTACACAGGTTTCCAAATCGCTTTCAAAACAACTTTCATTACATCATACCTACTACCATGTCAATTAAAGCGAAATATAACATTAAATTATTGAAAAGTTAAGATTTGATTGAAGTACATATGATACAATTCAATTATTCGATGTCCATGAAGTCTAATCAAATTTCCACTATTAAATATCCCCTTCACTGAAACATGGAGCTAACAAGAAACTAACTTCAATTGCTTTGTAGAAAGCACAAATCCTATAATGACCTACAACTCATCCAATTGCTTTAAGCTTCAACCAATGATCATATTTTTGGACAGGTAAGGAGATTGTCAAGTTGTTTTTTGTTAATGTATTTCCCTTAGGAATATGTAATGTATTAGTTGGAAAAAAGACATTATGAATTCGGGAAAAAATGAGCTAATTTGAAAAAGCGAAAATTCAACTATTAGGGGAGTTTTGAGGTAAAAAATGGGCCTCAAAACAAAGAATGTACCATAAAAATTCACTTTATAAGAACCAATAGGATTCAAGATGATGATGTCAACCATAAGGGTAAAATTAGTAAGACAAATTGGAGGGAAAAAAATACATTTTCTTATCGTATTTTTGATATATCTCCTTAACAATTTACCCAAATTTCAAGTTTGGGCACTCATTGGATGCGGATTTTAATTCCGCATCCAACCCATACCCACACACATACTTCTGGGGCACCCACTAATAACCTAGATTCAAATCCCTGTCTTGTTTTGCAAATTCTTTATAGTCTCACCTCCTCTGCCAATAATCAACCCAACCTACCATAGATGAAGATGATGATGAATGTAAGCATTAATGATTGCAAAGATCCAATCAAGTATAAATTGTTACATTACATATCAACTGGCACAATAACAAATATGACTAAACCACTAGGTTACTCTTTAGACCTTTTATTGGCACTTGTTCTACTTTAGGTTGCACACGGTTGAAATCATGTGCAACAAGTGTAATTGAGCCATCTGTGTTTTCCTATATGACATCCAAATAATGTCAAAAAGACCATATTATTGTCAACAAATGTTCAAATAAAACAATAAATTCTAATTGGAAGATATACATAGTGATTTTTTTAATTTTGTTAAATTTGAGTGTTAAAAGTTGAGAATGAGAAATACCTTTGAAATGACATCATTCATCACACCTTATTGATTTGGACCAAGCTACCCATGTGTACTTAAAGAAGTTGGATTATAGTAATTTTTTTGCACCTAATTAATGTTGAAGATACTTAATAGTTTGTCCATCTTTTCCAATTATAAGACCAACATGTAGGAAACTAATACATTGATAGCATATTTAAAACGAATTCTACAAAAATGAACTCACGCAATCTCATTAGGAAACTAATACATTGATAGCATATTTAGGTACGTGGTAGCTAAAGAACTTGGAAAATCACATGTACATCAAATTACGTCCTTAAGACTAAAAAGAGTATGCCTTCAAGTTTTCGAACAAAACACCTATTACTTCCATGTTCCAAACAAATTTCCTAAAAATAAGTGAAGTGGGTTCTACACATCACTAAAATATATAATATGTTTTGTCGTGAATAAACGAGATTGTCGATTCACAACATGCATTTATTTTTCCATTTTTTTAATAAACATTATTTATTTATCAAATTTATGATGAAAAAAATCATACATTTATAAATTTCCAAACAAAAAGTATACCATTTCAATATTTAAAACTAAATTTCAAAAAACAAATAAACATAAAATTTACCATTTCAATATTCCCAGAAAAAAAATTCTCACAAATAAATAAATCAGGTAATCTTATGACCATTATTCACCTCTAGAACACAATATGTTTTCACCATGATCAGGTGGAAATAGTTACTATAAATGAAATATAAACATAACAATATAAACCTTAGTTACTAAAAATGAAATATAAGCATAACAATATAAACCTACTATCTCACCTCACCTCATGCAAGCTTCTTCCTTGCTTTGTTGATGGGCTTATGCCACACTTCATATGTGATACTCTCTTTGCGGGTTTAAGCTCACAATGGATTACGTTTAAGGAGGTCATATAATTAGTATCCCAGAGATAATTAGAAATTGCCATTTCATGCAAAAATTTGTATATGTTCTTGGCTTTAATATTTCGATCTAGAACACATAAATATAAAAATTCAACCTCCTAGGAAAAATGAGTTTGAGAACTATTATGCAATTTCTTTTGTATAGTGCTTGTTTGAGCATTGGATCTCTTGGAGTGGCTTCATCTTGGTTGATCTGGACCACATTTTAGGTCCCTTTCCTGGTTGGCCCATTTATTTTCCTTCAGTGCACTTTGTTATTGTCTTGGTTTGTGACCATTCAACCCCATAGGCAATTATCGGATACTTAGAGTCGTACCTTACTATTTATGTTACTTAAAATCTAATTCACCAGTGTGCTGGCAAGCAAACCCTAAAGTTGTGTAATAGGTCCCCTAACAAGAACCAACATGTCCACTTTTAGATTGGGGTACATTAGATCAAATTCACTTTATTGGGAAGTTATATTTTTACCAAATCACTCGGTATGTATAAGAATTGAATGCTTTTTAAATTGGAAACATATTAACGAATTCAATGGTATCTACTTTTTCCAGAAGAAAAAACCATGTACTTTTGCTATTATAAAAATAAAAAAGTACATCTCTTACATCATCAAGCTTCCATAAAAGTATCTAGATCATCAACCAATAATACCAACTTAAGCCAAAATATACCAGAGGTCCTCAAAACATAGTATCAATGGACAAAAACTATACAAATTACAATAAGACTGAAACCTCAAGGAGTTATAAAACTTCTATGTTCATAATGAGCAAACTAATAATCAAAACAAGGAGGAGAGCCAAGAAACTCTAAGATATCATCTATCCATTCTTCCCAAACTAATAAGCCATCATCAACCTTTAGAGCTTCCTTAGATAGAGCATCGACTACATCGTTTAGCTCTCGGTATATGTGATCAATTTTCCAATAAAAAAAAAATTCAAAAGAGAAGCAATTCTCCTGCACCATTGTTGAAGAGAGATATTTTTTATTCCGGGGATATTTTTTTCCCATTTTATAACTGTCATAGAGTCACTAATAATCCTCAATGTGTCTATACCAAAATTAACAACAATATTCAAGATGTTGATGTATTTGTAACTTCAGAAGATATTCACTTGTATATTGTATGTACTACATTTGTACTTTATTGTATCCCCAACGGACATGTATTATTCCTCCGGTTGGAAGTGTCGTCATTTGTATTTGCAAGTGTCTCAAGTTATATTGTAAGTGTCGTAACTTATATTTGATGGGTTATTAGACCACCTTAGAGGGGTTGACACAGTGTGGGTTAAAGAGTTATTAGACCACCCTAGTGGGGTCGGCCCAGTGACATGTGGATGGGTTATTAGGCTTCCTTAGGAAGTCGGCCCAGTTAGAGTAAAAGGCAAGTCCAGTCATTGTATAAATAGAGAGTGTGTCTCTCTCATTCTATTCATTCACTCACTCACTCACTTCGCATTAGTGAGAGAGAGGAGGAGTGTGAACAAGTGGAGGAGGAGTAGCTGTTGCAGACATCTATATTTTTTGGATTAATCTTTGTGATCTTTGTATTGGTGCTCATTCTATCTCTGAGGAAGTTGCGGGGTTTTTCACCTTCTTGGTTTTCCCTGGTGAAGTGCTTTGTGTCTCTTGTCTCTTGTGTTTGATATGCTGTACATGTTGTTCTCTTAGTTAAGATCCTAGATCATATTGAATTAAATGATGAAAAAATAACATGGTATCAGGGCTACCCTGAAGGAAGGCATTGTATGGCATTTACGATAGTTGTTGCACTTGCGACAAATTGGAAGCTAGGGCTTGGTATAATAAAAACTAGTCATCGTGGAACTTTCGCTATAAATTCATTTTGGAAGAGGTTCAGGATATGAAACGTTTACAGGCCAAAGATGAAATGTTCATGTACCTTGTGTCTGAAGCTCAGCCTCAGATTCGTTGTACTTTGTGAGATATGATCCATACAAGTTAGGGTTTCTGCCTCTTCCAGAATACAGTCCTAAACAGGTGACCTAGGAAAAAAGGTCACATATCAGGATAGGAAACTCCAAGTGGAATTCTGTAAAATGAGGCAATTAGGGCATAGACTTCCATTTCACAAGTCCGGATTTCAAAGGCCAAAGTTGAAACAGTGACACATGTCACTCCATACAAGTTTGCTATGCTGTTTCATCCCATAAATAGGTCATGTTGTGACACTTAGCATATATCTCTCATGGAGAATCCATTAGAGCTCAGATCTGTGGGGTTGGAAATATGACAGGTCATTCTACCACAGGCCGAAGTTTCATACCCTTAGGATCCAAAATTTCAGAGATACATCAGAAACAATATGGCATATATTTATGTCCAAACAGAATTGGATTATGAGCACTTTCATTTTTGGTTTGTCAATGCTGCAGGAAATTAGGGTTTCTGCAAAAGTTGGAATTTTTGGAATCTAAGACCACGGCTAGATGCTCCTCATCAAAATCGAAATTTAGAGACCAATATTGAAGTTTTTGGTTGGATAGAACCCTGGGCTCTATCAAACCCTACTTCGGGATTTTGACCAGAAAACCAAAATTTGACAAAAGCTGCAGATCCGAAACTTGCAGGTCAATTTTTGGAGTTCTCAAAATATGAGCACACCAGCTTGCTCACCTCAGTCATCTGCATCTCCCTGTCCAGACAGAAGTTTGAAATTCCAAATTTTGATTTTTAGGGTTTCTCTGACAAACCCTAGCCAACTCCAGATCCAGATTCAACAAATCAAGTGGATTGGGTTAATCGTAGAAGAGAATGATTTGGAAACCTATAGAAATTCCAATTCCAGAGGGAGATGAGGCTAAGGCCTTACAAAAGAAGACTACAAGCAATCCTGATAGGTATGACTTGAGGATATACAGGTATGTTTTGAAATATGTTCATGATTAAGTTTATGATATGTTTGTCTTCATATTATTGAGGTTAGTACAATCTTGATTAATTTTAGACTTTTCTTATCACCTTAGTAAAAGTATGAATGCATGTGAATAATAGAAGACATTCATTGATTAGGTTTATGACACTTATGATTGTACTAATGCACTGTGGTGTTGTATGAGGATGATGTTGTTCGCTAACATGAAAGGTACATCAAGAAAGACAAATCAAGTTCTAGATCAAGAACATATGACCATGGTGACAGGAAGACAAAGACTCATCCATAGCCATTGATCACATAGAATCTCTACTTACGAGGTATGTATAATTTGGTTCTACAATGCTTAACTTATGAGATATGTAGGTTACTAGCACAAGGTCGCTAAATCATTGAAGAGAACAGAGAAGACATTGTTTGGGTATGTTAGACATAGCTCGCAAACATGATAATTCATGTATGTTTTTCCCTATATCAATTTAGAATACTACCTTGTGTTAAGATCTCATATAAGTATACTTTCGTATGATTGATAATGATTATTCATGAAGTTATAGGTTTGAATAATCATGGGTTTATGCATATTATGCTTCTTAGTTTGATTAATGATATGACAAACTAGAAGAGTCCTATGGTCAAATAAGAATATGCATGAGTAAAAGAAGTACTCCCTGAAACCTTGAATACTAATGCTTGTGATAAATTACCTGTGTATGAAATGATCATGACCATGCATACTTAGAATCATAATGTTTTGATAGTATTGAGATTATACTAATGCATGTATGATTATGTATGAGATCTTGAGGATGACACAATGATGACACTAGTACACACTTAAGCATGCATAGTGGTCTAGGATGGATATAAGTTCAAAGACAGATAATACAGGAAGCAAAGATCAAGAGGGAGCACACTCCAGTAGTTCTTGTAAGGAAGCAAAGATCAAGAGCGAGCACACTCTAGTATTTACTGTAAGGAAGCAAAGATTGAGAGGGAGTCCACCCAACAACCAAACAAAGATAAGTATTTGAATTGTCATTTCTTGTATTACTTAAATGATGTTGTTCAGTCATGTGCATACTTATGTTCCTAGATTTAGGATGTATATTATGGATTTTATAAAATTGCATTAATGAACAAGATACTACTAATATAGTAATGGGTAAGTGGCCTATGGTACTATACAACATTCCATTGCTACTTATCTAGAATGAACCCTCTTTGCTGACATGTTGGGAGTTGTGCACACTCTTAACAATGTTTTGGTAGAGATGGAAGGCATCTAGAAAGTTACGGGATATGGATAAATGTTGTGTTGAAGCATTGGCTAAGATAATTGCATGACTGTATGACATATGTCTTTATATGTAAGAATTTGTTTTGAAATCTATGAGATGTTTCTAATCATGCAATTGAACTTGTCTTGTAGGAAAGACTGTGTACCATCACCTACAAGAGAGACTTGTTTCAAAGAACAAGCAATGAAGACTCAACAAATCTAGAAAACTACCTATTGAAGATAATGAAGAAACTAAAATTCCCAGGATCTGGGATGTAGTAATGGAAGGATGCCATGATCGAAGAATACCATTTGATCATGAAGAATGATGTTTGGGATGTCGTCCCAAGACCAGAAGGGAAGTCTGTTGTGACTTCCAAGTGGATCTACAAGATCAAGCATGCTGCAGATGGTAGCATAGAGAAATACAAGGCAAGGTTTGTGGCTTGTGGCTTCTCCCAGAAAGAAGGGATATATTATGAAGAGACTTTTGCACCTATGGCCAGATACACTTCCATCAGAACAATACTTACCCTGGCTGCAATGATGAAGTGGAATATACACCAGATGGATGTCAAGATAGATTTCTTGAATGGTGTAGTCGAAGAGGAAGTGTATGTGGAGCAGTCACTTGGTTTTGAGACACATGACAGGGAGTCATATGTGTGCAAGTTAAAGAAAGCCTTGTATGGCTTGAAGCAAGCACCCAGGACATGGTACATAACTATAGACAACTTTCTGTCCAATTTGGGCTTTACCAAGAGTAAAGCGGATTCCAACCTTTACTACAAGGTTGAGGAAGGCAGTCCAGTGATACTCCTACTGTATGTGGATGACCTGTTTGTGACAGGCGAGGATAGGTTGATTGCCGATACAAAGAGGAATCTTGCTGTCGAGTTAGAGATGAAGGACTTGGGTATGATGCATTACTTTCTAGGTATGGAGGTGTGGCAGAGTGCAGATGGAATCTTCCTTGGACAAGGGAAGTATGCAGTAGAGATCCTGAATCGGTTCAGGATGATGGACTACAAGGCCATGACCACACCTATGGCATCGAACCTGAATCTATTGAGTGATGCTTCATCAGAGTCGATTGATGCCATGATATATCGTTAGATGATTCGGTCCTTGATGTACCCGACGAGCACGAGATCGAATATTTGCTTTGCTATGAAAACAATGAGCCAGTTCCTGATGGATCCTAGACATGGTCACCTGATTGCTGCAAAGCATATTCTGAGGTACCTGAGGGGTACGGTTGATTATGGGCACAAGTATGATGTGAATCAAAAGTTTAACCTGGAGGGTTATGTTGATTCAGATTGGGCAGGCAGTGTTGTAGATAGGAAGAGCACTTCCAGGTGCTGCTTCAGTATGGGATCAGCTATGATCTATTGGTTTAGTAGGAAGCAATCCTACATAGCACTGAGTACAGTCGAAGCAGAGTATGTCGCAGCTTGTTTGGCTAGTTGTGAGGCAGTATGGCTAAGGAAGCTACTTTCTGATTTGTTTGATCTCCAGTTGAATGCTACCTGTATCTTCTGTGACAACCAGAGTTGTCTGAAGTTGTCTGAGAACTCGGTGTTCCATGACAGGTCGAAGCACATTGAGATCAAATATCACTATATCAGGGATATGGTGCAGAGATGAGCAGTGAAGCTCCAATATGTTGCGATGGATGAGCAGATTGCATATGTGTTGACCAAACCACTAGCCAGAGTGAAGTTCGAGTACTTCAGAGAGAGGCTTGGTGTTCTTTAGATAGAAGATACTTCGAGGAGGAAGTGATGGGACACATTTGCAGGAGCCATTCCAAGCATGGTGGTAGGAGGATCCTTCCCATGGCTGTGGATGTAAGAGTTGTGTGATGAGCATTAGGAAGATGCTCCGGATGATGTCTACATGATGATCAGGATGATCATATGTGATGAAATGCATCAGGACAATGTTGAATATTGTAACTTCAAATAATATTATATTTGTACTTTATTATTCCGGAGATGTTTCATTCCTTCGTGAAGATCTTATTTATATCCGAAGATGTTTATTCCTACGTCGGAATGTGGTAACTTGGGTTATTAGACTTCCCTAGTGGGGGTCGGCCCTGTATGTGTTATGTGGGTCAAAGGGTTGTTAGACCACCCTAGTGGGGTTGGCCCAATCAGTTGTAGTGGGGTGTTTAACCTAGTGGTAAAGTTGGAGCCGACCTAGTTAATATAAAGTACAAGTCGGAGATGTGTATAAATAAAGGAGGTGTGTTCCTCATTACACACACACTTCCCTCACTTGAAATGTAGCGCACTTGTGAGAGAGAGGTCTGTTATGGAGGAGGAGGAGATCATGTCTTTGGTTTGCATCTTTTTATATTGCTGGTCATCTATATTGAATATTGTAACTTCAAATAATATTATATTTGTACTTTATTATTCCAGAGATGTTTCATTCCTTCGTGAAGATCTTATTTATATCCGAAGATGTTTATTCCTACGTCGGAATGTGGTAACTTGGGTTATTAGACTTCCCTAGTGGGGGTCGGCCCTGTATGTGTTATGTGGGTCAAAGGGTTGTTACACCACCCTAGTGGGGTTGGCCCAGTCAGTTGTAGTGGGGTGTTTAACCTAGTGGTAAAGTTGGATCCGACCTAGTTAATATAAAGTACAAGTCGGAGATGTGTATAAATAGAGTAGGTGTGTTCCTCATTACACACACACTTCCCTCACTTGAAATGTAGTGCACTTGTGAGAGAGAGGTCTGTTATGGAGGAGGAGGAGATCATGTCTTTGGTTTGCATATTTTTATATTGTTGGTCATCTATATTGAGGAAGCTTTGCTGGATTTTCTACCCCATGAGGGTTTCCCAGGATAAATCTGTGTCTCTTGTGTTTATGTTGTGCTTGTTGTTTCTTCAGTGATCCTGTATATGCTATTATTGTGAAATGGAATGTAATGCTGATATTTTCTATCTTAGCATATTGAATCTTAACATGGTATCAGAGCTAACACGAAGGAAGGCAATGTATGGCACTTACGACACTTGCTGCACTTGCGACAATTTGAAAGTTAGGGTTTTATATAGAAAAAACCAGTCATCATAGAACTTTCATTATAAATCCATTTTGGCGAAGGTTAAGGATGTGAAAAATTTATAGGTCGTAGATAAAATCCCGATGTACCTTGTGTCCAAAGGGAACCCTCATATTCGTTGTACTTTGTGAGTTATGATCAGTACAAGTTAGGGTTTCTGCCTCTTCCAGATCTCAGTCATAATCAGGTGACCTAGGAAAAAAGGTCATAACTTGGGCTAGGAAGCTCCAAATGAAATTTAGTAAAAAGTGATAGGTAGTACACAGACTGTACTATCCCAAGAAACTTGTTCAAAGGCCTAAGTTGAAATAGTGACATGTGGAACTCTGTACAAGTTCGCTCTCCTGTTTTATCCCATAAACAGGTCACGTTGCGACACTTGGAATAACTATCTCTCAGAGAATCCAATTGAGGTTAGACTTATCGATATGGAAAGATGACAGGTCAGGATACCACAAAAAAAGTTTTCAGACCCTTTGCATCAAAAAGTTCAGAGTTACAGTAGAAACAATCAAGTACATATTTCTGTCAAAACAGAATTATTTTTTAGCACCTTCATTCATGGCTTCTGGAGTTTAGGGTTTTGGAGAAAGTTAGAATTTTTGGAATCAGAGTCCACGGCTGAATGATACTCAAGAAAATCGAAATTAGAGACCAAGATCGATTTTTTTGGTTGGGTAGAAGACCGGGCTTGATCAAACCCCAGTTTGGGATTTTGATCGGAAAGATTGAAAATTAGGGATTCAACAAAAGTTGGAATTTTTGAAGTCTATGACCACGGCTGGAAGCTCCTCAGAAAAATAAGAGTTTAGAGCCTTGGATCGAAACTTTTGATTGGGCAGAAGGGTGGGCTTCATCAAACCCTAGTTCAGGATCTTGTCCAGAAGATCCAGAAGTTTCGAAGGCAATTTTGAGGGGTCAAATTTTGGAGATTTCAAAATTGAAGTATGCAAGTTTGATTAGCTCAGCAAGACACATCCTTCCATCCATTCAGAAGTGTGAAATTCGAAGATTGAATTTTTAGGGTTTCTATAACAAACCCTAATCAAGCTCCAGATCAAGTTTCACGGGGAGTTGAGGCTAAGGCCTTACATAAGAAGACTACAAGAAATATCGACAGGTATGACTTAAGGAGATACAGGTATGTCTTGAAATCTGATTCTTGATTAAGTTCATAATATGTTTGTCTTCATATTATTTAGATTAGTACAATCTTGATTAATGTTAGAATTGTCTTATCACCCTATTAAAAGTATGTGAATGATAGAAGACATGCATTGATTAGGGTTATATGATTGTACTAATACACTGTGGTGTTGTATGAGGTTGATGTTGTCTACTAACAAGATACAGGTACATCACGAAAGACAAATCAAGCTCCATGACAATGATAACATGAAGACAAAGACTCCTCCATAATCTTTGATCACATAGAAGTTCTGTTAAAATTCAATATGCTAAGATAGAAAATAGCAGCATTACATTCCATTTCACAATAATAGCATATACAGGATCACTGAAGAAATAACAAGCACAACATAAACACAAGAGACAGAGATTTATCCTGGGAAACCCTCATGGGGTAGAAAACCCAGCAAAGCTTCCTCAATATAGATGACCAGCAAAATACAAAGATGAAACCCTGAGACATGATCTCCTCCTCCATAATAGCAGACCTCTCCTCCACAAGTGTGCTATCCTCAAGTGAGTGAGTGTGTATAATGAGGAACACACCTCCTCTATTTATACACTACTCTGATATGTATTTTACACAAGTACATGTAGGCTCGTATTTAACCATTAGGTTAAATACCCCATTATAACCGACTGGGCCGACCCCTCTAGGGTGGTCTAATAACCCTTTGACCCACATGACACATACAGGGCCGACCCCCACTAGGGAAGTCTAATAACCCGAGTTACCACATTCCGACGGAGGAATAAACATCTCCGGATATACAATAAGATCTTCACGGAGGAATGAAACATCTCCGGAATAATAAAGTACAAATATAATATTCTTTGAAGTTACAATATCTCAACACTCCCCTTTAACGAGAAGGATATTATAACAGCATCTGCACGAGCAAGGAGTCATCAGCATCATACATGATACATCTATAAATCATTGGAAGCTTTCTCAACATCATCAGTAACTCAAGCAGTTACTGGAACATCTTCAATACTGGAACATCAACATCTTCAGTACTGAGTCTTTATCTTCTGCAGCACTCGAACAACTACAGCAACATCAACATCAACATCTGGATCCTCATGATCATCAGCATCATCATCTCACGATCATCAGCATCGTCATCACACGATCATCAGCATCGTCATCCGCATCACGATCATCAGCATCGTCATCACACGATCATCAGCATCGTCATCACACGATCATCAACATCGTCATCACACGATCATCAGCATCGTCATCACACAATCAGCAGCATCGTCATCTAGATCATCACGATCAGCAGCATCGTCATCTAGATCATCACGATCAACATCATCGTCATCTAGATCATCACGATCAACAACATCATCATCTAGATCATCATGATCAACAACATCATCAATACAAGTATAAATATCATTAATACAAGTATCCTCATCAATACAAGTATACACATCATCAATACAAGTATCCTCATCAATACAAGTATACACATCAGCAATACAAGTATCCTCATCAATACAAGTATACACATCATCAATACAAGTATCCTCATCAATACAAGTATACGTATCATCAATACAAGTATCCTCATCAATACAAGTATACACAATAGCAGCATACCCTGCAACACACAAGATCCAATTACGGGATGATCAATCCCTCTCACTTTAGGACATAGGTCCAAGGATGATACAATCCTGATTCGCTTACGGGATGATCGGTCCCTCTCGGTTTAAGACAACTCTCATGTCTATGGATGATGCAATCCAGATCAACTTACAGGATGATCAATCCTTATCACTTTAAGACACCTCACCATGTCTAGGGACGAGGCAATCCCAATCTATTTACAGGATGATTAGTCCTTATCACTTTAAGACATCTCACCATGTCTAGGGACGAGGCAATCCCAATCTATTTACAGGATGATCAGTCCTTATCACTTTAAGACATCTCACCATGTCTAAGGACGAGGCAATCCCAATCTATTTACAGGATGATTAGTCCTTATCACTTTGAGACATCTCACCATGTCTAGGGACGAGGCAATCCCAATCTATTTACAAGATCATTAGTCCACTCAATCTCATTTAGGACTATCCTTCCTTTCGAATTACTGGATTTACTGTCCAAGGATGATTTAATCCACTCAATTCATTTAGGACTATCCTTCCTTTCAGAATTACTGGATTTACTGTCCAAGGATGATTTAATCCACTCAATTCATTTAGGACTATCCTTCCTTTCGGAATTACTGGATTTACTGTCCAATGATGATTTAATCCACTCAATTCATTTAGGACTATCCTTCCTTTCGGAATTACTGGATTTACTGTCCAAGGATGATTTAATCCACTCAATTCATTTAGGACTATCCTTCCTTTCGGAATTACTGGATTTACTGTCCAAGGATGATTTAATCCACTCAATTCATTTAGGACTATCCTTCCTTTCGGAATTACTGGATTTACTGTCCAAGGATGATTTAATCCACTCAATTCATTTAGGACTATCCTTCCTTTCGGAATTACTGGATTTACTGTCCAAGGATGATTTAATCCACTCAATTCATTTAGGACTATCCTTCCTTTCGGAATTACTGGATTTACTGTCCAAGGATTATTTAATCCACAACCGTACATTTAGGACCACGTCCAAGGATGACTCAATCCTCAACCGTACATTTAGGACCACGTCCAATGATGACTTAATCCTCCACCGTACATTTAGGACCTACGTCCAAGGATGACTTAATCCTCAACCGTACATTTAGGACCTACGTCCAAGGATGACTTAATCCTCAACAGTACATTTAGGACCTACGTCCAAGGATGACTTAATCCTCCACCGTACATTTAGGACCTCATCCAAGGATGACTTAATCCTCAACCATACATTTAGGACCTACGTCCAAGGATGACTTAATCCTCCACCGTAGATTTAGGACCTACTTCCAAGGATGACTTAATCCTCAACCGTACCTTTAGGACCTACATCCAAGGATGACTTAATCCTCAACCGTACATTTAGGACCTACGTCCAAGGATGACTTAATCCTCAACCGTCCACCAAGGACTTCATTCTCGAAGACATACGTCTACGGCTCTTTTTAGGACTGAAGTCTAGGGATGATCCAATCCCCTCAAGTCCACCAAGGACTTCATTCTCGAAGACATACGTCTACGGCTCTCTTTAGGACTGAAGTCTAGGGATGATCCAATCCCCTCAAGTCCACCAAGGACTTCATTCTCGAAGACATACGTCTACGGCTCTCTTGAGGATGATGCAATCCTATCATGTCCACCAAGGACTTCATTCTCGAAGACATACATCTACGGCTCTCTTTAAGACTGAAGTCCAGGGATGATCCAATCCCCTCAAGTCCACCAAGGACTTCATTCTCGAAGACATACATCTACGGCTCTCTTGAGGATGATGCAATCCTATCATGTCCACCAAGGACTTCATTCTCGAAGACATACGTCTACGGCTCTCTTTAGGACTGAAGTCCAGGGATGATCCAATCCCCTCATTTCCACCAAGGACTTCATTTTCGAAGACATACATCTACGGATCTCTTTAGAACAAGTGTTCAAGGATGATACAATCCCTCTTCTTTCTCGGAGACACTTGTCTACGACTCACTTTAGAACTTGTGTTCAAGGATGATGCAATCCTCACATGTATTCTCATCAATTACTATCGATCCTGGGAACCCATACAGAACCTGATTCACACTTCTTTTTTTAATTACACCATTAAGAGAATGGTCTTATCTAGTCACTTGGAGCAAACATCTCATCATGATTCTCTTCTTCTTTCTAAGAGAATCTTTTAGCCACAAGCCTTCTATAGTGTGTTTGATTTGAAAATCTTTTTTTTTTTTTTTTAACATCCATCACTTGTTCAGTGTTCATCATTCATCATGATCTTTCCTACAAATCAAAATTAAGTACATGATTAGTAATACTTCATAATCATCAAATCATATTGACATGATAACCTATTATGCATACAGATATCATTTACATAGTTATGCAACTATTTTGACCAATACTTTGGCACAACACTTTCCCATATCCTGTATGCATACAGTGGCTATCTAGATGCCTTCCATCTCTACCAGAACATACTATCGAGAGTGTGCACAGCTTTCAGCATGTCAGCAAAGAGGTTTCATTCTAGACAAGCAACAACGGAATGTTTGTCCAACTTACCAATCATATGCATATTAGTAGTATACTGTTCAATGCTCTATGAATGTTTACACTCAGCATGATATATTCTAGGAATACAAATATGCATACAAGCAATATCATTTACTATTTCAAATAACAACTCAAATACTTATCTTTTATGTTTGTGTGGTTGCCTCCCGTTTGATCTTCTATATGTCTTTTGAACTTGTATTCATTATGTACCACTGTGCATGCTCAAGTGTGCACTAGTGTCATCCTCATGATCTCATACACAAACATACACCCATTAATATGTTCTAAATGTTATCAAAACATTATAGTTCTAAATAATCTTGAAAATGTAGTCATGATTATAGTTAATAAACATTAGTATTCAAGATTTCAGGGAAGTCTTCTTTTACTCATGCATATCATCAATCAAGATAAAATACATAATATGCATAATCCCTTGATTACTAACTTTATGAATAAGAATATCTAATCATGCCAAGTATACTTATATAAGGGATCCCAATACAAGGTAAGATTCTAACATGACATAGGAGAACATACCTGGATTAGTATACCTGCTTAGTTATGTACAACATACCTAAACAATCTCTTCAATGATTTAGAGATCCTGAGCTAGAACCTGCATGTCTCATAGGTTAAGCATAATATAGCAAAGTCATACATACCTTGTAAGTAGAACAAAGATTATGGATGAGTCTTTGTATTCATGATGTCATGGTCATGGAACTTGATTTGTCTTTTGTGATGTACCTGTATCTTGTTAGCAGACAACATCAACCTCACACAACACCATAATGCATTAGTACAATCATATAGCCCTAATCAATGAATGTCTTCAATCATTCACATGCATTCATACTGTTACTAGGGTGATAAGACAATTCTAACATTAATCAAGATTGTACTAATAAATAACATGAAGACAAAACACATTATGAACTTAATCAAGAATCAGATTTCAAGACATACCTGAACCTCCTTAATTCATACCTGTCGAGACTTCTTCTTAGCCTCAACTCCCCCTGAAACTTGATCTGGAGCTTGATTAGAGTTTTCTGGAGAAACCCTAAAAATTCAATCTTTGACTTTCACACTTCCGAATGAATGGAAGGATGTGTCTTGCTGGGCTGATCAAACTAGCATACTTCAATTTTGAAATCTCCAAAATTTGACCCCTCAAAATTGCTTTTGAAACTTCTAGATCTTCTGGACAGGATACCAAACTAGGGTTTGATGAAGCCCACCCTTCTTCTCAATGAAAAGGTTTGATCCAAGGCTCTAAACTCTTATTTTTCTGAGGAGCTTCCAGCCGTGGTTACAGACTTCAAAAATTCCAACTTTTGCTGAAGCCCTAATTTTCCATCTTTCCGATCAAGATCCCGAGCTAGGGTTTAATCAAGCCCGGTCTTCTACCCAACCAAAAAATTCGATCTTGGTCTCTGAATTTCAATTTTCGTGAGTAGCATTCAGCCATGGATTCCGATTTCAAGAATTCTAACTTTCTCCGAAAACCTAAATTCCGGAAGCCATGAATAAAGGTGGTCCAAAAATAATTCTGTTTTGACAAAATTATGTACCTGATTGTTTTTGCTATAACTCTGAAATTTTTGCTCCACAGGGTCTGAAAACTTTTTCTGCAGTAGTCTGACCTGCCATCTTTCCATCCTGACAGGTCTGACCTCAATTGGATTTTCTGAGAGAGAGTTATGCCAAGTGTCGCAACGTGACCTGTTTATGGGATAAAACAGTAGAGCGAACTTGTACGGAGTGCCACGTGTCACTGTTTGAACTTCGGCCTCTAAAAACTTTTCCTGAGATAGCTCGCCCTGGTATCTTTCCATCTTGACAGGTCTGACCTCAATTGGACTCTCTGAGAGAGAGTTATGCCAATTGTCTCAACGTGACCTATTTATGGGATAAAACAGGATAACGAACTTGTACGGCGTTCCACGTGTCACTGGTTCACCTTCGGCCTCTGAAATTTTTTTCTGAGATAGTACAGTCTGTGTACTACCTGTCACTTTTTACGAAATTTCATTTGGAGCTTCCTATCCCAAGTTATGACCTTTTTTCCAAGGTCACCTGATTTTGACTGAGATCTGGAAGAGGCAGAAACCCTAACTTGTACTGATCATAACTCATAAAGTACAACGAATCTGAGGGTGCCATTTGGACACAAGGTACCTGGGGATGTTATCTTCGACCTGTAAACTTTTTAGACCCTGAAACTTCGCAGAAATGTATTTATAGCGAAAGTTCCACGATGACTGGTTTTTGCTATGTAAAACCCTAACCTTCAAATTGTCGTAAGTAAAGCAAGTGTCGTAAGTGCCATACCTTGTCTTCCTTCAGGTTAGCTTTGATACCATGTTAAAATTCAATATTCTAAGATAGAAAATAGCAGCATTACATTCCATTTCACAATAATAGCATATACAGGATCACTGAAGAAATAACAAGCACAGCATAAACACAAGAGACAGAGATTTATCCTGGGAAACCCTCATGGGGTAGAAAACCCAGCAAAGCTTCCTCAATATAGATGACCAGCAAAATACAAAGATGAAACCCTGAGACATGATCTCCTCCTCCATAATAGCAGACCTCTCCTCCACAAGTGCGCTATCCTCAAGTGAGTGAGTGTGTATAATGAGGAACACACCTCCTCTATTTATACACTACTCTGATATGTATTTTACACAAGTACATGTAGGCTCGTATTTAACCATTAGGTTAAATACCCCATTATAACTGACTGGGCCGACCCCTCTAGGGTGGTCTAATAACCCTTTGACCCACATGACACATACAGGGCCGACCCCCACTAGGGAAGTCTAATAACCCGAGTTACCACATTCCGACGGAGGAATAAACATCTCCGGATATACAATAAGATCTTCACGGAGGAATGAAACATCTCCGGAATAATAAAGTACAAATATAATATTCTTTGAAGTTACAATATCTCAACAAGTTCTACTTATGAGGTATGTATGACTTTGTTCTATTATGCTTAACCTATGAGATATGCAGGTTCCAGTACAGGATCTCTAAATCATTGAAGAGAACAAAGAAGATATTGATTAGGTATTTTAGACATAACTAAGCAGGTATACTAATCCAGGTGTGTTTTCCTATGAATCTTACCTTGTGTTAGGATCCCTTATATAAGTATACTTGGTATGATTAGATATGCTTATTCATAAATTTAGTAATCACGGGTTTATGCATATTATGTCTCTTATCTTGATTAACCAGAAGAGTCCTATGATCAAACAAGAATATGCATGAGTAAAAGAAGACTTCCCTGAAACCTTGAATACTAATGTTTATGATCATGACTTTATATATTCAAGATTATTTAGAATTATAATGTTTTGATAATATTGAGAATATACTAATGAATGTATGTTTGTGTGTGAGATCATGAGGATGACACTAGTGCACACTTGAGCATGCACAGTGGTATAGATTGAATAGAAGTTCAAAAGACATATAGAAGATCAAGCGGGAGGCAACCACACAAACATAAAAGATAAGTATTTGAGTTGTTATTTGAAATAGTAAATGATATTGCTTGTAATAAGTTGTATACATATTTGTATTCCTAGAATATATCATGCTGAGTGCAAACATTCATATAGCATTGAACAGTATACTACTAATATGCATGTGATTGGTAAATTGGACAAACATTCCGTTGTTGCTTGTCTAGAATGAAACCTCTTTGCTGACATGCTGAGAGCTGTGCACACTCTTGATAGTATGTTCTGGTAGAGATGGAAGGCATCTAGATAGCCATTGTATGCATACAGGATATGGAAAAGTGTTGTGCCAAAGTATTGGTCAAGATAGTTGCATAACTATGTAAATGATATCTGTATGCATAATAGGTTATCATGTTAACATGATTTCATGATTATGAAGTATTACTAATCATGTACTTAATTTTGATTTGTAGGAAAGATCATGAAGAATGATGAACACTGAACAAGTGATGGATGTTCAAACAAGAAGATTTACAAATCAAACATAATATAGAAGGCTCATGGCTAGAAGATTCTCTTAGAAAGAGGAAGAGAATCATGACAAGATAAGACCATTATCTTAATGATGTAATTGAAGAAGAAGTGCGAATCAAGAATTCAATTGAAGAAAGCTCTGTTTGGGTACCCAGGAACGATAGTCAATTGATGAGCTTAATGATCACCATGGGTGATGTGGATCTCAACCTTTGCTACAAGGTTGAATATGGTCTCTATATACATATGGCATGGATGCAAGAAGGAACTCACCACAGAGTTCGAATGATCTCAAGGCTCAGAGATGGCACAGAATATCATTCAATGCAGAGTGTGAATGATGTTCAGTCACAGAAGGAGAATTGACGGTTTCTTGACAAGCTTGGGTTTTACCAGAAGTAAAGTTGTTCCTAACCTTTACCAAAAGGTTATGGATCATACTATTATTGTATGTAGATGATCTCTTTCTGACAGGGAATGAGAAACAGATCATGGAAAGCAAGAAGAAGCTAGCTACAGAGTTTGAGATGAATGATCTCGTATTGATGCATTACCTCCTAGGGCTAGAAGTATGAAAAGACTTAGAAGGAATCTTTCTCAAAAGTATGCTGTGAAAATATTAAGAAGAATTGATCTATTCGAATGGGTTTCGACTTGAATTTGCTAGCTGATGACTCATCAGAGTTAGTAGATGTGACTCTATACAGACAGAGTATTGGTTCATTGATGTATCTGACTAATACTAGGCCAAATATATGCCTTGCTGTGAACACCTTGAGTCAGTATCTAGTGGAAACTAGATGTGTTCACTTGATAGCTGCAAAGCATGTGATGAGGGTACGTTAGACTTTGGTTCTTGAAGATCATGACTTCAGGTTAGATGTCTACACAAAGGTTGATTGAGTAGGAAGTGTATCAGACAAGAAGAGCACATCGAGAGGATTTTATTGTCTGGGATCGGCCATGATCTCATGGTTTAGCAGGAAGTAGTCTAGTGTGGCTCTCAGCACAAGCGGAATATATGGCTGCTTGCTCTGCTAGTTGTGAAGCGGTATGGCTTCAAGATTTTTTGACTTAGAGATAGACCCAACTATGATCCTATGTGTGACAAATAGAGTTGTATCAAGAGTACTGCATTGTTCTTTCATTTTCTCGAGAGGGCCAAATTGTACAAATACAGGGAGATAGAATTAAAATAGAAAAACTGTTATATTCATAAGCAATTAAATTAACTGACGAATGCACTGTCATTTTCTTGTTTTCTGTATTATCAACTGCATGTGGCAAAATTTACATCACAAAATATCATGTTATTAAAAGGAAAGAAAAACATAGCATTATTGAATTGACAGAGCATATTACAGTATCTCTACACCCAAACCAGGGTTGACCTATTCTCATCACACTATTATTTACTAACATTCAACAGCTGCCAAATCAAATGTTTCATTACCATAGATGACCTAACTGTAGAATCAAGAGATATTATTCTTGTTTCCTTTAAACATCATTACAGACCAGTAGACTTCATTAACATAAATAGCTAGGGTTTAGCATTATCACATTTGTATTCAAACAAAACCAACACCTTTCTATTCTCAGCTTAACCCATGTATGCACAGCTGCAATGTAAGCCAAGTAGATCACTTTAGGATTATAGCCACTATTTAAATAAACATCTTAAACAGGCTTTCAATTACAGATTCGAAAACGAGAGTTTGAAAACACCATACATAGACATTAAACCCTAAACATTTATCATTTTCCATTTAAAATTACGATGGCAGCAACCTACAGATCACCTCTTTGTTTACTGAGGGTTCCAATCCAAAACCCATTCTTTTTACACTACTCAGTTGTCAAAACAAAACCACAGTCAACGTTTCCTTTCCCTTTAGCTTCACACTTGATCTTCCATCGACTCAGAAGTGCGAAAACGACAGACATCAGATGATTAAATGCCATGAAATTCTTTGCAAAATGAGGGTTCAAACCCTATCAAGTTCACCGAGCCAAAGGATGGCCGGCCATACATTTAAGGAATATTTGCATCATCTACACTAACAAACAAACATAAAACAGTAACATTTCCCAATGCTGCAGGCGAGACAAAAGCCATTGCTGAGAAGACATGCTACCAACACCCTGCTCTTCAAGTCCGATTCCAGGAGAACCACTAGGGAGGGATACCGCCGAAGCTTACAAGTGGGTTCGCTATATTTCTTCTCCCCATCAACTTTCCCGACACCCTGTTTTTCGCCGAGAGCTACCTGCCAAACAACCATACACTGAGTTAAATATCAAATCATGAGATAGTGATGCATGCAACAAAGAAAAACTTGAAAACCCTTGCAAACTTTACGGTACCCGAGTCGTGACAGAAGCTTTACAAAGCCATCCATCCATCCATTGCAAAGTAGAAGCACTTAGCTCGAAGGCCACACTATGTGACACCTTCCGAAAACTTACAAGCTGATTGAAAACCCCAGACTTGCAAGCTACTACAATGCCAAACTGACACACTCATCCAACCTATGGATTGCCACACCATTCAACTCCAAACTTGGCCTCCATGGATGGAATTCACCTACAGTTTGAGGACTGATGCCGGTCTCAGGATCGAGCCCGAGGAAGGCTAGAAAAATATCAAAACCCTAACTGCCTCTCGGCCGGTTGGCCTCACCCCAAACCCTACCACCGAAACAATGACCAAGAAAATGTTACAAGATACCATAAGTTACGTTAGGGTTCATCTCAATCCCAACGCACAACCATCAATTACGGAGATCTAATTTCATTAAGCCACGTTGGAGGGTGACAGAAGTAGTATTAAATTACTCATCTACCTCCCAAGCCACGAAGTTGCCAATTCTATTGACACCAGGGCAGGAGGCCCATTACAACTCACCATTTCCAAACCTTATCACATGTTGAAAATCCATCACGACGTGCATGTAATATTATCCTTAACACGGTGGCCAGGCGAATTAATTGCAAACCCAATCATTTACTACACCCTTGAATTTGTATGCAGGCTTTTTGCAGTGCCATCATTCCACCTGCCAACCATTCGGATCAACATTAATAGCATCAACTTCATAAATTATATCAAGGTATAACATTCATCGGTAGCATATGTTAAAGGTCTTATATGTTCCATTTAATCAATTTCCAGCACACTCATAGCATAAGAATATTCACCTAGGTCGCGTTCAATCCTAGGGCATGGATTGACTCTGCCCCAACTTAATATAAAGTTTATTATAAAGTTCACCATATAGTTCATCAAGCTTTGCCATTGCATAAATCCACAAGGTTACACCCTTAGGGTATGGTTGCCACCCAAGGAACCATCGCATACATTGCATGGTAGGGTATTAATGCTTAATGCATCATCATTTTAATTACCTAGGTAATAGAGAAATAGAACCACCTTATCACACTTTCTATAGTATGCTTAGGACCATGTGCCCTTGTCCTAAACTTGTCACTGTCAAAATTTATAAAAGAATTATTTTTAACAGCCGCAAGTCATTCATGGAATGATAACAAGTGAAGTCATAAACCCCTAATGAAAACATTCACAACAATCACACTTTGAGATTGACGATATTTGCAGTTTTTGAGCTAGTCAAATCCATCTTACAAATTGGAAGGAAACCATACCTGTAGCGCCGAATCATAGGCAGTTTTTATTTATATCACGGTTATTAAATACTTTGAATTTCATCGCTATCTCTTACCTATGAATCTGCGCATGAAGGACGAGTACAATGCTTTAGCCGAGTAGCTAAGTAAGCCTCAGGGCACCTCATGGGACCCCTTTCATCATCATCTAGAAAATTTAAACTGTCAGTACTTGTCGAGAAGAATTCTGTTTTCCAAATGCATCACAATTTTCAATCATTCCAACATACAAATAAGGGACATAATCATTAATTGGATTCATGACGTGTCGCTGACACGATACGCCATCAGAAGACAAAAAGACACAGCAGTTAAATTGTTTCCTACCAAATGTCGCATTTATTAATTACTGCTTTATTAATTATTATTACTTCCGCATTTTACAAATATTAGCTTTTTATGGTGATTTAATTTTTTTTAATTTTTATGAAAATATCGGGATGTTGCATGTGGTATCAGAGCTCATGTTCGAACTCTAGGCCTAAAGACGGTCCAAGAAACACGCAAACAGAAAATTTATCACTGTGAAATTTTTCACTAACTCAAGTTTAAATTATTTTGTCGTATACAGAAAATTTTCTTTGATTTACAGATATGGAAGGTTCAGCTGAACACATAAGGGTCAGATTTCTGCCAAACAGCCCAAGTATGGAACAACAATTCCAGGGAAATCGGGGTAACGATTCATCATAATTATTGCGTGATTTTCATGAATTAAAAGCAGAGATCCAATCAGTAAAACAGGACAATGAAACAATCCTGAGGACACAGGAGGAGTTGAAGCAAGCACTGTTCGACCAATATCCAAAATATGAACAGAACCTGGAACATACTTCTGAACAGGCAAGAATAAACAAATAGAAACAGCTGAAGAAAACAGCAACTCAACGTCATCAAGAGTTGCCAAACATCCATGTAAAAAGAAGCATAACTACTCTAGTGACAGCAGTGAAGGAGACTTTAAGCCAAAAATAAAAAGGAATAAACAGTACGAACATATATTTGGTGAATTCAAGAAAATCAAACCCCCAACTTCAATGGCGAGACAGAAAAAGGAGACACAACGGAAGCATGGCTGTCCAGCATGAAAAAGTATTTTCAGATCTATGTCTATTCAAAATCCTTAAAGGCAAAGATGGCAATTTATAATCTGACCAGGAAGGCAGATATTTGGTGGCAAGACCTTAAAAGGGTAAAAGGTATAAAAAACCGAGATGTGAGTTGGAGTACTTTTAAAATACACTTCAAGAAGAAATTCTTATCTGAGCAGTATTATGAAGAAAAATCCAAAGAATTTTATGATTTGAAATTGGGAACGATTAACATGAAAGAACTGAACAACAAGTTTTTAAGTTTACTAAGGTATGTGCCGTATATGGTGGAAGAAAAATCGAAGGTCCAGAGGTACCTAAGTTGTCTACCTTTCCACATCAAGGATAGGATAGAGTATGATAACCCTAAGACACTAGAGGAAGCCATGAGGAAAGCCACTTTCTGTTTTGACCAGAATAAGAAAAGAGAAGGGGTACCTAGCTGGAAAAACCCAAAACCTAGTAACTTTGAACAGAAAAAGAAGAATTTTAGATATGGTGGCAATTCCAGTTTCCAGAAGAGAGATTTTCAGAATAAAAAATTTCAGCAGAACAGAAATAATCAGCAGCAGAAACTTACAACACCCAGAAATGTCCCCAATGTTACAAGGACAAATGAACAGAAGCCACCTATAAAGTGATTTGAGTGCCAAGGGCCCCATTATGCCTCAGACTATCCCCTCAAGAAACGGGCGGCCAACCATATTCACTCCATACAGTCTTAAGCTACTAGAGGAGATGTGGCAAGAGAAGTACCTGGAATTAGTGTAGCATTAGACAACCAGCAAGGAGAACACCAAGTCTCAATGGTGGAGGTCGAAGGTATGCTGCAAAACCACCCAGTTTCTATTTTAATTGACCTCGGTGCTAGTCTAAGTTATATATCACCAGTTGTTGTAGAAAGACTTGATTTGAAAACAGAGAGGTTCGATAAATTCTGGTTAGTTAGATTAGCGATAGGAACAAAAAGAAGGGTTTCTGATTTTGTGGAAAATTGTGTTTTATCTATGAATCAACTAACAACGCAGGTTAAGTTAAATATTGTGCCATTAGGGTCATATGACATCCTAATCGATATGGACTGGTTAGAAACCCATCGGGTCATTCTGAATTGTTATGAAAATTATTTCACTTGCCTGGATGATGAAGGAAAGACAACAGAGGTAAAAGGCATCCCTTGAAAAACATCCGTTCGGCAGATTTCAGCCATGCAAGTAAAAAGGGCAATCAGAAAAGGGTGTCAGATGTTTGCAGTAAATGCGGTGCATGACAAGATAAGTACTAAGCAGGACAAACTGAAATTGGAGGACATACCTATCTTATAGGATTTCCAAGATATTTTTCCTGAAGAGATCCCAAAATTACCTCCCAAAAGGGACCTGGATTTTACTATTGAACTAATACCGGGTGCAATGCCAAGTTCTAAAGCTCCATATCGGATGAATATACTAGAGCTGAATGAGTTAAAATCTCAGCTGAAGGAGCTGATCGATAAAAAATATATAATACCCAGCGTGTCTCCTTGGGGAGCACCGGTCATTTTTGTTAAGAAGAAGGACAGTACCCTAAGACTTTGCATAGATTATCGTCAACTGAATAAAATGACGATCAAGAATAGGTACCTGCTACCCCGCATTGACGATCTTTTTGACCAGCTACGCGGAGCAACAGTGTTCTCGAAGATCGATTTACGATCAGGATATCATCAGGTCCATGTGAAGGATGAAGACATTTTCAAAACTGCCTTTAGAACTCGTTATGGACATTATGAGTTCGTTGTCATTCCGTTTGGATTAACTAATGCACCTGCTATATTTATGTGTTTAATGAACAAAATTCTGCACAAATACTTAGATAAGTTTGCAGTTGTGTTCATCAATGACATTTTGGTATATTCTAAGAACAAGGAAGAGCATGATGAACATCTACGTATCATTCTGCAAGTTTTGAGGGAGAACCAGCTGTATGGTAAGTTCAACAAATGTGATTTTTACAAGGACAAGATTTAGTACTTAGGACACATAATCTCTGAGGAAGGGATTTCGGTTGACCCCGCCAAGATAAAGGCCATTAATGAATGGCTGGTTCCTAAGGATGTGATGGATGTGCGATCGTTTATGGGCATCACTAGTTATTATAGAAAATTCATTGAGGGGTTTTCGAGGATTGCAAACCCCATAACATCGCTGCAGAAAAAGGGAAAGAAGTTTGTCTGGGATCAAAAGTGTGCAGACAGTTTTGTAAAGTTAAAAGAATTGTTGACTTCAGTGCCTATTTTGAGGATTGCAGATCCTAATAAATATTTTGTAGTATGCACAGACGCGTGCAATGATGGACTAGGAGGAGTCCTTACGTAGGAGGGACATGCTGTAGCATACGAATCAAGAAAACTAAAAATACATGAGAAGAACTATTCCACCTACGATCTAGAATTGTTAGCAGTGATTCATGCCTTGAAAATGTCGCGTCACCACCTTATTGGCAGAAAATTTACCTTGATGACGGATAATATGGGGCTGAAATATTTGTTAGATCAAACAAATTTGAATGCCAGGCAAGCCAGATGGCTAACTTTTCTGAGTGAGTATGATTTTGAAATTCAACACATTAAGAGGAAGGAGAATAAAGTTTCTGACAGGTTAAGTCGTAATGCAAGGATACATTTTGTTTCAGCCATCAGCATATACGCAACAGATTTGGAGGAACGGATTTTTGAAGGAATTAAGGAGGATGAGGAATATAGAAAATTACAAGAAAGGACAGCAGAAAATAACTCTGAAAATTCTGTAATAGATTTCAGTTTGAAGGAAAATGGCTTACTGCTGTATAAAAATAGATTGTACGTGCCAAACGTACTCGCAGTAAAAATTTTGATTTTGAATGAGATGCACAAAAGCCACTATTCTTGCCATCCAGGTTACCAAAAAACCATTACAATGCTAAGGAAGGAATACTATTGGCCCAGGATGAAGGATGAAGTAGCATAATTCATAGCTAAGTGTTTTGACTATCAAAAAGTAAAGGTGGAACATCAGCATCCTGCTGGATTGCTGCAACCCTTTCCTATACCCAGCTGGAAATGGGAAGTCATAAGTATATATTTCATCACTGGGTTACCAAAGCATAAAAAACAACACGACTCCATCATGGTGTTAGTAGACAAACTTAGCAAGGCAGCCCATTTTATCCCTATCAAAACTACCCATAAAGCCCTTGATATCGCAAAATTTTTTATGAAGCAGGTTTTCCGACTGCATGGGATACCCAAGGTAATAGTTTCAGATCGAGATTCGAAGTTCACATGTAACTTTTGGAGGTCTTTGTTCAAGGGGTTAAACACCACCCTAAATTTCAGCACTGCATTTCATCCGCAAACAGACGGATAGATTGAAAGGGTGAACCAGATATTGGAAGATATGCTCAGAATGTATGTTAAGGATCGGCCTGGTAAGTGGGAAGACTACTTGCATTTGGCAGATTTTGCGTATAATAATCACTACCATGCTTCAGCCAAACTTAGCCCATTTGAGATTCTTTACGGTAGAAAGTGTAACACACCGGTGTCATGGAGTGATCCGGCTAGCAGGGTCACCTTAGGGCCCGAATTGTTGCAAGAATTAGAACTAACCGTGAAGCAAGTACAAGGGAATCTTAAAGCTGCCCAGGATAGACAAAAAAGTCAACCAGACCTTAAAAGAACTCATAAAGAGTTCCAGGTTGGTGAACATGTTTTTCTTAAGGTAAGGCTGAAAAAGAGTTCCTTAAAATTGGGAAGTTGTGCCAAACTGGCACCCAGGTATTGTGGTCCTTCCGAAATCTTGTTCAGAGTTGGACCTGTGGCATATCAATTAGCCTTACCTTCAAACGTCAAAGTCCATAATGTTTTTCACATTTCATTTTTAAATAAATATGTGCATGATCCTACTCATGTTGTAGATTGGAATAATGTTCAGGTTGAACAAGGTGGTGATTTTTCGGTGGAACCGGACTGTATTCTCGCAAGGAAAGAAACTCTACTCCAGAACCGCATGGTTGGCCAAGTAAAAGTGCAATGGAAGCACTATAACCCAGCAGAGGCTACCTGGGAGTTGGAGAGTAGTATGCGGGCTGCATACCCAACTCTGTTCCAGGAACACTCAAGGAGTGAATAAAACAACATCGAGGATGATGTTGAGGCTTAAAGGGGGGTGTATGTCACCTACCCAATTTTTGAGAATAATTATTATCCTTTTTGCAAAAATAAATTGTGTTAAATTATAATTACAAGTTTTGTAATTATGACCAATTAGGTCAAGGATGAATGTAATGACTCATTATTATTATTTAATAAATAAAAATTGGAGACAAACACTCAAGAAAGTTGTTACAAGAGTGTCCACTGGCCCACTAGGAGGAATGGAAGCTGCTGGAAGGATTGGGATAGATGGCAGCATTTGCACTCTACCATTAGCTATTGGTATGGGACAACTCCCCCTAATTTTGTGGAATTCCCCCCTCCAGGTGGAGGGAGGTGAGTAGGTAGCTCACTAATGACCAGTTAATTACAAAAGACCTAGGCAGCCTATAAAAGGCAATTTGAATTGAGCAGGGAGCTCTTACAATGTTTTCTGCAGAAACATTCCTCATGCTCATTAGGTGATGCCTGAGAGATTCGAATAGGGAGGCTGTGTAGAGTGCAAGTATAAGTCTGCAAATATTATGAGAAGGACAGACCAGAGGTGCTAGTGCTGGTCCAATTGCTTACTAAGCCTGTAAGGCTGGATAAATTTCTTGCTGCTGCAAGTAGAGGTCCTAAGCTGCAAAACCTTCTTCCTCCTGGTGGATCAGTGGACAGGCTCGGGGGTCCTAAGGCAGACATCTTGGCTGCTTGGGAGCAGGTTGGGTGGAATAGGCTTCTTGAGTGATTTGTTCCTCCCATTACACTCAGGTTATATTCTTTTGTGTTTCTTTTTCAACCATATGAATGCTCTCAGAAAATGGCTTAGTAATGTTATTAATGATCAGTAGTAGTAAAATGTTAGATCCTAATTAATTTAGATTTGCTGAACTGATAAAATGACTCCTCTGCATTTTTCCCCATGCGTGACGCTGCATCGTACTCCAGTATAGAGAGGTAGCATTAAATCTATTCAGTTAAAAGTGAAACCTAGCATGCATCTAAATATCTAAACCAAAGAGACCACCCATGCACAGACTTATGTTCCTCATGCATCTTATATTTTAGCAACTGTAGATTAGATCTCTGCATGCATTGTTTTTACTGTTCAAATCTGTATGCTGAACAACATACCAGAAACTAGTTATAACAGTAGGTTCTTTTCTGACTTCTGAAGGTGAACATTGTGTTAACAACTAGGGTTTACTGATCTTCAGTTATTTCTTCAAAGAAAACAATATCATGCATTTTGTTTAACCACATACTCATTGTTTTATTTGTTATTTGAATTTGACTAATTGTTATAGAAATTCTTGTCATCATTGTATTATTTTTGTGCAAAAGAAAAATGAGTACTGCATTGTTCTTTCATTTTCTCCAGAGGGCCAAATTGGAGAAATACAGGGAGATAGAATTAAAATAGAAAAACTGTTATATTCATAAGCAATTAAATTAACTGACGAATGCAGTGTCATTTTCTTGTTTTCTGTATTATCAACTGCATGTGGCAGAATTTACATCACAGAATATCATGTTATTAAAAGCAAAGAAAAACATAGCATTATTGAATTGACAGAGCATATTACAGTATCTCTACACCCAAACCAGGGTTGACCTGTTCTCATCACACTATTATTTACTAACATTCAACAGTTGCCAAATCAAATGTTTCATTACCATAGATGACCTAACTGTAGAATCAAGATATATTATTCTTGTTTCCTTTAAACATAATTACAGACCAACAGACTTCATTAACATCGATAGCTAGGGTTTACCATTATCACATTTGTATTCAAACAAAACCAACACCTTTCTATTCTCAGCTTAACTCATGTATGCACAACTGCAATGTAAGCCAAGTAGATCACTTTCGGCTTATAGCCACTATTTAAATAAACATCTTAAACATGCTTTCAATTACAGATTTGAAAATGAGAGTTTGAAAACACCATACATAGACATTAAACCCTAAACATTTATCATTTTCCATTTAAAATTACGATGGCAGCAACCTACAAATCACATCTTTGTTTACTGAGGGTTCCAATCCAAAACCCATTCTTTTTACACTACTCAGTTATCGAAACAAAACCACAATCAACGTTTCCTTTCCCTTTAGCTTCACACTTGATCTTCCATCGACTCATAAGTGCCAAAACGACAGACATCAGACGATTAAATGCCATGAAATTCTTTGCAAAACGAGGGTTCAAACCCTATCAAGTTCGCCAAGCCAAAGGATGGCCGGCCATACATTTAAGGAATATTTACATCATATACACTAACAAACAAACATAAAATAGTAACGTTTCCCAATGCTGCAGGCGAGACAAAATCCATTTCTGAGAAGACATGCTACCAACACCCTACTCATCAAGTCCGATTCCAGGAGAACCACTAGGGAGGGATACCGCCAAAGCTTACCAGTGGGTTCGCTATATTTCTTCTCCCCGTCAAATTTCCTAGCACCCTGTTGTTCACCGAGAGCTAGCTTCCAAACAACCATACACTGAGTTAAATATCAAATCATGAGATAGTGATGCATGCAACAAAGAAAAGCTTGAAAACCCTTGCAAACTTTACAGTACCTGAGTCGTGACAGAGGCTTGACGAAGCCAGCCATCCATCCATTGCGAAGGAGAAGCACTCAGCTTGAAGGCCACACTATGTGACACCTTCTAAAAACTTACAAGCCGATTGAAAACCCCATACTTTCAAGCTACTACAACACCAAACTAATGCACTCATCCAACCTGTGGATTGCCACACCATTCAACTCCAAACTCGGCCTAGATGGATGGCATTCACCTATAGTTTGAGGACTGATGCCGGTCTCCGGATCGAGCCCGAGGAAGGCTAGAAAAACATCAAAACCCTAAGTGCCTCTCGGCCGATTGGCCTCACCCCAAACCCTACCACCGAAACAATGACCAAGAAAACGTTACAAGATCCCATAAGTTACGTTAGGGTTCATCTCAATCCCAAGGCACAACCACCAATGATGGAGATCTAATTTCATTAAGCCACATTGGAGGATGGCAAAAGTAGTATTAAATTACTCATCTACCTCCCAAGCCATGAATTTTTCAATTTTGTTGACACAAGGGCAGGAAGCCCATTACAACTCAGCATTGCCAAACCTTGTCACATGCCGAACATCCATCACGACGTGAACATAATATTATCCTTAACACGGTGGCCAGACGAATTAATTTCAAACCCAATCATTTACTACACCCTTGAATTCATACGCATGCTTTTTGCAGTGCCATCATTCCACCTGCCAACCATTCGGATCAACGTTAATAGCATTGAATTCATATATTATATCAAGGTATAACATTCACCGGTAGCATATGTTAAAGGTCTTATATGTTCCATTTAATCAATTTCGAGCAAAGTCATAGCATAAGAATATTCACCTAGGTTGCGTTCAATCCTAGGGCATGGATTGACTCCACCCCAACTTAATATAAATTTTATTACAAAGTTCACCATATAGTTCATCAAGCTTTGCCATTGCATAAATCCACAAGGTTACACCCTTAGGGTATGGTTGCCACCCAAGGAACCATCGCATACATTGCATGGTAGGGTATTAATGCTTAATGCATCAGCATTTTAATTACCAAGGTAATAGAGAACTAGAACCACCTTATCACTCTTTCTATAGTATGCTTAGGACCATGTGCCCTTGTCCTAAACTTGTCACCATCAAAATTTATAAAAGAATTATTTTTAATAGCCGCAAGTCATTCATGGAATGATAACAAGTGAAGTCATAAACCCCTAATGAAAACATTCACAACAATCACACTCTAAGATTGACGATATCTGCAGTTTTTGAGCTAGTCAAATCCATCTTACAAATTGGAAGGAAACCATACCTGTAGCGCCGAATCATAGGCAGTTTTTATTTATATCACGGTTATTAAATACTTTGAATTTCATCACTATCTCTTACTTGCAAATCTGCGCATGAAGGACGAGTACAATGCTTTAGCCGAGTAGCTAAGTAAGCCTTGGGGCACCTCGTGGGACCCCTTTCATCATCATCCAGAAAATTTAAACTATTAGAAGACAAAAAGACACAGCAATTAAATTGTTTCCTACCAAATGTCGCATTTATTAATTACTGCTTTATTAATTATTATTACTTCCGCATTTTACAAATATTAGCTTTTTATGGCGATTTAATTTTTTTAAAATTTTATGAAAATATCGGGATGTTACAGAAACTCAAGACTTTCTTCTTTGTTTTATGAGTTTGAAGTGTGATAATCTGCAGAAGGATCTAACAGCTATAACAAGCCTCTAAAAAAAACTCTCAAGAAGTTGCAAAGAAGAAGAGAAGAATGCACTGAATAATCACTCATGAACACAGAAAATGGAGAATAGTAGTATCATACATCAGCTATGAGCTGGCACTATGAAAACTAAATACGATAATGAATAACTGTGTAGAGAATTCGAATTAACCAAGGAGGTCATTCGAATCATGCTCAAATTCTAGCTTGGATAGCATTGGAGACATCATCCAATCAGTAGTATCAGTCATATATGGTAATAGTCAGTTAAGTGAGTCTAACTGAGTCTAACATAACCATTTAGGCATAAATCAGGGGATGGAGACTCCAAGGAGGGCACATGAGGTTGTTAGAAGGTCAAGTAGCACTCAAGAACTAGCTAACTAGGAGCTACAGGTAGTTAGCATGAGCAATCAGTGGAAGAACTGCTCAATCAATGCACTAATTGATTGTCAGTCAACTGGTAGGTGAGATGAGGTGCTCTAACTGAACGATAACTGGTGGTAGGTGAGCAAAGGCACACATGTCATGCAGAAGAGTCAAATAGGGAGCATCAGGTAGGTAGGAGGGCTACTGGGGGCTGAGGACAGGCTCTAGGGAGCTGAAAATAGGCTCTAGGTGTGGGGAGGACCACCAAGATGATGATTGGATGCATGCAGTTGCATGCAAATGCATGCAGCATGTAGATTTGCATGCAGGCATGCAAAATATAAAAATGATGGTGAGAATATTCCAACACCCCCCCTCAAGCTATACTATGAGGTAGTAACTCAAAAATAAAAATAGGGCCTTGGTGAGCGAGACCAAAGGTCACCACATACAATCAATCTAAATAAACTAAGTGAGAAAAGAGGGAAAACCCTCCCTCAAAATAGATCGAAGGATGCTAATGTAGCATATCATCACTCACCCCAGAAGGAGGCAAGTGTCCTTCTTTTCCGAAGAAGGATCGATCGATCTGAAATGGATCAGTAATGTGAGAAGGATGAAACCTTCCATTCTGAAAATCTGATCTGGTTCTTCTCTGATCATGTGGATCGCCAACCAAATCACCGGCAGATCGGAGTGTAATGGCTTCCCATCGAGGGATAGGATGATCATCAGGTGAGAGATCTTCAGGTTCTTGTGGATCTGGATCTCCCATTCGCTCATCTTCATCATCAGTTGCTATAGCTTCAAGTTCTTATGGATCTGGGTCTAGCATTCGCTCTTCATCATCTCCATCTTCAGATTCTGAATCGAAAATCTCATGTGATGATGCTTCGCTCTCTTGATCATCAATCAAAGGAGGAGGTATCTTCCTCTTGGGAAGAAGTGGATCGTGCTCCATAAACATAATATGAATATCATTATGGAGCATGTGATTCGAACCAACCGAGGTAGAATCAAAACCATTAATGTGTAGATAGTTCTTTGATATCTCCTTTGAACCAAGATAGGTGAGATCATAACCAAAGGAACTATGACATGATGATGGTATCTTGGACTTCAAATCAGATCCAAGAATTGGAAGATGGTTTCTCATGATCTCCTTTGAACCAACAAGGGTGAGATCAAAACCAAAATCACAAAGAAGTGCATGAGTCATGAAGCCAAGCGAATGATAGAGTCTCCCATCTTTGGTTAAACTATGAAAACATGTGCCAATGACCAACTAGGAGTCCAAAGAAGGAATTTGATCAAGGAGGGAAAATGCATGACCTCCAAAATTTGATTTTACCTCCAAAGAATTCAGTATATCATCATCTTGCACATCAACAAGTTCATCAACTCCATGAAAGTGTATGTATTTCTTTGATATTTCCTTTGAACTAGTAGGGGTAAGACCAAAATCAAATGAACCATGACATAATGGTGATTGATTGAACTTCAAATCAAATCCAAGAATTTGAGGATGGTTTCTTATGATATCCTTTGAACCAACATGGGTTATATCAAAACCAAAATCACAAGGATATGCATGAGACTTGAACCCAAGCGAATGATAGAGTCTTCCATCTTCGTTGAAACTCTAAAAACATGTGCCAATGACCAAATAGGATTTCATATGAATATTTTGATCAAGGAGGGCGAACGAATTGCCTCCCAAATCTGATTTTACTTCCAAAATGTTTAGTAGGTCATCATCCTGCACATCAGCAAGCTCATGGGAAGTAGAGATTGTGAAGGCCTCTTCAAATTCTAGAGTAGTAACTGACATCTTTTGCTCAGAATTCGAATCAGAAGATGTATCAACTGAAACCATGTGTTGTATTTTGAATTTATCTTGAACAACTTCATCATGGGAGATGATGGAGGCCGAATCATGAATAGAGAGAGCACTGAAAGTAGTAATGTTGGGCTTGTTCTCCAAATGGACATCATCCTCTTCCTTCTTTCCAAACAAACTGTTCAACCTTGTCTAGTTATCACTTGGATGTTCATCAATATCCATGAGGTATTCCATATTGTGAAACATCGCAGTAAGTATTGTTGTTGAGGCTCTTTCACAATCATCAAGCCAATCTTGTTCCTCTTCATAGGAAGCAAAATCTCTCTTAACACAAGTACACATATCCAATAGACCATATTGTTAAGATTTAATATGCTAAGACAGAAAATAGTAGCATTACATTCCATTTCACAATAATAGCATATACAGGATCACTGAAGAAACAACAAGCATAGCATAAACACAAGAGACACAGATTTATCCTGGGAAACCCTCATGGGGTTGAAAACCCAGCAAAGCTTCCTCAATATAGATGACAAGAAAATACAAAAGATGTAACCCTGAGCATAAGCTCCTCCTTCTCCATAGCAGATCTCTCTCTCATAAGTGCGCCACTCTCAAGTGAGTGAGTGTGTGTGTAAAATGAGGAACACACCTCCTCTATTTATACACTACTTCGACTTGTCTTTTACACAAATCATGTAGGCTCGTATTTAACCAATGGGTTAAATACCCCACTACAACTGACTGGGCCGACCCCTCTAGGGTGGTCTAATAACCCTTTGACCCACATAACACATATAGGGCCGACCCCCACTAGGGAAGTCTAGTAACCCAAGGAATAAACATCTCCGGATATACAATAAGATCTTCACGGAGGAATGAATCAACTCTGGAATAATAAAGTACAAATATAATATTCTTTGAAGTTACAATATCTCAACACTCCCCCTTAACGAGAAGTATATTATAATAGCATCTGCACAAGCAAGGAGTCATCAACGTCATACATGATACATCTATAAATCATTGGAAGCTTTCTCAACATCATCAGTAACTCAAGCAGTTACTGGAACATCTTCAATACTGGAACATCAACATCTTCAGTACCGAGTCTTTATCTTCTGCAGCACTTGAACAGTTACAACAATATCATCATCTGGATCCTCATGATCATCAGTATCGTCATCACACGATCATCAGCATTGTCATCATCGTCGTCATCACACGATCATCAGCATCGTCATCACACGATCATCAATATCGTCATCATACGATCATCAACATCGTCATCATACGATCATCAGCATCGTCATCATACGATCATCACGATCTGCAGCATCGTCATCTAGATCATCACGATCAACAGCATCGTCATCTGGATCATCACGATCAGCAGCATCGTCATCGCGATCATCATGATCAACATCATCGTCATCTAGACCATCACGATCAGCAGCATTGTCAATACAAGTATCCACACTAATACAAGTATACACATCATCAATACAAGTATCCACACCAATACAAGTATATCATCAATACAAGTATCCACACTAATACAAGTATACACATCATCAATACAAGTATCCACACCAATACAAGTATACACATCATCAATACAAGTATCCACACCAATACAAGTATATCATCAATACAAGTATCCACACCAATACAAGTATATCATCAATACAAGTATCCACAGCAATACAAGTATACACATCATCAATATCAATACAAGTATCCTCAATAACATCATACTCTACAAAACACATGATTCATTTAAGACACCATAACATGTCTAGGGACAATACAGTCCACTCGTCAAAATCTAAGGACCACTTTCTCGGAGACATATGTCTACGGATCAATTCAAGGACCGAAGTCCAGGGATGATACAATCCCCTCTCGTCTACTAGGGACCACTTCTCGGAGACATCTGTCTACGGATCAATTTAGGGACCGAAGTCCAAGGGTGATACAATCCCCTCTCATCCACTAGGGACCACTTCTTGGAGACATCTATCTACGGATCAATTCAGGGACTGAAGTCCGGGGATGATACAATCCCCATCACGTACATTTTGAACTAGTGGTTCCAGGATGATGCAATCCCCATCACGTACATTTTGAACTAGTGGTTCCGGGATGATGCAATCCCCATCATGTACATTTTGAACTAGTGGTTCCGGGATGATGCAATCCCCATCACGTACATTTTGAACTAGTGGTTCCGGGATGATGCAATCCCCATCACTTCATTCTCGAAGACCATACATCTACGGATCAATTCAGGACCAAGGTCCAGGGATGATACAATCCCTATCTGTCCACTAAGGACTTCATTCTCGGAGACCATATGTCTACGGATCAATTCAGGGACCAAAGTCGAGGGATGATACAATCCCTATCTGTCCACTAAGGACTTCATTCTCGGAGACCATATGTCTACGGATCAATTCAGGGACCAAAGTCGAGGGATGATACAATCCCTATCTGTCCACCAAGGACTTCATTCTCGGAGACCATACGTCTACGGATCAATTTAGGGACCGAAGTCCAGGGATGATACAATCCCTATCTGTCCACCAAGGACTTCATTCTCGGAGACCATACGTCTACGGATCAATTCAAGGACTGAAGTCCAGGGATGATACAATCCCTATCTGTCCACTAAGAACTTCATTCTCAGAGACCATACGTCTACGGATCAATTCAAGGACCGAAGTCCAGGGATGATACAATCCCTATCTGTCCACTAAGGACTTCATTCTCGAAGACCATACCTCTATGGATCAATTCAAGGATCGAAGTCCAGGGATGATACAATCCCTATCTGTCCACTAAGGACTTCATTCTCGGAGACCATACGTCTACGGATCAATTCAAGGACCGAATTCTGGGGATGATACAATCCCCACCTGTATCCTTATCAATACAGATATCATCAAAACATGTATCCTCATCGATACATCAAAAAAACATGTATCCTCATCGATACATCAACAAAACAGGTATCCTCATCGATACATCAACAAAACATGTATCCTCATCGATACATCAACAACACATGTATCCTCATCGATACATCAACAAAACATGTATCCTCATCGATACATCAACAAAACATGTATCCTCATCGATACATCAACAACACATGTATCCTCATCAATACATCAACAAAACATGTATCCTCATCGATACATCAACAAAACATGTATCCTCATCCATACATATATCATCAAAGTAAAATCAAGTAAAAAAAATATTCTAAGTATAAGAGTCCTAAGTCTAAATGATCTAAGTATCCAAGTGTAGTAAACAAGTATCCACATCATCAACCTTGTTGTCGATGAGGCAATCTCATCATCAGTGACCACATCACTCCCCCTTTCGAGGAGGGTCCTTCCAAGCTTGTCTCGGAAATACTCAAACTTTTCTTGAGGTAGAGGTTTGGTTGGTATGTTGGTAACTTTTTCACTTGAGGTAGAAGTTTGGTTAGTACATCGGTAACCTGTTACAAATTCAAACTTTATAGTTCCTTTCTGCATCATATCTTGTTAGATCCCTATGTTATTTGACTTATCATGGAACACTGGATTCTTTGTCATCTTGATACAACTCTATTTGTCACATAGGATCATAGTTGGTTCTATCTCTAAGTCAAACAATCCTGAAGCCAAACTTCTTCACAACTAGAAAAGCAAGCAGCCATATATTCCACTTGTGCTAAGAGCCACACTAGACTGCTTCCAGCTAAACCATGAGATCATGGCTTATCCCAGAAGATAACATCCTCTCGATGTGTTCTTCCTGTCTGATACACTTTCTGCCCAATCAACATTTGAGTAGCCATCTGAAGTCATGATCTCCAAGACAGCATAGATCAAAGTCTATCGTATCCTTTAGGTGCCTCATCACATGCTTTGCAACTATCAGGTGAACACATCTAGTTTCCACTAGATACTAACTCAAGGTGTTCACAGCAAAGCATATATCTAACCTAGTATATGTTAGATACATCAATGACCCAATAAATTGACTGTACAGAGTTATATCCACTAACTCTGATGAGTCATCCCCTAACAGCTTCAAGTTGGAATCCATAAGAGTGGCCATTCCAATACCTCAAGTCCTTTTAATATTTCTCGGCATACTTTCCCTGGTTGAGAAAGATTCCTTCCGATCCTTTCCAAACTTTCAGACCTAGGAAGTAATGCATCGATATGAGATCTTTCATTTTCATTTCTGCATCCATCTATCTGTGCCATCTCTCATCAGATGGGTCTACTGATATAAGCCTCAACATCATTCGAACTCTGTGGTGAGTTCCTTCTTGCATCCAGTTCATCTGTGTATAGAAACCATATTCAACCTTGTATCAAAGGTTGTGATCCACATCACCCATGATGATCATTACGCTCATCAATTGACTATCGATCCTGGGTACCCATACAGAACCTAATTCACACTTCTTCTTTAATTACACCATTAAGAGAATGGTCTTATCTAGCCACTTGGAGCAAACATCCCGTCATGATTCTCTTCTTCTTTCTAAGAGAATCTTCTAGCCACGAGCCTTCTATATTTTGTTTGATTTGTAAATCTTCTTGTTGAACATCCATCACTTGTTCGGTGTTCATCATTCTTCATGATATTTCCTACAAATCAAAATTAAGTACATGATTAGTAATGCTTCATAATCATGAAATCATGTTGACATGATAACCAATTATGCATACAGATATCATTTACATAGTTATGCAACTATCTTGACCAATACTTTGGCACAACACTTTTCCATATCCTGTATGCATACAGTGGCTATCTAGATGCCTTCCATCTCTACCAGAACATACTATCGAGAGTATGCACAGCTCTCAGCATGTCAGGAAAGAGGTTTCATTCTAGACAAGCAACAATGGAATGTTTGTCCAACTTACCAATCATATGCATATTAGTAGTATATTGTTCAATGCTATACTCAACATGATATATTCTAAACATGCATGTAATCTATTACAGGCAATATCAAATAACAACTCAAATACTTATCTTTTATGTTTGTGTGGTTGCCTCCCACTTGATCTTCTATATGTCTTCTAAACTTCTATTCATTCTGTACCACTGTGCATGCTCAAGTGTCATCCTCATGATCTTGCAAGTAGAACTTCGATGTGATCAAATATTATGGATAAGTCTTTGTCTTCATGTTGTCATGGTCATGGAACTTGATTTGTCTTTCGTGATGTACCTGTATCTTGTTAGCAGACAACATCAACCTCATACAACACCACCGTGCATTAGTACAATCTTATAGCCCTAATCAATGAATGTCTTCTATCATTCACATGCATTCATACTGTTGTTACTAGGGTGATAAGACAATTCTAACATTAATCAAGATTGTACTAATAAATAATATGAAGACAAACATATTATGAACTTAACCAGGAATCAGATTTCAAGACATACCTGTATCTCCTTAAGTCATACCTGTCGAGACTTCTTGTAGTATTCTTATGTAAGGCCTTAGCCTCAACTTCCCCTGAAACTTGATCTAGATCTTGATTAGGGTTTGTTAGAGAAACCCTAAAAGTTCAATCTTTGACTTTCACACTTCTGAATGGATGGAAGGATGTGTCTTGCTGAGCTGATCAAACTAGCATACTTCAATTTTGAAATCTCCAAAATTTGACCCCTCAAAATTGCCTTCGAAACTTTTGGATCTTCTGGACAGGATCCCGAACTAGGGTTTGATGAAGCCCACCCTTATGCCCAATCAAAAGGTTTGATCCAAGGCTCTAAACTCTTATTTTTCTGAGGAGCTTCCAGCCGTGGTTACAGACTTCAAAAAATTCCAACTTTTGTTGAAGCCCTAATTTTCCATCTTTCCGATCAAAATCCCGAACTGGGGTTTGATCAAGCCCAGTCTTCTACCCAACCAAAAAATTCGATATTGGACTCTAAATTTTGATTTTCCTGAGTAGCATTCAGCCGTGGATTCCGATTCCAAAAATTCTAACTTTCTCCAAAACCCTAAATTCCGGAAGCCATGAATGAAGGTGCTCCAAAAATAATTCTATTTTGACAGAAATATGTAGCTGATTGTTTCTGCTGTAACTCTGAATTTTTCACTCCACAAGGTCTAAAATTTTTTTCTGTGGTATCCTGACCTGTCATCTTTCCACCCTGATAGTTCTGATCTCAATTGGATTCTCTGAGAGAGAGTAATTCCAAGTGTCGCAACGTGACCTGTTTATGGGATAATACAGGAGAGTGAACTTGTATGGAGTGCCACATGTCACTTTTTGAAATTCGGCATTTGAAAAATTTTCTTGAGATATCTCACCCTGTTATATTTCCATCCTGATAGGTATGACCTTAATTGGACTCTCTGAGAGAGAGTTATTCCAAGTGTCGCAACGTGACCTGTTTATGGGATAAAACAGGAGAGTGAACTTGTACGGCGTGCCACGTGTCACTGGTTCAACTTCGGCCTCTGAAAAAGTTTCCTGAGATATTACCATCTGTGTACTACCTGTCACATTTTACGAAATTTCATTTGGAGCTTCCTAGCCCAAGTTATGACCTTTTTTCCAAGGTCACCTGATTTTGACTGAGATCTGGAAGAGGCAGAAACCCTAACGTGTACTGATCATAACTCACAAAGTACAGTGAATCTGAGGGTTTCCTTTGGACACAAGGTACCTGTGGATGTTATCTACGACCTGTAAACTTTTCAGATCCTGAACCTTCGCAGAAATGGATTTATAGCGAAAGTTCCACAATGACTGGTTTTTGCTATGTAAAACCCAAACCTTCAAATTGTCGCAAGTGAAGCAAGTGTCGTAAGTGCCATACATTGCCTTCCTTCAAGTTAGCTCTGATACCATGTTAAGATTTAATATGCTGAGACAGAAAATATCAGCATTACATTCCATTTCACAATAATAGCATATGCAGGATCACTGAAGAAACAACAAGCATAGCATAAACACAAGAGACACGGATTTATCTTGGGAAACCCTCATGGGGTAGAAAACCCAGCAAAGCTTCCTCAATATAGATGGCCAGAAAATACAAAAGATGTAACCCTGAGCATAAGCTCCTCCTTCTCCATAGAATATCTCTCTCTCATAAGTGCGCCACTCTCAAGTGAGTGATTGTGTGTGTAAAATGAGGAATACACCTCCTCTATTTATACACTACTCCGACTTGTCTTTTACACAAATCATGTAGGCTCGTATTTAACCAATGGGTTAAATACCCCACTACAACTGACTAGGCCGACCCCTCTAGGGTGGTCTAATAACCCTTTGACCCACTTAACACATACAGGGCCGACCCCCACTAGGGAAGTCTAATAACCCAAGTTACCACATTCCGACAGAGGAATAAACATCTACGGATACACAATAAGATCTTCACGGAGGAATGAATCAACTCCGGAATAATAAAGTACAAATATAATATTCTTTGAAGTTACAATATCTCAACACATATCTCTTCAGGTATGCTATCATCTTGGGTTTCCATTCTTCATAGTTGTATGAAGTGAGAGAAGGAACTACTTTCAGATCCATGGAAGATGTTATTCAATTCGAATCTACTGGTGTGTTTCTGGTACAAAAAGCACTGGTGGAGAAGTGCAGAAGTCTAGAATCACCAGTGCAGAATCACTAGTGCATAATCACCAGTGCATAATATTTCAAATAACCTGTAAAAAAAATGGAGATCCGTGATAGTTGTTGATTTTGAATCTATTGAAGAGGGATTCGAATGGATGAATCAACATGCAAAACAAGAAGAGTTTTGTTGATGGAGATTTTCTACACTTCGAATGAACACTACCTTAAGACACCTGAGCACATATGACTAAGTCCTTCACACCTGGCTAGACCTCACTGGATTGCTCCAGTGAATTCAAGGTAATAGCACCAGGATTTGTTGTGGAAACTTAGAGGCTTCTGGTGCTTAGGGAAAGATAGATGCTCAAATAAATGTTGCAACTATTGCAATGGCTGCATTTGAATAGATGTTGACTACTTTGATACCATGTGATAATATGCAGAAGGATATACCACCTATAACAAGCCTCACAAACAAACTCTCAATAAGTTGCAAAGAATAAGAGAAGAATGCACTCAATAATCACTCATGAACACAGAAAAATGGAGAATAGCAGTATCATACATCAGCTGTGAGCTGGAACTGTGAAAACTGAATACAATAATGAATACATGTGTAGAGAATTCGAATTAACCAAGGAGGTCATTCAAATCATGCTCAAATTCTAGCTTGGATAACATTGGAGACATCATCCAGTCAGTAGTATTAGTTATAAATGGTAATAGTCAATCAAGTGATTCTAACTGAGTCTAATAGAACCATCTAGGCATAAATAAGGGGATGGATACAACAAGGAGGGCGAATGAGGTTGTCAGAAGGTCAAGTGGCACTCGAGAACTAGCTAACTAGGAGCTACAATCAGTTAGCATGAGCAATCAGTGGAAGAATTGCTCAATCAATGCACTAACTGATTGTCAGTCAACTGGTAGGTGAGATGAGGCGCTCTAACTGAATGATAACTGGTGGTAGGTGAGTAAAGGTGCACATTTCACGCAGAAGAGTCAAATAGGGAGCATCAGGTAGGTAGGAAGGCTACTGGGGGATGAAGACAGGCTCTAGGGAGCTGAAAATAGGCTCTAGGTGCTGGGAGGACCACCAAGATGATGACTAGATGCATGCAAATGCATGCAACATGCTGATTTGCATGCAGGAATGCAAAATATAAAAATGATGGTGAGAATATTCCAACATGAAGAAAAGATAGACTATTACTCGATAAGATATTGATCCGTGGATTTTAATATCGAGCCCAGATCTGTTCTTGCTCGCCGGTGTTTTCATATTTAAGGAGTCTGAAAAACTTAAACAACAACTCCATATACCTTCTCGTGGATTTTACATCGAGCCCGAGTTGGTAGATTCTCGTTGGTGTTTTCATATTTTGAGAGTCTTAAAATCCTAAAGAAGACTCCAAAGGGTCCCTTTTTCATAAAGTTAGTCTCCTCACCCGAAAAAGGATAAAACAATGCGAGAGAGAACTCTTCTACCCAAGTATGACTAGAGTTTTCATTTTTCGTAAATAATCCACAAAGCTATGAAAAAGGGGTAAACTTATACCTAAGTGGATGTCCCTTCAAGTCCTTTAGCAAGTTTGAATTGAAAAAGTATACTCGGAGATCTTGTCAATTTTAAGGAGTCTAACAAGAGCGTAGAGAAAACTCCATAAAAGAAAATTCTGTAAAGGTTTAACAAGCACATAAAAGTAAACTCGTGACCTACTTACTATTTTTAACGAGCTCAAAGGAGAGATGGAAGAATGCTCATAGCCTCCTTATTGTTTTTAACGAGCTCTAAGAAAAGGTGGAAGAATGCTCGTGATGGGAGGAGACGGGTGTCAGGGACATTGTAATATCCCGATTTTGACCCCATTGCATTAAAATGTAAATGATGAAAATATGCTAGTGTGAATTCCTGGTGTAGAGCTCAAGGCCAAGGCCCGACTGGTGAATGGATAGACATGCATTATGTTTGGACTGTTTGGTTGGATTTTATGCCAATTTAGAGTATATGTAAATATTATGTGCATAAATAATAAAACGGTCCAACAATTGTTGTGTAAAGAGCACCAAAGGGGCTATGATTCCACCAGAGGGGAAGAGGAAGGGGGCTTATGGGAAACCCAATCCTATGCTTCCATGTGTCAACCTTAGAACTCACACCTAAAATCTGCCATGTGATGAGAATAAGCCAATTATCTCCTTCTTTGACTATTTATCCAATCCTTAAGGCACATGTGGGGTTGGTGGGAAAAGTCACTTCTTGTAGTTATTGAAGCATGGGGTTGTGATAGTTATGTCAGATGTCAGTTGTCCTATTTAGTCTATGGTCAAAATCCATGTCAGTTGTCTTTTCACCCTTACCTCATATCCTTGGAGTCAACACTCTTTTGTTCATTATTCCATTCCATTGTCATTCTCTCATGCATGCTGCTACACTTCGTAGAGTTACCATTGTGGTTCATGTCCATGACTAGACGGTATGCTAAACCCAGAAATCCAAATTAGAGGATAGAGTTGCGTTTTGGGAAGGGGAGTTCATTGGTTGTATGTGAGAAAGAGGTGGGGCAAGCTATGAACCTTAACCCTAGAGTTCTGCTGCTCATAGGTGCTTGATAAGTCACCAGAAAAGGATGGGAGGGTTGGGTGAGACCCCTGAAGAGATCTGTATGAGAATTTGACTAAGCACAGAGAGCAGAACGGGTTGTGGGCTAGGAGATAGAAGCCCGTAGTTGTTTCCTTCGCCCTAGTGGACTCATATCCCAGCTTGGGGGTGAGCTTGGGAGCTAAAATAGTACAGGATGGACAAGTTCTATGGCTGGGTGGAAAAGTGCTCTTACACAACCAGTTGCTTGGATCTACGTTGGATAAAGATAAGTAATCTTATGCATTTGAATTCTAAACCATTTAATTTGATGCCTGTAATGTTATGCTGATGTATTTTCATATTATATGTGTGTGGATTGTTTTGAATTCCGTTGTGCATGCTTAAATTACATTTATGCACACTCTATTGTTGAAAATTGTATTATGGGATTGGGATGAATTTTTAGAGCCCAGTTCTTTGACAACGTCCCCTCTCGATGGTCGGATTGGGTGAGAGGGATGTTGCAGACATGCGAGACTAGTTTCAAGTGTATGGAACAAAGCTATGCATAATGCAAGAACATGAGCAAGATAAGGACACTCAGGGCGTGTATCCTCCGGGTAAAGGATGTGAAATCACAAAGGCAAAGTGATACATAGCTTAACATAAATGAGATAAGAGGTGGAGGCTTATATAATGACCTAAAAGCGTGGAAGCTGGCATTAGGTTCATTAGCGCAAGCGGGATCAAAATAAATGCATATGTGACTTAAACACAAAGATGGGATCCTTATAAGGGATGGCTAGAAATATATGAGGAAGAAAGATACGAGGCTTCTTCTCAATGTCATGGTAAATCTAGAAAGGCTCCTGAGCCTATGATAAAAAATCAGCATGGGAATCAAAATGGCATAAGGGTGATGACTAGGGTGACCCATGTTAGATAGGTTCTGCTATCAGATTGGTGCACAATGCATATAGAGATGGCTAACACACCAACATACAACATGTTTGACCCTATGGAAAATTTGGATGGCAAAAGGTTCAAATGCATCAAAACAGTGGGGAAGCCTAAACCTATATGCAAGGTTCTGAATATACTTGACATGATCGAACAAAGTGTTGAAAAGGACTAGTAAGCGAGTATAAGTACATCTAAGAATCCTGTCTCAAAGAAACATTAGTACCAAGATAATATCTAAAACATATGTAAAGAAATATTCGATACAAGTCACTGTGGTAGAAATACTTTCAACTTCACTATTATCAACAACAAGCATATTGTAGGTAGAGTTGACCAATGAAGACTCTATAGTACAAAATCCTGAGGGATTACAATCAAAATGATTAACTTCAGGATGAAAATCAAAGCTGTAGGATGTGATGGAATCTGCAAGAACAAATTCATCATCATGGGAGTTGAAAATTATAAAAGCAGAATCAAACTCAGCAGGAACACCAATTTGCAGATCTATAGGAGAGTCCAAAGACTCAACATTGGTAAGATCGGATTCCAAATTCAAATCGGGGCTGGAAATAACTGCAACTGGATGAATGTCCAAATAAATGGAATACTACATTATAGACTCTAGGAAAACTTCATCAGAAGGAAGTATATCATCCCAGATAGAACACATAACTAAACATTCAGATGGAGGTATCACCTGGTCAACTTCCGAGACCTAGTCCTGAGAAGGTAAGCATGAATTCAGAGGCTTCTTCCCAATAGCAATTGGACTCAAGGAACAATATGCCACATAATTCTCTTGTGACATGGTAGTTCCTACTGACGAGGGATATACTCGATCTACAGTTGGGTAAAAAGAGGGATCAACATATGCAAGTTGATCAATAGTGAAAATGATTTCGTTGTGAGGAAAATGCATCATACGAAAGAGTGTAGACACCACAACATGCATATCATATACGTAATCACGCCCGAGGATCATATCAAAGTCCATAGGGTCCTTTAAAACCATAAAATCAACTAAGACTGTTTTTCCACCCAAAGTAATAGGTACTTGAGGGAGGAATCCCATCGGTTCACTAGGTCTTCTATTGAAAGTCAACGACCAATTAACAACTGGAACAAGGTTAGGGAAACCTAAATCTCTCCAAGCATAAGGGGATAAGATACTAACATAGGCTCCTTCATCTACAATACATTGATGAACCACATGGTTCCCGATATCAACCCTTATCTAGAAAGGTGTAGATGAAGGAAGACGAGGCCCAGCTAGACTATTCCAATCAAAGGAAATGATCCTAGATCTTGGTAAGGGTTCACTCAGCACATGTGAAGTGCCCCCTGTTTCAGAAACATCCAAACTGGTATTGCAGAAGACTTCAAGGATAGGTGCATCAATCTATGAAGGACTGATGGGATCGGTCGAAGACTGCATCAATTCGATCACTTCACTCTCCAAAGGACGAGTGGGGTTGACCAAAGATTGTTTTGGTTCAACAACTTTATCAACCAAAGGTTGACTAGGTTGTTGGGAATCTATAGAAAATTCAGGAGCATAGGATCATTCAAGCATAGGCCACACTCTCCACACCTATGGAATAACAGGGCACGGGTGAGTAAGGTGATCTCCCTTACAAAGTTTACAAGGTAAATTTGGCTTGCATCCTATAAGCTTAGACTCCTTTACAACAATAGTACTCTCAGCATGACTAGCATTGGCTGAGAGCGTGCCCCTAGCATGACTTGGAGTGGCTAGTTTCTCAGAAGAAGAAGAATTTTGAACTATAGGCTACACTTTGTGCACTTCTGGAAGTACAGGGCACAAACAGGTCAGGTGGTCTCCCTCGCAAAACTTACAAGGGAACTTAATCTTCTATATATTAGGTTTTTCAACAATGTCAACGTTCTCATCATGACCTGAAACGATTGATTTAGTGTCTCCAATATGGCTCATAGTAACTGGTGACTTGTCATTAATATGACCATCAGTGATCAATGATGTGTCCTCAACATGACCAACAGTGTTTGAAGACATACTTTCAGTACGATTCACTGTGACTAAAATTTTTCTCCTGACATGACATCCAAAGGCTGGGTAGTTGCCCCCAGCATGACCTCCAGAGGATGGGTGGTTTCCCTCAGCATGACCTCTAGAGGCTGGTTGCATAGGTTCAATATGATTTACAGTGATTGAATGAGTTACCCCAACATGAACTCCAGAGGTTGGGTGGGTTCCCCTAGCATGACTTCCAGAGGCTAGTTGGTTTCCCCCTTTCTTTGGAATCTTCTCCCTATTCTTCCTCCGTCTATTCCTTTTATACTATTGGTTACTAGTATTGCTACTTTCACCACGTGAGGTAGAAGGAGGAGGAGGAGATGTTACTGGAGAAGAAGGCATAGGGTTCTAATGCACTTTATTTGAGGTGCTTACTTGAGAAGCGCCGAGAGCATGCAAGGCATTCAGAGTGGAAAACAACCAAACCGGTAGCCCTATAGTGAATCCCAGAAGATTCAAGGTAGCCATTAAGGGAGTACCAATGTTCCCAATGAATGGAAAAGAAAAAGGAGACCCTTAAATAGGGGTCCCTTGATTGGTGCTCACCGGAATGCTAGCCATAGTTTATGACTCAATGAGCAAGAAAATATCTAAGGCCAACTAAGAACAAGCAGCACAAAGAGAACACCACTATAAAGGTCCTAGGTAATCCAAACTACGAAAACAGATTCCTTCTAGAGGGAATTCTGGGATGATTTGGGCCCAGAACAAACCAACTAAGGATGAAGAACAGTTACCCGGGGTCCACAATACAGAGTCTTTGCGTGCAAACGTTTGAATCACCAACCGCCCTCCCAAATAACTGCAAGGGATTTCCTCCCACGTCTGTCCTAGGTACAGTGGAAATAGCCTTCCACTGTCACTTGTGTATGAATCCTAGAGTCTGGATACTAAGGTTACCAACCTTGTAGAGAGGGTCCGAGGGGACAGTCGTAGGTCGAATCAATGCACATGGGAAGGGTAACAATCCTAAAACTCAAAAGCACTAAAAGCTACTAATAAGTCCCCATACGCGCACTGATTATGGTAGATGCTCAATTGATTATCGGAGGGGTATCTCCTCTACTCAATCTCGCATGACCTCGTGCTTAACTCCAGTTTGAGTGGAGCTTCCCAGTTCACCTTCTACAAAGATGGATTTTCTCCCTAGAAGAAAGACACCTATGTTTTGACAAGTTTGAGTGATTGTGGAGGAGTTAACTCACAACTCCCTATCTCCACAATCCTACTTATACTATTAGGTGTGTTTCTAAACTAGAAGAAAACCTAAGATCCTATTTAATTTACTGATTGCTTGCTTTAAAAATGTACTTCAAAACTTTTAGAAGAAGTAAAACAAGTGCAACTAAAGAAAGAAATCCTTTAATTGAAACATGAAGCACTTGCTCACCATAAATATGTACTCACCCACTCTCGATTTATTTTCAATGCAAGTCCTAAAGATATAATTTAGAATGCATATGCATAATTTTTGTATCTAATGCAATTTTTAGTCTTTTCGAATGCAAAAGGTAAAAATTTAAAGTCTAATGTGCAAAATCAAACTCAAAACCTAAGCATGCAACTACTCAAACAACTAGCGATGCAAAAGAAAATTTCGTGTTTTTTGATGCAAAGCATTCCTATATCCTTTAAGCCACTTGCAAAGTATTAACTTGTAAAATGAACCGAATTTTTATGCTTTTCAAGGTGGGAACAAAACTGAAATTCAAAGTAACATACTACCAAAGAAAATGCAAAAACTTTCAGATCTCTTTATTAAACAGTGAAAGCAACCATAAGCCTTCAGATTCTTATCATGTAAACATGCCAAAATTGGGAAAATCGTATACCAAGGAATTTTAGACCCAATCAAAGAAAATGACCTATTAAGAAATATGGTTTGGTAAAGCTAGGTCTGCACACAAATAGTGCAATCAAGGTCTTCAATCACAAAAAGACACTTGAGATTTCACTGCAAAAGAAATACCAAAAGCATAAGAAAGGACAAGAAACCAATCTAAAGAGAAAAATCTCTCAAATATATACAAATAGGGAAAATAGACGCAATAGGTTCCAAATCCACTCAAATTGGAGCAAGTAGAGTCAAATAGGCTCAAAATAGAGTAAAAGCACCAAACTAGTTCACAAACCCCCAACTTGGGTCAACAAGCCCCAAATATTTCCAAACAAGCCCAAAATGATTAAAGAATATCCCAAAAATCAAAATAAGATCAATCAAGAGACAAGACACCAATTCCAAAGGGTCCTACACTGACCTGGGATCAACAATGGAATCGAACAACTGCAATCAAGAATCCCCCAAAGAGTTTCAAAATTGAAAATATCATGCTCAAGAGGTACTCGCGATTGTAAAAAGGGCACAGGACTGAGGGACCTGTGGGTATGAAAGGCTTAAACCCACGAATATTTCTCAGACCCGTGACTGTAACTACCATAGATTTGCGAGTATGCAGAAAAGTCCAAAAAAATGCAAACAATCCAACTCAAACATTGAGCAAGGAAAAGTCTAACAAAGCTTAATGACTGGTCTTAACATGCAATTAAACTCAAACGTTCAAATATACTGAAAAAATAACCTTGGATACCCCAAAGAAGATAGGATTCTCCCTAGCAGAGTCGCCAGTTCTGTTGTTAGAAAAAGTGTCCTATAGTAGGGGAGAGACTACCAATGTACAGGGGTAAAGATAAACATATAAAATTCTGCAAATATTGTTATTAAGAAAAAGGATTGGGGTTTAGGAGAATGTGTACCTTATTCATAAGGTTGATCCAAGCTTTCTCTTCTTGTTCTCCAATGCTGTTAGGAACCTGTGTCAACCCTTATCTTTACTTTGTTAGTATATTGTTGTTGGACGCATATGCTTTGTAAGTCGTCCCGTAGTATTTGTTGATCCATAGTTTGTATTATCCCATGGTATTGACCCATAGTATTAGACGCATATGCTTTGTAAGTCGTCCTATAGTATTATATGTCCCATGGTATTGACCCATAGTATTGGGCATAGACCTTGTATATAAGTGTGTTGATGCCAATGAATGCACTGTGAAGTTATTTGTATTGAGCTTGCTCAAAGGAGGTTGCCCCCTCGAGGTGGCCCGCGATTAATAAAGTGATTCTGAGTTCTCCTATTACTGCTATCTCATGTATTTTCATTAATTAATTGTTGCAGGTTCCTCACATCTGGTGTCAGAGCACTTTCTTGGGCTCGTTGGGTGAAATTTCTGCCAAAAGATTTTTTTTTTCGCATCTGTTGCAGGTTCGGATCTGGGAATAATCCCTATCCGCTTAACGGTGGGAAGTACTTGGGAATAATCCCTAAAACTCATTGTGAGGAGTACCACAGGAACCCCAAAGTAGATGGCCCATTGAGAGGACCTGCCAGCGAAAAGGGAAACAACCCCTACCTGATTGACTAGTTCCCACCCATGAGGTAAACCAAGAGCTGTCGTTTGTGGAAAAGTGGTTATCAATTTTACCTGAGCCATGGAGTGAGGGGACGCAAGCCATCAGACAACATTGGTGGCCGAGTGAATCCCCTAAACCATTAGGAAGCCGAGCATACCTGGGGTCCATATCTATTTTCAGCTGATAAATTATAGATTTCCTCTGCCCAGAAATGTTGCCAATCACTTCCGTGTTGTTGCAGATCCATTTTTCGTCGATCACTTCCACGCCATTGCAGATCCATCTGTTGCCGGTCACTTCCACGCCGTTGCAGATCCATCTATTTCCAATCACTTCTGCATCGTTGCAGATCCATCTGTTTCCGATCCCTTCCGCGCCGTTGCAGATCCGTTTCTGGAAAAAAAAAAAACTCCATTGTTTTAACTCTGTTTTCCTTGAAACTTCCCTAACACCTTTGCATTCCCATTCTGCATATTTCATTCATGAGGACCCTATCCCAAATTCCACTTCCCAACGCCAGAAATTTCACATTTGTCTATTTTTAGGGTTTTCCATAACTTCTTCAATTTTCACCCAATCACCTTCAAATTTTACCACAATGTTCATTTCATATTTCTACTTCTGTGCCCTTCTCTGCAAAATTTTCTCATTCTTTAAAATCGCTTCTGAAATCCTCCTTTTTTGCTTCCCTGTCCCTTTGAAAGTGTCCAAAACCTAGTCAAACCCAAATTACCCATCAAATTTTTTCCCAAATCCAGATTTTCCTTTACTAAAACAGTTTATGTTTTTGTTTATCTACCCACTCAAAAAAAACAAACAAAAACAAAAAAAACTCTTGGTTCTGGTTGTTACCCGTGCAGGAGCAAAAACCATGGAGGAAGAACTTGCATCCCTCAAAACCAAACTTCGGGATCTAGATGAAAAATTTCCCGGCCTCCATCTTGAGCATTCGGCCATGAACAATAAACGACATTCAGAGTCTTCTTCAGACAATGGGTTCTCTTCTTCCAGCAATTTCCATGGTCCGAAGCTTGATTTTCCTCGCTTCAATGGTACTGATCCGACTGGATGGATTTATCGGGCAGAACAATATTTCAGTCTGCATAATACTTTTGATGTCAACAAAGTTCCACTTTCATCTTTTCATTTGGAACATGAAGCTCTTCAATGGTACCATTGGTACATCAAGGCTCATGATGAGCCAAAATGGACTGATTTTTGCCAACTCATTTTGCAACAATTTGGTCCTAGTGCTTTTGATGACTTCATAGGAGCGCTCACTAAACTTCACCAATTTGGCACAATGAGAGAGTATCAGACAGAATTTGAGAACCTAGCCAATCACACAGAAGGATTGTCTAATGAATTCTACAGGAGTTGTTTTATCAATGGTCTTAAGGATGAAATCTGCTCAGAGGTCAAAATGTTCTGTCCCAACATAATGATGGAAGCCCTTGGGTTGGCTAAGTTGGCAGAAGACAAGATTGCATCCCAACAATGCTCCAAACCCACTTTTGTTCTCTTCAGAAATATGGGTTCTCAACGACCTCCCATCCTGCCAGCTCCTCGACCAACTCCTATCAAGCATTTGTCCGAAACAGAGATGCGGGCACACACAGAAAAAGGGATTTGTTATAATTGTGATGAGAAATTCACTCGGGGACATAGATGTGTTGAGCAAAAGCTCTGTCTCTTGGATGTGGATTCTCTGCCTGCCTCTAAAACTGGTGAAGAAGCTCCAGATACAACAGATGATTAGGTCGACATTTAGGAGTCGCGTATTGACCCTATGTCTCAAGACGACCAGCCAGGATATCTCTCCATGATTTAGCTAGAATCACCAACCCCCAAACAATTCGGGTCAGGGGTTACTTCAAGATCCCTCTTACAATACTCACTGATTCTGGTAGCACTCATAATTTCATTGACCATCGAATTGCCAAACAGGATGATTGTTTTGTCCATCCTTGCTCCAACTTTGAAGTCATGATTGCTAATGGGGGCACCTTACCTTGCAAGGGGAAGTGTCACAATGTGCGTATCTATCTAGAAGATTATAACCTGCCCTCTGACATGTTTTCCTTGTCCTTAGGTGGATGTGATGTGGTTTTGGGAGTTCAATGGTTACACACTCTTAGCCCCATCTTATGGGATTTCGCTGAACTTTGGATGCAGTTTTCAGTCAATGGGAAACAACACAAATTTATGGGCTTACAACTAGGGTCTCTCCATGTCATTAGTTCACATCGCCTGGAAAATATCTTTAAGAAGAATTCACATGGTGTCATCGCTTAGCTCCATTCCATTCAGATGCACCCATCAATGGTCTCCACTACCTCCTTGGATAGATATGCAGGTGTCTTTGCAGAGCCAATGGGCTTTCTGCCTTCAAGAGACCTTTATGGTAAGAATTTAGATGCATCTACCTCTCAGAAGGAAATGATGGCTATTTTGCATGTAGTACATAAGTGGAAGCCATATATATTAGGGAATTATTTCTACATCAAGACTGATCTCCAGAGCCTAGAAAATTTCCTGGAACAACGGGTCTCCTCCCCAGTACACCTGAAATGGGTTATGCCTATGCGATCACTTACAAGAAGGGTAAGTACAATTTGGTGGTAGATGCTCCTTCTCGCACATTTGATGACCCATTTTCTCTTACAACTATTTTTTTGCTTGTTCCAAATTGGTTACAGTCTATTCAATAGGGCCATCTCTTCTATAAAATCCATGCTTCTCCCTCGGCAGGGCACTCTGGGTTCCTCAAAATGTATGACCGGGAACAATGTAACTTCTTTTGGCAGGGACTGTGTTAAGTCAGTAAATTGTTTCTTCAATTTTGGTTTGACTTCTCCAGTTTTGGTTTGTTTTTCAATCTACCTCAGTTAAATTTTTTGGTTTTAAGTTTTAGTTTTAGTCTCCTTAGAAACTCTATGGATGATTGAATAAGTTTTGAGCCCATTCTTTTTAGGTTTTATTTGATTTTTGTTGATCTTTTATATTTTAAAGGGGGTTAAAGAAGGTCATATTTTCAAAAGTTGATTCATTAATGTGTTTAGAGAGCAGTTAGACTTGTTTCTTAAACCAAGTAACTTTTAAAACCTCCGACAAATTAGCAGAAAGTTGAAAAACTGCGAAATTCTGGCATGGCAGCTATTCCTGTAGCGCTAGACAAAATTTTAACAAAGGGCGCGCTACAGGAATATCGCAACCCTTTGTTTTTTCAAATTTCAAACGGATTTCAATCATGATTGCAGTATGTGAGTGACTAATCGCCTTGTGTGAGTGTTTTAACACGTGTTTACTGCAGTTTAAGCATGATTTTAGTTGGTTATCAGTCACGAAGCAAGCAGGCTCATCATTGCATATTATGCGGAATCAGTTGGACAAAAACCAGCAAATCCCAGTCTACGCTGTCAAATTTCTCTTTCTACATGCATTATTATAGGAGAGGAGTGTTCGTGAAGAAGGTTTAACTGCTAAAAAGGTGGATTGTGTTGCTGTGAAGAGAAGACAGTGTTTTAAACGCCAGCAAGAATTAGGGCTTCCAAATTCATTTACCAGCAGTCAAAGAAATGATATGAAGACACCTATTCTCATAAGAAGAGACCGTTGATACCCCAAAACGAAGCTTTAAGCCACGACAGATGAGTAATTGACAGGTTTGAATGGCAGTTTTTTGGCTAGGGCGAATATATTGCAGACAGTGGTGTTTTTGTTCTCTCCTCTCATGCTATCAGTCTCCAGTTGGTCAAATAAGCCTGTGGTTGACATTATGTTGGCAAATCTGAGGCAGTGAGAGTTTTAGGGATTGAAAATCTAGACTGGTTGATACACATAGATTAAAGTGAAAGACTGATATAAAACAACCATATTCACTGACAGTTTTCCATTACATTGAATAGTCTGGACATTGCAGTGCTGTTTTGAGTGATTTGAATCAGTTGTACTGAAGGAGGAGCAAATATTGAATATAGAACAACTTCATCCATTGATAGTTTTCAATCTCATTGAACAGTCTGAACACCGAATTTGATCAAAGTTCTGTATTCTATGATGTGAATCAGTTTATAATAAGGAAGGAGTTTATGTCTGAAGACATATCATACTGCTTGTCTCCTTAACCCTAAAACGAGGAGTTTGAGTGGCTTATATTCTGAAACAGCTCGACATTATGCCTGATGGTGCATTTTGAAATTAAGCAGTGCTATATTGTTCTTATGACAGTTTTCATCTATGATCGATCTTGTCTCACAGTTGAGATAAGGGAACGTTGAACTTGAAGGCCTGTCCAGGAGTGTGTAGCAAATTTTGAAGGAGCTCAACGCCCCATGGTTTCACTCAGATATGGTGTCACAGTGGGTTACAGTTTCCTTTGATAGGAATGATAAAGAAAGAGAAAAATGCTTTTCAACAGGGTATTTGGCACAGAATTCTGCTCTATTTTCTCCTGTTTGAGTGATTGAATTCAAATGCATACCACAAGCTGATGGAGAGGAATTTTTGAAAACAAAAGGAGTTTTTTGTTCCTAAGATACTCAGATACAAAAACCTCTCTCAGTTTTTCAACAGCTATCAAGGTTTGAAAGATTCGGTTTAATCTTTGCAGCCTATTTTCCAGGGATTTTAAATATTTAATATTTTCCTGTTTTAATGTTCATTTTGCGGGGCCAATTCTGATTGATTGGAGATGAATTTTGAAAAAACAAGAGAGGTTTTTGTCCATCACGGACCCATTAACAAAAAAATCTCTCAGTTTTTACATAGGTGTCACCAATTGAGATATATGGAATCTTCTTTGACACCTATTTTCCAGAAATTTGCCACATTTGCCAGGAATCCGATTTGCTATTTTTAGTCAATTAGTTGAGTTAGTTAGTTAATGTAACTGCTGAGTAGTTTCAATTTCGACCTAATGAAGGGGAGATGAAACTACTTCTTTGTAAATATAAAAGAGGGATAGAGGGACTGAATAGAGGTTCTGATTTTTGGGAGCATCAGGAGGTCTGCTAGCTGCTTGTACTTTCAGACTTATTCAGAGATAGGTACTGTAACTCTTATATGCATTTACTGATGAAATTATGAATATATGACTCTTTCCCCTTCATTTGGTCTGTGTTGGCTTCATGTTTGAACTTGTTTAGTTTCATGAATGACAAATTCATTGCTGGTTAATGTGTATTTTCTAGTAGTGCTTGTCCTTTATGTGTGAACTTCAGTACAGTCTTTTGTTGGATTTTTGTGATATATATGCATCTTTATCAGTATATGTGTATGATTTAGTTGTTGCTTATCTGCTGAATGTATTCCCTGCATGTTCTTGAAGTTTATGACCAAAAACACATAAAACAAAACCCTAAACCCTAGTTTGAATTGAGTTTTACTCTTGAGATTGTGTTGGCTTGTTACCTTAGCCTTAGTAACAATTTCTTGCACAAACAGACTGAAAATGAAAATTCAACAGATGGTGGCTGACTGTGATACTTTCCAGGTCAACAAGGGTGAAACGACACTCCTTTCGGGATTGCTCGAACCCTTGCCCATCCCTACACAGATTTGAACAACTATTTCTATGAATTTCTTTGAAGCGCTCCGGTGGTACAATACCACATCTAAAATGACACCATATGAAGCAGTCTATGGACAGGCACAGCCAGTTCTTCTTCCAGACACCCTCAGCAGTTCCCCAGTTCAAGCAATTGACTCGGTTCTTAGAAATCGTGATCAGATTCTTCTCATTCTGCAGGACAATCTTCACATGGCAATAATTCGACTGAAACAACAAGCCGATCAACACCGTTCTGAGTGCACCTTTCATGCATCTGATTTGGTTCTTCTTCGTCTACATCCTTCCAAGCAATCCTCCCAGAAACTCAAAAGGCGTAAGATTCTCTTGTAATTTATCACAGAGGTATTAATTCAATGGTACAGAATGCAACCCGAGGATGCTACAGGGGAACCACTCCTTCAGATTCCGCATCAAATTCCACCTCTCAAGCTTTGAGGACAAAGCTTTTTCTAAGGAGAGGGGATGTTAGGAACCCATGTCAACGCTTCTCTTTACTTTGTTAGTATATTGTTGTTGGATGCATATGCTTTGTAAGTCATCTCGTAGTATTTGTTGATCGATAGTTTGTATTAGCCCATGGTATTGACCCATAGTATTGGACGCATATGCTTTGTAAGGCATCCCGTAGTATTATATGTCGCATGGTATTGACCCATAGTATTGGGCATAGACTTAGTATATAAGTGTGTGTTGAGGCCAATGAAGGCACCGTGAAGTTATTTGTATTGAGCTTGCTCAAAGGAGGTTTCCCCCTCGAAGTGGCCTTCGATCAATAAAGTGATTCTGAGTTTTGTTAATACTGCTATCTCATGTATTTTCATTAATTAATTGTTGCAGGTTCCTCACAAATGCAACAACCTGCAAAAAAGTCACAAAACCTTCCTCAAACCAATTTAACTACAAATAAAAGATTGATATTCATTAGACAATGTAACATCAAATTGTAACAAGATTTGCAATAAACATAAAAAAAATCTATTTGGAAAGGGAAGAATGTCCAATCTTTATTAATGAATGAATTAAGTACATCAAGTTATACCTTCCTTCAAGCATGGCATTTCACGAAACCAAGATTAAAGGTCTCCTGCTCCTCTTCTCCAAGGATCCCAACCTCTGATAATATGTGCTAGGGTTTACTAGAAACTAGGGCACAAATGAGGGGTATGTGAGCCTCAATTCCTCCAGCATAACACTATAATGGGCTTGGTTGTCCCTTTCACATGCTTCTCCCATTTTATTTATGGAAAGGCTAGGAGGGTAGGTTTGAAAGGCAGTTGTGTTGGGAAGTTAAGGTAGTTTGAATAACTTCCCTAACTAATCCCAATTCGATTTTTTTAATATATTTTTTCAATATTTTTTAAGATACCCGCGACTATGACATGGGACAACCTACTAGTGCCTCGCGACTATCCTAACTTGCAGCTAGCGGGTGCATCTTTTCAAAAGATACACGCGGGTTGTCAGTGTAGACACCCGCAACTAACTCTAGTGTTGGAAAGCATAAGAGTCACGGTTATGCACTAAAATAGGCAGAAAAAATATGATTTTGAGGAAAGGATTGAAAGGCTCAGCTCCAAATCATCTAGGTTCAAGTAATCTCCTCCATCCATAGTGTCATTTTGTGTGACCGACAAGGCAATGTGGTCACGCACGGAGAAGTGCTAATTTAACCAATAACAATGAGGCACATCTCTTCGAACCTAAATAGTTATAGAGTGCTTTTAGTTTGGAAAGGAAAGTTGGAAGTAAACATATGGCTACTACAAGGGTTTCTACTAAGACCTATAGGGAGGGAAATGACCCCCCCAACAACCTCACTCATATTACCAAGTTGACGCCTTGACAAGTAGAGGAAAGAAGAGAAAGGAGACTATGGTTCAATTGTGAAAAAAAGTATAGTAAGGGGTATAATTACCATGGCAAGAAATTATTCTACATAGTTTGCAAAGAGAAAGAAGATCCAAAATTGGAACGGTCTCAAGATGTAGAAATAGAAAATACTATTCCAACCATTTTTTTAATGTATTTTTTGGCATTAGCACTTCTCCAACACTCAATATAGAAGGATATATCAAAAAGAAAAAGTTAACAATGTTGATTGATTCTGATAGTGTCTATAAATTCATTCATTGCAAATTAGACAAAAAATTTAATATCTTTAAATATATCTAGAACTAGAGTTTCACATAATTATCTAGCACTAGATCTTCAAGTAATTATTATGAAGGTACCATAAATTGTTCAATGAAGTATCATAGTATTAATCTTTCTATGGGGGAGTATTTATTGGATAGTCCAATGATTGAAATGCAAATGGGTAGTGTTAATGTTGTATCAGGGGTCCAATGGTTACAATAATTGGAAACAATGCTTTTAATTTTAAAAAAAGATTCATGAGATTCCCATTAGAAGGAAAGCAAATTGAGCTTAGGGGTATTCCAAAGAAACCCTCTAAAGTGATAAGCTCTAATAGCATGACAAAATTTCTAAAAAAGGGACACCGTGGTGTAATTGCACAATTATGCTCACTATCTGTTAAAGAGCCTATACCCTCTAATTTAGTGGATCACAAAAGAGCTATTGAACATAATTTCAAGGCATTTGGATAGTTTCCTAAAGGTATTCCACCTAGTCAAGATCATAACCATGCTATTCACTCGCAAACAAGAAGTTTACCACCTAACATTGGACCCTATAGGTACCCATATGCGCAAAATAGTGAGATTGATAATATGGTTCAAGAAATGTTAGATGAAGACATGATTAACCTAGACAGAGTGATTTCTCTACACTAGTGGTGATGGTTGACAAAGAAGAAGGTTCATGGCATATATGTCTATTTTATAGAGAGCTCAACAAGATGACCATTAAATATAAGTTTCCTATTCCAATCATTGATGAATTATTAGATGAATTGCAAGGAACAATTTTCTTTACCAAGTTGTCTCTTCATTCTAGATATCATCAAATCAAAATGGAGCAAGAAGACATTCCAAAAACAATATTTAGAACACATGAAGGTTATTATGATTTTTGGTGATGCCATTTTTCCTTACCAATACACCTTCCACATTTCAAAGCTAATGAATTCTATTTATAAACCCTTCCTTAGGAAATTTGTGTTAGTATTTTTTGATGATATACTAATCTATATCAAATCTTGGGAAGAGCATGTACAACATGTTGACATGGTATTAAAACTATTGGAGGATCACCAACTATATGCTAATATTTCTAAGTGTGCCTTAAGGGTTTAGTAAGTGAACTATTTGGGTCATATTGTATCTCATGAAGGCATAAATATGGACCCTAACAAAATCAAAGCTATGATGGAATGATAAACTCCCAAAACCTTGAAGATTATTAGAGGATTCTTAGCATTGGCATTCTATTACCACAAGTTCATCAATAATTATTATCAAATAGTAACACCTCTAACAAGGTTATTGAAAAATGAGGCATTTTCTTGTACTCAAGAAGCAACCGAATATTTTAAATAAATTAAAGAGGCTATGTATATAACTCCTATATTAGCCATACCTCACTTCACAAAAACCTTTATTGTGGAATTTGATGCCTTAAGGCATGGCATTGGTGCATTTTTAATGAAAGAAGGAAGGCCCCTTGCCTAGTTACCAACTTAAAGGAAAAAATTTACTCAAACTAATTTATAAGAAGGAAATGTTGACCATATTTCATGAAATGATCAAATGGTTCCCTTATCTAATTGAATTAAACTTCAAGGTAAGAACAAATCATGATATTATTAAGTACTTCTTGGAACAAATATTATCTTCAAAAGAGAAACAAAAATGGGTTACAAAGATGTTAGGTTATGAATTTTAAATTATCTACAAAAAAATAAAACTAAATGTGGATGGCACGTGCACTTTGAAGTAAAGAAGAAGACATGTAAACCTTACTTTGTGCTATTTCCATTCCACAATTTGATTGGGTAGGAGAAGGATATAATCGAAGAAGGATCAAAAGGCATGAAATATAATTCAACAACTACAAGAGGACCCTAGTGCATTACGTAAATTTGTGTGGAATAATGGTTCATTATGGTACTGATATCACCTATATTTATGTAATAATTCCCATCTCAAATAGAAAATTCTTTTGGAATTGCTTACTTCTCCTATAGGAGGACATTCAAGGTTCTTGAAAACTTACCATAATGTTAAGTAGGTCCAGTAGTGGTGGAAAATATGGGCAACGGATCTCCAAATTGAAGACTGGATGCAGGCCAAGGAATGGGGGAATACTTAATTCAAAATCATTCTTACCTACAACATTGGTGATAGTCTAAGGTCCATATCTAAGTGGTTGATATTGCTGATGTTTTCACATCGGACCATGCCAAAAGGAACCTACCAAGGGTTGTGTAAACCTTAGTAGAGTTTCAAAAGGAAAAAAAATCAATGAAAATCTAGCTAGCATGTAGGAAAAACTAAATTAAATGATATCAAAGCAAATCTAAACTAATATTTTCCACGCATTCTTGATCAAGAAACGCACAAAAGACAATGTCATATAAAGAATAAAGAATGCCATTTTATATTCAATTAAATGATGTAGGAGTTAAAATAACCTCTTTAATTACAATGGAAGGGGCCCCTGTAGCCATTCGACGGAGGGTCCGCTTGGTCTTGTGAAATTGCCCACATAAGATCCAAAGAGATGATGTAAACCTCACAATGAAAGAATTTAGGAATAATAGAAGAAGTGACAAGCAATAGAACTTAGATCCAAAGAAACTCTGATTGAGGCATAATAATTACACATGTTACATTAAACTGAATAATAAACTGGTAAATATACAATGTTGAGTATGAGGATTCGAATTCACTAGGTTGAATTCAAATTGGCCTTCATGCACAGATCCATAATCAGTGGAGAGTCATCAATGCATAACTAGGAGTCCACCTTCTCATCAGTGAAGTCATCAATGCACAAGTAATGGTCAACCGGGAGTCAAACTGAGTCTAACTGAGTGTGGTTGGTGTAACTGGCACATGGAAGCACTAATATAGTGAAGGAGGCTTAGTGGAGGGCGCAGATGGAGCTAACTGGAGTCAGAAACAGGTTGTCTAGTCACACTGGAGGTCCATCAGAGTGATAAGATCAGTTAGGAGTCAGTTAATCCTTAAATCAAGGAAGGAACTGAAGATAACTGAACTAAACTGGACTGGTAGGTGAAGAAAGGCACCCTTCTCATGCAATAAGTGAAAGGAGGGTGCACTAAGCTCTAGGAGAGATGAAACTGATCTGAAAGAAGCTCTGGGGGCTAGTTTTCTAAGGACTAGGTGCTAGTACTGATGACTAGGATGCATGCAAACCCTAATTGCATGCAAACCCTAATTTTGCATGCATGACTGAAAATGAAAACGACAAGAATTCTAGGAGGACTAGGATGGAGTATAGGAATATCCTAACACCCCTTCTTAATCCATCCTGGGCCCTGGTAACTAGGACCAAAGGTCACCCATACAATAAATGAAATGATAGAAAAATAAAGAACTATCCATAAATTGAGGAAATGGGGAAAACCTCATGGGAAAAATACCCCCCCTCAAAAGAACATTAAAATAACTCAAAGAACCATTATACTATGTAGAAAAGAAAGAAGCTTTCATTAGTGAAAACTTTTGCAAAAGACTTGGCAAGCTGATCTCCTGTAGGAAGGTCTCCCACTGTGTGGAGAATGTGTTGGACGAACTAAGTCTTTTAGGAACTCTTTCTGTAACTAGAGCGAATGGAACATGAGGATTCTTCCCAAGAGATGGAAGAGAGAACCCCATCATCGTGTTGCATCTCTCATGGAGAGGTGGATGGCATAATGCAAGGTTGGCATGATGCTGAAGTCTAGTAGTTTTGTGAACATATAAGTCATCAACTGTGTTCTTAGTAGTAGCAAGTTTTGTGTGAGCCCATGTTGACCTTGAATCTGGATTGAGAATAGGTGTTGGTTCTGGATTTGAATCTTCTTGAACCATAATCTCAACATCAAAATATTGATCTTCTTCTTCATTAGAAGAAGAGGAGTCACTGTGATCTTCATCAGAATCTGAAGGAATTGTCGGAGAGAAAGGCATGAAGTGTGAGAACTCATATGCCTTTGAGGCATGATTAGCAATCCCATTCGCTATAAACTTTCCAGTGGAGATTTCTGTAATCTCTACTATGTTTGGACCAAAAATTACTTGCTTTGGTGATCCTGTATGAGTCATTTGATATGCTGATAACAAATTTGCTGTTAGAGAAGGAACAAATAAGACATTTTTTAACTTACCATGCTCCATATGAACTATACCCAATCCTTTGGCAGAAATCTGAGAGTTGTCTCCCATGTGAATGGTAGGTCCATCTTGGAGATCCAAAGAGGAGAAGGATTCTTGAGATGCAATCATGTGGTTGGAGGCTCCAGAATCTATGAGGAGGGCTTTTGTCTTTGAAAAACCAGCCATCAATGCATGGCACTCATCAGATCCACTTCCAGAATCAGACATCTTTGCTTCTTTTGGAACAACAATTTTGATTTGTTCAAGAAGCTTGGTTAGAAGATCAATCTTCTTGTGCATGCAAGCATTATTAGGATGGTTTCCTCTCTTGTAGTAGGAACAATTTGGTCTCTTTGTTTTGTCATTCTTGGATCTTGAAGGTTTCTTTCCTTTGTCCTTTTTCCTCCCTTTTGCATTCGCTCCACTTGCTTGACTAGCTAAAACAGCTAGATCTTTGGAGGTTTTGATGGCATCCATTTGAAACAATTTGTCCTCTTCTTGAATGAGGGCTTGAGAGAAGGCTTCTAAGGTAGGAAACTTCCATCCAGGGATTGACATTCACCCAGAGTGGAAAGTAGATACAAAGATAGAGAATTGAGATCCAAGTTTGCTCAAAACGGAAAGCACCAATTGCTCATCACTCTCAATGATGCCACAATGCTTGCATTGTACAACCAAATTTTTAAATTTTGAGAAGAATGTTTGAATGCTCTCGAAATTGCTAGGTTGTCTGGCAACCAATTCATTTTCAAGAATGTAGCCTCTCAACCCATCTTGTTTTCCAAAAATAATCTCCAATTTGGTCCATAACTCTTTTGGAGACTTCAATCCTTCAACATGGAACAATAGATCTTTGGACATATGAAGGCATATGAATCCAAAGGCTTCATCCAATTTGTTTAGATGCTTCATTCTCTCTATAGCTATATGTGGTGTGGCATCTCTTTCATAAACAAATCTTTCAAGCCCTTTGTTCATCAAGTGAATCTTCATCTCACCCTTCCATTCGAAGTAATTGAAAGGAGTGAGGATCATGGGAGAAAGACAATGAGAATCATTCGAATTGCTCATCTTTGACTGGTGGAACAAGTGCAAATAGAAACTGTTGAATTTGCTGCTGCAACTGCTGGAACTTCGAAATACCTGCAAAAAAATCTCAAGAATGGAGGTAGAATATACTCTCAAATGGATCTAATACCATGTGAAATTTCCCACATAAGATCCAAAGAGATGATGTAAACCTCACAATGAAAGAATTTAGGAATAATAGAAGAAGAGACGAACAATATAACTTAGATCCAAAGAAACTCTGATTGAGGCAGAATAATTACACATGTTACATTAAATTGAATAATAAACTGGTAAATATACAATGCTGAGTATGAGGATTCAAATTCACTAGGTTGAATTCGAATTGTCCTTCATGCATAGATCCATAATCAGTGGAGAGTCATTAATGCATAACTAGGAGTCCACCTTCTCATTAGTGAAGTCATCAATGCACAAGTAATGGTCAACCGGGAGTCAAACTGAGTCTAACTGAGTGTGGTTGGTGTAACTGGCACATGGAAGCACTAATATAGTGAAGGAGTCTCAATGGAGGGTGCAGATGGAGCTAACTGGAGTCAGAACAGGTTGTCTAGTCACACTGGAGGTCCATCGGAGTGATAAGATCAGTTAGGAGTCAACTAATCCTTAAATCAAGGAAGGAACTGAAGATAACTGAACTAAACTGGATTGGTAGGTGAAGAAAGGCACCCTTCTCATGCAGTAGGTGAAAGGAGGGCAAACTAAGCTCTAGGAGAGATGAAATTGATCTGAAAGAAGCTCCGGGGGCTAGTTTGTTGAGGACTAGGTGCTAGTACTGATGACTAGGATGCATGCAAACCCTAATTTTGCATGCATGACTGAAAATGAAGATGACGGGAATGCTAGGAGGACTAGGATGGAGTATAGGAATATCCTAACATGTCTCCTTATAGTCCATGATCCTCTATCCACATGTCACGGTTGCGATCTCTAGCAGGTCAAATAGGAGCAAGGAAAAGGCCAGCTCTAGATTTGGGAAAACATTTGGCAAAGTGACAACTTGAGTAGATGAGTGGATATAGAGTGTATGCATGTAATGGATGATGGACCTCATATGTTCATTTATAGGCTCGGTGTAAGGCTTTGGGGATAAGGATGAAGATGGATTTTTCCATCCTGAATCCTCTCCATGATTTGTGTTGAGCTAGATTATGAGCCCATATTTCATCTTTTTGAGTGAGAAAAGTAGGAAACAACCAAAATTCATGACGAGAGTCGGGTCATTTATTTTCTATGTTTTTTGTGCAAATTGGGTCGCTCTTTTCAATAGTTTTGGTTCGACCTGGGTTGCTCATTCCCTACAGAAATGTGCAACCTAATTTTAAAGGGTCCCTTTTTATGTTTTCTTTGATTTTTTGGATTTTGTAAATTTCTGTCATGGTCCAAGGGTGGAAAGGACTGGAAATGAAGTGGCATGATGGTGTATGTGGGAGACTAGGATGGTGACATGGCTAGTGGACAATTTTTGGGTGTTAACATATTGACTCTTGAAGTGTGAGGTTAGGAGCTCATCATATGGCCGACATACATCATAATTTTTTTTTCTAGGAGATAAGTGTGATTGTAGCGTAGAGGATGGAGACTACATTGGAGGAGATGCTTGCCCTACAACGAGACTACAGGGGCCCTTGTTATAAAAACAGGATCGCAGAGCAATAAAAATAAATAGAAATGCAAATATAATCACACATACACATTGCAAGAGAGACACAGATATATCGTGGTTCACCTAACTTGGGCTACGTCCACACTGAAGTTTCCAGTCCTTATTATTATTCCGTCTAGCAAAGTGAAGGGATACAACCTGCAGCACAACCATTGCACTTCCTCTTCATTGTCTCACAATATCTCTTCCAATCTCAGAGATATTTACAATGCATAATACCTAATACATCAACCCTATCCATGTTACAATGTCTTTCTTTTATAAGGGAGATACAATGGGAAAATACCATGGGTTACCCAAAACCATGGGCCCGTAAAACAACCCCCAAAAATTTCCTTCGGGGGCTTCGCCCCCGAACCCCCACCAGGGGACCACTGGCCCTCGGATCTCCTAGCTAGGGGTTATAACTGCCAGACCCCCATGGGGGGAGTCTTCGCCCCCCCCCCTCGTTGGGGGGAGTGTACAATCCTTTTTACATATCATATAAAGCTGGGGTACAAGCATGGCTGAATAATAATATCTCCGAATCTGGAGATCAGGATCCACAACCAACAACCCTTACCTGCAAATACAATACTCAACATGGATGAGGTGCATATAATCTCAAATATATGGATGAGGCAAGCATTCCCATGCTTGTATCAATGTATCAAAAATAAAAATTGGATCTAGGCCTAGAGGGGACATGATCAATAAATGGATAACTATTGCATACATCATAAGTGTCCATATATGGACTCAAATATGGAATGTAATCATGGTCCAACCATGGATGATTTGAATAAATGATACTAGAACAATGGCATCCCCATGGAATGTTGAATCACCATAACTTATGCACTCCTAGATATAAAGGAGTCCAATATTTGTAGTGACTCAAAGAACTGAGAGTGTGAATCTAACAGGTTTGAGGAAATTCATCTGAACTATATACCATCGGAAGCATATAACTAAAGGGATTCTAAACACTATCACTAACACAACCCAGATATCTCTAGAAACATAATGTTGAGGGGTTCCCACATAGACTCGCCAATGGACTAGACTGAAGGGATATCAGGGGTATTCACTTAAATAATGAACCATTAACATGTATGAATCTCATCAATTTGATAATTTAGTTGGCTTCGAGCACATCAGAAACAACCAATCCAAGGGGCACAAGGGTCTCCCCTCAGTTGGTCCAAGGGGCTCATCAATGGTGGTTATGATACCAAGGTATAGGGTACCTCTAGGTCTATCCTGTGGAATGTAAGTGTTGGTGTCAACAAAGGGAGACCTACAACCAACAAGTAAATAGTGTTTCCTTGATGGGAGCATAAGGTATACAACCAAGAAGTTAAAGGAACTAGACAAGTGACTGAGACATTGTTGGGGGATACAAGGGTAAATGAGTAATACAAACTCAACATTCCTTTGTTCAGAGTATGAAGGAAAGGATGACCTAGAAGCATGTGTGAAAATGATCTTAGGGGAGGGACACCACTTAGGATACCAGGCATTATAACTGCAATAGGTTAAACTCAGAGTGGGGGGTAGGGGGGTATTGATATGTGATTTGGGTAGAACATGATATCGGGATGACTCTGAGGGTGACTCATTGCAGAATAATCTAAACAAAGGCAACCAGGGATGCTACTGTAAATAAGAGACTATATGTGTTTAGACATTGTTGGGGGATACAAGGGTAAATGAGTAATACAAACTCAACATTCCTTTGTTCAGAGTATGAAGGAAAGGATGACCTAGAAGCATGTGTGAAAATGATGTTAGGGGAGGGACACCACTTAGGATACCAGGCATTATAACTACAATAGGTTAAACTTGGAGTGGGGGTTAGGGGGGTATTGATATGTGATTTGTGTAGAACATGATATCAGGATGACTCTGAGGGTGACTCATTGCAGAATAATCTAAACAAAGGAAACCAGGGATGCTACCGTAAATAAGAGACTATATGCATTTCGCAAGGTTGTTGGACACCCAACAAATTTCCCCTTGGTTTTTCAAAATAAAGGGGTCCCCCATGTAAATTTTGTCAGTACTTAGCTTTTGGTTTTCTTTCATTTTATCTTGCTTGATTTGTTAGGTGATTTCATGGTCTTGTTTATTTGATTATTCACTCTTTGTGTTGCTTATTCTTTTGCTTGGCTTTCATTTCATGAAGATTTGGTGTTTCAGTCAATCTTTGTCATTTGCATCATTTAGATTCTTGGCTTCTCAACAACACTTTATTTCTTTTAATTGGACTTATTTGAGTTGATCATGTGCTTCAATTCGCTTTGATTGGGTTAATTTGATATTTCGACAGCTTTGTCAAATTTTGAATCTTTGGTTTTTCAATGACTTAACCAGGCATTTTGGCAAAACTAAATAAATTCAGTAATTGTTTATGCTTGAATATGTTAATCTACCTCTTGAAGGAATTTATATTAATGATGGAAGCAAGCTAACAATTCTTAGTTTGAATAATGTCTTAAATTTTTATGAGTACCATCTTTCATCAAAATCTGCTAAAATAATTCCAATCAATATTCATCCATGCTCAACTCGTTTCTTCTTTTTTTTCCCTAAAAAGGTGTACACTAAAATCTATCGGTCAACACATGGTTATCAATTTTAGCAAACGGGGATATTTTTCTAAAACCTTCAATTTCATTAAAAGCCAAGTTTCAATTGATTAAAAGTACTTTAATAAGTGCTTTGATACAAAATTTCTTCATACTTTATCTTGATTATGGAGATTAAAAATATCTTATATTTTATACATAAAAGAAATAAATCCCATATTATTAACTACATGAGCTTTACATTAATATATATTCACTTTAGCTTTTGAATTATTAATTAAATAAAGCCTTTTAATTTTTAATTTTTAATTTTTAATTTTTAATGTGTAAATATAAACTTCATAATTCTCCTTAAATGAATATTTTTAAGAGGAAATTTTATTTAGAGCACATACCTTCATGACTTTCACGTTGGACTCTTTACATCAAAAGGTACCATTGAAATATGATATTTTGTGGTATTATAAAGTCTTTTAGGTCTTTCAGAAAATGTGATGAATTAAATAATAAAAAGGAGGCATATCTTTTTAACTTTGGACTATTTCTTCATGGTCCTTCACTTCAAACTTGAAATTAACTTTTTATTGTAAGTATTGGGTTTGGTTTTTATTGGGAAATTAATATAATTAAAATATATTAAAATTTTTCTTTAATTTACGAAACTCCAATGTTAAGGTTAAAATGGCTTTGTTTTTCTTTTTCACATCGAAAAAAACAACTTTTATTAGAAAAAGTTGTGTCAAAATATACCAGGAAGGTAAGAAGCCTATACTTTTTGTATTGGACTATAGAAAGAAAACATAATTTCGTCCCTACATATATCTCGCTGCATACATAAGAAGCATGTTCCTTTCAAAGGAAACTCCTACTGCTAAAACAAAGGAGACATCTAGACCTGAAAGATCAATTCAGGCTCATACAACATGGCACAATAGACATAAAAAAAGTAAGGTGTCCAATATGACCAGAGTTCCAGCTCTGTATTCTTCCAAGTAAATAGTTCCGTCCATGGGCCCCAGAATTCTCTTAGAAAATAGGTCTGCAACCATATTATACTCTCTATAAATATGAAGGAAAGAAAGTGTATGAAAAGTTGAAGTGAGTGAGCGAGTTCGCTTCAACCATCCATCCAACTCCACCGAGAGTAAGTTAGCCATGCCACATGCCCAATTGATAATACATTGAGAATCACCAAAGATAGAAAGAGTAAGGATACCTTTTAAATTGGAAAACCATAATAGCCCCCAAAGGGAAATAAGCTATGCTTTGGTATTTGAACCACACCTTGCTCTCATATATATATGATAAGAAAGAACCAGAGATAATTTTAATATCATCCCAGCTCCACACAATCCAATCTGTGCAACTCCATCAAAAAAATCAAAAGGGAAAGAATGATCGGATCGAGTGAAGGGTTTTGTCACATGCAGTTTTTGCGAAGGAGAAAACTTGACAGCAGTGAAGTAGCCAATTATACGCAAACAGAGAAAATTTGGAGAGGCCTTCAACTCCTAGAAAAGGATCTTGTTACGTGCTTTCCAGATGTCCCAAACAACATAAAATATAAGAGTAGGATCAACATTGTTACAATCGAACCAGCATTTGATATTCCATTCAAAGGTGTCACAAACCCAGGGAAATTGAAAATTCAAAGGTGTCACAAACCCAGGGAAATTGAAAATTCAAAGATTGTTGCTGTTAGGACTGAAATTGCACCTAGTCCTTATGTGATTTTTCTCAAATGTTTTGTTCCTTATTTTCTTTTCGTTTTACCTTATTTTAAATTTAATGTTTTTTATTGTCTTTTTATTTTATATGTTATAGTTATTGTTTTAATTTATTTTATCCTTTCTTAGGATTTTACCTAGTGGCTTATTAAGTATTACATTTCTTTATAAGGTCTTCAAAATACTTATTTAAATTTGTTCTAATCCCTATATCTAAAGTTTAACCTTCATGTTGAGCTTGTTTGCCAAAACTTTCATGTGGAAGCATTCCTACAACAAAGAATCCAAATTGCATACACTAGGGCGCTGCGGGAAATTGAAATCATAGAAGAAAGTGATCGTTTGATGGCAAGTGAAGCCCGTTGCATTTGATGATGCTAGAATCCCTCCACACACTTGTTCGGCATATCATGACACTTGTAAAAACCCATTGTGATTTATCATTGAGGAAATTAGGGATTTGAGTGGCCATGAGTTCTAATTTGGGGGTTATGAATTTCAGAGTTGAGGACACGTATTTTGAAAATTCTTGAAGATTTTCACCCCAGATTCATTTCAAAGAAAGTAAATTGGCAAAGTTGCAGTTAAGATATGGGAAAGAGTGGAAAAATCAATAGGTTCGAGCCTACAGACACAAGTTGGGCCACGAAGTTTCTGGAGTTTGCAACATTGTTTAGGGCAGCATGGTGGTTCGGTTTCTTTGAGAAGATCGTAGGTTTCAATGTTGAATTTTCACATTTCTTTGCTCAGAATCTCACCAGTAATGCTGTTAAGTTTAATACTCTTAAGTTTGAGCTCACAGAAATTTTAGTTGATGAAGCCACCGGCGCCACCATGGATGGATAATCGTGGTTTAAGAACACTCCTTTCAATTTTAACCCTAATAATTTCTTGTTACCAGGTAACGAAACCCTAGATTGGAGCAAAGGGGTTCACTTCACAAATTTTAAGACAGAATGGAGAGAGGCAATTGGAATTGTACAAAGTTATATTACATGTGATGGCAGGTTCATGTAAGTGTTTAAGTATCATGTTAGGTTTTTGCTGCACCTGAACCAGCAATCCAAGATGAATTTTCCATTCTTTTTACTCAAAAGCCTCCAGAAACTGTTGAATAGAATTAAAGGACATTCTGATCATAGAAAACAGTCATTGTTTCATCATGGATTGATAAAAATGGTCATTTTAACAGTCTTACAGAGGGAAAATAGAAGCCAGGATAATTTTCTATTTTGGTCAGGGTTTACCGCCGAACATGGTGAGCATGTAAAGAATATTTTGTCCAATAAACAATCTGGTTTTATTAAGAAATTCAAAAGGGATGTGCCTGAAGACTTAGTACAAGATAGCTCTTAGAAAACTAATTCACAAAAAAAATCCAGAAACCTTGATAATGAAGAGCAGGAGAACGCGTTTGAAGATGAGCAAGAGCACATTTTGGAAGATGAAGTAATGGAAAAGATAGCTGGTTCTAATCCTGAAGAAGATGTAAGTTTAATAGATCAGAAAGCTGAGTGCTATACCTGTAAAAGAAAACTTAACCATAATATCTGGTGCAGCCAATACAAAGGATAAGATTTTGCAAGCTCCATATTTTAAAGTAGATGTAAAGTCTCTCATGTAGCTGGAAAGACCAAGATGGAGGCCTAAGACAAGAGCTGCAAATAAAATCAGAATGAACATGAGGAGAATCTTGGACCCTAAGCTGGAAAAGGAGAAGATTATTGTTATTCAAGACTCTTCAAGTAATGAAGATAAGGAAAGCAAGGAGGAATTGAAGCCACAACAAGGTCAGATGGGCATAGAAGAGGATTACCCAATGTCACTAGAACCAATTCAAGAATTCCATGGAGTTTCAGAAGAGGAAGTCGCTCCCATTATGGAGCAAGGTATGACTTCAGGGGTCTCATTTGCAGAAACAGTAGTAAAGAATATGCAGGAAGAAGATTTAATTTTTAGGAAGCTGGATATTTCATGGTCATCAGACCAGGATTTGACATTGCTTGGAGAGGTGCATTTGGATTTTGAAGTTGAAAATATCAGGAAATTTGTCCAACAACATAAGTCACAAATAAAATTCCTAAATGAATCCAATGAAAGGCTTGTGACAACAAATAAGAGATTAAGGGAAGACCTAGAAGATATCAATGCACATTATCAAGATTTAATAACAGTGGAAAAAGAAGCTATGAGAAGAAAGATGGAAGTAGAGAATCAAGCTGAAGATCTAACCAAGCAAATTCAAGATTTAAACAAGCAAAATAAATTGTTGTCAAGCAGAGTTAAAAGCTTGGAGACAGAGCAAGTTCGAGACAAAAAGAAATCTCATGCATTGGAAGGGATAACCATGTTAGTAGAAGCTGCTAAGCAGTGAAGACCACCTAATGTCCAGTTGTTCAAGTATTTCATTTTCTTATCATGTACATAGTTGTTAGTAGTATATTGTCTTTACAGATTCGAAGTTAGCATATAAATACTTAATGTAACTGCCTTGAAACTAAACCTAAAAGTAGTTATGAAACTACCCTATTTTGTAAATGATAAAAGGAGGAGAATTTAGACCAGCGGAGGTTGGCATTTTGTTCGAGAAGGGATACAAGGCTAAATGCATTGATGTATATTCAGACTGATGCTTATTACTCGCATGTAAGTTCTTTTGAAGATCGAGACTGATTTCAATACATATATAAGCCACTATTATCTCTTTACTTATTTTTTTTATGGCCAGTTTGATCACTCAGCTTATAATTTAATTTCTTGATTAAAGTTTTATTCATGTGAATGCTTATGAGTTGTGGACAAAACCAGTGCTTTGCTTATGAATGTTTATGGTTTATGTATGTCTTTTATATATTTATATCTCAGTTCTTCAAATTTGTTTCATGATTTAGTGTTTGTATTAGTTTGATGATTAATTTCCTTCTTGTGGATGAAACCTTCAAACCAAAAATTACAAAAACAAATTTCATTTTCTTTTAGTTGCTTTGAGATTGTACTAGCTTGTTCCCTTTGTAGTCTAGGGACAATTTATAGCACAAACATCTTTGGTGCCATTGCCGGGGACAGAAGTGAAATATATCTTCCCTGGGGTTTTATAATTGATCTGGTTTTGAGAGGTGAACAAGATCATAAAAATTTATTTCAGACTACATTTTCACCTAAAATAGTGGTTCACAGTGGCTTCAAGAAAAATTGGGACAAGAAGGAAACCTACTTCTCCATTACATTCAGGAGTTTTTGATCCAGAACAAAATTTGAAAGAAGCTAGACAAATTCAAAGATCTCAATCTTCTCCTTCTTTTCTTACTCCTGACTGCTCACATCCAATATCCTCATTTGCTTGTTTAGAACCTAAACCGGAAGAGGAAAAACAGGACTTATCATGGTTTTCTCCTACAACTCAAATTGGTATTCAGCACCTCACTAGTCCATTTTGTTCCCAAAAAGTTAAAACTGAACTTCCTAGTAGGATTCCCTTGTTTCAGTTTAAGCCTTGTAAGATTTGTTTTCAGTCAAGATTGAGTAAAGTCAGTAAACCTTTTTCTTCATCAAACTGTATGGTAGCTGCCAGATACGCTCCTTTAGTTCTCCCTCAGCCCCTAAATTCTCTCCCTGGAGGAGACTATCAGAAGTACCTTCCCAGATTTAATGGTCAGGGTGAAACCACTGCTAAGGAACATTGGAATGCATTTCTAAGCTATGCAGAGAATTAAAATATTGAAGCTAAAGATGTCTGGATGAGAATGTTTGTACAGAGCTTATATGGGGAGGTAAGGAAGTGGTTCCGAGAATTGCTAGTCAATTCAATAAATCTAATTGAAGAACTCCAAGAAATGTTTGTGAGACAGTGGGGAGATACTAAGGATCACACTTATTACATTACAGAGTTTGTAGCTTTGAAAAGGAAAAAGGATGAAACTGTAGAAGACTTCTCTAAACGTTTCAATAAGATGTATAAAAGGATCCTAGCTGAAATAAAGCCTTCTTAAACCTTAGCCAATTCAACCTATGCCAATTCCTTTGATCATGAGTTTTCCTTGCATCTAAGAGAAAGAAGGCCAGTGACTTTATTGAACATGCAGGAAGCTTCCCTAGAGGTTGAATCAAACATTTTAGCTTCAAATAGGCTTAAAGATCAGTCAGATTATCAGTTGCATGACCGGAAGGGTAAAAGTGAAATAATACCATCAGCTTCTACATCAAAGATAGCAGAGAGTAAAATATATGAGATGACTAAATTGGTTAGAAATTTAACTGCAAAAGTGAATAAGCTAGAATTGGATAAGAATCCAAATAAACCTACACAAGAAGGAGAAAGAAATCCTAATCAGTTTAGGCATCCATTTGTTCCTAGATTCATCCCTAGAGAAAGAAGAAACAATGACATACAGAGGGAAAGAAGGAAGAATGATGATCAAAGAGTTCCTCCTCCATTCCAAAATAATTTGATAGATGAAGTTGAATATTTATAGTATGAAGATTTAAATCAGAATTTAAATTATTTTGGAGAGTTGTCATCAGAGGCTTTCCTAACTGAAAATAACTATCAGAATTCTGAGTTTTTTGACTCATATATTCATCAGGAAAAAAATGGTTATAGCCTTGAAGTTTCAGTTGGTATGTATCAATCTGAACCTAGGAAGTCTTATGACTTAAGATCAAGACCGAAACAAATTGCTCAGATTCCCAAAAAGAAGATGACTCCTCCTGGTAAACACTTACCTAATCAAGCACTGGAAAAGAGACAAAACCATGGGAATCAAACCAAAGCTACAGAGATTGATGAAATTAACAAAGGTGTGAAAATTTTTAATTTTGAAAATGAATTGTGTAATGTCAAGATTCCCATGCCATTAACTGAATTGATGAAAACTTCTTGTTATAGAGATCCTGCATTTAAAATTCTGAATTCACAAGCTAATCATTTCCCTTCAGATACTGTGAATTTACAAGAAGAACATCCTACAATTATTCTTGGTTCTGCCTCATCTGATAAGCCTAAAAAAATTCTAACTTTCCTCCACCTTTTTATATAACCCTGGCTGTCCATGATCAAATGATCCATAACTGCCTGTTAGATTCCAGAGCCTCACATAACTTGATGCCTAAAGCAGTCATGGAGGCCCTTGGTTTGAGTGTTACAAAACCTTACCATGGTTTTTTTGCATTTGATTCTAGAGAAGTGAAGTGCCTTGGGGTAATTAAGGATCTGTAGTAAGCCTTGATCACGTACATATGAAAAGTGTGATTATGGATGTGGTAGTTGCTGATATTTCACCCAAATTTGGCATGTTACTTTCAAGGTCTTGGACAAAGAAGACAGTGACTACATTGCAGATGGATCTAGAATATGAAACCATTCCAGTTTTGGGGGGAGAACACAGGAGATTGTATAGAGAAGTGCAGATGGCTTTTATAGTAAGTGATGATAAAAACCAACTAATCACCCCATTTACGCTGTAGATGAAGATTTGGGATCTTGCATGTTACATTTCAGTAATGAAAATACAAATGGCATATTTCAAGTAGAAAAAGAAGTACCAGTTAGACTTGTTATTGAACAACGGGATGAATTATGGCAAAAGTATTTTGATGGATCATCATCTAAGGAAGGAGTTGGAGCAGGTATTGTTTTGGTTTCCCCAGGTGGGGAGGTGATTTGTTTGATTTATAAATTGGAATTTTTTACTACTAACAACACAGCTGAGTATGAAGCACTGATACTTGGGCTAAGAGCCGCAAAGGATTTGGGTATTCAACAGCTTTATGTTTTTGGCGACTCTAAACTAGTGGTCCAGCAGGTGAAGGAAAAATATAAGGTAAAACAAGATCTATTGAAGGTATACAGAAATGAATCATGGGATATGGTTGACAATTTCTTTATAGCATTCAATATTTCCTTTATTCCTAGTGATCAGAACCAAACATTAGATTCATTGGCTTTGGAAGCCACACATTTCAAAATTCCAAAACACACCCAGTTGAAGTATCTGATTGAAGTTAAGTACAGGCCTGCAGTACCAGACAATATTAAACAATGGAGACTTTTTGAGGATGATTTGGAAATTAAAAAAATCTTAGAAATGACTGGAGAGTTTTCTAATTCATTGATTGACCAAGAACAAGATGATGAAGTTGATGATATTGCTGCATACACAAAAAATACAATTGTTGAACACAAGATTATTGAGTTGAAGGGAAACTTCATTCCTAAAGGTTTGGTTCCCCTTGAGAGGATCTTTACTAAAGATGATACTTTACAAAAGCATGCTATGCAATCTTCAAAAGAGAACATTATAAGTTGTAATATTGGTACAAAATATCAGCCCAGGATGGTGAAGGTTTCCAAGTCTCTTCCTATTGAAGAAAGGAACATATATGTAAAGTTGTTGAAGGAGTTTATTGACATTTTTTCCTGGTCTTATGAAGACTTAAAGATTTATGACACCAACATAATTTAGCATAAGGTTCCTTTGAAACCTAATGTCAAACCTTTTAGACAGAAACTAAGAATAATTGACCCTACCTTGCTTCCAGTCATAGAGAAAGTATTTAAAAAGCTATTGGATGCAAAAATAATAGTTCCACTTAGATATCCATCATGGGTGGCAAATCTAGTTCCAGTGCATAAAAAGAATGGAGAGATCAGATTATGTGTGGACTTTCGAAACCTAAATAGAGCTTCACTGAAGGATAACTATCCATTGCCCAAGATTGAACAAATTTTGCAGAAAGTGGTAGGTGCCCAGAGGATTTCAATGGTTGATGGATTCTCAGGTTACAATCAAATTGATGTGCATCCAGATGATAGGGAGAAAACAACCTTTACTACCCCTTGGGGTACATTTATGTATGACAAGATGTTGTTTGGTTTGATGAATGCTGGTGCAACTTTTCAAAGAGCTATGGATATAGCCTTTGTTGGAGAAAATGAAAAATTTGTTGTAATTTATCTTGACGATATCATTGTGTTTTCTAAATCTAATGAAGAGCATTTGAAACATCTCAGACAAATTTTTTTGAAGTGTAGGAAGTTTGGACTGTCTTTAAATCCGAAGAAATCACATTTTGTTGTTCAGTAAGGTAAGCTTTTGGGACATCTAGTTTCAGCAGATGGTATTAGAATAGATCCTGAAAGAGTTAAGGCTATTTTGAGGATCAATATTCCTAGAAGTAAGAAGGATGTCCAATCATTTATTGGGAAAATAAATTTTTTGAGATGGTTCATTCCAAATTTTGCTGAAACAATCAAACAAATAACATCTATGTTGAGAAAAGATCAGGAGGTGAAATGGATAGCAGAAGCTAGAGCTTCATTTGAGAAGATCAAACAGGCTTTGACAGAAGCCCTAGTGTTGGTAAGCCCTGATTTTTCGAAAGAATTCTTTACTTTCTCTTTTGCATCTCAAGACACTATAGCAACAGTTTTATTGCAGAAGAATTCTGATGGATTAGAGCAGCCTATTGCCTTCTTTAGTAAAACTCTCATAGATTCATAATTAAAATACAGTACACTATAGAAACAAGCATATGCACTAGTTAAAGCCTTGAAGTGTTTCAGAATTTATATTTTGTATTCAAAGATTATTGCTTATGTACCTAATGCTGATATTAAAGAAATTTTGACACAACCGGATAGTGAAGGAAAGAGGGGAAGATGGATTGCTAAGATTATGGAATATGATGTGGAGATAAAACCTACTAAGCTAGTCAAAGGACGGGGTTTGGCTGATTCAAATTGTGAAGCTCTTTGCCTTCATCTAGTGGCAAGTCAACCGACACAGGAGGAGTTACAGATGAAGCAAAATGAAGAACAAATCATGGATAAGTATGCAGAATCAATTTGGTATGCTAATATAGTTCATTTTTTATTACATATGCAATGTCCTGCTCATTTAGATAAAAAATCAGCCAGATCATTAAAGTTGAAAGCGACAAAATAGTGTTTAGTAAATCAGCAGTTGCATTGGAAAGACCTAGGAGGATTATTGTTAAGATGTTTGGAGAAATCATAATCATATTAAGTCATTTCAGAACTGCATGAAGGTGCCTGTGGAGGTCACAAATATTGGAAAGCTACAGCTTACAAAATTCTAAGATCTGGGTATTACTGGACTTCTTTATTTTCAGATGTATATTAGCAGGTCAGAGCTTGTATTCAATGTCAAAAATTTGATGGTAAACAAAAACTTGTATCCTTACCTTTGAAACCTATTGTGGTGAATGCTCCTTTCCAGCAATGGGGATTGGATTTCATAGGTGAAATAAATCCTGCTTCCAGTGGACAACACAAATGGATACTGACAGCTAGTGATTTTTTCACGAAATGGGTGGAAGCCATTCCTACACGGAATGCAATTGATAAGGCCATCATCAACTTTATACAAGAAAACATTTTGAGTAGGTTTGGTTGTCTGAGAAAGTTGTTGACTGATAATGCTCAGGCTTTTCAGTCTAAAGCTATGGTTAGTTTTTGTGAGTAAAATGGAATTATCTTGAAGCATTCTACATCCTATTACCCCAGGGAAATGGATTGGCAAAATCAACCAGCAAAAATATTATTCAGAGTATTAAAAAGTTGCTAAATCAGAACAAGAGATCTTGGGATTCAATGTTGAAGTATGCTCTTTGGGAAGATAGGATAACAACCAAAAAAGCAATAGGTTTGTCTCCTTTTCAGTTGGTATATGGTACTGAAACTGTCTTTCCAATTCAATTAGGTATCCTAGTGATGAATTTTTTTCAAGATAGTTAGGAAGAAGCTAATGATATTCAAATAAGAATTTTCTCATTGATTGAATTGCAGCAGGAATGAGAAGCTTTGGCAGAGAGAGCTCAAGCTTACAGGAAAAATATTAAGGAAATATTTGACAGGAAAGTAAAAGAAGATACTTTTTCTCTTGGAGACATGGTCCTCAGGTGGAATGCTAGAAAGGATCAGAGAGGACATCATGGTAAGTTTGATAATTTATGGTTGGGTCTTTTCATAATCTCAAAATTTTTGGAGAATAATACCTTTGTACTACAGAGTTTGGAAGGTGAAGAATTGTCCAATCCAGTAAATGGACAATTCCTCAAAAAAATTTACAATTATTGAAGGTGAAAGAAATTTCACTCATTGTACATATCGGTGAGAAATAAGACTCCAATTACCCAATGGAAGTTTGCAAAATAACAGGGAAGTTTCAATTTGCTTGCAAAGGCACTAGTCTACAGGTTCTTGAAACCTCATAAGAAGGCTTTCATCCCCAACAGGAGCCAGATGTTAGGACTAAAATTGCACCTAGTCCTTATGTGATTTTTCTCAAATGTTTTGTTCCTTATTTGCTTTTCATTTTACCTTATTTTAAATTTTAATTTTTTTTATTGTCTTTTTATTTTATATGTTACAGTTATTGTTTTAATTTATTTTATCCTTTCTTAGGATTTTACCTAGTGGCTTATTAAGTATTACATTTCCTTATATGGTCTTCAAAATACTTATTTAAATTTGTTCTAATCCCTATATCTAAATTTTAACCTTCATGTTGAGCTTGTTTGCCAAAATTTTCATGTGGAAGCATTCCTACAACGAAGAATCCAAACTGTATACACTAGGGCACTGCGGGAATTTGAAATCATAGAAGAAAGTGACTGTTTGATGGAAAATGATGCTCGTTGCATTTGATGATGCTAGAAGACCTCTAGACACTTGTTCGGTGTATCATGAAACTTGTAAGAACCCATTGTGATTTATCATTGAGGAAATTAGGGATTTGAGTGGCCACAAGTTCTAATTTGGGGGTTATGAATTTCAAAACTGAGGACATGTATTTTGAAACTTCTTGAAGATTTTCACCCCAGATTTATGTTGAGATATTGTAACTTCTAAGAATATTATATTTGTACTTTATTATTCCGGAGATGTTTCATTCCTCCGTGAAGATCTTATTGTATATCCAGAGATGTTTATTCGTCCGTCGGATTGTGGTAACTTGGGTTATTAGACTTCCCTAGTGGGGGCAGCCCTATATGTGCTATGTGGGTTAAAGGGTTATTAGACCACCCTAGAGGGCTCGTCCCAGTCAGTTGTAGTGGGGTGTTTAACCCAGTAATTAAGTTGGGGCCGACCTAGCTTGTGTAAAAGTCAGTCGGGGAACAAGTATACGTAGAGGAGGATGTTCCTCACTTAACTCACTCATTCAATCACTTGTGAGTGGCGCACTTGTGTGAGAGAGGTCTGCTATGGAGGAGGAGGAGCTCATGTCTTTGGTTTACATCTTTGTATTTTCTGATCATCTATTTTGAGGAATCTTTGTTGGGTTTTCTACCCCATGAGGGTTTCCCAGGATAAATCTGTGTCTCTTGTGTTTATGTTGTGCTTGTTGTTTCTTCAGTGATCCTGTATATGCTATTGTTGTGAAAAGAAATGACATGCTGATATTTTCTATCTTATCATATTGAATCTTAACATGGTATCAGAGCTAACCTGAAGGAAGGCAATGTATGGCACTTACGACACTTGCTTCACTTGCGACAATTTGAGGGTTTGGGTTTTATATAGCAAAAAACAGTGATCGTGGAACTTTCACTATAAATACATTTTTGCAAAGGTTCAGGATCTGCAACGTTTACAGGGCGTATATAACATTCCCATGTACCTTGTGTCCAAAGGACACCATCATATTCGTTGTACTTTGTGAGTTATGATCAATACAAGTTAGGGTTTCTGCCTCTTCCAGATCTCAGTCATAATCAGGTGACCTAGGAAAAAAGGTCATAACTTGGGATAGGAATATCCAAATGAAATTTAGTAAAATGTGACATCTAGTACACAAACTATACTATCTCAGGAAATGTTTTCAGAGGCCGAAGTTGAACCAGTGACACATGGAACGTCGTACAAGTTCGCTCTCCTATTTTATCCCATAAACAGGTCATGTTGCAACACTTGGCATAACTCTCTTTAAGAAAATCCAATTGAGGTCAGAACTATCGGGATGGAAAGATGACAGGTTAGGAAACCATAGAAAAAATGTTTAGACCCTGAGGATCGAAAAGTTTGGAGTTACAGCAAAAATAATCAGGTACATATTTCTGTCAAAACATAATTATTTTTGGAGCACCTTCATTCATGGCTTCCGGAATTTAGGGTTTCGGAGAAAGTTAGAATATTTGGAATCGGAGTCCACGGCTGAATGCTACTCAAGAAAATCAAAATTTAGAGACCAAGATCGAATTTTTTGGTTGGGTAGAAGACCGGGCTTGATCAAACCCCAGTTCGGGATTTTGATCGGAAAGAGGGAGAATTAGGGCTTCTGCAAAAGTAGGAATTTTTTAAGTCCGTGACCACGGCTGGAAGCTCCTCAGAAAAATAATATTTTAGAGCCTTGGATTGAACCTTTTGATTAGACAGAAAGGTGGGATCCATCAAACCCTAGTTCGGGATCCTGTTCAGAAGATCCAGAAGTTTCAAAGGCAATTTTTGAGGGGTCAAATTTTGGAGATTTCAAAATTGAAGTATGCAAATTTGATCAGCTCAACAAGACACATCCTTCCATACATTCAGAAGTGTGGAAGTCAAAGTTTGAATTCTTAGGGTTTCTATGACAAACCCTAATCGAGCCCCAGATCCAGTTTCAGGGGGAGTTGAGGCTAAGGCCTTACATAAGAAGACTACAAGAATTTCCTGACAGGTATGACTTGAGGAAATACAGGTATGTCTTGAAATCTAATTCTTGATTAAGTTCATAATATGTTTGTCTTCATATTATTTAGGTTAGTACAATCTTGATTAATGATAGAATTGTCTTATCATCCTAGTAAAAGTATGAATGCATGATAGAAGACATTCATTGATTAGGGCTATATGATTGTACTAATGCACTGTGGTGTTGTATGAGGTTGATGTTGTCTGCTAACAAGATATAGGTACATCACGAAACACAAATCAAGTTCCATGACCATGACGACATGAAGAAAAAGACTCATCCATAATATTTGATCACATAGAAGGTCTACTTACAAGGTATGTATGAATTTGTTCTATTATGCTTAACCTATGAGATATGCAGATTCTAGCACATGATCTCTAAATCATTGAAGAGAACAAAGAAGATATTGTTTAGGTATACTAATCCAGGTATGTTTTCCTATATCAAGTTAGAATCTTACCTTGTGTTAGGATCCCTTATATAAGTATACTTGGTATGATTGGTTATGCCTATTCATAAAGTTAGAAATGTAAGTAATCAAGGGTTTATGCATATTATCTCTCTGATCTTGATTGATGATTTAACTAACTAGAAGAGTCCTATGATCAAATAAGAATATGCATGAGTAAAAGAAGACTTCTTTGAAAACTTGAATACTAATGTTTATTATCTATGATCATGACTATACATATTCAAGATTATTTAGAATTATAATGTTTTGATAATATTGAGATTATACTAATGAATGTATGCTTGTGTATGAGATCATGGGGATGACACTAGTGCACACTTGAGCATGCACAGTGGTACAGAATGAATAGAAGTTCAAAAGTCATATAGAAGATCAAGCGGGAGGAAACCACACAAACATAAATGATAAGTATTTGAGTTGTTATTTGAAATAGTAAATGATATTGCTTGTAATAGTTGTATGCATATTTGTATTCCTAGAATATATCATGTTGAGTGTAAACATTCATGTAACATTGAACAGTATACTACTAACATGCATATGATTGGTAAGTTGGACAAACATTCCATTGTTGCTTGTCTAGAATGAAACCTCTTTGCTGACATGGTGAGAGCTGTGCACACTCTCGATAGTATGTTCTGGTAGAGATGGAAGGCATCTAGATAGCCACTGTATGCATACAGGATATGGAAAAGTGTTTTGCCAAAGTATTGGTCAAGATAGTTGCATAACTATGTAAATGATATCTGTATGCATAATAGGTTATCATGTCAACATGATTTGATGATTATGAAGCATTACTAATCATGTACTTAATTTTGATTTGTAGGAAAGATCATGAAGAATGATGAACACCAAACAAGTGATGGATATTCAACAAAAGGATTTACAAATCAAACATAATATAGAAGGCTCGTGGCTAGAAGATTCTCTTAGAAAGAGGAAGAGAATCATGATGAGATGTTTGCTCCAAGTGGCTAGATAAGACCATTATCTTAATGATGTAATTGAAGAAGAAGTGCGAATCAAGGATTCAATTGAAGAAATCTCTGTACGGGTACCTAGGATCGATAGTCAATTGATGAGCTTAATGATCACAATGGGTGATGTGGATCTCAACCTTTGCTACAAGGTTGAATATGGTTTCTATACATAGATGACATGGATGCAAGACGGAACTCACCACAGAGTTCGAATGATATTGAGACTCATATTAGTAGATCCCTTTGACAAGAGATGGCACAGATAGATATGCAGAAGATCACTCAAATGCAGAGTGTGAATGATGTTTAGTCACAAAGGGATAGATATGCAGAAGATCACTCAAATGCAGAGTGTGAATGATGTTCAGTCACAAAGGGAGAATTGACAGTTTCTTGATAAGCTTGGCCTTTACCAAAAGTAAAGCTGATCCATTACGAATGATGAACCTATCATACTATTACTGTATGTGGATGATCTATTTTTACAAACAGATCATGAAAAGAAAGAAGAAGATGGCTGCAGAAATGAAAATGAAAGATCTCAGATTGATGCATTACTTCCTAGGTTTGGAAGTATGCAAGGCTTAGAAGGAATATTTCTCAACCAAGGAAAGTATGCAGTGAAAATCTTAAGAAGAATTGATATGTTCAAATGTACAACCATGGCCACTCTCATGGGTTCCGACTTGAAGTTGTTAGTTGATGACTCCTCAGAGTTAGTTGATGTGACTCTCTACAGACATATTATTGGGTCGCTGATGTATCTGACGAATACCAGGCCAGATATATGCCTTTTTGTGAACACCTTGAGTCAGTATCTAGTGGAAACTAGATGTGTTCACCTGATAGTTGCAAAGCATGTGATGAGGTACCTAAAGAATACAATAGACTTTGATCTATGTTATCTTGGAGATCATGACTTCAGATGGCTACACAGATGTTGATTGGTCAGAAAGTGTATTAGACAGGAAGAGCACATCGAGAGGATGTTATTGTCTAGGATCAGCCATGATCTCGTGGTTTAGCAGGAAGCAGTCTAGTGTGGCCCTCAACACAAGCGGAATATATGGCTGCTTGCTCTGCTAGTTATGAAGCGATATGGCTTCAGGATTATTTGACTTAGAGATAGACCCAACTGTGATCCTATGTGACAAACAGAGTTGTAGTAAGGCGACAGAGAATCCAGTGTTCCATGATAAGTCAAAGCACATAGAGATCTGACATTTCTATATACAAGATATGGTACAAAAAGGAACTATAAAGTTTGAATTTGTAACAAGTTGCCGATGTACTAACCAAACCTCTACCTCAAGTAAAGTTTGAGTATTTCCAAGACAAGATTGGTAGGACCCTCCTCAAAAGGGGGAGTAATGTAGATCGAGATGATGATCTAGATCCTGTAGATCGAGATGATGATCCAGATGTTGTAGATCGAGATGATGATCCAGATGCTGTAGATCGAGATGATGATGTATATGTTGTAGATCAATATGACATGATGACGATGTTGATGATCGTATGATGACGATGCTGATGATCGTATGATGACGATGTTGATGATTGTGTGACGACGATGCTGTTAATCGTGAGGATCCAGATGATGATATTGTTGTAGATGTTCAAGTGCTGCAAGAAGATTAGGTACTGAAGATGTTGATGTTCCAGTATTGAATATCTTGAAGATATTCCTGTAACTGATTGAGTTACAGATGATGTTGAGAAAGCTTCCAATGATTTATAGATGTATCATGTATGATGTTGATGACTCTTTGCTCCTATAGATGTTGTTATAATATCCTTCTCGTTAAGGGGGAGTGTTGAGATATTGTAACTTCTAAGAATATTATATTTGTACTTTATTATTCAGGAGATGTTTCATTCCTCCGTGAAGATCTTATTGTATATCCGGAGATGTTTATTCCTCCGTCGGATTGTAGTAACTTGGGTTATTAGACTTCCCTAGTGGGGGTCGGCCCTATATGTGCTATGTGGGTCAAAGGGTTATTAGACCACCCTAGAGGGGTCGGCCCAGTCAGTTGTAGTGGGGTGTTTAACCCAGTAATTAAGTTGGGGCCGACCTAGCTTGTGTAAAAGTCAATCAAGGAACAAGTATAAGTAGAGGAGGATGTTCCTCACTTAACTCACTCATTCATTCACTTGTGAGTGGCGCACTTATGTGAGAGAGGTCTGCTATGGAGGAGGAGGAGCTCATGTCTTTGGTTTACATCTTTGTATTTGCTGATCATCTATTTTGAGGAAGCTTTGCTGGGTTTTCTACCCCATGAGGGTTTCCTAGGATAAATCTATGTCTCTTGTGTTTATGCTGTGCTTGTTGTTTCTTCAGTGATCCTGTATATGCTATTGTTGTGAAATGAAATGCAATGCTGATATTTTATGTCTTATCATATTGAATCTTAACAATTTATTTCCAAGAAAGTAAATTGGCAAAGTTGTAGTTAAGATATGGGTAAGAGTGGAAAAATAAACAGGTTCGAGCCTATAGACACAAGTTGGGCCATGAAGTTTCCGGAGTGTGCAACATTGTTTAGGGAAGTAGGGTGGTTCTGTTTCTTTGGGAAGATCACAAGTTTCAATGTTGAAGTTTCACATTTCTTTGCTCAGAATCTCACCAGTAATGCTATTAAGTTTAATACTCTTAAGTTTGAGCTCACAAAAATTTTAGTTGTTGAAGCCACCGGTGCCACCATGGATGGAGAATCGTAGTTTAAGAACACTCCTTTTGATTTTAACCCTAATAATTTCTTGTTACCAGGTAACAAAACCCTAGATTGGAGCAAAGGGGTTCACTTAACAAATTTTAAGCTAGAATGGAGAGAGGCAATTTGAATTGTACACAGTTATATTACATGTGATGGCAAGTTCGTGTCAGTGTTTAAGTATCATGTTAGGTTTTTGCTGCACCTGAACCAACAATCCAGGATGAATTTGCCATTCTTTTTACTGAAAAGCCTCCAAAAAATGTTGAATAGAATTAAAGGACATTCTGATCATACAAAACAGCCATTGTTTCATCATGGATTGATAAAATTGGTCGTTTTAACAGTCTTACAGAGGGAAGATAGAAGCTAGGATCATTTTCTATTTTGGTCAAGGTTTGCTGCCGAAAAGGGTGAGCATGTAAAGAAGATTTTTCCCAATAAACAATCTGGTTTTATTAAGAAATTCAAAAGGGATGTGCCTAAAAACTTAGTACAAGATAGCTCTCAGAAAACTAATTCACAAAATTAATCCAGAAACCTTGATAATGAAGAGCAGGAGAACGCGTTTGAAAATGAGCAAGAGCACATTTTGGAAGATGAAGTAATGGAAAAGATAGTTGGTTCTAATCATGAAGAAGATGTAAGTTTAATAGAGCAGAAGCAGAGTGCTATACCTACAAAAGAAAACTTAACCATAATATCTCGTGAAGCCAATACAAAGGATAAGATTTTGCAAGCTCCAGATTTTAAAGCAGATGTAAATTCTCTCATGCAGCTGGAAAGACCAAGATGGAGGCCTAAGACAAGAGCTGCAAATAAACTCAAAATGAACATGAGGAGAATCTTGGACCCTAAGCTGGAAAAGGAGAATATCACTGTTATTCAAGACTCTTCAAGTGATGAAGATAAGGAAAGAAAGGAGGAATTGAAGCCACATCAAGGTTAGATGGGAAAAGAAGAGGATTACCCAATGTCACTAGAACCAGTTCAAGAATGCCATGGAGTTTTAGAAGAGGAAGCCGCTCCCATTATGGAACAAGGTATAACTTCAGGTGTCTCATTTGCAGAAACAACAGTAAAGAATAGGCAGGAAGAAGATTTAATTTCTAGAAAGATGGATATTTCATGGTCATCAGACCAGGATTTGACATTGCCTAGAGAGGTGCATATGGATTATGAAGTTGAAAATCTCAGGAAAGTTGTCCAACAACATAAGTCACAAATACAATTCCTAAATGAATCCAATGACAGTCTTGTGACAACAAATAAGAGATTAATGGAAGACCTGGAAGATATCAATGCACATTATCAAGAGTTAATAGCAGTGGCAAAAAAAACGCTAAGAAGAAAGATGGAAGTAGAGAATCAAGATAAAGATCTAACCAAGCAAATTCAGGATTTAAACAAGCAAAATAAAGTGTTGTCAAGCAGAGTTAAAATCTTGGAGACATAGCAAGTTTGAGACAAGAAGAAATCTCATGCATTGGAAGGGATAGCCATGTTAGCAGAAGCTGCTAAGCAGTGAAGACCACCTAATGTCCAGTTGTTCAAGTATTTCATTTTGTTATCATGTACATAGTTTTTAGTAGTATATTGTCTTTAAAGATTCGAAGTTAGCATATAACTACTTAATGTAACTGCCTTGAAACTAAACCTAAAAGTAGTTATGAAACTACCATATTTTGTAAATGATAAAAGGAGGAAAATTTAGACCAGCGAAGGTTGGCATTTTGTTCGAGAAGAGCTATAAGGCTAAATGCATTGATGTATATTCAAACTGATGCTTATTACTCTCATATAAGTTCTTTTGAATACCGAGACTAATTTGAATACATATATAAGCCACTATTATCTCTTTACTGATTTTGTTTAAGTCCAGTTTGATCACTCAGCTTATAATTTCATTTCTTGATTAAAGTTTTATTCATGTGAATGATTATGAGTTGTGGACAAAACCAGTGCTTTGCTTATGAATGTTTATGGTTTATGTCGGTCTTTTATATATTTATATCTCAGTTATTCAAATTTGTTTCATGATTTAGTGTTTGTATTAGTTTGATGATTAATTTCCTTCTTGTGGGTGAAACCTTCAAACCAAAAATTACAAAAACAAAATTCATTTTCTTTTAGTTGTTTTGAGATTGTACTAGCTTGTTCCCTTTGTAGTGTAGGGAAAATTTCTAGCACAAACAGCTGCAAATCCTTCCAAAGGACCAGGAAGAATTTACAATTACAAAGAGATGTTCGACCTCATCCAGTGCAGAGTAACATAAGCAACAAAAACTTGGCCCACAGAAACCACGTTTGTTGAGGTTTTTCCAAGTGACAATCTTGCTCTGCAGAACAAGCCACATAAAAAATCGAATCTTCAGGGGGCATTTAAACCTCCATAGACAATTTTTCCACCATAATGGAGCAACCGCATCTTTCGACTCCTTCACACAGTTATAAGAAAGACTCACAATAACCATGCCTCTATACTTGTTGAATCACCAAATTAATTTATCCTCCTCCTGTGAGAGAGTAATTCCAGCTTGAGATCAGGTGGAAGCATACCCATTCTATTCAGTGCGAAGACCCGGCTCCAACAATAAATATGACGCATCTTGCCAATAAGTAAATACATCTGTAGCAGAGCGGGCAACTTGTTTCAAAACATATATATTTCTACGGTGAAGTGCACATACACGTTCCAAAGAAAGTATGAAAGCAGGGCCGATCCTTGCAATAGGGTCAATGCCCACAAATATTTGTGTACCTCTACCAAAATTCCAACCAATGGATTGGTTAATAATAGGGTAAGATTTCAAAAAACTCCGCCATAGATAAGAACCATGCAAATCCTTCTTTCCATTTCTTTACCAAAACACAGGAGATAATCTGCGAATATATTTTACACGCACCACCTTTCCTCATAAACCAACATAAAAAAGACTACGCCACAGAGGCTTTGCAAACAAAGATAAATTAAAAGCACATAGATCTTTTATGGTGCCCCACCCATTTAGATGTTTTGTCCAGGTAATATCATCCCAAGAGACAAGATGGAAGTTGGAGTTTCTGCCATTACTTGCCCAAAGTAACTACGAGAAAAGATTTCTAAGGGCAGTGATCACCGAATGAGGAACCAGAAAAAGTGAGAACCAAAAGACCGAGATGCTCTATAAGACAGAGCATAGCAAAGTAAGATGACCTCCCAAAGATAAATACTTGAACGCCCAAATATTGATCCTTCGTTGAACCTTCTTAATGAGCCACTTCCAATATGCAATAGTATAACCACAGGGCTTCAAATAATAACCTAGGTATTTAAAACCATCACCGATGACTTTCATCTGATAGGGTAAAAGAAAATTGATCTGAGTCTTCAAGGTATGATCTTGGCATTGATAATGAAAGGAAGACTTTCCGAGACTCATCTCCATACCAGCAAAATCACATAAAGTGAAGATAATATCTTTCAAATGACCCCATTATGCCAAAATACCCCTCCCAAATAAGAGAACATCGTCAACGAATAAAAGATGGGTGATTGTAATAGTACCTTCCACCTTAATACCTTTTGTATGGCCTCCTTTTCTAGCTTCATTGATCAATAGACTTAAACCTTCAATAACCATAATAAAGAGATAGGGTGAAAAAGGACATCCCTTCCTAATTCCCCTGTTCCCTCGGAAATTTGGAGACGACGAACCATTGATGAGAACATCAAAGTTTGCAGAAGACACACATGAAATAATCCAATCAACAAGATCCACCGTTAGACCAATTTGTAAAAGGATAAATCTTAAATATGTCCAATCTAGCTTGTCATAAGCTTTGACAAGATCCATCTTCAAAATGAAAGCATCCAATTTTTTCTACTTGATTGAGTGTATTCTCTCTTAAGCAATTCCCACCGTGTCCAGTAATAGACAATTATGAAGAAAGACGAACTGTTCGGCAAAAATATGACATTCAAGAAAAGGCTTCAAACATTCAGCAATAACCTTGGTAATGACTTTGTACAAAAGGTTACAAAGAGAGATAGGTCGGTAGTCACCGAAACTAGTTAGTCTGTCAGTATTCAGGATGAGAGAGATATAGGTGGAGTTCAATACACCCAAAACATGTGCCTTCTATCTAGAATCCTCAATAGCCACAGTAATATCATTTCCAAAAAGGCTAAAAAAATGTAGAAAGAATTCTACAGTCCATCCGTCTGGTCCCAGACTTTTATCCTTTGAAAAAAGTTTCAGTGTCTTCAATACCTATGCTTCAGTAATGGGACCACCAATAGTGTGGCAAACATCTTCATCAAAAAAGCGTGGAAAGAGTTTTAAAATATTCAATTGGCTTTCCAGGTTATTCCTTTCTTTAGCCTTGTAAATATCCTTGTAAATATCCTTGAAATACTTAAATGCTTCCACCTTTAGCTGTGACTGATCACAAATGACATTCCCCTGCTCATCTTCTAATTCCCAAATAGAATTAATCAACCTCCTTTGCTTAGCATACCGATGGAAGAACTTTCTATTATTGTCTCCAACCTTTATCCAAACAGGCTGACTCTTTTGTCTCCGGGTTTCTTCTAACTGCTAAAGAATTTTTCTTTTTTCACTCTCCCAGGCTACCAATTTACCAAGTCTCTGCTGATCAAACAATTGGTCATCCACCGAGAGGGAAATAACTTGAATATCATGATCAATCACCTTGAGAATATTGGTATTCTCCCTTTTTTAATCCCTTTCCCAGGTAATGACCTCTTTTCGGAGCCGATCAAATCTCTTCAATAAACAAAGTAGAGGAGAACCATGAAAAGTATTTGAGTTTTCCTCCCACCAAACCTTCACCAAATCACAAAATATATGATCTTCTAACCAGATAGGATTGAATTTGAAGGGGTATAGAGATAAATTGTTGTCAAAATCCAACTGTAAAGAAATAACTTTGTGGTTAGAGAAGCCCACCGAGTAGGCTCGGGATCGATACCTTCCAACAATATCACAAAGATCTTCTTCCATGAAGAAATGATCAAGTCTTTTGGCTATGCCTTCTTTCCCACACCTACCATTAGACCAAGTACGTACAAGAACACCAGGAACAATTTCAATCATCTTGGCTTCGTCGAAAATGGTAGTAAACAGATCAACAAGAGGATACAACACTTTAACGACACCCTAGGTTTCTTCGAGAGAAAGCATAAAATTGAAATCACCAGCCAAAATAAGCTCTGAGTCTTGAAGAATACCCCCAATCCTCAAACGATCCCAAAACATCTTCCTATTCTAATATGGTGCATATATGTTTAGAATACTAATAACCCTGGAGAGACCCATCAAATTCCCCTCCACCAAAATGCCTGCAAAAGTATGAAAAGCCTTCAGATCAACAACATTAGGGTTCTAGGAAGTTAAAGTGCCCCCCGAGATCTCCAAGGAATCCAAGGCACAAACCTTCCAGCTCGGTTTGATACGGAGAAAGAACTTCATAAAATCCTTAGCACATAACATAGTTTCCTGAAGTAGTATTATTGTGGGTTTGAACTTGTCCAAAAAATGTTTCAACGCAACTCGTTTCGGGTGACTGCAAATCCCTCTAACATTAAAGGAAGAAATAATCATGGGAGAACACACTCGAGGGCCTCTGAATATCTAAGGGATGAAAAAGAGTGAGGATAAGAAATATAAATTCTATGTAGGCCTTTCTCAAATAACGAAGTCACTTTGGGGTTACTGCAAACATGAGGAATATCAGGGACAAACCCTTTCCCTCGCTTAGGATTTCTAGCCTTCCGTATGGTCACATTCCCATTCATAATCGATGATATGGGTATGACATCCGGAGAGACCGAATCCTGAGAAGAAAAATTAGGTAGAGGGAGTCTCACCCCCGAAGGTAACACGAGAGGCCTGGAATCAAGTTCCGAAAGAGAAGAAGGGGATAACTCAATACCCAGGGTATTTAAATCCGGTGTCTCCTGCTGAACCAAGGGCGAGTGCATCGGAGGGGTTACAGATGAAGCAAACATGGGACACCGGAGAGCACCAATAGAAATACCCCCCCACTATGGCTAAAGCTCGACAACGATAGGGTATGCAAAAGGAAATGGTATATTGTATTTGATATCCTTTTACTTGCTATTAGTTTAGCGTTGATTAATTTAATTTTGCAATTTATCTTAACTTTTAATTTAATTTTGCAATTTATCCTAACTTTTACATTGCATAATGAAATTTTTATTTTTCCTCAATTTTAAATATCTAACATGTGATTGGCTAATCCAATTGAAGTCTTATTTCTCAGCGGACGACGAGCTTATTGGGAAGAAGAAATATTTTTAATGCTATTTAACTCATTCAGTGCACGTGGTGTCTTTCCAGCACCAACACCACCTTCATCCTTCACTGCATTCATCGCCTTCACCCTGTTTCCTATGTGTTCTCACCTCTTTCACCCACTTTCCTATTGCATTACAGGGACACTTCAAGGATATCTACTAGCTATGATAGAATTGATGGAGTAGAAGCAGTGAATAGTGTGGGAGAAATGCCTAGAAAACTACTCCATGATTCTTTCATTAACAAAATATAGATTTATACATATTTCAAACTTTCTCGAGACATCTAGAAAGATCGGGATGGCTTCTTAGAGAAGCTTCTGAGATGGATTTTAATGCCAGCTACCAACAAGCATGGCAACCCATCTTGCATAAATGCATATGAGCCGGACACATTCACAGACTGATTCGGGTGGTTTCCAAAGTTATACGTGGCTGTTGGAATTAATTTCAAACACTCCCCCTTAATTTCAATAGCCACAATTACAACTACACAACTTACAAAAAAAATCATGGCCTGCTAGTCTAAAGTCTCAGCTAGGCAACTTACATATAGTTACAATAAAAACACTTCAAAGTTTCTTCAATGTTGTTGCTGGTTCATGGTCTTCGTCATCACACTACTCTCATGTCTTAGAGAGTCTTACGAGGGTTCTACTGCTGCAGAGGCTTTCTCAACTTCATATTGAAGGCGGAGGCTCACTCTACTCTCTTCCTTCCCTGCAGGTGGCAGACTTCAGCAAACCACACATCAATGGCGGAGGATCACACAAAGATCACAAGGCTACAGCCTTCAACAAACAACATTCATTCTTGAACAACAAACAACATGAAACTCATCCATCATCCAATAGTGGCTTCATCCAACATCATCATTTCAGAAGAAAAAATAACTTCAAGCTACTACGCCATACAACATTGCTACAACATATGTAAAACAACAAAAAAATCATACAAAAATTCACATTTTCTTCTTCTTTTTTATGTTGCATGGAAGCTTTAGCTTCAATACTTTAGCTCTTACAATTCTAAGTCTGTAATCAAAACCTGCACAAACACACAGAGCTAAAACTTTAAAAAAAATAGGAATTTCTTCATTTTTCTGCTTTCTAGCAGCTTGCACTGCTGCACTTGCAACCTCTAGGGTTGCATTCTTCTCATATTCAACTGCTACAAGAGGGGTTTCAATAGACATAGGATTTTCCATCCATTTCTCAATAAATCTCAGCTCAGCTTCATAAACATCAAGCTCATCATCTTTTCCTTCCATGATGCTCTTCAATATACGCAGCTACAGCTGCCAGCTACTCTGAGCTTCTGCTCAACTCAAGGCTTCAACCTTCACAAATTCCATCCGCAGCTTCATAACACTCTTGCATAAGCACACGGGATAACCATGAGTCAACTCAACCATTAAACCATGGGAGCGGACAACCACTAAAGCAAGGAAGGATGTCTTCCCTTCGCCGGCCTTCCTCAAGATGCAACAAACAACATCTGCCAAGCTACCATGTAATATGGCTATGGACCTTTATCTATTACAAGTTACTCAATAACCAATAGCACCGACATATATTTTACCACACGAGCTTGGTGGACAAACAAAGATAACAGTGAGAGAAGGTAGCCCTTCAATTCGCAGGAGCACACGCTCAACCAATGACAGAGCCTCTATCTTTGAGCAATGACAACTCCTATTTTTTTTACTTGGGAAAAGGGTTTTTGACACCTATAATCATGGTGAAGAGCATAGAACAAAACAACACGATAAATTCAGTCACTCAAATGAAGCTACTGCTCACACAGAGATAGAGCTACGGCTCTATATTTTCTTGTGCATGAAAGGATCTGCAGGCTATCTCCAACAATCATTTCGCTGTCCTCACAACTTCCTTCACTCTATTTTCTTCCCTTTGTAGAACTAGGCTCATCTTCTAGCACGGGCTACGCCCCATTAATTCATTTTCCTCCTGCACATAGCTACTAGCTCACATAGCTCAAGATATGACCCATCTTCATATCCCTCACAAAATGTAGTTGTATGGTTCACAATGGCTGCTATGCCAGCACCACCACATCACTCGAGAAGACTCAATGCGCAGGGGGATACGAGCTTACAAGCTCTGATATTTCTTACACGTGGGAGTTGTTGAATATTGTAACTTCTAAGAATATTATAATTGTACATTATTTATTCCGGAGATGTTTCATTCCTCCGAGGTAATCCTACTATGTATCTGGAGATGTTTATTCCTCCAGGGTTTGATATTAACTAGGGTTATTAGACCCACCATGTGTGGGTCGGCCCTGTAGTTATATTTTAGGGGTTATTAGACTTCTCCAGGTGAGGTCGGCCCCAACAGGTCTTTTAGTCAGTTGAGAGTCAAGTATAAATAGAGGAGGTGAACTCCTCATTAGATCACTCACTCACTTTTGGAAGAGTGCGCACTTGTCTGGGAGATCAGCTAAGGAGACAAAGGAAGGAGGAGCACATCTTGTATTTTGGTTGATCATCTTATTGAGGAAAGCTTTGCTGGGTTTTCTACCCCATGAGGGTTTCCCAGGATATATTGTGTGTCTATCTTGTGATTATGCTTCTTTCAGTGATCTTGTTTGGTTATTTGGTTTAAACTTAACATGGTATCAGAGCTAGACTGAATAGGACATCTTTCACAAGGTAAGATTATCTCTCTCTCTCTCTTTGGTGAAGTTAGGGTTTCAGCCCAAAGTTGGTATTATTGATTTTTGGTTGCATGGCTGGATAGCCCTCCTCAATACCTTTCTTTTAAGCCCTAGATCGAACTTTTTGGTTGGGTAGAACTCCGGGAATTGCAAACCCTAATTCTACCAAAAGTGCGATACGTCAGATTTTGGTTTCAGAAAAAAGTTGGAATTTTTTATTTCTGATTACATGGTTGGATAGCCCTTATCAAGAGCATTCTTTTAAGCTATAGATCGAACTTTTTGGTTAAGTAGAACTCCGGGAAAGTCAAACCCTAATTCTACCAAAAGTGCGATAAAAATCTGTTTTAGTTTCCGGAAAAGTGAAAAGTAACTTTCCAAATAAGTCTAATCTGTCTCTTGGACTCCCCCAAGAGAAGATGGCTCCAAATACTAAGCTTGAAGACAAGCTAGAAGGCATAGAGAATTTCCGGGCATGGAAATACAGAATTGGTCTCATTCTTGAAGAGAATGATCTTGCTCAGCTTATCAAGGAAGAAGTTGCAGAACCAGAAGGAGATGAAGCCAAAGAGAAACATAGGAAAGATTTGATTAGGGCAAAGAGAATCATAGCTGATTCCATCAAAGACCACTTGATTCCCCAAGTGGCCTCCAAGAAGACTCCAAAGGAAATGTATGATGCCCTAGGAAGAATGTATGAAGGGAAGAACATCAATAGGAAGATGAATCTGAGGTCTAAATTGAAGAGCACCAAGATGCACAAAGGAGAATCCATTCAAGACTACTTCTCAAGGGTTTCACAAATCAAGGAACAACTAGATGCAATTGGTGATACCCTTGATGAGGATGAACTTGTGATGACTGCCCTCAATGGTCTCACTAGATCTTGGGAGTCATTTATACAAACCATGTGTGCCAGGAAAGAGAGCATGAAGTTTGATGTAGTATGGGAGGATTGTGTTCAAGAAGAAGCTATGGTTGCAAATAGAGAAGCCCTTCTCAAAGAGGATGACCAAGCCTTAGCCACTCATACCAAAAGAAGAAGAATGAGTCATTTCAAGAGAGTTGACCACAAAGGATCTCAACACTTCTCTAGATCTAACAAGAGAAGAGGACCCAATTCAGCAAGAGATTTTTCTACGGTAGAATGCTACAGTTGTCATAAATTGGGACACATCTCCAGATTTTGTCCTTCTCAAAAGAAGAAAGTCTTCCACAAAAGACATCATGCACATATGGCAGAAAATGAAAGTGAAGAAGAAGAAGAGGAAGAAGATGAAGAAGAAGAAGAGGTAGAGGTAAAACCCAAAAGGAAAATATGTAAGGTGAAGAAAGAAGATCCAAAAGAATATGTTCTATTCTCTGCACTCTCTGGATCTGTATCTCCTGGAGAAGATACATGGCTCATTGATAGTGGTGCTTCCAAGCACATGACAGGTCAAAGGAAGACCTTCTCAAATCTTGAAGAAAAGTCTTCTTCACAGAAAGTATCTCTAGGAGATGACTACCAATATCCTATCAAAGGAATTGGTGAAGCTAGCTATAAGCTAGATTCTGGAACACCCTTGAAGATAAAAGACATCTTATATGTCCCAGGTTTAAAGAAGAAGCTTCTCTCCATTTCAGCTCTAGATAAGAAAGGCTTCAGAGTAGCCTTCATAGATGGACAAGTACTCATGTGGTCCAAAGGGAAGACAATTAAAGATGCAGTTGTTATCGGTGAAGAAGAAGGAGGTCTCTATAAACTCAAGGGTCATCCAGAAGCTGCCCTTGCACATGAGATCTCTAGCCCCAGTGAGCTATGGCATAGAAGATTAGCCCACATCAACTTTAAAGCCTTACCCTATGTAAGCAAGGTAGTCATAGGATTACCAGATTTAAAAGCTGATCATGATGGCTCATGTAAAGGATGTAAGAAAGGGAAAAATATCAAGAACCCCTTTCCAAAGAGTGAAACAAAGACTAAGAACATTTTAGAGCTTATACACTCAGATGTATGTGGTCCAATGCCCACCACTTCCTTAAGTGGGTTTGAATACTATCTTTCATTCATAGATGACTATTCAAGAAAAACTTGGATATACTTCCTAAAAGGGAAGAATGAAGTCTTTGGAAAATTCAAAGAGTTCAAGGCTCTAATAGAAAATCTATCAGACAAGAAAATCAAAACTCTCAGAACAGATAATGGCGGAGAATTCACCTCAAAGGAATTTGAGGACTTTTGCAAAGAAGCTGGAATTAAAAGGGAACTAACTACTCCCTACAATCCCCAACAGAATGGGGTGGCTGAAAGGAAAAATAGAACAATCATGGAAGCTGTGAAGACCATGATACATGACCAAGATCTTCCCATGTACTTATGGGCTGAAGCAGCCAAGACAACAGTTTATGTGCAAAATAGATTATCTCACAGTGCTCTTGAATTCAAAACTCCAGAAGAAGTGTTTACAGGTAAGAAGCCTGAGGTAAGTCATCTTAAAATATTTGGGTGTCCTGTGTATATCCACATTCCAAAAGAAAAGAGAACCAAGTTGGATCCCTCAGGTAAGAAGGGAATGTTTGTTGGTTATTGTGAAACTTCCAAAGCCTTCAGAATCTACATACCAGGTTTCCATCATATAGAAATAAGTAGAGATGTAACCTTTGATGAGGAAGCAGCTCTCAAGAAATCCAGAAAGTGTCAACTTGAAGAAGTTTATGAAGAAGATTCATCACCCAGAAATTCAGAGACTGTTCACATCCCTGAAGAAGCTACACCAGAGGATCATGACATGCTGGAACCTCAAGAACCCCCTGTTGCAGAACTATCCAGGAAAAGAAGACCAGCATGGGCTAGAGATATTATTCAAGGAGCTGAAAGATATGGAGCTCCTGAAGGCTCCACTAGAGAAAGAAAGAAACCAAAGCTAGTATCCAACTATATGGCCTTAATGTGTTACCTTGTGGATCAACTACCTACTAGCTATGAAGAGGCAGCTCAGAAGAAAGAATGGGTAGAAGCAATGACAGAAGAATATCAGTCAATAATGAAAAATGATGTTTGGGATATAGTTCCCAAGCCAAAAGATAAAAGTGTGGTTTCTTCCAAATGGATCTTCAAAATAAAACATGCCGCAGATGGAAGCATTGAAAAATACAAAGCAAGATTTGTAGCCAGAGGATTCTCTCAGAAGGAGGGAATTGACTACGAAGAAACATTTGCACCAGTTGCCAGGTATACTTCAATTAGGACTATTATGGCTCTTGCATCCATGATGAAGTGGAAATTACACCAAATGGATGTTAAGACAGCTTTTCTGAATGGAGTAATTGAAGAAGAAGTATACATAGAGCAACCTCAAGGGTTTGAGGTTAATGATGGAAGAACTCATGTATGCAAATTAAAGAAGGCATTATATGGTTTAAAACAAGCTCCAAGGGCTTGGTACGGAAGGATTGACAATTTCTTAACTAGCATGGGCTTTACCAAAAGTAAAGCTGACCCAAATCTTTATCTCAAGGTGATGGATGATGAACCAGTTATATTGCTGTTGTATGTAGATGATCTTTTCCTAACTGGAGATGAGAAACAGATTATTGAAAGCAAGAAGAAGCTTTCTTCAGAATTCGAGATGAAGGATCTCGGACTAATGCACTACTTCTTAGGTCTAGAAGTATGGCAAGAACCAAAAGGGATTTTTCTAAATCAAGGTAAGTACACTGTGGAGATTCTCAAAAGATTTGATATGCTGGAGTGTAAAGCCATGGCCACTCCCATGGACTCCAACTTAAAGTTATTAGCTAATGATTCATCAGAACTAGTGGACATAACACTATATAGACAAATCATTGGATCATTGATGTATTTAACAAATACTAGACCTGATATATGCTTTGCTGTAAATACCCTAAGTCAGTATCTAGTAGAACCTAGAAAGGTTCATTTAATAGCTGCAAAGCATATAATGAGGTACCTAAAAGGTACATTAGATTTTGGCCTATTTTATCTTGGAGGTCATGAACTCAGATTACATGGTTACTCAGATTCTGATTGGGCAGGTAGTGTCTCAGATAGAAAAAGTACCTCAGGTGGATGTTATGGTCTTGGATCTGCCATGATCTCATGGTTCAGCAAGAAACAATCAAGTGTGGCCCTCAGTACTGCTGAAGCTGAATACATAGCTGCCTGTTCTGCTAGCTGTGAAGCAGTATGGCTTCGGAAACTTTTATCTGGAGTGTTTGACTTAGAAATGGAACCCACTGTGATTATGTGTGATAATCAAAGCTGCATCAAGATGACTGAAAATCCTGTGTTTCATGATAAGTCAAAACACATAGAGATCCGTTACTTTTATATTCGAGATATGGTGCAGAAAGGAGCTATCAAGCTAGAGTATATAAGCACTAAGGATCAAATTGTTGATATCCTGACCAAGCCTCTGTCTCGAGTAAAGTTTGAACACTTCCGAGACAAGCTTGGTGTAGTTCAGAAGAACCCTCCTCGAAAGGGGGAGTAGCACAGTATGAGACAGACAAGCCTATCTCATCAATGATGAGGTTACTTATTTTTCTTTGCACTTACTCACCTAGAATTATTTAGATTTAGGACTCTTATATTCTTTATTTTTATGATTAGATGTATACATGCTTTTGATGATAGATGTATACATGCTAGATACTTTTGATGATGATTAGATGTATACATACTTTTGATGATAGATGTATACATGCTAGATACTTTTGATGATGATTAGATGTATACATATTTTTGATGATAGATGTATACATGCTTTTGATGTTAGATGCTTTTGATGATTAGATGTATACATGCTTTTGATGATAGATGTATACATGTTTTGATGATGATGATACATGTTGTGGTTATACATATTTTGATGATGATGATACATGTTGTGATTATACATGTTTTGATGTTGATGATACATGTTGTGGTTATACATGTTTTGATGATGATGATACATGTTGTGGTTATACATGTTTTGATGTTGATGATACATGTTGTGGTGATACATGTTATGATGATGAGGATACATGTTCTTGATGAACATGTGAAGGGATTGGATCATCCCTGGACTTTCAGTCATAAAGAGAGCCGTAGACGTGAGGTCTCCGAGAATGAAGTCCTTAGTGGACAGTTGAGGGGATTGGATCATCCCTGGACTTTCAGTCCTAAAGAGAGCCGTAGACGTGAGGTCTCCGAGAATGAAGTCCTTAGTGGACAGTTGAGGGGATTGGATCATCCCTGGACTTTCAGTCCTAAAGAGAGCCGTAGACGTGAGGTCTCCGAGAATGAATTCCTTAGTGGACAGTTGAGGGGATTGGATCATCCCTGGACTTTCAGTCCTAAAGAGAGCCGTAGACGTGAGGTCTCCGAGAATGAAGGGATTGGATCATTCCTGGACTTCAGTCCGAAAGAAGAGCCGTAGATGTATGTCTTCGAGAATGAAGGGATTGGATCATTCCTAGACTTCAGTCCGAAAGAAGAGCCGTAGACGTATGTCTTCGAGAATGAAGGGATTGGATCATTCCTGGACTTCAGTCCGAAAGAAGAGCCGTAGACGTATGTCTTCGAGAATGAAGGGATTGGATCATTCCTGGACTTCAGTCCGAAAGAAGAGCCGTAGACGTATGTCTTCGAGAAAGAAGGGATTGGATCATTCCTGGACTTCAGTCCGAAAGAAGAGCCGTAGACGTATGTCTTCGATAATGAAGGGATTGGATCATTCCTGGACTTCAGTCCGAAAGAAGAGCCGTAGACGTATGTCTTCGATAATGAAGGGATTGGATCATTCCTGGACTTCAGTCCGAAAGAAGAGCCGTATACGTGAGGTCTCCGAGAACATGATAAGACTGGATCGTCCCTGGACTTCGGTTCAAAAGGTACATGACTGGTTTACATCATTCCTTGACGATGACGATGATCGTGTGATGACGATGCTGATGATCGTGTGATGACGATACTGATGATCGTGTGATGACGATGCTGATGATCGTGCTGATGATCGTGTGATGACGATGCTCGTGTGATGACGATGCTGATGATCGTGTGATGACGATGCTGATGATCGTGTGATGACGATGCTGATGATCGTGTGATGACGATGCTGATGATCGTGTGATGACGATGCTGATGATCGTGTGATGACGATGTTGATGATCATGTGGCGATGATGCTGATGATCGTGTGATGACGATGCTAATGATCGTGTGATGACGATGTTGATGATCGTGTGGCGATGATGCTGATGATCGTGTGATGACGATGCTAATGATCGTGTGATGACGATGATGATGATCATGTGGCGATGATGATGATGATCGTGTGATGACGATGCTGATGACGATGTTGATGTTCCAGTAACTAGTCAAGTTACTGATGATAATGAAATGAAGAAAGCTTCTGATGATATATAGATGATGTAGTAAATGACTCCTTGCTCCTACAGATGTTGTTATAATATCCTTCTCGTTAAGGGGGAGTGTTGAATATTGTAACTTCTAAGAATATTATAATTGTACATTATTTATTCCGGAGATGTTTCATTCCTCCGAGGTAATCCTACTATGTATCTGGAGATGTTTATTCCTCTAGGGTTTGATATTAACTAGGGTTATTAGACCCACCATGTGTGGGTCGGCCCTGTAGTTATATTTTAGGGGTTATTAGACTTCTCCAGGTGAGGTCAGCCCCAAAAGGTCTTTTAGTCAGTTGAGAGTCAAGTATAAATAGAGGAGGTGAACTCCTCATTAGATCACTCACTCACTTGTGGAAGAGTGCGCACTTGTCTGGGAGATCAGCTAAGGAGACAAAGGAAGGAGGAGCACATCTTGTATTTTGGTTGATCATCTTATTGAGGAAAGCTTTGCTGGGTTTTCTACCCCATGAGGGTTTCCCAGGATATATTGTGTGTCTATCTTGTGATTATGCTTCTTTCAGTGATCTTGTTTGGTTATTTGGTTTAAACTTAACAGGAGTGTGGGCATACAATGAAGAGACTGGTGAGCAAAGGGCAAAGCTCGGCTCTGATACCAATTGATGGAGTAGAAGCAGCGGATAGCGTGGGCAAAATGCCTAGAAAACTACTCCATGATTCTTTCATTAACAAAATATAGATTTATACATATTTCAAACTTTCTCGAGACATCTAGAAAGATCGGGATGGCTTCTTAGAGAAGCTTCTAAAATGGATTTTAATGCCAGCTACCAACAGGCATGGCAACCCATATTGCATAAATGCATATCAGCCGGACACATTCACAGACTAATTCAGGTGGTTTCCAAAGTTATACGTGGCTATTGGAATTAATTTCCAACAAGAATTTCATATTCTAATTTAATTCCCATTTGCATTTGGCTACTTCTTGTTGTATAGCCATGCTCGATCCAGTAGCAACATGCAACATCCCTAGCTCACATATATTTGTCAAGTCCCGACCTACGAAAATCAGCTTGGTATCAATGAAGAATTGTAGCAGATAGTATTCAAACAGAGTAGTGCAAAAATCGGCTTGGCATTAATGAAGAATTGTAGCAGATAGTATTCAAATAGAGAAGGACATTCAAGATGACAAAGACTATACTTCTTTACATACCCCACCCAAAACAACCTAAATACTACTTTTATTGGCTTAATGAGTCTTGATAGGAATATAAAAACCAAAAAAATTACGAAGGACACTCAAATATCATGAAGGCTGTAGCGAAAGAGCAATTCGACAGGCAGAAGATTGGCGTTGCAAAACAAAGAGGAAAGATGAGGAGAAAAGGAATCCATGATAGATGGAAAGGATCATCCAATACACGAAAAGGAAGCCATGATAGATGAAATGGATCATCCAATACAATGACAGATCCCAATTGAATGACAACATAGTGAAGGAATATGGAAAATTAATGATAGACGATCCAACACAAAACAAAAATACGAGTTGCAGAAGAAGGAAAAAGTGAAAACATGAGTTTGTCCAGTACTATCTCTATCTCTGTTCCAGAAACAAGAATTCATGTCACATGCAAAGAATTATAGCTTTAATTTTGTATAGAAACCTAGAGAATATTGTAGGCTCACCAGAAATATTGGAAATTGATAGGTTGTAGCACAAATCACATCATCAAAAACGTCCCACTAACCTGATAGGATTGAACATTTTTCTGAGCAATGTGTGTAGATATGTATTAGCCCATCTATTTAGATTTATCTCTGCTTCTTGTGCTATGGAGGAGGCAACCTTTTGAGCATTGAAAAACACCAAATAATCTATCTAGTGAGCTAAATTAAATAGGTATTCCACTCTTTGATTTTTCTAGAATCTATGCTTGCCATCGATCAAATTATTGGCCTTTAGAACTGAATCTTTCATCCTTTGCAAACAATTTTTCAACATTCTTAGGTATCCTCTATCATGGTTGGTTGTAAAAGAAGAGTAAAACATTGCCATGGATTAGTTCTACAAGTTCGAACATTGGGACAAAGCAACTCAACCAGGCTCTGTGTTTGGTATTGATTGGATCCATTTTGCTTTGTTCGGTGTCCAGGGCTTACTTGCTTGGTTGCAGATGGTTCCTTGGTGATATCATAACCCCACCTGTGGGCCTGCTCTATTTTTCCCCCGCTCGGCACCATTCATCTCCTCTTAACTATGCTTTGTGTTTATTCCCATTCAACTCGTCAAGGATATTTGGCCTTCAGTCGTGGGTGTTTGGAGACCTTGCTCAGTTCCATTCATGGTTTCTTTGGTGTTTATTTATGCTTGGTTCCTCTGCAATATCTGGACTATGTGCATGGACATTTGGTAGCTCTGCTTTATGTTCAACCCAAATCAACTCAATTCATCTCCTCTCGATTCAATAGCATAAGACTATTTTCAATAGAGTTAGGCATTATATCTCATGGTTCACCATTGCTACTACCGAATCTCTTCATGCCCAGTGCTCCCTCTCCTTAATAAAATTATCCTCAAGCTACGTCATCTCTGCTCAATGCATCTAGTGGAATCGTTGCAAGGTCGCTTCTTGATCTACCGAAATTTGAATATTTCCCTATCGCACCTTGACCAACTTTTCATCCTACCCAATACTAATATATAGAGGGACGACCCGATGCAACAGAGCCTGCTGGTCCCGCAATCTGTTTATGCAATTAAAGAACAATCGGTCCTAGATCTTTGTATAAACAAGTTTATCTATCATTTCCCCATCACCCACATCAACCAAGTCTTAGGTTCCATGTATTTTGCCAGTTTTTATTCCATTCTTCTTGTTTGCACGGATGCGTTGCTTCTTGGTGCCTACATTTATCCTCTTAATCTCGTGGATGAAAATCTTGGTCCAGTTTTCTAAAATGTCCTCCATCCTCGAGCCATCATCATTTTTTTCTAACATCAAGAATCCACTTGCTCCAGAAGGTCATACCAGATGGTTGTAGAAAACCATGCAATAAATAGGAAATACATTGAACATGTGCTAGCAAAGGAAACCCAGCCTGACAATTTCCACCTACGCATCATATGTATAGATAATATGGATAGTCATCTGTCGCTTTTCGTTCAATATATTTATTGTTATATAAAATAACACATGTACACAAAATTTTAAAATAACTACAATATCCAAGAATATTAATACCTTGCTATTTATTTATTGATGGTATATTGCATTAGTGCCAGGTTTCCTTATAAAATAACTGCAATATCCAAGAATATTAATACCTTGCTATTTATTTATTGATGGTATATTGCATTAGCGGCAGGTTTCCTTATAAAATAACTGCAATATCGAAGAATATTAATACTTTGCTATTTATTTATTGATGGTATATTGCATTAGAGGCAGGTTTCCTTATAACATATGACATTTGGGAAAATCCACATCTGCCTTACCCAACTTTCTCTTGAGTCCATGGTTGAACGATGGCATGATATCTAACTAACTAGACGACGACACCACTTGCAAATTAAAGCATTCAAATTAAAACATCTGGGCTCAATAACAATCTATGTATTTAAAATTCTAGATCAGTGACATTGGTAGTTGGAGTGTTCGTGGCATTGTAGATTTAGTGGCCAAACATTTATATGTGAAAAGCAATTCAAATTTATGTATTCAAGTGGCTAGTGAAGAAAGGCAAGAAGGTCTGCCAATAAAAGGTTTTTTAGCCTTTCATATATATATATATATTTAAATGTATATGGTCTTTGATGTTATTTTTTTAAAATTGTTTTTATTTTGGAAAACAATTTTTGCATAGATATTTCATCCATACGAAATTCAAATGTAATAAATGAGATTTGCAATTCTCTTTTTAAACATTCACATAAAGGCTTATTTAAAATATTGCGACTTAAACATTTACTAGTTTTTATTTTTCGGTCGTTAAAAATAATGTTATATTTCATATAATTCTCTAATTAAGGACTTAGTGACTTTAGTTAATTTAGAAGCATTTGACTGAAAATATAAAGATTTGTGTTTTCTGCATTCGTGAATCTTCCATTTAAAACACAATGAATTTAAAATAAAATGAACTTGATCATGACAGCATGTTATTGATCACGTGCTATTTGTAAAAACATATTGGATTCTTAAGTTAATTGTATTCAATTTTATTCATAGTTGAAAACTTGCATACTGCACCCTTTAAAATTAACTACAAATCGACAAGTATCCACTACCATGCAACCTTGTTTTCTCATGAATCTTATACGTAGAAAAGTGCTTTAACTACATGGAACATAAACTCCGAAGTATCATGAAATGGGAATGCTACGAGATATGGCTATTAAATTGCCTCTGAAATTATTTTATCAACCGCTAAACAATGAACATGGTTTTAGTTTACTTTATACCAAAGGCAATGAACATGGTTTTTGTTTACTTTATGCCAAAGGAAATGCCGTGTAGAGATTACGAAGACTACATCTTCGACAGGTGATAAAGAGGTATCAAAACATTTATGCTCCTTTGAAACGTGTTATCTCTGAAGACCCTAGTTGAATTTATTTCATAAAGATAACAGCTTCTGTCTTAATTGCTAGAAAAAGGCATTTAATGCCACATTTTGTTCCCGGTATACATGCAATACATGAAAATTTTACTGGCTGGCTGAACCACCAAATAATTACAAGTTTTTCCACTTCAACAATCCGCACCGATTTCAAGGGGATTCTAGTCCATTTAGTTGGGTTGTTGTACTAATGTTTATGTTTACTCCAAAAGGATATCAACAAACTGCCAAGCTAGTGAAAAAAATCAAACTGCCTCAATGAAAATGTGGGCCATTCAACGAAGCTGTTGCCATGGTTCTTTGCAAACAATCTAAAAGAGATATAGCATTCAATTTTTGTTCGAATATTACTTCAAGATTTTCATATTACACACCGCCAAAAGGAAGACGTGGAAATGAAGTCTAAGGCCACAAGATCACCGTTTTGTGTTATCTGGTCAAATTGGTAACAACTGTAAATCACTCACCCATACTTCTAAGATACCAGAATCCTGAAGGAAATTGTCTTACATTCTCCAGTGCACTATAATCGCCAGTAAAAGAATGGGATAACTGCCAAATGACCACACATTCTATTATATCGACAAACTGCGTAAATTTCATGGAATTGCTATCTAAATCTCTCCATTACAGTTATCACATTACAAAGATTATTGAAGGAGTATATTAGATAGCAGTCGAAATCACTACATCAAATGGAAGTTAGAAAGTCACTGAAACTCTATGAGATCATATAATTCTTGCCACCAAGTCAACCAAGTCAATGCAGAAATGAACGACATGGTTATGTTGTAGTTCTACAACAAAGACACAAATTGTTGACCTATATGGAAAATTTGTTGAACCTGCGATTAGAGGGCTAGAATTCATGGTTGAAGATGCCATATTAGGCATCATAAACCATACCGAAAATTTCATAGTTTCATTTTCGGTTTGGTTTAAGATTTGTAACTGCTTTTATTTGTTTGTTATTTGCAGATATTTTGAATATTCATGATGGAATCTAGAAGAATTCAAAAGGAGACCATATTTCATATCGTAAGAGAAGCACAGGGTATAATTTCAACTGATCAGCAAAGGAAATGGAGAGCATCTCGTTCAAAATGAAGAAAAGAAGGGATTCAGTTGTGCCAATTGAAACTGAAATAAACTAATCTCGTTTCTTATTTAAGAAGACAAGTTTCCAATTGACTGGGGGACGCTCCATGTGCTTGTGGAAACTATTTTCCCAAGCTATGTTTTTGTCTCTACTGTTCAGGATGAATGCAAGAGAGCTGGGGGGACTTTGTTTTTTCCAATTCTCTGTTTTTATTCATTTTGGGAGTTCGAGGTTGGATGAAAAAGAAGGATAGGAGTGGATTGTAATTGTTATCACTATTTTGTAGTAGAATTCTGCTACAATCTTTTAAACTGTATTTGTGAATTTTATTTCAATATATATAGACTCCTATTTCTATTTTCCATATTTATATTTATTTGGTATATGTATACTTTGCGATTTTGTTCTAAGATCACACTTTTATTCCTTAGACATATGTTGTTATCAAAACTGTTTAAATTGATTGCAGAGTGGTTTGATCATTAACTTTAGTTGTCATTTCATCGATGGTGTTATCAAACATTTATATTGTTTTTTATTTGAATGATTAACTTTGCATTATCATTCTGGTTTTAACAATATCTATTTTTAAATTCAGATATGAGAATAACATTAACATTACTCCTCTGCTCTTAGCCAAGATAGGATAGATCAGGTAAATAGAATTAGTTTTAAAAAATTTTACATTTTTTTGTGGTGGAAAGGTAAAGGTTTTAGTAGCTACTAAAACTGTTTTCAGTTTTAGCAGTTACTAAAACTGTTTGTTCTAGCTATTGAAAACTGCATCATAGATAAACTATGCATTTCATTTTAGGGTAAGTTTGCATTTAGGAACTTATATCAATTTGATTGCAAGTCTCTTTTCGAGGACCAAATCTGCATTAGTGGTAGTGGGGCCCTTTTTCCTGTGAGAAGTAGTTGTCCCAAATAGATTGGGAATTTCCTTAAGAACCCTTTTCAAGTTGCTTCTCCTTCGTTGGCGAGCAGGTTAAATCTACCTGTCAACAAGGGTTGTTGAGGAGCACCATTTGTTAAATGGTTTCTTTGATGCGTGAGTACCAAAGATAAGTTGTGGAGTTGTACTTCATAATCATAGCTTCCCATATGCATGAACATCTGAAAAAGGTGGGGTGTTTAGAAAACACCTTTGTGTAATGGGTGCTAAGGCGAGAGGCCACCTTGGTAAGATAAAAGGAGAAGTAAGGAGGTAAGTGTCCAATGAATTGATCAGATGGTTCAAATGGATGGGTGACAACAGATGAAAGTGTTGATGGTGGGGTAGGATACTAATGGTAACATCTTTGCAATATGATGAACTGCGGCATAATAATGTACTTTTTTTGCAGTATGGATGGATTGATGGACTCGTGCGTGTGCAATTTGGAACATCATAATGTCTCTATGACCATAAATTTTAGGAGTCCGTAGGGTAGGCCAATGAGTGATGATGACATAGTAGTATGCATTTTTGTTTAGAATCACAAACTAAATGGACTCCCAATCCCATGGGAATTGCAACGACATGGGTACCAAATGGCAAGGGATACTAAAGTGGCACCCATGTGAGGTAAGTTCTATTGTTGAGTAAGGGTGAATGCAAAAGTGGCTAGGCTAAGCCACTTACCAGGGCAGAGAGGTTCCTATAAGAGTAAAGGAGGATGAAAAGGTTTATGCATATGATATTTTGTAGAGGGGAATACCTATATGCTAGTTTGAAGTGTTATGTTGGTCACCGACTAGAGGTAATGATTCTCATCATTACATGGACCTATACACATAGAAATGATACCTAATCATAAACATGATTATGGAAATCAAACCAAGTATACAAGTAGTATGTGACCTTGGAAATTGTCTAAGATCATGTATGTGAGTAAGAAGGAATAATAGCCTACCCCCATGCTGTGGGCATGGGTTTTGTGATTGTGGATCACATATGTGTTAGGTTGAGCTATGGGATCATTAAAATACCGAGATAGATGTGGGGTAGGGTCAAAATGATTGAACATGCCACCAATCCCAGGGTTGAGATAATTGATCATCCCCCCCATCCCAGAGGTATCGATGGAATGCATATGCTCTCCTGAAGAGCTCCTGGAATGGAATCAATAAACTAATAGAAAGGGGTTGCACCACGAGTTTGATAGCCATGGTGGCATGCTAACTTGAGGAGGTGATGATGTGGGATAACCCCTGTAGGGGGATTCCCCCAGTATCATTGGTTTGAACAATGACAGAGACGATGATGAGGAGGAGGAAAGATTAGGGGCCTTTCCCCATGCTATGGACATGGGATTTCCTAATGGATTCAAAAGGATCAAATAGAAAGGTCTGAGTGACCCAGGTCTTTAGATAAAACCACAATGCCATGGGATGATGTAGAGGCTTCATAAGAAGACGAGATAAAGCAAATGGTGTTTGTCTTGTTCAAAGAAGAAGATGAAGGGTGGACTTCTTCACTTGTGGTGACTTGGGACTCTACTCAAAGTCAAGGAAAGTCGGTAAGCACATATCGATACTTGGGTAGATCAGTGCAATGGTGTGAATAATGACCATGAAGGCCACATATCTCATAAGGATGGTTGTTCTGCAATGATTTCTTGCACATTTTGGGAGTGTTAGGAAGATGTACCACTGGAATGTTCTTGTTGGGTACATCATCTAACGTCTAGAGATGAGTGCTTAAAATGAGCAATTCTAGACAATTATGGGTAGCATGACCCTAAACATCGCACAACGCACAAGGTGGGGGTGCTTGTGTTGTGGCAGTGGAGAGAGGGTTCATGGATTTGTTCAAATTTTTTGGTGTCATTGCATTCATTATTTTTCCTTCAGCACTTTTCTTGGGAAGAGGAGGGGTGGTGGGTGGTGCTGCCTTAGGGACTCCGAGAGGGGTATGGTTGGCAGTGTCGATTGGCTACATTGGTGTCAAGACAACCTATGTTGTGGTAGGTGGATTGGGAGGGTAAGTTGTTAAATATACAACATCATGAGACATTCTCCAAACTAATATTATGCAGTCAATACTGATATTCCCATATAGAGGTGAGCACCTTGATTTCCTTCTGTGTAAAGGTTATTCCTCTTGTATAGAGGTAATTAATCAAAGTAATGATGTTGTAAAGTCTTGTTGGACAAGGCTCCAAACTTGTGTGTCAAGTCATGATTCTCATGTGAACATTCCGTATAAAGGTATCCATGGGATGGACCTCCCGTATAGAGGTGGACCTTCCACATAAAGGTCATGCTTTACTTGTTAAAAGCATTTAATGTTGTGTGATTTATTATTAACTATGATCACCAGATTGTTGTTAAGTCTCCTTTAGAGATTGATCACCTCTAAAGTGAATTACTTTAGCATATGATCATTTGGTCTGGAATAATATACTATGATCACAACATTCGATAATTCTTCTCAACATAATGTAATGTGATGGATAATTAAAGTTAGCACATATTGACCATGCAGTAAAAGATAAATAGAGAAAAAGAGAATTCAAATTGATCAGGACTGATGACTAAGTGAACTCGAATTGTCAATCTTCAGTTAAAGCCACAATGTATTCCCATGTTAACTAAATAACTCACAGTGGTCACTACAAGCGATCAACATGATTTCAGTTAATAATAGTTAACTAAGTGTTAAATAAGAAGGACTAGTTAACTAAAGTGTTTTCACTTTAGTTAAACTAAAATATGACACTTGAGTTGTGAAACCTACATGACGACACTTGAGTTATCCACCTAACTAAGTGGGAAAGCTTTCATTTAGGAGGCGAGTTTATCCTAATAGATAGTCAAGTGAGATAGGGCTTTGCATGAGAAGTGGGGCGCATCTTCTTCATCCAAGATTGATACATCCATTATGAGGGCGAGTTCATCTTGAAGTTATAAGAAGATGATGCATGAGAAGAATGTATAAATATGTTATACGGGATTGATGAATTCAATGTGAAGCAAATTCTCTTCTCCATTGAATACAAGGCACTTCTCTTTGTGCAGGTTATTGTTCTTGCTTGTTATTGGTGTGTTGGGCACACTAGAAAACACATCTGATTGATCTCTTTTCTCTATTGCTTCCGTATCTTCACCAAGAGTGTTTGGTTATCTCTTATATTCTGAAAGAAATCTACAATGTTGTAAAAGAAATACATTATCTGCTATCCACTATATTATACTAAGAAGAGTTGTTGGGGTTTTTGTTCTCATAGTTTTGAGGATTTTCCCAAGGGTATATCTTGTGTTGTGGTTGTATGAATTTCATGTGATTGAATTGTCTCATTGTTTCAAGTTCCAGCATTTAAAATAATTAAAGATAAAATCTCATCCAAATATTAACATGGTATCATAGCTCAGGGTGTGAAGGAGCTCAGTTTTGCATGCCATATAGAGCCTATGTAGATACTGAGAAGTTGAGCACAAGATTGGAAGACTATGGCATCAATATCCATACGATTGGAAGAACATCTTGAGGGAACCTCAAACATCAACACTTGGAAGGCTAGGATTCTCAACATCCTAGAGGAACATGACTTGGATAGCTACGTATCCACTATTTTGGAAGAGCCTACATCAACTTCAAGAAGAATCAAGATAAGGCCAAACAGATCATCTATGATTCGGTAAAAGATATCTTGATGCCCGTGATCACACTGCTAAAGACCACAAAAGGATGTTATGATACATTGACTAATCTATATGATAAGAAGGCCCCAACTCAAAAGAGGGCATTGAAGAAAAAGTTACAAAACCTCAATATAGAGAAGGACGAGACAGTGGCCTCCTTCTTCACTAATATCTCTTAGGTAAGAGATCAACTTGTTAATATTGGAGTTGTAGTGGATGAAGATGATATCATCCAAACCACTGTTGATAGTCTCTAATCTTCATGGGAGACATTCTTGGTTGCTACCAATGGCCAAGAAGTGCAACATGGGTTCAAAATATTGTGGCATGACTGTATCCAAGAGGAAGGGTGAATCCATAGCAAAGATATGTGCACTAAAGAAGAAAATCTTGCCCTCACGGCAAGAATGAAGAAATGAAAGAAACCCTTCTTCCAAAAGAATTTCTCTCATCAAAAGAAGAAGGAGTCCAACAAATCCTTTGACAATTCAAAAGCTAGATGCTACAATTGCAACAAGAAAGGCCATTTCTCAAGAGAGTGCAAAGCAAGGTGAATAGGAAATTTTCATTCTTCTACTGCCATAGAAGATGAAACCACTCAAAAGAATGCATCCGAAGAAAAGGAGACAAGAAGGGAGTATTACCTTGTCTCATCCCTTTTGGGATCCATCATCACAAGTGCAGACACGTGCTTGATTGGCAATGGCACATCCAAACATATGACTGGCTATGAGAGTGACATCATTGACCTAAAAGAGAAAATTTTCACATGCACGGTATAGTTGGGGGACAACTCAACATATTCGATCCAAGGAGTTGGATCTTCCTCATTCCAGCTAAGCACTGGTGATATTTTATATGTGGAGGACATTCTATGTGTTCTAGTATTGAAGAAGAACCTCCTTTCAGTTTCGGTTCTTGAAGACAAAGGATTCCAAGTTATCTTCATGGATAAAAAATCACTTTTATGGATGAAGAACAAAAGCATAGAATATGCTACTGTGATTGGAGTTTGAGAGGGAGGACTCTACAAGGTACCTGAGAAGTACATTCAAGATATGATTCACTACATTTTCAATGCATGCGAGCTATGGCACTAAAGGCTTGGTTACCTACAGTACAAATCGTTACCAGGACTTCAAAAGATGGTAAAAGGTATGCCTGTATTTGATTTTGAGCATGATAGTATATATCGGGGTTGTGCACTTGGGAAGAATGTTAAGAAATGGTTTTCCATCAATTCTATTAGATCTAAAGATATTTTAGATTTAATACATTCTGATGTATGTGGTCCCATGTCATCCCCCTTTCTGTGTGGCTTCTTATATCATGTATTGTTCATAGATGATTTTTCTAGGAAGTCATGGATTTATTTCAGGAAGGCTAAAAGTGAAACTCTTAGAAAGTTTAAAGAGTTTAAATCCCTAGTTGAAAATTAGAAAGAAAAACAAATCCATTCATTAAGGTCTGATAATGGAGGTGAATTTGATTCACATGCATTTAATGAGCTATGTAGTGATGTAGGAATATGTAGATAGTTAATAGTACCATGCAACCCTCAGCAAAATGGGGTTTCCGAAAGGAAGAATAGAACCATATGTGAGGCTGCAAAATCCATGATGCATGATCAAGATATGTCTACCTCATTATGGGAAGAAACCACCAGTACAACTGTGTACATCCTGAATAGAAGCTCACATGCCATTCTAGATGGAAAAAAACACAAAGAAGTGTTTACTAGTGAGAAACCAGACATCTCACACTTGAGGATCTTCGGGATCCCAATATACATTCATGTACTAAAAGAAAAGAGAACAAATATGGAACCTTATGGAAAGAAAATCACCTTTGTGGGTTATAGCGAGTCATCCAAAGCATACCAAATATATGTACCTTGTGAGAGACACATTGAAGTCAGCCAAGATGTTACCTTCCATGAAGAAGCTACTTTCAAAATATTGAAAGAGATTCAATGTGATTCAGAGATGGAGGATCCTGAGTCTAATTCCCCCCCCTTTAGAGTTTGAGAGGGAGAAAACAAAAGATGCCTCAAATTCGCTAGCTCCTAAAGAACTAGTAGAACTGATTGACAGGTCACCTAATGTGTTAGAAAAACAGGATCATAGAGCAATAACAATAAACAGAAATGAAAATATAATCACACACACATTACAAGAGAGACACAGATATATCCTGGTTCACCCAACTTGGGCTATGTCCACACTGAAGTTTCCAGTCCTTATTATTATACCGTCCAGCAAAGTGAAGGGATACAACCTGCAGCACAGCCGCTGCACTTCCTCTTCACTGTCTCATAGTCTCTCTTCTTGATCTCCGAGATATTTACAATGAATAATACCTAATACATCAAACCTAGCCGTATTACAATGTATTTCTTTTATAAGGGAAATACAATGGGAAAATACCACGGTATACCCAAAACCATGGGCCCGAAAACTGTTGGCGAAAACAACCCCAAACATTTTCTTGGGGGCATTTCCCCCTAACCCCCGTTCGCAGGGGATACACCCCCGTAACGCGAGGACATTGTCCCCGAACCCCAAGGTAGGGTCATGAGTGTACAATCCTCTGGGTGCACGACTAAGACAATATCATCTATGAGACTGGAAGATATAGCTCCACAACCAACAATCTCCCACTTGGAGACTGATCACAACAACTCCACTGCTGTTGTACTTGCTGGACCTTGGACTTGGAAACTTTCTCATCTTCACCTCATGCTAGAAGGCCAACTGAAATCGAGCAAGAACTCAGTTTCTCTCTGGTCGCTACCTTTGTGAACATGTCTGCAGGATTATGGCTAGTATGTATCTTTTCCAGCTTCAACAGTTCATCTTCCAGAACAAAGCGTATGAAATGGTACTTGAGCTTTATAGGTTTAGTCCTCGAATTGAATGCTGAGTTCTTTGCAAGATGAATGGCACTCTGGCTGTCAGTGTACAACTTGCTATCCTTCTGCTTCTTACCCAATTCCTCCATAAACCTCTGCAACCAAATCATCTCTTTACTAGCCTCTGTAACAGCAACATACTCTGCTTCTGTTGTTGAAAGTGCAACAACCTTCTGCAATTTCAAAATCCAACTTACTGTTGTTCCACCTACAATAAACACATACCCTGTGGTGCTCCTCCTGCTATCCTTATCACCTGCCATATTTGCATCAACATATCCCTGTAGAATAGTGTTTCGACCTCCAAAACATAATGCCTGAGTGGTAGTACCTCTCAAATACTTGAGAATCCACTGTACTACCTTCCAATGTTCTTTACCTGGATTGTTCATATATCTGCTCACAACTCCCACTCCTTGTGCAATATCTGGTCTTGTGCACACCATGCCATATATCAAGCTACCAACTGCTGATTGATAGGGAATCTTGGACATGTAATCTGTCTCTTCCTGTGTCTTGGGACACATTTCCTTACTTAGATTGAAATGGCTAGCCAAAGGTGTACTTACTGGTTTTGCATTCTGCATTCTGAACCTCTCCAAAACCTTTTGTATGTACTCACTCTGAGACAATGTCAATTTGCGATTTTTCCTTTCTCTCGTTATTCTCATACCAAGGATTTGCTTTGCAGCACCCAAATCCTTCATCGCAAATGAATTAGATAGCTTCATTTTGAGTACATTTATATCCTACATGTTAGACCCTGCAACAAGCATGTTATCCACATACAATAACAAGAAAATATATCTTTCATTGTCTAGCTTCTTGAAATAAACACAGTGGTCAGAATGACATCTACTATAACCTTGTTCTCTCATAAACCTATCAAATTTTAAATACCACTTCCTTGGGGCTTGATTTAATCCATACAAGCTCTTTTTCAACCTGCATACCAAGTTCTCCTTACCTTTGACCTCATACCCTTGTGGCTGCTGCATATATATCTCTTCCTCCAAATCCCCATGGAGAAAGGTTGTTTTTACATCTAACTGTTCAAGATGCAAATCTTCTACCACCACTAGACTTAAGATAGTCTTAATTGAAGTCATCTTAACAACATGAGAAAATATTTCATCAAAATCTATACCTTTCTTCTGTGAAAACACCTTTACAACAAGTCTCGCCTTGTACCGCTTCTTACCTCCTTCTTCTTCCTTCAACCTGTAAATCCATTTGTTCTACAATGTTTTTTTACCAGCAAGAAAATGAACCAGATCCCAAGTTTGGTTTCCTACCAATGAGTCCATCTCCTCATTCATGCCTTGCTCCCACTTCTTTCTAGTTTCCACCTGCATTGCTTATTCATAACATTCTGGCTCACCAGAATCATTCATCAATAAATAATACATTGAAGGAGAGTATCGTTCAGGGAGTCTACTTAACCTGGTAGATCTTCTTGTAGTTGCAGGAGTTTCAGGTAGTTGTTGTTGTTCTTGATTTTTTGGCACCTTTGGAACTTCATTTTCTTGAATTTCATCAAGTACTGTGTACTCCGTGTTTTTCTTTTCCTGTTTCTTTCCCTGCAACTGATCTTTATACATGACCATTTCATTGAATATGACATCTCTACTTCTAATGATTTTGTGATTTTCATAATCCCATAAACGATAACCAAAATCATCAACCCCATATCCAAGAAAAGTACATTTCTTGGATTTAGTTTCAAGCTTTGTTCTATTTTCTTTATCAATATGGACAAATGCTTCACAACCAAACGTTCTCAGAAATGAGTAGTTTACCTTTTTATCTGTCCATGCCTCCTCTGAAATACCACCATCCAAAGCACTTGAAGGTCCTCTGTTTATTAAATAAACAGTAGTATTTACAGCATCCGCCCAAAATTGTAAGGGCAACCCTACATGCAATCTCATACACCTTGCACGCTCCATGATCGTTCTGTTCATCCTTTCAGACACACCATTTTCTTGTGGTGTTCCTGGGACTGTCTTCTCTCTATGAATCCCATGGTATGAACAGTAACTATCAAACTCATTGCTGCATTACTCACCTCTATTATCAGATTTGAGACACCTCAACCTTTTTCCTATCTCATTCTCAACCAAAGCTTTCCACTTCTTAAAAGTAGCAAACACATTAGATTTCTGTCTAATGCAATAAACCCAAGTTTTCCTAGTTGCATCATCAATAAATGTAACATAATAATGAGAGCCACCAAGAGATTGTACTTGAGCCGGTCGCCATACATCAATATGCACAAGCTCTAACTTCTCATTCTTCTTCTGTTTCCCAACCCTGAGAAATATGACTCTCTTCTATTTTCCATAAACACAATTTTCACAGAATTCCAAACTTACCTGCTTCAAATCTGGTAGCAACTTCCTTGAGTGGAGAATCTGCATCCCCTTCTCACTCATGTGGCCAAGCCTATGATGCCACAATGCTGTATCTGTTCCTGTGGAAGCTAAAGAGATAGAATGGTCAGCATTATGAGGACATAAATACAACGTACCTACCTTGTCTCCTTTTGCTATCACCATTGATCCTTTAGTGATCTTCCACCACTTTTCTCCAAATGTAGATAGACAGCCGCCATCTCCCAACTGCCCTGTTGAGATCATATTTCTTTTCATAGCAGGAATATGCCTTACATCTTTCAACATCCAATCAGTTCCATTCTTAACTTTTATCCATACCTTACCCATTCCAACAATTTTACATGGCTCATCATCACCCAATAAAACATGTCCAAAATCGCCTGGAACATAATCATGAAAGTATTTCCTATGGGGTGTAGCATGACATGAAGCCCCCAAATCTACTACCCAATAATCACTAGTATTATCTAATGCAAGAATCAAAGCATCTTGTAACACATCACCTGCTACATTTGCTTCCAGGGTAGTTTCCTTCTGTGCATCTCCTTTCTTCTTTAGAGACCTACAGTCTTTCTTCAGATGTCCATTCTTTCCACAGTTCCAGCACTCTATCTTTCCCAGTCTGGACTTGGATCTGCTCGTTTTAGACTTGCCACGATTTTCTTGGCTCTTTCCTCTCTCCTTTTGTCTTCCTCTACTCTCCATGGTCAACGCATTACCTGATGTCTCACTTGTGTTTTTTCTTCGCATTTTCTCGCTAAGAATAACACCAATAACATCATCAAATTTCAAGGTGTTTGAAATAGAGGCAGAGTTACTTACAGCCATGACCAAGCTATTCCAGCTTTCTGGCAATGAACACAATACTAGAAGAGCCCTAACCTCATCATCAAAGTTCACACTTACAGAACTTAGTTGATTTGTAACCGCATTAAACTCATTTAAATTATCAGTAACAGATCCACCTTCAGACATATTCATATTAAATAAACGCTTCATTAGAAATACCTTGTTGGAGGCTGAGGGTTTTTCATACAGCTTACCCAGTGTGCTCATCAAACCCTCCATTGTCGTTTCTTTTGATATATTGAAAGCCACCGACGAAGCCAGGCTCAGCCGTATTGTTCCCAGAGCCTTTCTGTCAAGAACCTCCCATTCTTTGTCCTTCATAGCCGCTGGCTGCTTTTCTCTTCCTCCCAATGGTACGAATAGATCCTTCTGGTATAGATAGTCTTCCATTTGCATCTTCCATAACTGGAATTTTTGGCCATTAAACTTCTCGACCTTAAACTTTCCTTCTTCTGCCATTGCTCCCACTCTAACCAAAAACCCTATCTTCCTGTGGGTTTATCTGCCAAATAGACCTTTGGCTCTGATACCAATTGTTAGAAAAACAGGATTGCAGAGCAATAACAATAAACATAAATGAAAATATAATCACACACACATTACAAGAGAGACACAGATATATCGTGGTTCACCCAACTTGGGCTACGTCCACACTGAAGTTGCTAGTCCTTATTATTATACCGTCCAGCAAAGTGAAGGGATACAACCTGCAGCACAGCCGCTGCACTTCTTCTTCACTATCTCACAATCTCTCTTCTCAATCTCATAGATCTTTACAATGCATAATACCTAATACATCAACCCTAGCCATATTACAATTTATTTCTTTTATAAGGGAAATACAATGGGAAAATACCACGGGATACCCAAAACCATGGGCCGGAAAACTGTTGGTGAAAACAACCCCAAAAAATTTTCGAACCCCCGTTCGCAGGGGCTACGTCCCTGCACCCCCGTAACTCGGGGGCATTTCCCCCAAACCCCCTTTTTCGAGGTGATTCCCCGAACCCCAAGGTAGGGGCATGAGTGTACAGTCCTCTAGGTGCACGGCTAAGACAATATCATCTATGAGACTGGAAGATCTGGCTCCACAACCAACACTAATGAACCTCCCACTAAAATAAGATATGCTTGGTGCCAAGATATCTTACAAGATGCAAAGAAACATGAAGCACCAACAAGCTCATCTAGAGAGCACAAGGAACCTGACAGATATTTAGGGTATGTTGCATTGATGAATCACATTAGTGATTCAGAACCATCCTGATATGAAGAAGCTTCAAAGCAGTAGGTTTGGAAAGATGAAATGACAGAAGAGTAAAACTATATAATGAAGAATGATGTTTGGGAGGTTGTTCCCAAACCTCAAGGGAATTCCATTGTGACTTCCAGATAGATTTACAAGATAAATCATGTTGCGGATGGTAGCATTGACAAGTATAAATCCATATTCGTTTTCAAAGGTTTCTCTTAGAAAGAAGGCATCGATTATGATGAGACATTTTCCCTTGTGGCAAGGTACACCACAATCTTAGCAATGATTGCACTTGCATCTTTTCTAGGATGGAAACTTCACTAGATGGATGTGAAGACAACCCTCCTCAATGGTGAGGTTGAGGAAGATATTTGTATTCAATAGCCTGAAATATTTGTGGTGCATGGGAAGGATTCCCATGTTTTCAAGCTAAAGAAAGCTCTATATGGGCTTAAGCGAGCTCCAGGGCTTGGTACTCCAGAATTGATATCTACCTTCAGAAACTGAGTTTCTATAAGAGTGAAGTTGATCCAAATTTGTAATTCAAAGTAGTGAAGAACCAACAATTGATATTTGTTCTGTATGTTGATGATTTGTTTCTCATTGGAGAGGAACATCTGATTGCTTGGTGCAAGAGGGAGCTCACCTCAGAGTTTGAGATGAAAGACTTAGGTCTAATTCACTACTTTCTTGGCCTTTAGATCCGGAAAAGAAAAGATGAAATTTTCTATCTCAAGGGAAGTACACTGTGGATATATTGCGTAGGTTTGGCATGATAGATTGCAAATCTTTGACTACACTGATGGTTTCCAATTTGAGGAAACTTCATGAGTCAGGATCTGGATCAGATTGAATATATCACACTTTATATAAATAGCTTAGAGGCTCTCTAATGTACTTAATACATTCGAGGCCTGATGTATGTTATGCCATGAGCATTTTGAATCAATTTATGTCTGATCCGAGACTCATACACTGAATAGATGCTAAGCATGTGCTTAGGTATATTTGAGGTACAATTTCATATGGAATCAGATATGCCTCCAATGGAGGATTCATGTTACTTGGTTGTACATACTCAGACTGGGGAGGAAGCATTGTGGATTGTAAGAGTACATCTAGCTACTGTTATAGCCTAGGATTAGCTGTGATATCTTTGTCCAACAGGAAGCAGGGCTCTGTAGTCCAGAGAACTATAGAATTAGAATACATAGCTACTAGTGTTACATGCCGAGAAGCAGTGTGGCTCAAAAAGCTACCTGTAGGGTTGTTCGGTGAAAATATTGAGCCTATAGTTATTAAGTGTGACAATCAAATTTGCATCAAGCTTTCCTAAAACCCAGTGTTTCATGACAAGTCGAAGCACATTGAAATGAAGTATCACTACATCTGAGACATGGTCTAGAAAGGTACAATGAAACTTCAATACATTGCTACTAATGAGCAGATTGTAGATGTGTTAACAAAGCCTCTATCAATGACAAAGTTTAGGTACTTCCGAGACAATATTGGTATGGAAGAGAATGCCTCCCTCACTAAGAGGGAGTGTTAAATGTACAGCATCAAGAGACATTCTCCAAACCAATCTTGTGTAGCCAATATTGATGCTCCTGTATAGAGGTGAGCACTTCGATTGCCTTCCGTGTAAAGGTTATTCCTCCAGTATAGAGGTAATTGATCAAAGTAATTATGTTGTACAGTCTTGTTGGACAAGGATCTAGACTTGTGTGTCAAGTCATGATTCTCATGTGAACCTTCCGTATAAAGGTATCCATGGGATGGACCTCCGATATAGAGGTGGAACTTCCATATAAAGGTCATGCTTTACTGGTTAAAAGCATTTAATGTTGTGTAATATATTATTAACCATGATCACCAGATTGCTATTAAGTCTCCTTTAGATATTGATCACCTCTAAAGTCAATTACTTAAGAATATGATCATTTGGTCCGGAATAATATACTATGATCACAACATCCGATAATTCTTCTTAGGATAATGTAATGTAATGGATAATTAAAGTTAGCACATATTGACCATGTAGTAAAATATAAACAGATAATGATAAATGCATAAAGAGAAAGAGAATTCGAATTGATCAGGAGATGATTAAGTGAACTCGAATTGTCAAGCTTCAGTTAAAGCCACAATGTATGCCTTAGTTAAATAAAGAACTCACAATGGTCACTACAAGTAAATCAATCAACATGATTTCAGTTAATAATAGTTAACTAAGTGTTAAATAAGAAGGACTAGTTAACTATAGTGTTTTCACTTTAGTTAAACTAAAAGACGACACTTCAGTAAATCAAGGAGAACTTGAATTGATCACTATAGTGATGTTATCAAGAAAGAATCAATTAAAGAGAGTTAACTAAGTGACAACAAAGAAGATCTAGTTAACTAAGTGTTATTGCATGATGACACTTATGTTAAACTAAAAGAAGACTCTTGAATTGAGACACTTGCATGACAACACTTAAGTTAGCCACCTAACTAAGTGCTCAAGCTTTCAGTTAAGAGGCAAGTTCATTCTAAGAGATAGTTCAATGAGATAAAGCACTGCATGAGAAGTGGGGCACACTTATTTATGCAATATTGATACATCTAGTATGAGGGCGAGTTCATCCTAAAGTTAGAAGAATTTGATGTATGAGAAGAATGTATAAACACGTTATATGGGATTGATGAATTCCTAACATCAAATCTCATGTCCATCATAGGCATACTCATGATTCCATAGGGTGGAAATAAGAATGGGATTTGCTGAATAGGCATGGCTCCCCATTGGTTGCCAGGTAGCTAACTGGGAGAGGGGGAAGTTCGAGGTTGATATTGGTATTGGTATTTACCAGAGGATGCACTGCACAAATCTGATATTTCCTCCTTTTGGGGGTGGAGAAGGTAGAGCCTAAAAAGTTCTAATCATGGGGGCATTGTGAAATATGTTGGGCCCAACACTCATAACATTAAAGATGGATGCATTGTTGATATTGTTGTCAACCGTGGGTAGGAAATTTTATTTAAACGCCATATCTTTGGGGTTGTAATAGGTCAACTAATCTAGTTTTATGATATTCCCTTCATGGGGGAACATCATAATCCTAAAGATAGACAAGACCCCAAAGAAGAGGTTGTAATCAATTTTGGCATTGATAACCTCAATATCGATTAGAACTATTTTGTTATCTAACTCTATAGGGACTTTCTAAAGAAGGACCTGAGGTTGAGCGGCATGGCCATCGTAGGTGCCCAACATTGTGAGGGATAGAGCAAGTTGGGGGGATCCGAGATTCTTCCAAATATGAGTTGAAACAATGCAAGTGGATGCGCCTTCATCAATAATGCACTAATGAATTGCCATGTTTCGAATAATAACCAGGATTTGAAAGGCTACCGACGAGGGAATTTGTGACTCTGTTTGATTCAAATTGAATGTCATCAGACATGAGTCGAAAGGGTCAATCACACTTAGAGCTGACAATAAGGATTTGCGCTACACAGGACAGTTCCTAGGAAATTCCAAGGTGTCCATGGTAGTGGGATACTATGACAAATCATCCACAATGTTATAATTGGGAACAACTCTAGCATTGGGATTATTTACAATGTGATGCAAAGGAAATTTAGGGACTTTGGGAATCCCATTAATAGGAGGTCGGGTTAGGTGCAAGGGTTTGTCGACTAGAGTGGATTCTTTCCCCTTATCAATATTAGAGGTTTCATTAGAGGAAATTTGAGGTCTAAAATGGGCCTCCTAAGGAAAATAATAAAATAATAGTTAAAATGATGAAATAATAGTTAACATAATAAAATAATATTTATTAATTTGGAGGAAAAAAGAAAAAAACTAATTTTTTTGTTCGTATTTTCAACATATCTCCCTGTGTTTTTACTCAAATTTCGAGCAGGAGCACTCGTTGGATGTGTTAAATTTTCAAAATTTACTTCAATCTGATCTAGGATCTTAACTAAGAGAACAACATGTACAGCAAATCTACAGCATATCATTCATGGACACAATAATGCAAGTACAGAAGAGACACAGAGTTTACTTGGGGAAAACCATAAAGGTGAAAAACCCCAATAACTTCCTCAGAGATAAATAGAGCAATGATACAACCAGAATACAAGAGATAGTCTTCTCCTAGTAGCAGAGCCTCCTCCTCCACAAGTGCGCCACTCTCCACAGTGTGAATGAGCGAATAGAATGTGTAAAATGAGAGAGACACACTCTCTATTTATACAATAACTTGACTTGACCTTTACTCAACTAAGTCGGCCTCAACTTAACCACTTAACATAATGCTGACTAGGCCGACCCCCACTAGGGTGGTCTAATAACCCATCAAGTATAAGTTACGACACTTACAATATAAATGACGACACTTCCGTATAGAGGAATAATAACATCTCTATAGGAATACAACCACTTCCATATAGAGGAATAATAACATCTCTATAGGAATACAATATACATATATGTGAAATACATTCCGAAGTTACATATACATCAACACTCCCTCTTAACTAGGAAGGTATTTCTCGACACAGGTCTTCTAGCACAAGTCATCTTCTCTAGATCATCGTCACTGGATAATCGTCATCGAGTCATCATCATCGTCACTGCTGCTGCTCTCTCAATCAATCTCTGAATCTACTCGTCATAGGAAGTTCTACAGAGCCAGTCCTTTTTCATACTGGATGTAGGCCCACCACCTGCAGGTCTTCGTCATCACTAGCCATACTGTGGAATTCTCAGGACTTATTACATGCGTCACAAAACCTGGCTATAGCATCCCAGGCTATTACGAGCACACAGCTCTACCTATAGGATTTCCCAGGAGCACATTACATGTAACCCATCACAAAACCTGGCTGAAGCATCCCAGGCTGTTACGAGCACACAACTCTACCTGTTGGATCTCCTAGGAGCACATTACATGTGGTCCACCACAAAACCTGGCTGAAGCATCTGAGGCCTTTTTCATCCTATCCAGATCTCCCAGGAGCAAATTACATGTGGTCATGGCAAAACCTGGCTGAAGCATCTGAGGCCTTTTTCATCCTGTCCAGATCTCCTAGGAGCAAATTACATGCCATAGGACAAAACCGCAAAAGAGCATCTGCCAGATATCCCAGGGCACGAATTACATGCCATAGGAAAAACCTCGAAAGACTATCTGCAGATCTCCCAGGGCACAAATTATATGTCCTCCCAAGCAAAACCTTGAAAGAGCATTTGCCAGATGTCCCAGGGTACGAATTACATGCCATAGGCAAAACCTTGAAAGACCATCTGCAAATCTCCCAGGGCACAAATTACATGCTTATCTGCACAACCTGATCCACGGCCACAAAGTATCATCTGATACTCACCATACATCATATTGATGTACACATGATCATCCTGATCATCATCACTGCAACATCCTGCTGCATGTCATCTAGAGAAGCTCGTCATCCATGATCACCCTGATCATACAATGCATCCATCTGATGCACACCAAGTATCTACCTGATACATATCATCATACATAGTGTATCCACCTGATACATAGATACATGATCCACACAATGTATCCATCAACATAGATGATCTACCTAATCATACCTGATACATATCAATATACATGATCTACCTGATCATACAATGTATCCACCTGATACATATATAGATACATGGTCCAAGCATCCAACATGATGCTTATACAAAATACATACACATGATCCAACCGATCATATCCAGCATCCAACATGATGCATACATACATATAAAAATGATCCAACTAATCATATCCAAGTAGAAACCAGAACATCATCCTGATGCTCGTCATCCAGCACTTACATCCACAGCCATGTGAAGGATCCTCCTTCCAACATGCTTGGAATGGCTTCAGCAAATGTGTCCATCACTTCTTCCTCGAAGTGTCCTCGATCTGAAGAACACCAAGCCTCTCTCTGAAGTACTCAAACTTCACCCTGTCTAGTGGCTTCGTCAACACATCTGCAATCTGCTCATCCGTCGCAACATACAGGAGCTTCAGAGCTCCTCTCTGCACCATATCCCTGATATAGTGATGTTTGATCTCTATGTGTTTCGACCTGTCATGAAACACTGGGTTCTTAGACAGCTTCATACAACTCTGGTTATCACAGAAGATACCAGTAGCATCCAACGGGAGATCAAATAACTCAGACAGTAGCTTCCATAGCCATACTGCATCACAACTAGCTGAACAGGATGCAACATACTCTGCCTCAGCTGTACTCAGTGCTACGCAGGACTGCTTCCTGCTAAACCAAGAGATCACACCTGATCCCATATTGAAGCATCACCCAGATGTGCTCTTCCTATCTGCAGCACTGCCTGCCCAATCTGAATCAACATAACCCTGCAGGTTAAACTTTTGATTTGCTTCATACTTGAGCCCATAATCCACTATACCTTTTAGGTACCTCAGAATATGCTTTGCAGCAACCAGGTGAACACTCCTCGGATCTGTCAGGAACTGGCTCAATGTGTTCACCGCAAAGCAAATATCTGGTCTCATGTTCATCAGGTACATCAAGGACCCAATCATCTGACGATACATAGTGACATCAACTGGTTTAGATGAAGCATCACACAGAAGATTCAGGTTCAATTCCATAGCCTCGCAGTCCATCATGCCGAACCTCTTCAGGATCTCTACTGCATACTTCCCTTGTTCAAGGAAGATTCCATCTGCACTCTGCCACACCTCCATACCTAGAAAGTGGTGCATCATACCCAAGTTTTGCACATATATGACTCCCTGTCATGTGTCTCAAAACTAAGTGGCTGCTTCACATACACTTCTTCTTCAACTACACCATTCAAGAAAGCTGTCTTGAATCCATCTGGTGTATCTTCTATTTCATCACTTTTATATTTCTCTATGCTGCCATCTGCAGCATGCTTGATCTTGATAGATCCATATGGAAGTCATAACAAACTTCCCTTCAGGTCTTGGGACTACATCCCAAACATCATTCTTCATGATCGATGGATCATGGCATTCCATTTCTTCATCCCAGATCTTGGGAACTTCAATATCTTCAATATCTTCAATAGATATCTTTGTTGCTGGAACAAATGTTGTAGTCTTTTTGTAGGTGAAGATATACGGTCTTTCCTACAAAACATGTTAAATTGCATGATTAGAAACATCTCATAATTTTCAGAACAAATTCTTACACATAAAGAAATATGTCATACAGTCATGTAATTATCTTAGCTAATGCTTCAATACAACATTTATCCATATCCCGTAACTTTCTAGATGCCTTCCAATCTCTACCAAAACATTGTTAAGAGTGTGCACAACTCCCAACATGTCAGCAAAGAGGTTTCATTCTAGATAAGTAGCAATGGAATGTTGTACAGTGCCATAGGCCACTTACCCATGCATATTAGTATTATACTGTTCATCAATGCAATTATTCTAATATGCATAATACACAACCTAATTCTAGGAACATCAATATATACATTATTGAACAGTATTATTTAAGAAATGACAATTCAGATACTTATCTTTGTTTGTTTGTTGGGTGGACTCCCTCTGAGTCTTCGCTTCCTTGCAGGAGCTACTGGAGTCCTAATTTGAAGTAGCTTCTTCTACACCTTGATGTTGTGGAATGTAGAGAGATGGTCAACTCCCTCTGAATATCTGCATCCTTGCAGAAACCACTGGAGTGTACTCCCTCTTGATCATTGCTTCATGGATTAGTTGTCCTTGAACTTATATTCATTCTCGATCCCTATGCATGCTTGTTAGTATCATCATTGTGTTATCCTCTAGGTCTCATATGTAATCAAACATTCATTAGTATAATCTTAATATTATCAAAACACAATAATCTCAAGCATGTATAGTCAGGATCATTTCAAACACAGATAATAAACATTAGTATTCAAGGTTTCAAGGAAGTCTTCTTTTACTCATGCATATTCTTATTTGATCATAGGACTCTTTTGGTTAGTTAAATCATCAATCAAGATAAGAGATATAATATGCATAAAACCCGTGATTACTCAAACCTATACCTTCATGATTCTTTTGGTTAGTCATATCATCAATTATGGTAAGAAACATAATATGCATACAACCATGACTATTCAAACCTATGACTTCATGAATAATCATTATCAACAACACAACAGTATAAGATCCTAACACAAGGTAGGATTCTATCTTGATATAGGAAAAAAATACCTGGATTAGCATGCTAGCTAGTTATGTCTAACATACTCACATGATGTCTTCTTGTTCTTCTTCAATGACTTGTGCTAGTAACCTGTATATCTCATAGGTTAACCATTATAAAACCAAGTTATACATACCTCGTAAATGGATCTTCTATGAGATCCATGACAATGGATGAATCTTTATCCTCATGTCATCATGATCATATGTTCTTGAACCAAAACATGATTTTTCTTTCTTGGTGTACCTTTCATGTTAGTAGACATCATAAACCTCATACAACACCATAATGCATTAGTACAATCATAAGTGTCAACACCCTAATCAATGAATATTTTCTATTGTGCATTCATAATTTTATTAAGGTGATACGGCAAGTCTAAAATCAAGATTGTACTAACCGTAATAACATGAAGACAAACATACCATAAACTTAATCATGAACAAATCTCAAAACATACCTCGATGAGTCATACCTGTCAAGATTGCTTGTAATCTTTTTATGGAAGGCCTTAGCCTCATCTCCCTCTGAAACAGGAACTTCTTCACTTATGCAGGTGACCAATCCATCCTCTTCTAGGATTAACCTAATCCACTTGATTTGCAGGAACTGGATCTGGAGCTACATTAGCGTTTGTCAGAGAAAACCCCAAAATTCAAACTTCCGAAAGGATAAAAATATGCGCCTTGATGAGCTGATCAAACTAGTATATTCAGAATTTGAAAACTGCAAAGTTTCACTCCTCAATTTTGCCTTTGAAACTTTCGGATTCGCTGGACGTGACCTCGAACTAGGGTTTGATGAAACCCAATCTTCTACCCAATCAAAAGGTTTGATCCAAAGCTCTAAGCTTCTATTTTTATGAGGAGCTTCCAGCTGTGGTCACAGATTTCAAAAATTCCCATTTTTGCAGAAGCCCTAATTTTCCACTTTTCTGATCAAAGTCCCGAACAAGGGTCTGATCAAGCCCGGCCTTCTGCCCAACCAAAAATTCTGATATTGGTCTCTAAATTTTTATTTTGATGAGTATCATCCAGCCATGGTCTCCGATTACAAAAATTCCAACTTTCTCCGAAGCCCTAAATTCCGGAAGCCATAAATGAAGGTGCTAAAAAAATAATTCTGTTTTGGCAGAAATATGTACCTGATTGTTTCTGGTGTAACTACAAATTTTTCAATCCACAGGGTCTGAAAACGTTTCCTGAGATAGCCCGACCTGTTATCTTTCCATCCTGACAGGTCTGTCCTCAATTGGATTCTCTGAGAGAGAGTTATGCCAAGTGTCGCAACGTGACCTGTTTATGGGATAATACAGGAGGGCGAACTTGTACAGCGTGCCACGTGTCACTATTTCAACTTCGGCCTCTGAAACATTTTCCTGAGATGTCCCATCCTGTTATATTTCCATCCCGATAGGTCTGACCTCAATTGGAATCTCCGAGACAGAGTTATACCAAGTGTCGCAACGTGACCTGTTTATGGGATAATACAAGAGAGCGAACTTGTACGGAGTTACACATGTCACTGGTTCAAATTCGGCATATGAAAATGTTTCTTGAGATAGTACAGTCTGTGTACTACCTGTCACGTTTTACAAAATTGCATTTGGAGCTTCCTAGCCCATGTTATGACCTTTTTCCCAAGGTCACCTGATTTTGACTCAGATCTGGATGAGGCAAAAACCTTATATTGTACAGATCTTAAATCACAAAGTACAATGAATTAGAGGTTGTCCTTTGGACACAAGGTACATGGGGATTTGATCTTCAACCTATAAAGGTTTCAGATCCGAAAACGTCGCCAAAAAGTATTTATAGCGAAATTTCTATGATGACTATTTTTTGCTATATCAAGCCCTAGCATCGTAAGTGCAACAAGTGTCATACATGCCATATCATGCCTTCTTTCAGGCTAGCTCTGATACCATGTTAAATTTTCAGAATTTACTTCAATCTGATCTAGGATCTTAACTGAGAGAACAACATGTACAGCAAATCTACAGCATATCATTCATGGACACAATAATGCAAGCACAGAAGAGACACAGAGTTTACTTGGGGAAAACCATAAAGGTGAAAAACCCCAATAACTTCCTCAGAGATAGATAGAGCAATGATACAACCAGAATACAAGACATAGTCTTCTCCTAGTAGTAGAGCCTACTCCTCCACAAGTGCGCCACTCTCCACAGTGTGAGTGAGAGAATAGAATGTGTAAAATGAGAGAGATACACTCTCTATTTATACACTAACTTGACTTGACCTTTACTCAACTAGGTCGGCCTCAACTTAACCACTTAACATAATGCTGACTAGGCCGACCCCCACTAGGGTGGTCTAATAACCCTTTGACCCACATGGACGACCCCCAATAGGGTGGTCTAATAACCCTTTGACCCACATGACTTATACAGGGCCAACCCCAACAAGGTGGTCTAATAACCCATCAAGTATAAGTTACGACACTTATAATATAAATGACGACACTTCCGTATAGAGGAATAATAACATCTCTATAGGAATACAACCACTTCCATATAGAGGAATAATAACATCTCTATAGGAATACAATATACATATATGTGAAATACATTCCGAAGTTACATATACATCAACAGGATGTGGAATTAAATTCCGCATCCAAAGAGTACCCATAATGCATACTTTTGATGGGCCCCGCTGCCCCAAAAACAAGAAATACCTGAAAAACATGATGATGATGTCATCATCACGTTTTTTTAGGTATTTTCATCATCACATTTTTTCAGGTATTTCTTGTTTTTGGGCATCTTCACATTTTTAAGGTATTTCTTGTTTTTGGAGTAGCGAGGACCATCAAAAGTATGCATTACGGGTGCTCGTTGGATGCAGAATTAAAAACACAAGGAGATATGTTGAAAATACGAACAAAAACAAGTAGTTTCTTTTATGACAAATATCTCAAGTCAACCATTATGGTTGTCTCATTTTATTGAAATTCTACTGGTTCTTGAATTCCAACTCATCAAGAAATTATAGTTGGTTCATTTTCTTATATGATGGCTTGTTTTCTTATAAGGCCCATTTTACACTCCAAATTTCCTCTAATGTGGCGGCTGAACCATATTGGTTACGTCACATCTAAACATTTACGTCGTCGACCAACATAAGCATATGTTGGAACCTAGAGTTAGAGTTAGGTAGGTTTGCTTGCCCCTATGGGGCAGCAGTCGCTTCTCATTGGTTAGACTCATTCCATAGTTGGCACACCTTATCCAATTGAGGGAAATGATGGGTATAATAATCGTATAGACCACAGAAAGAACAAAAAGAGTTTTTCTGTAATTGATCATTTTTATCCTAATGAGGTAGTTTCTTAGGGTCATGATTTGTGGGTTTCTTCTTTAGTGTTATCAGGTGGGTTGGCGGGTTGAGCCCCACCTCCCTACTGGTGGTTGTTCACTTTGTTCTTTCCCTTATTCTTTTTCTTGGGTTGCGCTTGTGGGCTATTGGGCACAAGATGGACAAGAATATTTTTTTGGGTGTATACTTTCCCATGAGGGAAATGAGGAGTAACTAGGTGTGTCTAAACTAGAGAAACTAGCGGAGGGATAAGAAAATGATAGTACAATTAATGGATGGAGGAGCCAAAAATCTTGTAGAAGCATCACCACATATGGAAACACTACACAAGGGCCCATGAATGTGGAGGGTTGAGGCAAGAGACAAATAATATGTACTCCGTGTATGCGATGAAGTGTGTGATAAATCAGGGCCATAGCTAGGTGTGGTGATAGGGCCCTTATGAGGATGCACAACATTAGGAACATTGTCATATGTCTAACCACTCACTATGGGAGGGTAAGGTGCATAGGGGTTGGGAAGGATGCAACATTGCCAATGACACCATCAACAACATGGGATTCCCTAAGTGGGTATTTCCAAGTAGAATCACCTCGAGGGGAATTGGGGATGATTGTGTACAAATATCCTGACTGTGCATAAATCAAATCATACTGCTGAGCTTTGAGGATAGTATCTTCCTCGGTTTGTGGTCATTCAAAGACCACATCCTTAGCAATGGATGGGAGTAGGAATTTCAGAAACCAATCTAAAAATAACTTGTCATCAAGTTTGATCTTTCACAAAATCCAATGCCTATTCTTGTTGTCACATGCAATTTTTTTTATAAATTTTGGCAAAAATTTATGATTGTGGGAAAATAAAAAATTGGGGTTTTGAATAGGCCATTTTTGTTCTCGGTATTATAACAGGGTGTAAAATTATCTTGGAAAAAAATATTGGGCCTATGCTATGAATATTTAATTAATATTATTAATTATAAATTAATAATGTATTAGGTTACTAGTGAAAGGGCGTAACCCTTCACTATGCTTCCTCAAGCCCTATAAAGGCTATCTTATTGTAATTTTATCATCATCAATCAATATATTATTATTATTTATCTCAAATATGGAAGACGGTCTTGCTTCTTAACCTAGTGAACGGATACGTTCACTGCCTTTGGTATCAGAGCTTTCGCTCCTCCCCTTAGAGCTCAGATTCGGCTCCTCTTCCACCACCCTTCTCACCTTTCGCTGCTCATCCCACGTCCTTCATTCTCCCTCACTCCCTCTGGGCTCTCCTCGTGCCATCCACACCCTTCTCCCTTTCACCACTCCCGTTCTATCTCCTTTCGCACCCCTACTTTGCCCGCACTCACCATCCATCGAGATCCATCCACTCCCGTGCTCCACTCCACCTGTGCACTCCCACACTCATCCCTGCTCCACTATTCATCCCCCTCACCTCATCACTACCTCCCTCATCCCTTTCCATCATTCCACCCACGCAACTCTTCTCTCTTTTCCCATCTCTGTCACCTCCCAGCCACGCTGCCATCACATGATCCCCACACTCACACCTCGTACTCCCTCCCCTCACAACTCCTCGGCCATGCCCCCCTCCCATATCCTCCTCTCTCCCGCGCGCTGCCACTTCCCGCGCCCCATTCCCCTCCACCACTACCACACCCACCATCCTCCCGGCTGCTTCCAACGCCCCACATCTCTCTATCAGCTACTTGCCACGCAGCACCCTCTCCATCCCTCCTTTCTGGTCCAACACCCCACATCTCTCTATCCGTTGCTCCACACGCAGCGCCCCCTCTTCCTCCAGCCGCTGCTCCCCACACAGCGCCCTCTCCTCCCCATGCCCCACCCTCTGCTTGCGCCATACGCCCTCCCTCCTCCTTCAGGCTACGCTCCTCTCCCTCGGTCGTCACCATCCCCAACACCAGCTCCACCCAGCACTGTCACTCCTGTCCCTTCGTCCATCTCCAACGACTTGCACACAATTAAACAAAAAAAAAATATAATAATATAATTTTTTTATATTATTATTATACCTATATTTAAAAAAAAATTCTAAAGGCCTTACCAATTCAAAATAATAATAGTTATTACTACTATTATTATTAAATCTTAAGGTAACTTTTCACCCATAAAAATAAAAAAAATTGGGTCCAATTATTCACCACCACACTTAAGAAGCATGATGACAGAGTTAAAATCCCAAATCGAGAAAATAGAGAAGGATGTCCAAACTTTCAAGGAAATAATCACCAAGAGCCAGGAGGCACTTAAAAAAGAAATTAAAGAGGAAGTCATTCAAGTAATGGAGCAGAAAATGGACGACAAGTTCGACATTATGAGCAAGGAACAAAAAATGTTAGACCAAAAAATGACGCAGAACCATAATACATTAATGGAGATGTTACAAAGATTAATGCAAAAAAAAGACCAAGTCAGCAGTCCAGACATGCTAGATGCTTCATTTCATATTTCCATACAGGAAGCACTTGCTAAGAATCAAGAAGAATTGCAAAAAGAAATAAATATTAACAATACGATGCTTAAGCAAGAGATAGAAACAAAAGTACTGCCAGATATGGAGGCACGATTAAACAACAAAATAGAAGCTATCAGTAAGAGAGTAGAGAATAAAAAGGCTACAAATCATTGCCAACAACGAAGCAGTTCAAATATGTCACTTGCATCATCCAGTAGTTCCACATTGCTATCAAGCCGTAAAGCAAAAGGCAATCAATATCATCCCTACATAGTGTACCCACCTAAGGCAAAAATAGAGTTGTCGAAATACAATGGAAGTGAAGACCAATGCGTTGCTCGGCTAAACAAAGCGGAAGAATACTTTGACATTTACAATATTCAATCTGATGAGGAGAAGGTGAAATATGCGTCAATGCATATGGAAGGGTACGCCTATAATTGGTACTTATGGTGGAAGAGAGACAATTTTGCCTACACTTGGAACATGTTCAAAAATGATTTTTTTAATAGGTTTCAAGGAATCAATGAAGACGAATTTTTCAGTAAACTTACCAGATTACAACAGGTTGGAAGCATTGAGGAATTGACACATCAGTGGGAATCCTTATCGACACGAGTATTTGGGTTGTCTGACAAACAAAGACTCAAAACCTATTTAGGAGGTCTTAAACCATACCTCCAAAAAGAGTTAAAGTTTCATGACATACCTAAGGTAGAAGTAGCAAGACATAAAGCAAAAGCTGTAGAACGCAAATTGGAAGGAATAAGAACAAGAGGCGATAACCATTATCGACAAGAAAAAGAGACACAATGTAGGTATTGTGCAGATACTTGGTCACCCGGCCATCAATGCAACAAACCTCAACCATATGCCTATGAAATGGAAAATAGCTCAAAGTCATCTAACGGTTACTCTGATAAAAGAAAAAAGAAGAAAAACATATGTCGTCGATGCGGTGATGCTGGACCCCAAGCCATAAATGCAGGAACAATCAGACAATACAGTGCAAAATCATCAATGGGAAGGAAGTGTAAGTCTCTGCACAAGAAACTACATTTGATTCTTATACCGACACTGAATCTAAATGAAGGACGATATTAGGAAAATACTCAAGCTTTGAGGACAAAGCTTTCCTAAGGGGAAGGCAATGCTGTGAATATTTAATTAATATTATTAATTATAAATTAATAATTTATTAGGTTACTAGTGAAAGGGTGTAACCCTTCACTATGCTTCCTCAAGCCCTATAAAGGCCATCTTATTGTAATTTTATCATCATCAATCAATATATTATTATTATTTATCTCAAATATGGAAGATGGTCTTGCTTCTTAACCTAGTGAACGGATACGGTCACTGCAGCCTAAGACCCAATCTCTAACTATTGAATTTAATTCCACGAGGCAAGACCTAACTATAAGTCACACTACAAGTGTCAATGCTTAATGCATAAGCCTTGGTTGATGATACATTGAACAAAAATAACGATATACAGTAGTAATGTCTTCGAAACGTTTGGGATGCATCATGAAGATCTTCTAGAAGCACGATGATATAAATTCGTCTTGTAATCTTGGGACACTTGGTCATCATTGCATAGTTTCACATAGTTCAGGAAAATTTTACAGCATCCACAGTGTTGAAACAGAGAAAAGCGTTACGTAACTTCTGTATTTGACAGTTTTTGTAGTCAACTTCAAATATATATTCCAAGTAGATGGAAACAAATTTTTGAAAACCGAAGGAGGATTTTGTCAAGAACAGGTCAAATCACAAAAGCATCCCTCATGTTTTGCATAGGTGTCATGATTTGAAAGATTTGAAAGGATATTTGAAGCCCTTTTTTCCATAATTTCAGCATTAAATAATTTCTTGTTTTAGTCATCAACTTGAGGCATAGATTCCAAGCATATGGTGATTGATCTAAACAAACTGAAAGAATTTTTTCTCAGGAATGGGTTAATATATGAAAACCTCTCTCATGTTTTTCACAGGTGTCATATTTTTGGGGATTAAAAGGGATATTTGAGCCATATTTTTCCATATTTTTGCCAGATGTAATTAATAAATCAACCTTGATTTTTGTAACTACTTATTTCCTAAGCACTTGTAACTTCTTTCTAAAGAAGTATTTCAAACTCCGTAGGGGGAGAGGAGATGAGAGGCTATACATTGAATGAAAAGGAAGGTCTAAAGGGGGATGAAAAAGACCTACCTATTTTGTAATCTTTTCTTGTGCTTTATTGCTGGTGATCAATATAGAAGTACAAGATTTTATCTCCAAAGATTCATGTGTTAATTCTATCTAGGGATGTGTTTCTTTCTTAGTTGATGTGTTTCCTATATGTAGTTTTCATTTATGTGTGTGATCTTCAAGTGTCTGATTCAAAATATAAAATTCAGAATTCATGTTTTATGCTCTGAGTTTTAGTAGTTAGGCACTCCACTTTATTCATCTAAATTTAAGCATAAAATTCATCCTTGATAGATGATTTGTGCTTGATGGGTTGTTACTCCTAATTTATTCCACGATGCGACAACAAATTTGATAGCTAGAAGCGTTGGCTACCTTTCCCTTGTCACTGAATTTTTTATTAACCATTATTGATCACTTCGACTTATTTTAGCTATAGACTCCATGCCCAATGGTCTGCACTTTTTACCCTATCAGCCACATTTAAATCTGAAAACCCTTTTGCATAAGATCTAGCCAATGTATCGAGTACAAAACTAGTTTCTATAGTGACCTTGAGTGACTTAGTTGCAAGAGAGAGCCCTCTTAGGATTGGAAGGGCTAGCTTCCAATTTGAAAGTTGGTTTGTGGTTACCTCTGAGTTTTCCTCCCACAACCAAAGGAAAATCTGAGTGATAACAATGCCAATCATGGATATGGTCCGTGATGTGGGTGGAGGATTTTTTCTAATAGGAAAAGAGAATTTCTACACCCTCATCGTATCAGACGGGAAATTGGAAGAATTGCAGAAAAATGGAGGCCAAGGACATGAAATTGGGATATGTCCCATGGAGCTATTTAATGTACCACTTAGAGACAACGCTAGGTAAGGTCCTCTAAAATAAGCGTAGGATGATGGAATCGTCTACAATGCCTATTGGAAGGGCACCATAGGTGAAAAAACATGATGTGGAGGTGAAAAAACATGATGTGATTTTGGGGTTCTTCCCCAGCCTTTACTTCGAACTTTGGGATGTCCGATGGGATGTTGGTGGGCATGGGGGTCTAGTTTGGATCATGGTGAACCAGATCATTCATCAACCTCGCCAAATCAAGGAGGTTGAGGCTAGCCATAAATGGCATGCTTGTAGTATTAGATGATGTGGATGGCCAATGACAGTATTGGTCATGCTTGGAGCAGTTGGGATGCTACCGACAGGTCTCCCTCCTTACGAAGTTTTTCCTCCAATGGATCTCCTTCCTAATAAAGGTTTTTTGCTAATGGGTCCCCTCTTAATGAGGGGTTTATACCAATGGCTCCCCCTCCCGATGAAGGGTTTCACTAGAGGATATGCCTCTGATGATTCCCCCAAAAATGGGATTCGGGTTTCTACCACCTGACGGGGAAATGTTGGAATCCATGGTGTTGTGAGTGTGTGGATGTGTGGGTGATCCTGATTGTAAGGAGTTAGAATTAGAAGACTCAAAGAAGAGTTCTAGTGATTGTGTAGTGTGTCAATCTATGGTTCGGCGAGAAGAGTCGATTGCATGGTCTAAGGAATCATATTGAGGTGGTTGGCCCCAAAGTCTCTGAGTGTACCTCGTGGGATCTAATGTGATGGAATCCTAGGTAAAAAAAAGCTCAACAACACAAGGCTACAGTAGGTTAAGATCAAATAAAAAAACTAGATCAAAAAGTAAGTGCAACCAAGTGTGTGACAAGTGATCTAAAATATAAAAGGAAAACTTGAAAATAGAAAAACTAGAAAGAAAAAGACTTGTTAACCTATGAGAAGTCTACACAATCAAACAAAAAAGCACCAAATATAATCTCCCTCAAATTTGTTCCTTTGTGTGGTCATCACCTCCCCATTAGACAAAAAGAAGTAGGAATTCAAGTCGGGTCTTCCAATCACTAGATTGAAATAGGGGCATCAATCTTATCCAGACCCAATGCGTGAAGATCGAAAGGACAATTACAAAGCTAGGGATGCAACCGACTCCATTTGTATTAGGTTTCCCTTCACTGGAGGTGATGACCTATGGGTAAGATACCTAAAAGAAGGGATTCTAGGCTACCTCATTCATAGACACATCATAATGAGTATTCCAAAAATTCATGCTGAAGACAATGATCTAGATGATCTTCAGTATTGAGTGGGGACAATGCACCACCCATCCCTTTGGTTCCAGTCTTTTCATTTACCCTCCTAAGGGAGAGGCTCACTCCATAGATTGGATTTAAATTGTGTATGATAGTACTAGAGGATTTTGGCTCCCTAATTAGACAACCACTATGTTTCGATGTATAGTGACAAAGGGGAATTATTTGGATTCCTATCCCCAGTGTCCTAACTAACTACATAATTCTTTTCTGTCCTCAAGTGAGGTTAGTGTGTGTTTAAGTTAGGGTTTATTTTAAGGCTCCACTTGACAACATGAACCAAGTGATAGTTCGAATTAGGGAGTGTTTGTGTGTGCACTGGAGGTCTTTACAACTATAAGCTTAGAAATTAAATGCTCAAAAGAAATTATAATATTACAATACTAAGATAGAATTTTCTTGAAAAATCATTCCAACATAATAAGGTTATGACTAACAATTCAATATTCAAAGCATTCATGTGAAGGACAAATAATTGGAATAGTCTAAAATCATAAAGATCAGGGAAAGGCTTGAATTCAATAACCAAAACATGCTCTAAATGACAAATACTCAAAAGTAAAGGACTTTTTCTTCACCAAAATAACTCAAAAGGGAGAATACACAAACTACTACAGTAAGAAAAAGGTCTACAAATAGGACAAACTGAGACTATCAACAGGAAGAAACTGAAAACCAAAGTCTGCTCATGGAAAAAAGAATCAGAAAACAATAAAAACTATTGAGGAAAATTTAAAAAAGAGCACATGTCACTCTTTTCGAAGGAAATTGAGTGACATGGGTCTCTCAAAAGGGGAAAATAGATCCAAACTACAACTAGAAATTTCAATTCACACTTATTAAGGAAAAATGTGTGACCAAGGTTGCACAAAACACACAAAAAGTGTGATTTGACTCGAGAATTGACGTTTTGTGCTCAGGTCGCACAGTTCGAAGGAGATAGTGCAAATCAAATCACTTCAACTGGAAAGATAGGTGCAACTTGCACCAGTGAACTCAAAAGATAGTAAAAAAAAGGGTACTTGGCTCAAGAAATATGGGGGAGTTTCAAGTCAGAAAATTCAATAGCAGTCTCAGACAGGAAACAAATAGACATAAAACAAAGTAAATAGAAAGCTCAAGCAAGGGATGAAAAAATTAACAGGAACAACTCAAGAGAAATGCAGATCATCTCCAGTATGGTAGCCAAAAATTGTTGTTGGTGTTTTCACACTAACCCATGCCAAAAGGAACCTATTAAGGGTTGTGCAGAACTTAGTAGAGTTTCGAAAGGAAAAAAAATTCAAGGAAAACATAAATGGAAATCTAACTAGCATGTACTAAGGAAAAACTAAATTAAATGATATCAAATCAAATCTAAACTAATATTTTTTACGCATTCTTCATCAAGAAACACAAAATACATAATGTCATATAAATAATAAAGAATGCCATTTTATATTCAATTAAATCATGTATGAGTAAAAATCACCTCTTTAGTTACAATGGAGGGGGGCTGTGGGGTCATTTATATGCATAAATTCGAAACATTAAACTGTCAACCTAGGGGCTCATAAACTTATGAACTGCTAAGCAAAGTATATGCATAGTTGAGTATTAAAGTGTTCAAAAGCTACAAAGATATCACACATCACACCTCCAACTATAAATTGAAACAATAAGGAAATCAAAAGCAACATTCCAAGTAGCAACTATATTCTTGTGGGATGAGTAGTGTCCAACATGGAAATCAGAGCAAGATGTCAGACCTTCTGTGAGCCTTTGGCTTGTTGATACTGATTCCAAAAGAAACTATCAAAAACCAAAATAAAACTAAAACAACTCTTCTTGCAAGGTCTACAATCTCTTGGAACTAATACTATTGCAACATGTCTATGCAAACATGATGTTAAATCCTCTGTGAGCCTTTCCCTGTTGATATTAATTCAAACCAGCACACCAATTGTAATGAAATAAAATGAAGTTAAGACACACATGAATCTATATCCACACAAATGTAAAAAGAAACTAATTGGGAAGCATATACCAGAGAGGGGACCCTTCCTCCCTTGGCATATGCTACCAAGAAGGACTACAGTAGAATGCTCTTAATATGCAACTAATCCTTTATTCTAGCATCAAAAGAATTACAATGAGCTCACATGACTTCCCCTGTTTTCTAATTCTCTCCAATATTTCTAATCTCTCTACTCCAACTCCCCATCCAAATAGGTAATGTCTCATATTTATACATGTATTTCGTAGTGGTGGATCTAAAATCAACTCATAATTTCCTTTAATAGGTAGTTCTGAAACCAACACATACATTCTTGATATTTTAATGATAAGATTAATCAAATAATGAAAGAGGAAGGTATATTTTATTTCCCAAGTTGAAATGATGAGGTGGAAGCTCCACTTGACTAGGCACTTTTCTAGGAAACTGAGCACTATAGGAAATCTAGGAAAACCCATTTTAGTATTTTCCCATATCTCCCAGATCCTTGATATTTTGATGATTTCACTCACGTGTCACCTAAATGGGCATATTCTGCAAGTGGGTTTTGTGGAAAAGTTTCAAAATTCCTCACCAATGGCTTGGAAATCGTGCCTGAAGTTCATTACCTTTTTATACAAAAACTATCACTGTTGTTGCTGCATGAACTGTAGAATCTCAACCATCATCAATAAAATAAGCATAATCATTCTTAATTATTAAAAATATAAGGAAACTGATGTAATTAATCACTAATTCATGTATAAGCACATTAAGATGGATTATGATGATAAGTGGTTCTAAATGAGTGATGGAATGTGGAAAATGGTTGAGAATGGTGGTCTCAAATGAAAAAAGTGTTGATGAAAATGTGACATATTGACGACCCAACATCTCTCCCACACTTAATATTTTTCATGTCCTCATGCAAACAAAGTGATGAGCTGACAAACAATTTGTACTCTATTTGCATGTCTTTGTTTGAATATATCATAGTCTATTTTCTTGCCTTTATTTTACTTTTGAAAACCAAATTTATTGGTGGCATATGCTTTTAATAGACGGTAATGGAAAAGTACATAGATTCAAACTATGTAGAGAGCACTTCAAATGATGTCTATATGAAGGATAGAATTCATAGGGTGAATATATTGCTTGTTGTCCTCGTACCATATTAAACATATTTTCATTGTATGTCTTATGAACAGAGTGAAAATTATTATGCACATTGGGAAACATGGATAGAGATGGTTCATAATGATGGAATTTATGAATGACTGTCTGAAAGAAGGAAATGAATGGAGTGTTATACTAGTAGTGATTATCCATCATGTCTCCCTAAATTTCCAATGAATTAAGAAGTCATACACAAATTTTACCTCATGTTTACCTTTGCTTGAAATTTTGGACTGTAGGAAGAAACTTCTGCTTGTTGGTACTTGGTGGAAATCTAAATCTAGATGTGCCAAAAGAAGACTGAAAATATGAAAATGATCTTGTATTAGCTGGAATTTTTTCACAATAGATCCAATAGTAATCCATGGTTCTACTAAAATAATTTTTTGCTTGCTTTAAAAAGATAGCCATTGCACAATATGAAGCGAAGGCTGCTAGAAATAAATGCTAAGAGTATGTATTGTAGAACTAGAAATTTCATGTGGCTGACAGTCAAGCTGAATACATAGTCAAGCTACACAAAATATGAAAATGCCGAGATCAAATCTACATTTTATGGATGGTTGAGAAAGTTTGTTGATAATGGGAATGATACCCTAGGAAACCAATATGATTTATTTCTTCTACTGATACACGATACATTATTGAAACTAAAAGTATGGAGTGTTGCTTGTATCATTATTAATGAGTCAACATAAAGCACAAAGAGTGGCATACATTCTTCAATGATGCACAACCTTGATCTCCACTACTACATATTGCTACTCATATAAGTGCATGGATGAAATTCATGAAGTTGTTCCTTGTGAGCTGAAGGAAAATGCACCACCATTGGGCCTCCTCATTAAGCAATCCTTCAACAAGTTTCTAATTTTCTTCTGAAATACTTGTGACTGATTCTGGCATGTTTCCATCAAATATGAAAAACTATTTCTTCCTATTTTATTTGCTACTTTAGTTTACAGATTCATTCCGTATGGTGAGCTAACATCACCTTCATTATTTATGTAGACTATGCAAACAATGTGTGCACATTTATGCCAAATCTTCAAACTTCTTGTTATAGGAAATTCTGGAAGTTTTGATGAACTACTTTTTGTGGCCTTTGTGTTTCAAAATCAATATTTTGTGGGGTACAACAACAACCAGAGTTTCCCCAACATCCTATAAGTATTGTGATTCACCTAATACACCAAAGACGATTTGTAGTAAGATTGATGTTGCATACATGTAGCCAATCCATGCAGGTTTCTCATGTTGCATCCACAAATTGAGAAGTATCATTCCAATCTACAAATCAAAATCATGCTCCAAGAATGGACATGGTTTGAGTTTAGTACATTCTTTTTCCCAAATTGTTGTCAAGCTTTCCAAAAATATCCAACTTTGTAATAGTCCTTCCATACCCTAGCTTCATGGGGCACCATTCATAAAAAAACATTTTGGAAAATAAATTATCATACTGCTCAAAACAAGTCCGGAGGAGGTTCACGCTTGACAGAAGTTGTAGTACAATATGCGTTGAAGGTTTGGAGTGTGATTGGAATCCATGAGAAAAATAAGTCCCTTATCCAAAATTGCACAAGTGTGATGGTCTAAGAGTTTCTTCTCTATAGTGGCCACCATTTCTCTTTCTGGGGAACCTCCAACAATTAAATGATGAAAATGCATGATATATCAGAAATAGTAAAACACAAAATGGATTTATTGATCGTAGGCCACCTCGAGGGGGAAACATCCTTTGAGAAATCTCAAAACAAATAACTCATGGATTCCTTCATTGGCCTCAACACATACTTATATAATAAGTCTAAGCTAAACAACTATTACTCCCCATGAATGTGGGATAATACAATATACTCAAGTGATGACTTACAAAGAATATGCATCCAACAACAATATAACAACAATGTGGGATAACACAATATACTCACGGGATGACTTACAAATACTATGCGTCCAACAACAATATACTAACAAATTAAAGAGAAGGGTTGACACGGGTTCCTAACATCTCCTCCCCCTTAGAAAACGATTTGTCCTCAAAGCTTTGGATGTGGAAATTGTTTCTGAATCTGAAGGAGTGGTTCCCATGTAGCATCCTCTATTTGCATTCCATGCCACTGAATTAATACCTATGTGATGGATCGAGAGAAAAGATGACGAGTGCGCCTATTGAGGATGGCCTCTAGCTCCAAAATGATGGATCCTTCATTATCCAGTTTTGGTAAAACATTTTGTGCTCTGATGTTCATGCCAAGAACTTTCTTTAGACAAGATACATAAAATACTAGATGAATGCGGGAAGAAGGACGAAGTTCCAATTTATAAGCAACAGACCCAATCTTCTGAAGAATCTTATATGGCCCATAGAACTTTGGAGTGAGCTTATGATGCCCTTTGAGTTTCTGGGAGGATTGCTTGTAATGTTGTAGACAAAAAAAAACCATATCACTTGCTTGAAAAGTGCACTCAGAATGGTGTTGATCAGCTTATTGTTTCATTCAATTTCTTGCCATGTGAAGATTGTCCTGCAAAATGCGAAGAATATGATCGCGGGTTCCAAGAACCGTGTCAACTTCCTGAACTGGTGAACTGCTGGGAGTATATGGAAGAAGCACTGGTAGCTCCTGACCATATACTACTCCATATGGAGTCATTTTAGATGCAGTGTGGTAGGAGGTATTGTACAACCATTCCACGAGAGGGAGCCACTTTTCCCACTGATGTTGTTGTTCGAAGGTGAAGCAACGAAGATAAGTTTCCGAACATTTGTTGATAAATTCAGTCTGACCATCTTTTTGTGGGTGATACCCTGAACTCCTCTTCAATTTGGTGTCGGTGTGGCGAAATAGTTCTGTCCAAAAATGACTGGTGAAAGTTGCATCGCCATCTGAGACAACAAAAGAAGGGATTCCATGAAGACTGAAGATTTGGTCTAGGAAAATATGTGCAACTGAGGAGGCGGTATAGGGATAGACAAGGGCACAAAAATTAATGACTATATTTTGAGAGGCGATCAACCACAACCAAAATCACTGTCTTCCCTCTAGATTTAGGGAACCCTTCAATGAAATCCATAGAAATATCTGTCCAAATCGGTGTAGGGATGGGAAAGGGTTTGAGTAATCCTGGAAGGAGTGTCATTTCACCCTTTTTGCGCTGGAAGGTACCACATTCAACCACCATCTGTTGAATTGTATTTTTCATTCCCTTCCAAAAGAACTTACGTCGTGCCCACTCATACGTTTTGAGGAACCCAGAGTGCCCTGTCGATGGAGAATCGTGGAGTTCATAGAAGACAACTTGTTGAAGATCTGTGCTCTGGGGAAGCACCAAAGGACCCTTGTATCTTAGGGAAGCACCATCCCAAGATTAATGCGGTACAACAGAAGGGTTGTTGTCAAAACGTTGGATGATTTGAGATAATGAGAAGTCATTGACATAGCCCTGCTGAACAGATTGCAACCAATTTGGAACAACAATAGAAACAGTTGAAAGGGAAACTTGGTCATCAAATGTGTGAGAAAGAGCATCCACCACAAGATTTTCCTTACCCTTCTTGTAAGTGATCTCGTAATTGTTTGTGCTAGAAATTGTCCCTAGACTACAAAGGGAACAAGCTAGTACAATCTCAAAACAATTAAAAGAAAATGAAACTTTTTTTTGTAATTTTTGGTTTGAAGGTTTCATTCAATAGAAGGGAATAATCTAATCCTCAAACAAATGAAAACATTGAATCATAAAGAAATCTTAAACAACTGAAACATAGAGATATAAAGCACAATATAAACCATAAGCATCATTAAACAAGAAACTAGTTGGTCCACAAATTAGTAAGCATTTGCATGAATAATAACTTTAATCAAGAAATTAAATCACCAATAGGGTGGCCAAACTGACCATAAACATAACCGGAAAAGAGAATCAAATAGTGGCTTATATCTATGTATTCAGATCAGTAGTATCAGTCTCCAAAAAGAACTTACATGAGAATAAAATGCATCAGTCTGAGTATACCACAGTGTCTCAGTCCTATAACCCTTCTCGAACAAAATACCAACCCTGCTAGTATATTGGTTTCTTTCTTTTATAATTACAAAATCAAGTAGTTTCATAACCACCTCTTTAGGGATCGATCTCCTTAAAAGTTACATCTAGCAGTTACATGAAATCAAAACCCTAGGGTCGAAAATGCTCAAAATAGAAAAATCGGATTCTGGGAAATTTGGTGAATTTCTGAAAAATGGGACTCAAAGAAGCCTCCATATCTCTCGATCCGGGACACCTGTGCGAAAAATGAGAGTGGTTTTTGTAAATGATTCCATGATGAACAAAAATATCTCTTGGTTTTTAAAAATTCTTTGGAAATTGATCAGAATATGTGCCGAAATTTTGTAACTAAAACAGTAAATTATTTAATATTTTAAACCCTAAAAAATAGGCCATAAAGATCAATTCAAATCTTTCAAACCATGACAGCTGTTGCAAAAGTGAGAGAGGTTTTTGTAAATGAGTTCGTGCTTAAGAAAAAACTCTTTTGGTTTTCTGAAACTCCTTTCCATATTCTCGTAATCTACGCCGAAAGACCATGACTAAAACAGAGAAAAACATACATTCCAGCAACAGCTTAGTGTATTCTGTTTAATTACTGCACTGTGGGAATGTCTCCAATGAATATTTTGCAAAAGAAACTCAACATAGAGGTTAAAATTTGCTTATAGGAGTTGGAGAAAATTTTAAATAAGAATTTTGAAGACTATAAAATAAAATGAAATACTTTAATAAGTCACTATATGTAGAGGAAAAATAAAATAAAATGAAATAACATTCATAACATATAAAATAACAAGAAAATGAAAACTATTCAATTTAAAATAAAATAAAATAAAAATAGAAAGGAATGAAAAAATTGAGAAAAAATCAAATAAGGACTAGGTACAATTTCAGTCCTAACAGTAGTCATAACCTATGAGTTTGCTAACCCATTTTTGTTGTACTGGGGAGGAGACCCGTTGTTCCAGGAAATATTTCAGACTCTGGTGATTAGTCTTGACACAAAAACTATTCCCTAATAGGTATGGCCACCACTTCTGTACTACATGAAAAATAGCCATCATTTCCTTCTCATATGTAGAGGCGACTAAATTCTTAACGGAAAGGGCTTTGCTGGTGAACGCAATGGGATGTTCATCTTGAAGGAGAACAACACCAAGTCCATTGTCACAAGCATCCCTCTCAATAGTGAAGGTCTTGGAAAAATAGGGCATAGTTAGAACAAGTGTAGTAGACATAGCTTGTTTCAGTTTGTTAAATGCACACTGACTATCATGTGTCCATGTAAAAGCATCATTTTTCAATAGATCGGTTAATGGAGATGCAATATTCCAGTAATCCTTGACAAACTTGCGCTAGTATCCAGTCAATCCCAAAAAACCATAAAGGCTCTTGAGTGTCTGAGGATGCGGCCAATTTTTCATGGCATCTATTTTGGAAAGATCCATGTGAACCCTTTTGTGTTGAAATAATATGCCTGAGATATTCTACTTCCTCCCGTCCAAAAACAAATTTAGACTGTTTGGGATGGATATGGTGATCAGAGAAAATTTGCAGTACAAGATCCAGATCCTGCAGATGCTCAACCCATGTTTTACTATAGATGAGGATATCATTGAAGAAGGCCAGAATGAATTTCCACAAGTAGGGATGGAATATTTTATTCATCAATTCCTAGAATGTGGAAGGAGCATTAGTGAGGCTAAAGGGCATGACCAAAAACTCATAATGGCCATCATGTGTGCAGAAAGCTGTTTTAGGGATATCATCCTCATGAACCCGAATTTGATGATACCCAGAACGAAGATCCAACTTGGAGAAAAAATTAACACCATGAAGCTCATCAAGAAGCTCATCAACAACAGGAATTGGAAACTTATCCTTGATTGTGATGTGATTAAGTGCTTAGAAGTCAATGCAGAGGCGCCATGACCCATATTTTTTTCGGACAAGAAGAACTGGTGAAGAAAAGGAACTGGTACTAAGGAGAATAATACCTTGCTTCAGTAAGTCCCAAACGAGCATCTCAATCTTTTTATTTTGGTGAAATGGGTAGCGATAATGCCTGATGTTGGGAGGAATGCTTCCAGGAATGAGCTGAATAAGATGGTCCTCTGGTCTTGAAGGTTGTAATCCCACTGGTTCAGCAAAAACACATGCATATCTATCCAAAATTTGTTGTAGATCCAAAGGAGTATTGGAGACCACTGATGGGTGCATCTGTTTGGAATGGAGCTGAGCGATGACACCATGTCAATTCTTCTTAAGGATATTTTCCATGCGATATGAAATGATGATGCTGAGATACCCTAGTTGAAATCCCTTCAATGTGTGTTTTTTCCCATTAACTGAAAACTGCATCCAATTTCAACAAAATCCCATAAGATGGGGCTAAGTGTGCGTAACCATTGAGCACCCAAAACTACATCACATCCTCCTAAGGGAAAGGAAAACATGTTGGAGCGTAGGTTATAATATCCAATAGAGATGTGCACATTGCGACACTTCCCCTTGCAAGGTAAGGTTCCCCCATTGGAAATCATGACTTCAAAGTTGGAGCAAGGATGGACAAAATAATAAGCCAGTTTGGCAATCCGAGGGTCAATGAAGTTATGAGTGCTACTAGAATCAATGAGTATTGCAAGAGGGAGCTTCTTGAAGTAACCCTTGACCCGCATTGTTTGTGGGGTGGTGAATCCGGCTAAATCATGGAGAGATATCTCTGGGTGGTCGTCCTGAGAATGAGGGTCAATAGGTGGTTGTTGAATGTCGACCTAATCATTTACTATAGCTTGAGCTTCTTCACCAATTTCAGTTGTAGGTGGAGAATCCAAATCCAAGAGATAGAGATTTTTTTCAACACATCTATGTCTCCAAGTGAATTTCTCATCACTATTATAACAAATCCCTTTTTCTCTACGTTCTCGCATATCTGATTTAGACAAATACTTGATAGGAGTTTCTCTAGGAGCTGGCGTGATGGGAGGTCACTAGGAAACCATATTTCTGAATGGAACAAAAGTGGATTTGGAGCATTGTTGGGATGTGATCTTGTCCTCCTCCAACTTAGCCAACCTTAGGGATTCCATCATTGTGATGGGACAGAACATTTTAACCTCAGATCAGATGGCATCCTTCAGACAACTAACAAAACAAATCCTATTAAATTCAGCAGGCAATCATTCTGTGTGATTTGGCCATTTTCTCAATTTTTTTTGATACTCTCTCACAGTTCCAATTTGGTGAAGTTTAGCAAGTGCTCCCGTGAAGTCATTAAAATCACTAGGACCAAATCGTTGCAAAAGGAGTTGGAAAAAATCTGTCCATTTTGGCTCTTCATGAGCCTTGATGTACCAATGGTACCATTGAATGTATTCATGTTCCAAATGAAAGGATGCAAGTGGAACTTTGTTGACATCAAAAGTATTATGCAGACTGAAATATTCTTCTGCCTGGTATATCCATCCAGTTGGATCATCACCATTAAAGTGAGGAAAATCAAGCTTCGACCCATGAAATTGCTGGAAGAAGAGAACCCAGTGCTTGCAGAAAACATTGGTTGTTGTCTATTGTTCATGGCTGAATGTTGAAGATGGAGGCCGAGAATTTTTTCATCAAGATCTTGGAGTTTGGTTTTGAGGGATGCAAGTTCTTCCTCCATGTTTTTTTCTCCTGGATGGGTGACAACCATAATGAGGATTTTTTTTTTAAAGGGGAGAACAGGTAGAAAATAAAAAACAAAAACTTCTTTAGTAAAGGAAAATTTGGATTTGGAAAAAACTCTGATGGGTAGATGGGTTTGACTAGGTTTTGGACACTTTCTAATGGATAGGGAAGCAAAAAATGGGGATTTCAGAAGCGGGGTGAAAGAATGGGAAAATTTGTCCAAGAGGGACAAAGAAGTAGAAATAGGAAATGAACACTGTGGCAAAATTTGAAAGCGAGTGGGTGAAAATCGAAGTTATGGAAAACCCTAAAAATAGACAGATGTGGGTTTTTTGGCTTCAGGAAGTGGAATTTGGGATAGGGCCCTCGAGAAATAAATATGTAGAATGGAAGTGCAGGGGTTCCAGTGAATTTTCAAGGGAAACGGAGCTAAAGCAAAGACGATATGGAAAAAAACAGAAATATATATATATATATTCTGGAATTGATCTGCAACGGCTCTGAACAGATCTAATATTCTATCTATCGGTTCGCAATAGATATGGACCTTAGGTATGATCAGCTTCCTAAAGGTTCAAGGGATTCACTCGGCTACCAATGCTATCTAACGGCTTGCGTATTGGGGCAGTACCCATCACTCCATGGATCAGGTAAAACTGATAACCGCTTTTCCACAAACAACAACTCTTGGTTTACCTCACGGGTGGGAACTAGTCAATCAGGTAGGGGCCGTTGCCCTTTTTGTTGGAAGGTCCTCTTAATGGGCCAGCTACTTCGGGGTTCCTATGGTACTCCTCACAATGAGTTTTAGGGTTATGCCCAGGTACTTCCCATAGTTAAGAGGATAGGGATTATTCCCGTATCCGAACCTGCAATTGAAAAGAAAAATACAAATACAAAGAAAAATAACTACTGCAATAATCATAGCGCTTGGAAGCCACTGCGAAAAAAAATTGGTAGAAATTCTACCCAGCGAGCCCAAGAAAGTGATCATATACCATATGTAGAGAACCTCCAGTGGAAAAATGCATGATATATCAGAATAGCAAAATACAGAAGAGATTTATTGATCACGGGCCACTTCGAGGGGGCAAACTCCTCTGAGCAAGCTCAATACAAATAACTAGTGGATTCCTTCATTGGCCTCAACACGTACTTATATAATAGTTCTAAGCTAAACAACTATTACTCCCCATGAATGTGGGATAATACAATATACTCACGGGACGACTTTCAAAGCATATGCGTCTAACAACAATATACTAACAATGTGGGATAATACAATATACTCATGAGACGATTTACAAATAATATGCGTCCAACAACAATATACTAACAAATTAAATAGAAGGGTTTACACGGGTTCTTAACACTTTTCTAGTACGTACATCCAAGTAAAGAACACATCATTCATGCTCCTCATGCAATGGGATATACAGGTTTGAAACTGTCAATCCTACATCCATGGATCTCCAACCAACGTGATCCAATTAAAGCAAAAGGGATATGTAGATTGGCACATGGATTACATAAGACATTTTTAATAAAACTTCAATGATTTCATAACTGGAAGTATGAAACCATGGTCCGATGCCTAGATTCTTCTCATCCAATGTAGCACTGGCCAGTTCTTTGACCACGAGTTCCCACTCTTAATGTTGATGCTTAGTTTGAGCCATATTTTGGTATGTGAGAATATTAATGTACTACCAGAACTTCTGAAGATCACTCCTTACCATCATTTAACCAAGGAATGGCTCAATTCCACCTCCATGCTGATTGGGAATCCAATTTGGCATTAGGAATTTGTGGAGAACTGACTACAACCTGAATTTCTAGAAAATTAGTCTTTAGAAAAACTTTGATATCTCTCAATCTGCATTGAATCTTGGAAAAAATTCTACATGGAACCTAATTGGGCATGTCTCGGACAAAACCCATATCGCAGATTTTCGATCTTCATCACCATTTTCCCCAAAATCAAGCCGAAAATTGTATTCCTGGAAAATGAGGGGAATTGATGGAAATATTTGACCATGCATTGTAATTTGATTTCATATCTATTTCATAGAAGTTGTGTTAAATATTAAGAAGGGATTTAATACATGTGATTCCATGTGGAGAATGCTCATTTTCCTGAAGATTGCATACTGAAGTAGACTTCATCATGATGATTCGATGATCTGATGATCTGATTTATGGTTGCTATGTCCTTGCTTGGACAACTTTGTTGTAATGCTTTGATGTGAAGGTTCTTAGCCTTTGAATACTTCATGTTTATTTAGGGATGTTTTGAATTTTGTTGTTGATATCTAGGACGTTTTCCTCTGTTTGTCCATCATTAAGGAAATATATGTTGAATATGCTTACAAAAATGTTTACAAATCAGATGAAAATATGAGAATGAGCTCTTTAATTTACTGAATTATACCATGCTACAATAAAAGTTGACTGTTGGACATAGAGATATGCCACAAGGATGACATCCCCCTCCACACCATAGATTTTGCACGTCCTCATGCAAGTGAGGTAGGGGATATGTAATAAAGACCGTTGTAGGAACACCTTCTTATTTCCAAACTAGGCTGATGAGTTACAATTGGGGTTGGACCAACTATATGTAGCACTTTATTGAAATTTATTCACTACCCTACGCTACTTGAGAAAAAGGAAAACCTCCTCTCAAGTATAGGAGTACTTCCAATGGAGCCATGTTCACAAGAAGATTACAAAAGAACTCATATTCAAATTCGAAAGATAAGATTTAATATATGCTAGAATATGAGGAACCAACTGATCTACTTGATTTTATATCATGAGGAGTTGAAGAAGGAAGTGTATCCTTGGCATGAAAACTATCTAGAACCATTCTTCGATGTAAACACAATTTCCTTGGTTTTATTCTTCATTACTACTGATTTGCAAGTCCTCCTTTGTCATATCTTGTAGATCCTTTAACATTTGGCTCTTATGAAAAGGATTTGTGCAAAAACTTGCAAGGAATTCTTCGTTATCAGGTTCCAATACCTGTTCTCCATCAAATGTTGTCCATGGATCCTTGGTGTCCTCTCCATATCTACAAGGGAAATCAAGGAGAACTTCTAGATCTACTTGCTTCTCATGGATATTTTTCTCCTCTATTCCTTCTTGATTTGCAGATAGGTTCCTTATGGTTGTCAATATTTTCTCTTCTTGAGATGTAGAGATCCCAACTACTGCTAGGATTTGAGAGATTCCTTGAAGCAACATTTTTATTCTACCAACGACTCTTGGACATTTGAATTTACTTTGCTGGATAATAATATATGTCTTGCACATGGATTAGTGCAAGGGGATTTTTTTGAAAAAAAAACTTGAAAAACTACTATTGATATTCAATCTTAAAAGAAATCACACTAGACCCACACAACAAGGTAAACATTGGTGCTATAATCATCTAGAAGAACCAATCACACACACCCACTCAAGACTAACTCCTTACGCACTTCTCGGCAATGACGCCAAAATCTAGGGTAAATTATATGATATAATTCAATACGTTAAATTGTCAACCCAGGGGCTTGTAAACTTATGAAGTGCTAAGAAAAGTATATGTAGAGATGAGTCTTAAAGTGCTTCAGTATATACAAAGAGATCACTTATCACACATCAAACTATAAACTGAAAAAATAAAGAAATCTGAGCAACTTTCCAAGCAACAAATATATTCTTGTGGGATGAGTACTATCCAACATGACAATCAGAGAAGGGTGCTAGACCATCTGTGATCCTTTGGCTTGTTGATACTGATTCCAAAAGAAACTATCAGAAACTAAAATTAATCTGAAACAATTATTCCATCAAGGTCTACTATTAGAAAAACATGATCGCAGAGCAATAACAATAAACAAGATACAAATATAAAACACCTAAACACAATACAAGAGAGAAACCAATATACGTGGTTCACCCAATCTGGGATACATCCATGGAGAAATTGCCAGTCCTTTTATTATTATACCATCCAACAAATGAAGGGATACAACTTGCAGCACATCCATTGCAACTTCCTCTTTTCACTCTCTCACATACTCTCTTACACAATCACAAAAATATTTACAATGCTACAATAATACACAAATGTATTACAATGTCTTCCTTGTAAAGAGGGATTACCATGGGAAAATACCATGGGATAGCCAATACCATGGGCCCATAAATCACCCATTATTGACCAAGTCATGACTATGAAATTACAACATTTTACAAGGAATTTGTTTCCGAATTTTTATCTATAGGGGTGCTTCCCCCAAACCCCCGCTAGAAGGGGCTCCTAAAATGTATTTGCCTCCCCATCTGGACCCCCCATGGCGACTATAGTGGGGTGGAAATCCCCCCCACACCCCCTCTTCATGGGTTGGGATCTAGACAAAGTTGAAACATGAACTCTGAATAAGGAAGATTAGGCTCCACAACCAACATCTACAATCTCTTGGAAGTAATACTATTGCAACATGGGTATGTAAGCAGGATGTTAGATCCTTTGTGAGCCTTTCCCTATTGATATTAATTCCATAAATATTCTATCTTCAAACCATCACACCAATTGAAATGAAATAAAATGAAGTTTTCACACACATAAATCTATATCCACACAACTATAAAAAGAAAATATTTGGGAAGCATATACCAGAGAGGGGGCCCTTCCTCCCTTAGCATATGCTGCCAAGAAGGACTACAGTAGAATGATCTTAATTTGCAACAAATATTTTATTCCAGAAACAAAATAATTACAATGAGCTCACATGATTTACCCTCTTCTCTAATTCTCTCCAATATCACTAACCTCTCTCCTCCAACCCCCCCAACCAAAGAGCTAATGTCTCATATTTATACATGTATTTCAAAGAGGATAATAGGTTACATGGATAGTTCCAATCCCTCCACAAGTGGATCTAAATTCAACTCATAATCCTTTAATAGGTAGATTTTCAACCAACACATACATTCTTGATATTTTAATGATAATTTTGCTCAAATAATGAAGGAAGTCGATATATTTGATTTCCCAAGTCGAAATGATGAGCTGGAAGCTCCATTTGACTAGGCATTTTTCTAGGAAACCGGCCGCTACAAGAAACCTGGGAAACCTATTTTAGTATTTTTCCCATATCTACCAGATCCTTGATATTTTGAATATTTTGCTCATGTCTCACCTAATTGGGCATATTATGCAAGTGATTTTTGTGGTGTATTTTCAAAATTCCTCATTGTTTGCAAAAAAATCACCCTTGAAGTTCACTTCTTGTTTATGCAAAAATTGTCACTATTGTTGCTGTAGGAACTTTCTTGTTGATGAAAGGAAGTTTCCTGTTGCTACAAGAAATACAAAATATCAACCATCATTAGTAAAACAATAATAATCATTTTTAATGATTAAAAATAAATGGAAATTGATGTGATTAATCACTAAGTCATGTATAAGAACATTAAGATGGATTATGGTGATAAGTGGTTATAAATGAGTGACAAAATGCGAAAAATATTGATAACGGTGGTCTCAAATGAAAAAAGTATTGATGAAAATGTGACATATGCACAACCCAAACGGGCCCCTATAACTATTCGAGGGAGGGTCCTCTTGGTATCCTTACAGTCCGTGATCCTCCAGCGACACATCAAGGTTGTGATCTCTTGCAGGTGAAATAGGAGCAAGGAAAAGGCCAACTCTAGATTCAAGTAGAAATTCAATAGAGTGATAGCTTGAGTAGATGACTGGATATAGAGTTTGTGAATGTAATGGGTGATTGAACTCAGGGGTTATTTATAGGATCGTGCAAGCATTTTTGGATAAGGATCAAGATGGATTTTTCTATCCGGAATCCTCTTCATGATTTATGCTGAGCTAGATTATGATCCCATGTTTCCTCTTTTTTCCTGAGAAAAGTAGGAAACAACCAAAATTCATGCCAGTAGTCAAGTCGCTTATTTTATGAGATTTTTTGTGACTTGGTATGCGCTTTTCGATATATTTGGTGTAATATCCCTACAAAGAATAGTGCTTAGGTTCACCTTATTTCGACTCTAGAGATGTAGTTTACAACTAGTTCCAAACACCTCCAAATGATTTCGAATTTGGGGAGGTAGGTATTGATGGGGAATATGACACATTAACACATCTATCAGACACCAAAACACCTGATATACCCATCCATGGTATGCATTTTGCAATGAGAGAAGTTTTGGGACAAGACTAGTCAATTTGAGTAGTGGAAATCCCCCCTAGGTCTGCCACTAATTCCCCTTCCAAACACTGTACGGCCTTCACTAATTATTTATCTGAGAGTTGTCTCTATTAGAGGACATAAATGAAAATATATGTGCATAATTAGATCTTGTTTTAGGGTCGAATAGGTATCCCAATTAACAATAGCTTCCAGAGTCTAGAATTTGGGGTGAAAATGGTGGACAAGGAGTCTTGAATTTGGTCATAAAATATAGTGAAACTTTGGGGGTATGACAAAATAATTTGGGACATAAATTTAAATTCATATGTATATAAAAAATGAAAAAATATCTCAGAAAACTCCGATATAAAATAGGTACAACATTGTCCCAAAATCACTATGAAAATGCTATGAGGAAAATGGCTCGAATCTCAGTTTTTATTGGAAATATCACTTGAAGTACATGGTATTTTGAGCTATGGATCTCATGATATATCTATTACATAGTTATGCAGCAACTAAGGTGTCCATAAAGTTGAAATAGCAATCCTCCACAAACTATATGCAATGAGAAGTGCTCCCTTGCACATTTACATGACATTGAGAGAAAGATAGTAGAATAAGAATAAAGAAGAATGAGAGAAGATGAACTCAAACTCAGTTGGGGTTTGAACCTGCATAAAAAAATATTCATGAATCTCTGTTGATATGTTTGAATGGCCTATCCATCAACCAACTTGGATGATAATCTTGCACCCTCAAAATTGGTTCTAAGACAGGGAGGATGAACATCCACCATGCAAGGACAAGCTAATCTCTCCAAATGTGCAAAATGAGAAATGATCAAAAGCTGGTCTCCTTCTTTATTATTGTATTTTAGTAACCTCCCAAGGCCTCCATAGCTCAAATTCCCTCCAAGAGTCTCATCCCAAATCGAATTAGGGAGAGATTCCCATGAATGCCACTTGTCCAACACTTTCTAGCCTTCCTCTTCCATCAATTTGAATGGGGGAATATTGGCTACCATAACTCCCCTTTTGTGCCCTCTTTGAGGATATTTTTAGACCTGACATGTCATATATTTCATATGACATCAATCAGGTCCGAACTTTGTCATAAGTGTCATAGAATCTTCATCATTGTTGTCATAGAAGTTAGGGAATCTAGCTCCAAGTGTCACAATTCTTCTATGATGTCTCTTCCTCTTCCATGGGAGTTACTCTTCCACTCTAATTCGACCCTCCTAGATTCATTCCATGAATAATTCCTCTCCAAACCCCCCAATAATGTTAGACTCCAACTTGGATTCGGGTGCCATGTGGTATGGACAATCTTTCCTTGTGTGGGTCCCACACCACCTATGTGCCCTCATGACCAAATTGCACCTTATTTTCTTATTATAATTATTTATTTGTCCCCTTTAATATATATTTTTCAATCTAGTGTCCATTTGGGGTCTTATAGCTCCCTTATTCCAAGTCTAAATGTTTCCACCCCAGCCTAGGGAACTATTAGATTGGTGGAAATTTCCCTTCATGAGATTTATTTGGATGGGGACATTACAGTCCTCCCCACACAAGATTTCTTGTCCCCAAGAAATTCCAAATTGTTATGCTGCAAAATTTGTTCCTCTTCCCATGTGGCATCCTCACTTGGAAAATATTTCCATTGTACCACATATTCTCTTATGGTTCTGCTCTTCAATTTCCTTTCTCTTATTTTCAAAATATTTTCTGGAATGAGTATGAGTTGTCCTTCATCATCTAATGGAGGAAGTGTTTCTGAAATAGAAATTTGCTAACCAATAGCCCTCTTAAGGCATGGAACATGAAACACATTGTGGATTTTACTACCTTCCAGAAGTTCTATCTCATAAGCTACCTCCCCAACCTTTCAAATTATCTCATATGGGCCATAAAACCTTGGTTTAAGATTTTCTGACCCTTTTCCTTTTAAGGTGGTTTTCTTATATGGTTACATCCTCAAATAAACCAAATCATTTAGTTGAAAATTTCTTTCCTTCCTATGTTGATCCACATACTATTTTGTTGATTTTGGGCAACTTGCAAATTGTCTTTTAAGAGCTTCAAAATATACTGACTTTCCTCAATCCAATATTTAGATTTTGGGGCTCTACTATCACAAAAAATGTGATAAAAAAATGCGAGTTCTTCATAACCATATAGGTATTTTAAAGGAGACATGCCAATGGACATATAAAAAATAGTATTGTAGCAAAACTCACCCAAATGTATCCATTTAACCCATGCTTTTTGCTGCTCAACAACATAGTTTCTCAAGTACCCCTCCAACCATTGGTTCACCCTTTCTATTTTACCATTAGTTTGAGGATGATATCTTGTGCTAGGATTCAATTGAGTTCCCACCAAGTTGAAGAGTTCTTGCCAAAAATAAGTCATAAATCTGCTATCCATGTCACTCACAATATTTTTGGGAAGCCCATGCAATCTGAAAACATCTCTAAATAATAGCTCAGCTACTTGTGCAGCAGTAAAAGATGATGTAATAGAAAATAAATGAGCAAATTTGGTGAGTCTATCTGCCACAACATAAATACAATCCTTACCAAAAGCCTTGGGCAAACCTGTGATGAAATCCATGGAGATGATTTCCCACTTTTGTTCTGGAATAAGAAACGGTTGTAAGAGACCAGCAGGATGGGTGTGTTCAACTTTGTTTTGCTGACATATCTTGCATTCATTCACATACTTTAAAACATCTTCCTTCAACCTTTTCCAAGAAAACCTTTGTCTTACCTACCTATATGTTTTAAAGAAACTAGGATGGCTTGCTAAAGGAGAATCATGAGCTTCATTCAAGATCTTGTGATTTAAGTTCAAACCATGAACTAAGTATATTCGGTATTTATAGTAGATTAGGCCATTCAATATCTTGTACCTATTGTTGGCCCGGTTTTGCAACCAGGCTTAGTGCTATGGGCACCTGCTAACTAGTAGCAGCAGTTTCAATGGAAATAAATAACAATAAACTAATTAAATAAGACTATTCATGGATCTAAGCAAAGATATTAAGCAAATAACAAAAATAATTTAAAATCAAGAACAAGACAATGTAGAATAATGAATTTGTATTGAAAGAATGGGGCAAGCAAGTGCTTGCGGAATCAATACCTCTAATGGTGAGGTTGAATGGCTCCAAGGATGAGCAACTCCAATCTCCAATGGTCTCTTCTCCAATGTGGTTTGCAATGGCTAAAATGCTCAGGGGAGATTTCAGCAGCATAAGGATGAGATAATGGATGGATGTGAAATGAGGATCCCCTACCACCTTTTTATAGGTTTTGGTGGTGGGGAATACCATTTGTGGTTTTGTGGAAACCAAATGGTATTGACCAACATGGTTTAGGTACTTTTCCCTCCTTTTTCCTTTTTTGAATAAAAATAATATTTTAATTCCCTTTTTAATATTTTTGGGAATTTGGACCCTTTTTGAGGGTTTTTTATGCTTTTTTGGGAAAAATAATCTTTTTTAATGGAAAAAGGGGGTGTACTTAGGTCTTTTGGTGACCTTTTGTTGGTTTCAGAGGATCTGATGGTGAAAAAGTGGATAAATGGGTCATGTGAATAGGAAAATGAGCTAGTGAGCACTTTTTGGGTGTTAACACCTATAATCTCCCTTGACCCCATAAAACAGTTCACAAGCAAATCTATCTTTGGCATACTCTATTATTAGCACATCCTTCCAATCTTTCGAAATGTCCATAAGGTAAAATGAAGGTCCCCTAGACAATGCATCTACTACAATATTATTCTTCCCTTTTACATATTCAATGTCAAAATCAAAGGCTTGAATCCTACTCACCCATTTTTGTTTCCTTTCATTGAGATCTTTTTGTGTAAGGAAATGCTTTAAACTGTTATGATCCGTTTTGACTACAAATTTTTCCCCACTAGATATTAGATCCTAACATTTCAATAGACTGGTTAATGGAGCTGCAGTCTTCCCGTAATCCCTGACAAATTGGTGATAATAACCAGTCAATCCAAAAAAAACCATGAATGTCCTTGATTGTCCGATGATGCGGTCAATTTTCATGGAATCTATTTTGGCAGGAACCACGCGAACCCCTTATGCTAAATAATATGGCTGATATACTCTACTTCCTCCTGTCCAAAAACACATTTAGACTGTTTCTCATGGATATGATGATCAGAGAAAAGTTGTAGTACAAGATCCATATGTTGGAGATGCTCAACCCATGTTTTACTATAGATGAGGATATCATCACAGAAGGCTAGAATGAATTTCCGTAAGTAGGGATAGAATATTTTATTCATCAATGCCTGGAATGTAGAAAGAGCATTAGCAAGGAAAATGGCATGACGAAAAACTCATAGTGGCCATCATGTGTGCGGAAATTGTTTTTAGGGATATCATCCTCATGAACCCGAATTTGATGATACCCAGAATGAAGATCCAACTTGGAGAAAAAATGAGCACCGTGAAGCTCATCAACAATGGAAATTGCAAACTTATCCTTGATTGTGATGTGATTAAGTGCTCGGAATTTAATGCAGAGGCTCCATGACCCATATTTTTTTTCGGACAAGAAGAATTGGTGAAGAAAAGGAATTGGGACTAGGGTGAATAATACCTTACTTCAGTAAGTCCCGAATGAGCATCTAAATATTTGTCTTTTGGTGAAATGGGTAGAGATAGGGCCTAATGTTGGGAGGAAAACTTCCAGGAAGGAGATGAATACGATGGTCCTCTGGTCTTGAAGGTGTCAATCCCACTGGTTCAACAAAAACACATGCATATCTATCAAAAATTTGTTGTAGATCCAAAGGATTAGTGGATACCGTTGATGGGTGCATCTAAATGGAATGGAGTTGAGCGATGACACCATGTGAATTATTCCTAAGGAGATTTTCCATGCGATGTGAACTGATGATGCTGAGAGACCCTAGTTTTAATCCCTTCAATGTGTGTTTTTTCCCATTGACTGAAAACTGCATCCAAAGTTTAGCAAAATCCCATAAGATGTGGCCAAGTGTGCATAACCACTGAGCACTCAAAACGACATCACATCCACCTAAAGGAAAGGAAAACATGTCGGAGCATAGGTTATAATATCCAATATAGATATGCACATTGCGACACTTCCCATTGCAAGGTAAGGTTCCCCCATTGGAAATCATGACTTCAAAGCTAGAGCAAGGATGGGCAAAAAAATCAACTTGTTAAATTGGCGATCTGAGGGTCAATGAAGTTATGAGTGATACCAGAATCAATGAGTATTGTAAGAGGGAACTTCTTGAAGTAACCCTTGACCCGCATTGTTTGTGGGGTGGTGACTCCGGCTAAAGCATGGAGAGATATCTCTGGGTGCTTGTCCTGAGAAGGAGGGTCAACAAGCGGCCGTTGAATGTCGACCTAATGATCTACTATATCATGAGCTTCTTCACCAATTTCAGTTGCAAGAGGAGAATCCACATCCAAGAGATAGAGATTTTGCTCAACACATCTGTGCTCCTAAGTGAATTTCTCATCACAATTATAACAAAGCCCTTTTTCTCTACGTACCCGCATCTCTGCTTCAGACAAATGCTTGATAGGATTTTTTCAAGGAGCTGGCGTGCTGGGAGGTCATTGGGAAACCATATTTCTGAATGGAAAAAAGTGGATTTGGAGCACTATTGGGATGTGATCTTGTCCTCCGCAAACTTAACCAACCCTAGGGATTCCATCATTGTGCTAGGACAAAATATTTTAACCTTATATCGGATTTCATTCTTCATGCCACTGACAAAACTACTCCTGTAAAATTCAAGAGGCAATCCTTCTATGTGATTGGCCAGTTTCTCAAATTATGTATGATACTCTCTCACAGTTCCAATTGGGCGAAGTTTAGTGAATGCTCCTGTGAAGTCATCAAAAGCACTAGGACCAAATCGTTGCAAAAGGAGTCGAAAAAAATATGTCCATTTTGGCTATTCATGAGCCTTGATGTACCAATGGTACTATTGAAGGGATTCATGTTCCAAATGAAAGGATGCAAGTGGAACTTTGTTGACATCAAAAGTACTATGCAGATTGAAATATTGTTTTGCCCAGTATATCCATCCAGTTGGATCATCACCATTGAAGCGAGGAAAATCAAGCTTCGACCCACGAAAATTGCTGGAAGAAGAGAACCCAGTGTTTGCAGAAGACTCTGGATGTCATCTATTGTTCATGGATGAATGCTAAATATGGAGGCCGAGAATTTTTTCATCCAGATCTTGGAGTTTGGTTTTGAGGGCTGCAAGTTTTTCCTCCATGTTTTTTGTTCTTGTGTGGGTGACAACTAATCGAGATTTTTTTTTTTTATAGGGGAGAATGGGTAGAAAAACAAAACATAAATTTTTTTAGTAAAGGAAAATTTGGATTTGGGAAAAACTCTGATGGGTACTTGGGGTTTGATTAGGTTTTGGACATTTTCTAAGGCACAGGGAAGCAGAAAATGGGGATTTCAAAAGCGGGGTGAAAGAATGAGAAATTGTTTCCAAGAGGGACAAAGAAGTAGAAATAGAAAATGAACACTGTGGTAAAATTTGAAGGTGATTGGGTGAAAATCGAAAAAGTTATGGCAAACCCTAAAAATAGACAGATGTGGTATTTTTGGCTTCAGGAAGTGGAATTTTGGATAGGGTCCTCAGGAAGGAAATATGCAGAATGGAAGTGTAGGGATTCCAGTGAATTTTCAGGGGTTCCAGTGATTTTTTTTAAATTTTTTTTTTCCAGAATTGATCTGCAACGGCTCAGAATTAATCTGCAACAGCTCTGGACAGATGTAATCTACCGTTTATCGGTTGGAAATAGATATGGACCCCAGGTATGCTCGTATTCCTAAAGGTTCAGGGGATTCGGTTGTTGATGTATATGTAACTTCGGAATGTATTTCACATATATGTATATTGTATTCCTATAGAGATGTTATTATTCCTCTATACGAAGTGGTTGTATTCCTATAGAGATGTTATTATTCCTCTATACGGAAGTGTCGTCATTTATATTGTAAGTGTCGTAACTTATATTTGATGGGTTATTAGACCACCTTGTTGGGGTCGGCCCTGTATAAGTCATGTGGGTCAAAGGGTTATTAGACCACCCTATTGGGGGTCGTCCATGTGGGTCAAAGGGTTATTAGACCACCCTAGTGGGGGTCGGCCTAGTCAGCATTATGTTAAGTGGTTAAGTTGAGGCCGACCTAGTTGAGTAAAGTTCAAGTCAAGTTAGTGTATAAATAGAGAGTGTGTCTCTCTCATTTTACACATTCTATTCTCTCACTCACACTTTGGAGAGTGGCGCACTAGTGGAGGAGGAGGCTTTGCTGCTAGGAGAAGACTATCTCTTGTATTCTGGTTGTATCATTGCTCTATCTATCTCTGAGGAAGTTATTGGGGTTTTTCACCTTTATGGTTTTCCCCAAGTAAACTCTGTGTCTCTTGTGTGCTTGCATTATTGTGTCCATGATTGATATGTTGTAGATTTGCTGTACATGTTGTTCTCTCAGTTAAGATCCTAGATTAGATTGAAGTAAATTCCGAAAATTTAATATCGGTCAGCTACCAATGTTTCCTAATGGCTTGCGTATTGGGGAAGTACCCCTCACTCCATGGTTCAAGTAAAACTGATAACCGCTTTGCCACAAATGACAGCTCTTGGTTTACCTCACGGGTGGGAACTAGTCAATCTAGTAGGGGTCATTTCCATTTTCACTGGGAGGTCGTTTCAATGGGCTAGCTACTTCAAGGTTCTTGTTGTACTCCTCACGATGATTTTTAGGGCTATGCCCAGGTAGGTACTTCCCACAGTTAAGCGAATAGGGATTATTCCCAGATCCGAACCTGTAATTGAAAGGAACAATACAGATGCAAAGAAAAAGAACTACTGCAATAATCACAATGCTTCGAAGCCACTGTGAAAAAGAATTTGGTAGAAATTCCACCCACCGAGCCTAAGAAAGTGTTCTGATCCCAGATGTGGAGAACCTCCAGCAAACAAATGCACGATATATCAGAAATAACATAACACATAAGGGATTTATTGATCGCAGTCCACTTTGAGGTGGAAACCTCCTTTGAGCAAGATCAATACAAATAACTTGTGGATTCCTTTATTTGCCTCAACACATACTTATATACTAAGTCTAAGATAAACAACTATTACTCCCTGTGAATGTGGGATAATACAATATACTTATGGGATAACTTACAAAGCATGTGTTCAACAACAATATAATAACAATGTGGGATAATACAATACACTCACGGGATGACTTACAAAGCATATGTGACCAACAACAATATACTAACAAATTAAAGAGAAGGGTTGACACGGATTTCTCACACTCATTCCCTATGGAAATGTGTGACTTGAGAATAAAGTGTCCCTTTTTTATGTTTGCTTTAACTTTTTTACTTTTGCAAAGTTCTGTCAAGGTATGAAGGGTAGAAAGGAGTGGAAATGAAGTGGCATGATGGTGTATGTGGGATTCAGGTTAGTGACATGGCTAGTGGACAAATTTTGGGTGTTAACAGTCGAAGATTTTGATGGGTTCCTGCAAGATGCTCTTTCTGCAAATGTAACCATATCTTAGCACCAACGTAAAACTTGTGTGGAACCCAATGTTGGTCACGATGTTGTTTTTACTTGGCATGGGATTTATGCAAGATTCCATGGACTTGTTGGAAGATGTGTGGAATCCTTTCAACAAATTTGGCTGCACAATCTTCCTCAATCTAACACTTTATTTCCTCATTCTCTAGAAGGGATCATTGGTAGATTGGACGATTGGATAAGGGATCATTGGGCACCAAGTCAATGGAATACTTGATCTGGGAGTGAAGAGGAACCCATGTAGGTGAAGAAAAAATATCTTTATGCTCCTTTAACATCTTGTCAACTTACTTCTACTATATATAAAGGTATTGGGTTGGGGTTGTAGTGGTTGCAATGACTTTCTATTCAACTTTTGACCAGATCATGAAGAGCCTAAACTTTGTGGTCTGATAGATTACTTTGCGATACTATTTTTCCAAGATTAATGAAGTGGAAATAGTTGGAACTACCTCTGGTACCTTGTACGGATGACCTTCTAGAGTAACAATGAAATTGCAAGGCCAAGACTCATAAACAACATGATGTTTCGACATATATGGTATTCCTAAAATGTCATCACAAACTTTGAGTGGATAAATATCACGCAGTACCTCATCTATGAAGGGATTGATGGCATAGGACAGGTGGCATTATTGGTTGATATAGATGTTGTTAATATTTAATATGCTAAGACTGAAAATAGCAGCATTATATTCCATTTCACAATAATAGCATATACAGGATCACTGAAGAAACAACAAGCATAGCATAAACACAAGAGACACAGATTTATCCTGGGAAACCCTCATGGGGTAGAAAACCCAGTAAAGCTTCCTCAATATAGATGACCAGCAATACACAAAGATGCAAACCAAAGATATGATCTCCTCCTCCACCATAGCAGACCTCTCCTCCACAAGTGCTCCTTTCTCAAGTGAGTGTATGTGTCAAATGAGGAACACACCTCCTCTATTTATACACTACACTGACATGTATTTTACAAAGGTACACGTAGGCTCGTATTTAACCAATGGGTTAAATACCCCACTACAACTGACTGGGCCGACCCCTCTAGGGTGGTCTAATAACCCTTTGACCCACATAACATATACAGGGCCGACCCCCACTAGGGAAGTCTAATAACCCGAGTTACCACATTCCGACGGAGGAATAAACATCTTCGGATATACAATAAGATCTTCACGGAGGAATGAAACATCTCTGGAATAATAAAGTACAAATATAATATTCTTTGAAGTTACAATATCTCAACACTCCCCCTTAACGAGAAGGATATTATAACAACATCTGCACGAGCAAGGAGTCATCAACATCATACATGATACATCTATAAATCATTGGAAGCTTTCTCAACATCATCAGTAACTCAAGCAGTTACTGGAACATCTTCAATACTGGAACATCGACATCTTCAGTATTGAGTCTTTATCTTCTGTAGCACTTGAACAGCTACAACAATATCATCATCTGGATCCTCACGATTATCGTCATCACACGATCATTAGCATCGTCATCTCATGATCATCAGCATCATCATTGCACGATCATCAGCATCGTCATCTCACGATCATCAGCATCGTCATCACACGATCATCAGCATCGTCATCACACGATCATCAGCATCGTCATCACACGATCATCAGCATCGTCATCACACGATCATTAGCATCGTCATCACACAATCATCAGCATCGTCATCACACAATCAACAACATCGTCATCTAGATCATCACGATCAGCAGCATCGTCATCTAGATCATCACGATCAACAGCATCGTCATCTAGATCATCACGATCAATAACATCATCATCTAGATCATCACGATCAACAACATCATCAATACAAGTATAAATATCATTAATACAAGTATCCTCATCAATACAAGTATACACATCATCAATACAAGTATCCTCATCAATACAAGTATACACATCATCAATACAAGTATCCTCATCAATACAAGTATACACATCATCAATACAAGTATCCTCATCAATACAAGTATACACATCATCAATACAAGTAACCTCATCAATACAAGTATACACATCATCAATACAAGTATCCTCATCAATACAAGTATACACAATAGCAGCATACCCTGCAACACACAAGATCCAATTACGGGATGATCAATCCCTCTCACTTTAGGACATAGGTCCAAGGATGATACAATCCTGATCCGCTTACGGGATGATCAATCCCTCTCAGTTTAAGAAAACTCTCATGTCCATGGATGATGCAATCCAGATCAACTTACAGGATGATCAATCCTTATCACTTTAAGACACCTCACCATGTCTAGGGACGAGGCAATCCCAATCTATTTACTGGATGATTAGTCCTTATCACTTAAGACATCTCACCATGTCTAGGGATGAGGCAATCCCAATCTATTTACAGGATGATTAGTCCTTATCACTTTAAGACATCTCACCATGTCTAGGGACGAGGCAATCCCAATATATTTACAGGATGATTAGTCCTTATCAGTTTAAGACATCTCACCATGTCTAGGGATGAGGCAATCCCAATCTATTTACAAGATGATTAGTCCACTCAATCTCATTTAGGACTATCCTTCCTTTCAAAATTACTGGATTTACTGTCCAAGGATGATTTAATCCATTCAATTCATTTAGGACTCTCCTTCCTTTCGGAATTACTGGATTTACTGTCCAAGGATGATTTAATCCACTCAATTCATTTAGGACTATCCTTCCTTTCGGAATTACTGGATTTACTGTCCAAGGATGATTTAATCCACTCAATTCATTTAGGACTATCCTTCCTTTCGGAATTACTGTATTTACTGTCCAAGGATGATTTAATCCACTCAATTCATTTAGGACTATCCTTCCTTTAGGAATTACTGGATTTACTGTCCAAGGATGATTTAATCCACTCAATTCATTTAGGACTATCCTTCATTTCGGAATTACTGGATTTACTGTCCAAGGATGATTTAATCCACTCAATTCATTTAGGACTATCCTTCCTTTCGAAATTACTGGATTTACTATCCAAGGATGATTTAATCCACAACCGTACATTTAGGACCAACGTCCAAGGATGACTTAATCCTCAACCGTACATTTAGGACCTACGTCCAAGGATGACTTAATCCTCAACCGTACATTTAGGACCTACGTCCAAGGATCACTTAATCCTCAACCGTACATTTAGGACCTACGTCCAAGGATGACTTAATCCTCAACCGTACATTTAGGACCACGTCCAAGGATGACTTAATCCTCAACCGTACATTTAGGACCTACGTCCAAGGATAACTTAATCCTCCACCGTACATTTAGGACCACGTCCAAGGATGACTTAATCCTCCACCATACATTTAGGACCACGTCCAAGGATGACTTAATCCTCAACCGTACATTTAGGACCTACGTCCACTGATGACTTAATCCTCAACCGTACATTTAGGACCTACGTCCAAGGATGACTTAATCCTCAACCGTACATTTAGGACCTACGTCCAAGGATGACTTAATCCTCAACCATACATTTAGGACTACGTCCAAGGATGACTTAATCCTCAACCGTCCACCAAGGACTTCATTCTCGAAGACATACGTCTTCGGCTCTTCTTTAGGATTGAAGTCCAGGGATGATCCAATCCCCTCACATGTTCACCAAAAACTTCATTCTCGAAGACATACGTCTACGGCTCTTCTTTAGGACTGAAGTCCAGGGATGATCCAATCCCCTCACATGTTCACCAAGAACTTCATTCTCGAAGACATACGTCTACGACTCTCTTGAGGATGATGCAATCCTATCATGTCCACCAAGGACTTCATTCTCGAAGACATATGTCTACGGCTCTCTTGAGGATGATGCAATCCTATCATGTCCACCAAAGACTTCATTCTCGAAGACATACGTCTACGGCTCTTCTTTAGGACTGAAGTCCAGAGATGTTCCAATCCCCTCACATGTTCACCAAGAACTTCATTCTCGAAGACATACGTCTACGGCTCTCTTGAGGATGATGCAATCCTATCATGTCCACCAAGGACTTCATTCTCGAAGACATACGTCTACGCCTCTCTTTAGAACATATGTTCAAGGATGATGCAATCCCCTTGTCACCTTTGAACCTATCTAAGGACCATCCACCAACCTCTTTGTCGGCATCACTAATATAGGTATCCTCATTATCGACCTCACTGTTGATGCAGGCAATCTCATCATGAGTTATCACATCACTCCCCCTTTGGAGGAGGGTCCTTCTGAACTATATTAAGTTTGTCTCAGAAAACTTTACTTGAGGTAGAGGTTTGGTTAGTACATTGGATCGGTAGAGGTTTGGTTAGTACATTGTTACAAATTCAAACTTTTGGTTCCTTTCTGCACCATATCGTCTGTATATAGAAACAATATTCAACCTTGTAGCAAAGGTTGAGATCCTCATCACCCATGGTGATCATTAAGCTCATCAATTGATTATCGATCCTGGGTACCCATACAGAACCTGATTCACACTTCTTCTTTAATTACACCATTAAGAGAATGGTCTTATCTAGCCACTTGGAGCAAACATCTTATCATGATTCTCTTCCTCTTTCTAAGAGAATTTTCTAGCCACAAGCCTTCTATAGTGTGTTTGATTTGTAAATCCTTTTGTTTGAACATCCATCGCTTGTTCAGTGTTCATCATTCATCATGATCTTTCCTACAAATAAAAATTAAGTACATGATTAGTAATACTTCATAATCATCAAATCATATTGACATGATAACCTATTATGCATACAGATATCATTTACATAGTTATGTAACTATTTTGACCAATACTTTGGCACAACACTTTCCCATATCCTGTATGCATACAGTGGCTATCTAGATGCCTTCCATCTCTACCAGAACATACTATTGAGAGTGTGCACAGCTCTCAGCATGTCAGCAAAGAGGTTTCATTCTAGACAAGCAACAATGGAATGTTTGTCCAACTTACCAATCATATGCATATTAGTAGTATACTGTTCAATGCTCTATGAATGTTTACACTCAGCATGATATATTCTAGGAATACAAATATGCATACAAGCAATATCATTTACTATTTCAAATAACATCTCAAATACTTATCTTTTATGTTTGTGTGGTTGCCTCCCGCTTGATCTTCTATATGTCTTTTGAACTTCTATTCATTCTGTACCACTGTGCATGCTCAAGTGTGCACTAGTGTCATCCTCATACACAGACATACATTCATTAGTATATTCTCAATATTATCAAAACATTCTAGTTCTAAATAATCTTTGAAAATGTATAGTCATGATTATAGATAATATTCAAGGTTTCAAGGAAGTCTTCTTTTACTTCTGCATATTCTTGTTTGATCATAGTACTCTTCTGGTTAATTAGATCATCAAGATAAGAGACATAATATGCATAAACCCTTGATTACTAACTTTATGAATAAGCATAACCAATCATACCAAGTATACTTATATAAGGGATCCTAAGGTAAGATTCTAACTTGTAATAGGAAAACATACCTGGATTAGTATATCTGCTTAGCTATGTACAACATACCTAAACAATCTCTTCAATGATTTAGAGATCCTGAGCTAGAACCTGCATGTCTCATAGGTTAAGCATAATATAACAAAGTCGTACATACCTCGTAAGTAGAACAAAGATTATGGATGAGTCTTTGTCTTCATGTTGTCATGTTTTAAGGAGCTTGATTTGTCTTTTGTGATGTACCTGTATCTTGTTAGCAAACGACATCAACCTCATACAACACCATAATGCATTAGTACAATCATATATCCCTAATCAATGAATGTCTTCGATCATTCACATGCATTCATACTATTACTAGGGTGATAAGACAATTCTAACATTAATCAAGATTGTACTAATAAATAACATGAAGACAACACATTATGAACTTAATCAAGAATCAGATTTCAAGACATACCTGAACCTCAAGTCATACCTGTCGAGACTTCTTGTAGTCTTCTTATGTAAGGCCTTAGCCTCAACTCCCCCTGAAACTTGATCTAGAGCTTGATTAGGGTTTGCTAGAGAAACCCTAAAAATTCAATCTTTGACTTTCACACTTCCGAATGAATGGAAGGATGTGTCTTGCTGAGCTGATCAAACTAGCATACTTCAATTTTGAAATCTCCAAAAATTGACCCCTCAAAATTGCCTTTCAAACTTCTAGATCTTCTTGACAGGATCCCGAACTAGGGTTTGCTCAATCAAAAGGTTTGATCCAAGGCTCTAAACTCTTATTTTTCTGAGGAGCTTCCAGCCGTGGATTCCAATTCCAAAAATTCTAACTTTCTCCGAAACCCTAAATTCCGGAAGCCATGAATAAAGGTGCTCCAAAAATAATTCTGTTTTGACAGAAATATGCACCTGATTGTTTCTGCTATAACTCTGAAATTTTTGCTCCACAGGGTCTGAAAACGTTTTCTGTAGTAGCCTGACCTGTCATCTTTCCATCCTGATAGGTCTGACCTCAATTGGATTTTCTAAGAGAGAGTTATGCCAAGTGTCGCAACGTGACCTGTTTATGGGGTAAAACAGGAGAGCGAACTTGTACAGCATGCCACATGTCACTGTTTGACCTTCGGCCTCTGAAAACTTTTCTTGAGATAGCTCTCCCTGTTAGCTTTCTATCCTGATAGGTCTGACCTCAATTGGACTCTCTGAGAGAGAGTTATGCCAAGTGTCGCAACGTGACCTGTTTATGGGATAAAACAGGAGAGCGAACTTGTATAACGTGCCACGTGTCCCTGGTTCACCTTCGGCCTCTGAAAACGTTTCTTGAGATAGTACAGTCTGTGTACTACCTGTCACTTGTTACGAAATTTCATTTGGAGCTTCCTAGCCCAAGTTATGACCTTTTTTCCAAGGTTACCTGATTTTGACTGAGATCTGGAAGAGGCAGAAACCCTAACTTGTACTGATCATAACTCATAAAGTACAACGAATATGAGGGTGCCCTTTGGACACAAGGTACCTGGGGATGTTATCTTCGACCTGTAAACTTTTCCAACCCTGAAACTTCGAATAAATGGATTTATAGAGAAAGTTCCACGATGACTGGATTTTGCTATGTAAAACGCTAACCTTCAAATTGTCGTAAGTAAAGCAAGTGTAATGTATCCACCTGCTAACCCAATGCAAGGCAGGAAACATGATGCTAAACTCAGGGATTTTACTATGATCCCAGCCCAATACTAGAATCACATAAAATAATAAATGGGTGTGCAGATGTAAACAATCAATTATGCACAGCGGAAACAACATCCACACATTCTTCATATAAATTCGACATGTCAATTTCAGTCATTAATAGAAAACATTTCAGAAATAAATACATAGACAGAAACACTTATCTTCATTTCAATTGTCCCAAGCAACTAGCTATGTCGCTGCAACGTTCCACCCAACCGTAGGCTCTTCGACAACTTATACTGAGTCCGTCCGAAGGCCACCCCCGAGCTGGGCATGATTTTCACAAGGACAAAGGGGACATTCACGCTCACACACAGTCTATTAACCATTTTTATTCTAGCCAAGCCAGTCTAACTGGGTTTATCAGGCTGCACTTGCACAAGGGATGCTCATTCCCAATCCCAAGCCAGAACCAGGGATTACCCATCATACTCTTCTTTCTCACAGCAAAAACGATTATTGACAGGGTTACACATTTACAACAGAGGTGTTCACAAAACGGGGTCCACATTGGTTCTCCCGACTCGTGGTTCACCCAAACGAATTGTGGAATTTCGATTTCAACCCCAGGGAGCAAAACCGATTTCTCTCCACTGGTTAGGATCCCTTCCAATGGCCTAAACGACCCCCAGGAAGACCCAAAACGTTCTGCTCTCTTTCCCCATGGGTAACCAACACAAAAACGCCCCTTCCCAGCTGAAAGATGGAGGGAGACACAGAAAAACGAGGGAGGAAAACGCCCAGGCAGCTTGAGCTGCGAGAGAGAGCAGGGCCATGGTGAATAAATGGCTTAGGCAGCCATTTCGTGGCTCTATTCTTGCCCAAAAAGACCAACACGTTTTCCCATGAAGGGTGGCTTGCCCATACCCGATTTTGGACAGCCATACCTCCCCATTCCCAAGGCAATAACTCCCCCAACCAACTCTTGGGAGAAATCAATGGTTGGGTACAAAAGTCAACATGGGTAGTTGAGGGTTTGATGGGTTCCCTCATTGACACTTGGCTTGACTCTATTAGCTCAAGGGTTTGAATGTTTTCCCTCCCAATTCCTTGTGAAATCATGCCCCCATCTCTTTGTTGCATTGCATAGCTAGTTGTGGGTATTTTTATTAAAAATGCATATTACATGATGTTGAAATTCCAATGTGCCTGGCGAGCACGCAAAGCATATGCATCAATAAATCGATGGCGGGGCCTTGGCCTTGAGCTCCTCACCATGATTTCATAACAAATATTACATTATTTATAATGTAAATGCCATGGGGCCAAACTGGGGACATTACAGCAAGTGTCGTAAGTGCCATACCTTGCCTTCCTTCAGGTTAGCTCTGATACCATGTTAATATTTAATATGCTAAGACTGAAAATAGCAGCATTATATTCCATTTCACAATAATAGCATATACAGGATCACTGAAGAAACAACAAGCATAGCATAAACACAAGCGACACAGATTTATCCTGGGAAACCCTCATGGGGTAGAAAACCCAGTAAAGATTCCTCAATATAGATGACCAGCAATACACAAATATGCAAACCAAAGATATGATCTCCTCCTCCACCATAGCAAACCTCTCCTCCACGAGTGCTCCTTTCTCAAGTGAGTGTATGTGTCAAATGAGGAACACACCTCCTCTATTTATACACTACACTGACATGTATTTTACAAAGGTACACGTAGGCTCGTATTTAACCAATGGGTTAAATACCCCACTACAACTGACTGGGCCGACCCCTCTAGGGTGGTCTAATAACCCTTTGAACCACATAACATATACAGGGCCGACCCCCACTAGGGAAGTCTAATAACCCGAGTTACCACATTCCGACGGAGGAATAAACATCTTCGGATATACAATAAGATCTTCACGGAGGAATGAAACATCTCCGGAATAATAAAGTACAAATATAATATTCTTTGAAGTTACAATATCTCAACAGATGTCTCATCCCCAAATCAACCATCTGATAGTGTACAGTTGGGGTGTGGCATAATCAGTAACTTCATTCTTTAGATGACATTAACTGAGATCAAGTTCTTTTGACTCCTACTACCAATAATAAAATGTAGTGGGGTTCCCTTTACCCACATCTATGAATGGAATAGGTGCTCCCCCTCCTCAAGCTCCTTTGGTTCTTCTAGTTGGAATGTTGTGGTTGTGATGGTAGTAGTAAATCCATTTCCCTTTATTGTGCTATGAATTAGAGTATGATCCAGGTTCTGATTCTTTTTCTTTGATCTCTTCCACCAATGACTATTTAGAGCGACATTCATCAGTGTTGTTATGAGGGATTTTTTGGAACTCACACCACTTTTTGGTGTCTTTCTTCGAATTCCCATCACCTTTCTTAGTTGGCGGCTAGGAATGATTTTATTGAGATTGACTCTCTGTGATTTGTCCTTTTTTAGAGTTTCCTTTTCCATGCTTCTATTGTGGCATATCTGCAAATATGAACTCCCACGTATTCCATTTCTTAAATTTCTACTCGATTTTGACTGCATATCGATAAGCAACTCCCAGTGAGAAGATGTCCAAGAAATCCATCTATGTTTGAATGTACCTGTGTAAACAACTACATTACTTCAAAACCAAGTGCCTCTTGGAGTCTTTGATACCCATATTTGAGCGCAAGGTATGAAAAATGTCGGTGGACTCTGACACCATATAGTTTCTCTCCTACCATAGATTTTTCCATCTCGTGTATTGGTCATCATAGTTTCTCACATGTTAGAAATCTTCTTTGAGGGAATCAACAAAGGTTTCCCATGTGGGTTCTCTCCCAAATGACATAGATTCATCCATGGTGTACCTCTCCCATTAACCTTCCCACCAATATCTGACATGGGGAAGGGATTTAAGGAGCGCAAAGGTGATATTTTTTATTTTAGATTTTTTTGGAAAGAATAATAACCTTCTAGAAGATTCAACCACTTTATAGAGTATCTACATCTATCTAGCCTTCAAATAAGAGGAAGTTAAATTGAAATTGTACCTTGAAACCCATCGCACCTACAAAATGGTTGTTTGATGAAGATGCCTCAGAAAATCATCATTATTCATTGAAGGATCTGGGAGAAGTTGTCCATCATCTCATTCCTCTATCACGTGAGGGATTCCTTGAGAAACATATTGAAAGGATCTCCTTTTCCGTCATCTCTCCTTTCTTCTGCAATTTTAGGTTTCTTGGGTTGGTGAGAGAAGTTGTCTTCAAGATAAGCTAGCTTGATATCCAACTCTTTATACCCTGAACTCATCTGAGACATGAACTAAGAATAACTAGGAGCATAATTGCTCTCATACCACTAATCTGGATTTTGAAAGGAATGAAATGGAAAATGGGAAAGTAAATGTGGAAAAATAATGTAAAGAGAATAATATGGCATGAAACTAAATATTTATTAATTGAAAATAGAAAATCTATAGAACTACATCATGAGTGGATGATATCCTTTACAAATGAGAGGCCCATATATATAGTACTTATGGGTGCTTAGTAGGAGTCATGTATTTTCATTATTTCATTGTTATTTGTTTTATTTTTCAAATACCACGGGTTACAAAAAAACCATGGGTGAATACCATGGTTTGGTGCACATGGATTTTATCCACTCTATTATTATTATTATTATTCTCCCACCAAATACCATGGGTGTATACCATGGTTTACCAAAACCATAGGCTCGTAATTTTTTTGCATGGGCACCAAAATGCAAATTAAGGTTCTAACTAGGGCACCCAAGATAAGTAGTCTCTTCTGTTGTTGGACTCGTGCAAAATGCATATAGAAAAGGTTGACACACCAAGATCTAATATGTTTGACCCTACGGAAAATTCAGATGGAAAAAGGTTTAAATGAATTGTAACATATGGAAGGCCTAAGCCTATATGTGAGTTTCAGAATATACCTAATTGGATCGAACAATTTGAAAGAATCCAATACAAAGTCCTGTATTCATGAAACATCAATACCATGATCATAGTGTTGGACAGATTTTCTGAATAAGGCCAACACAAAGAGAAATCCCACATAAGGCACTTAGTACAACCTCTGGTGTGTTTAAAGTAGCCAACTTTTACGGGAAGAATAGAGAGTCTCATAATCACATCTTAATGATTTCTTAAATGATAAACTATTCTAAAATGAAAAATCAAATTTAACTAAGATACAAATTTCAAAGACATGAAACAAACAGTTAGATAGCTTGTTAAACTGAAAACAGATTTAACAGTTGTTAAGTCTGTTGGTTTCTTGTCATGAAATTAATATGTAAATATAAATATCAAACTAAATGTGTCTAATTTATTTTCTAAACTATCCTATCACGAGCAGGAGCATGATTAATACAATTCTGATGCAAAAAAATGTATGATTTAATTACAATTTACTTTAAAGAAATTTAAAGTAAAATACAGTCTTACTAAGACAGTTGAAGGAGTCTTAGAACATTAGCAATTTCTGAGACAGTTGAAGAAGTATTAGAACATTAGCAATCTCTCGTTACAAATATCTTTCTGTGATTTTTCGATAAAAATCACAGATGTTTCTGCATATCCAGGAACCACTTCTCACATAAATCTCTCTCTCCCTTCTTCACATACTTATGCCTAGAAATGTTAGATTAGTCCCTTCTAATCCGGAACCAACTGCAACACCTTGACTTGATAATCCTGCCGTATTCTACTTCCTCGATCTTAGAGTTGGATCATTCTAGCTTGAAACTTTCATCTAACTGCATTTTAGCAGAATCACGATATTCGCTGAGACCGGTTACCGATTCTGCACATGAACAAACTTCTCCTCCGTCGCCTTTGAACTCTCTACATAAAAAGACAAAGTGAAAATATATTAACCTTGCGACTAAACCAAAAAAATTACTAATGTCTAACTAAATCTGACAAGAATGTATTCCAAAATGACCAAATCAAAATAAAACGAAAGCAAAATGGTGGAGATTTAGGGGATAATCTGTAAGCTTTAGCTGATACATTCTCCACGATCCATGAACAACTCCACAATTTCAGAGATCAGATTCTCGTCTTCGTAGTTTTGTTTGTTGATGAAAAAGCAAATCATGAGTTCTTGTCTGCTAATCGTTAAAGAAGTATTCTATGTCCAGAGTATAAAAAACTTCCTCGAGCTTCAGTTTTTTAATTAAACCTCAGTGTTAAATTAAACAATCTCTTTGAGCTTTCCATCGAGTAAATGGCTACCAACAATCATTCATCGAGTAAATGGCTACCAATAATCATTCTTCCGTTAATTACGTCGATAGGCGTTATTTCCCGAGGATCGTTTTGAGGAACACGGTTGCTTTTCATCGTCCCTCCCTCGAATCAGAAGCCGCCACCCGTCCCCTCAATAAAAAAACAGTCACGAAATTAGTTTGCGATAAGATTTTCACGTGGTTTTCTTGTGTGTGTAGGAAGTCTCCTTCACTGCATCTACTTCCCAGGCCGCGGCGGGTTCCCTTTCACCTTTGCCCAGACCATGGGTTCTTTTCCTCCTTCACCCACACAGTTCACTGCCCTCTCGCCCAGGTCACCGCTTCCTTTTCGCCTTCGTCCAGTTCGAGGTTTCGAGGTCGTCTGTTCGCACTACAGGTCATGGTTTTTTCCTCACGAACTACTACTTCACACATCCCTCTGCCGACAACACCTCCAAAGATACCAATGTTTCCATATTTGGTAGCTTAGAGCAGCCAGAGATAGCTTCGCCAACCCCCGTATGCTCTGCAACTTCACACAGCCCTTTTCCTATAACCCCCCATACCAATGTTTCCTTATTTGGTAGCTCAGAGCAGCCATCGATGGTTTCTCTAACCCCCGTATGCTCTGCAACTTCACACAGCCCTTCGCCTACAACCCCTCATAAGCCTCTCAAGATCCACGTCCTCCACGCTTTTTTGGGTGTTCACTCTCCTCTTCCTGTTGTGCTTCAATCCCATTCTTTCCATCTTGTAGCAGCTGGGTACGCAGTTCTGGTCTCCTTGCTATCATCATCTATTTATCTGTATATGTACAGGAGAGTGTGAGTGCATAATATGGCGAGGATGACCGTATGGCTGGGATTCATAGATGACAGAGAACATTGCAGTCAGCCTCCTAGTGGTGGGATGACATCAACGAGTCTACGCAATGGCAGAATGAGATTTTCTATACACTCTCTGCTGCTTATGCCCTTGTTGCTTCTGTGGCCCTGGTAAGTTTGTGTTTTACATCCCTTGCTCCACTCAAAAGAGTGACGCTTTTACTTTTACACAGAACAGAACATAACAGAACACAAATAGTTGTTTTCAAAACAAAACAGTTATAGACGAAGGCATCAGGTCATCTGGATTTCAATTTTAATAGATGCTAAATATCTATGTTGATCGGCACATCTTTGGCAGCAATAGTGATAATGTCACTGCAATGTAATCAATAAGACTAAATTAGGTGTTGGAAGTTAAACTGGGTCTGTACTTTGAAGCCTGTGTTGACTGAGCAAAGGTATTTCCGTGCACACCGGCAGTTGCAGCGACTTAAACCTGCACTAGACTTCATCATGTCCGGGTGCCAAATAGTTGTAAATCAAGGTTGTAACTCTACAATCTGAGACATAGTTATCTTACGCCACGGCTACCCTGGTTATTGCATTCATATTTTTGTTTTAAACAACATTAAACAATCTGCCAAAATGATAATTGAGAAGAAAATGAAATTATTTTGAAAAAGATAGCAAATGCTTAGGATGAAACCCAGAATATGACTATGAAGGAATTTGGAAAACACCAGGAATGGATTTTACTGCAATATACGTGAACCAAAAGAAGTTCATTTAACTACAAGAATGGAGAAGAATATGCGGGAGAAAAAAACATAGGCAGCAAGAGGACAATCATAGATTTGGAGGCAAATATCGATGACCATTAAATTACAGATATAAATAGATAACTCGCTACATGTAAAGAGGCAATGCTGGGAGAGATAAGCCAGCAAAAGTTCTATATTTTGTGATTTTGAAACCTCCTTCTGGCAATGTCATCTGGGTGTCTTCTGATCAAAGGCAACTGACTAAATTTCATCCATGGATTAGATTGGGCATACTCTTACAAACTTGTTTACCATTGTACTTATTTCTTGACCCGTGTAAATGCATCATAGTTGAAATTTCAGGCCCAATAAAGGTGACTTGACCATTGGGGGGTACTTATCTCAAAAAGTAGTCTGTGCATACCACTTCAGAAGTATTAAGGTTTACTGGGAGATAAAGCCCTATTTTTGTGTTGTGAATGATTAAAATCAGCAGTAGTCTTGAGAATTCAGGTTGGCTTCTAATAGTGACCAAATAGAAAAATGGAATCACATGAACAAAATAAACCAGTGATCAATTCAACGAAAAAGTTTCAATGATAGAGGATATAATGTAATGATTGGAAACCCCTGTCCGATGAGAATGCATAGAAAATTTCTTTTAAAGGAAAGCAGTGAAGGCATGCAGAGGCTGAACACTAAAGATTATGGCCAACGATAAAGGCATTTTGCTAATTTAAAAAGGCAGAGTTAACTTATCTCAAATTGTGGGATCCTTAACTAAAAATGGGGAGATTTATGTCAAAGGGTTCTTGTTAAAGCAAAGGATATAAAATAGGCTTATCCTGAAGATTGGGTCTTCTGGATGTGGGGAAAAGCTCCCTTGTTGAAGGTTTCTTCATTGCATAGATAAGATAAGACAATTTTATGAGTGGCCAACTAGTTACCACAGTAGTAGGTCAATGGGACACAAAAAGAGATCAGAAGGAAAGAAAGAGATGTAGCCAGTGGAGAACGTTTGGTTCCATATACTCAAATCAAATAAAGTTACGCCTGGTTATACTTAATAAATAGTAGGTATGCTTCGACTTCTTATCATAGGACTATGTCAGTTTCATAATGGAATTGGGTTATGACTCTATATGACTATATATGATGAATGAGATGTGTTGGATTAAAAATAAAGTTTTGGGGCTTGTAACTCTTGCTATTGGACATCCTCTTATTTACTGGGTAATTGGACATCATCATATGTTTTCAAAATTGACTAATTTATTCCTAACAGTAGTTCTTGTCCAACTAAGAGATGTGTGATTGTTTGGGTGTCTGATTATAATTAGTTTAACATATAATTCCAGCCGTATGGAGCATTGTTGAATGGACCATTGAAAGAGCTATTTGAAATAGATTCCCCTTTCCATGGACCACTATCACACAATATAGTTTAGGTGTTAATACATTTTTATATGTACCTAAATGAAGGTTTTAGTGGAACTGCAGAAATTGATGGGAGTCGTTGAATTTTTTTTGTCATGAATGACAGATACAAATTATTCACATTCAATTATGAGTTCCAGAATATGGCTAGACAACTCAAACGGTTTTCCATCTCATGAACTTTATTGTCAATGGAGGTGAGTTTTTATAGTAATGAAAGTTTTTGTTTTTGTTTTGAATTTTTTGGGTGTTTGAGTGTGTTGTTGTACTTACCTGTTGATACATTGTTGATGTTGTTTTCTATATGGCAGTACGTGTTGTTATATTTGCAATTTTGATATGTCACTGCAAAATATTGAAAGCAACTTTCATCTTTGTTAGGAAGCTAGAATTGCTAATTTATTGCAATCTACTTTTCCCTTTTATTACTAATTCATATATTTGTAATTCATGTATGCATTTCACCTCTGATTTATAAACAAAAGTGTTATTTTTTATTTAATCTTGAAGGTCATACTTTCTGATGCAAATTTTCCTGGCAAGGGGGAGCACAAATTTATGTCCTACATACGTCTCCAAAGAAACCTCCCTGGTTTCAATCCAAATACCATATACTGCTTGTATGGTTTAGTAAGTACTAAGTACTTTGATTTCTGAACGAATGGTGTTGCTTGAAGCTAACATGGTGTTATTCTATGTTAATTGCTTGATACTTTACTAAGATTTATGGTGTCTCTCCATTTAGCTTATAATGATCTTATTTTATAGCATAATACTTTTGTGTATAGTTTTGATGATTTAGAAGGCTCCTTTCGCAACTCCAGGATGTAGATTTAATTATGTTAGGCATTGGCAACTCATGAAATCCACTTCTCAATTTTAAGAGAGGTCAGATTTGGTGACTTATTAAGTTATTTGTGATATAAACAATGTTATTTTATTTCCAGATATCCTAGGATTACTCTATAAGAGATAACCCTACCTCTACCCTACCTCTTAGTATATACTTGTGGCTATGATATAGGTCATCACTTTCCCTCGTTAGCAAGAAAAATGCTTCCTTTATTTCCTTGTGGGTCATTTGGCATTTGATTGTGAATGAATTCCATTTCAAAAACTAGGAGAATTGGATGAGGAGGGCAATGAACAGATTCATGTTCCTAGAAACCTTATCAGGTTTGCTAGAAAAATTGAAACTTAGAATTGCTTTATTTACTTCATATTTTGAATGGGAGACATTCTTTCGTCCATAGGTTAAGGATTTCATTAGAATATGTCTATTGCCATATGCCATTATGCTAATAATTGATTGAGAAGCTTCTCAACATCTGGATTCTGGACCTTGCGAGAGTACTTGGAGTATGCCATGAAGATACCAAACCCTCCATTTGAGGTGGACTTTGAATGGCTTGTGAATGATTTTGTCTTTATGTTTTTTTTTGTGAATGATTTCCTTTCATACATGCCTACATTGGAAATTCATGAGTTTTGCACATGATTTTTAGCACATGGCTATAATGCTTTGCTTTTTGTTGACAATCACATTGGAAATTTGTGAGGTTTGTACATGATTTATGGCATTGATGTAATGCTTTGTTTTTATTGACAAATAAAAACAAAGCCTTTACTGTTGGAATTGTTATAGGGGTGGTCTCAAGGTGATTTTCCCCTTTTTTATTTGAATTTTTAATACACAACTATTTGTTTCATGTTGGCCTTTTGAGCTAAAGGTCAAGTTGATAGGACTTGTCTCTTAGATTTTTGCTTTCTACGAGAATATTTGTTTCTGGAAGTCCTCCTTTTAACTTGACATGATGTTGTTGTATTGTGAAGAACTTAGATGTGTTAGCTAAGGATATTGATGTCCAATATTTTTGCTTCTTTAGATTTTTTTTTTTTATCGTCTTTCCTTTATCAATAATATTGTATTCCACCTGTTATTAACTGGAAAAATTATTTTACATTTTTTGCAGATGAATGTTCCTCCTCCATTGCAGTCAGAGCCTGAATTTTTGCAAATGCTTGCCATTCAAGTCTTAAGATGTTGTGTACCTAGCTGCACTCTAGACTACGAGTTGATCAGTTCATCATCTTTTAATATTTTATTGTTTTCTTCATTCTTGGTTCCATACCCCATTCTAGACCATAATGTGAATCTGGATCTCTATTTATTGATTCTCTATTTTTCATTTTGTTTTTAGTTTGTACGGTTCATAATTTTGCATGCATTAATCTTCTTTTCTTTATAGTTTTTCTTCCTTGTAGCAATTCAGGAAAACGCATGCATTAATGTTCTTTTCTTTATAGTTTTTCTTCCTTGTAGCAATTCAGGAAAACGCTGCAAATATGATCTGTTCTATTGTTCCTTATTTTCTGCAATATGTTTTCATTGTTCTCTCTTGTGTATTTTCTGCAGAAATATTTGAAGGGAAAGCTAGTTCCTTATGCTCAACTTTTAAGACATTTTGCGCCAAGCAAGAGCAAGAAAAGGCATTGTAAGTTTCACTTAGGATCATATTCATCTGATACTGGCATAGGATCAGAAAAAGTGCATGGAAATTTTGAACTAAGGTCGAACCATTTTGGATGGAATCATAAAGTGCATTAAAGATTACTAAAAACCAGTTAGCTGTGTTGATTTAGAGAGGAGTCAAAAGATCAAGTAAAAATACAAGAGAATTTCAAGGTTTAAAAAAATGGAAATATTGAACTATAAACGGTCAAACCATGTTGGTATGGAATCATAAATTGGATGAAATATTTCTAAGGACTATAGTTCTATTATCTATTTCGTTTAAAAAAGGAGTCAAAAGATGAAAATTTCAAGGTCTAAATGCTCAAACTATTTCTATATCGATTAGCAAAAGTTTTGCTCAAGTTCTTCAAGACTTTCAGAAATTTCTTCTCTCTGCCTTGCTATACTAACTTGTGGACACTCTTAGTCAAGCAAATATGAAACCAAAAATGAAATATGCAAGTTACAGAAAAAAATCCACGAATTATCCTTTGTCCGGGTATCTTAGGGAAGCAAGAAGCTGCAAGTAAGCAAGCAAAAGGATTAATTTGTTTTGTGTTTTTTGGTTTTCAAGACTAACCAAGCAAGTAAAAAGCTCAAATTTGTTTTTTTGTGTGTTTGCTTTTGCTGGCCTTTTGTTTATGATTGTTTGAAGTCAAATTTCTTTGGTGACATACTATTCCTGTTATCTTGAATTATGTCAATAAAGTATGACAGAGTTTCGATTTTGTGATTTGTGCTATTATATATCGAGACTACTATAATAGCCATAGAAATTGTAGATATGTACTATGTTCGAAGAGAATTCTAAATTTTATACACAGTATATCAACGCTACTATATGGTGCTACTTATATCTTAGTTCGATGGAATCTAAATATATTCACACTACTGTAACTATATGAACTGTAGATATGTACTAAGAGATTTAAAATTTTGTATATGACCAATGTCACAAACTATCTTGTTTTTTAACTTTTTTGTATGTCTCATTGCTTCCTATAGTTTGAGTAGATCTAACGATTAAGAACATGTGTTTTGTACTTGGAGGTCATAGGTTCAAATATGGAAGGGGTAGGGTATGCACACCTCCATAGACTAAGCTGTCAAATTGCTGTGTGGAAGAGTTCCCTAGTTGCACAAACAAGGTGGTCCATTAAATTCCTCAATAGCAGTCTATAAAAAATAAAAGATGAAAGCAATCAAGATAGGTTGGTCCAACCCTAGATTTGTGGTAGTTTATCTAAACTTACCCAGGTTTGTTTCCCAATGCATTCTGTATGGTTTCCATGGCGAATCCCCTAGCGAAGTTTCGCATGCGTTTTGTATGGTTTTCATTGATGTTCAGTTCATTTCCTTCCATTTTTTTACTTTGGATTCATGTTGGGTTAACCACGAGGATTGCTAGCCATGTGAAAAATTTAAATATTTGATTTTAAAAAGTTGAAATCTTTGCTTGCATACAAAGAGAATGTTTTTCTCTTGACAGGAAAAGAGAATGTTAAATCATAGATTCCCAAAAAATTGAAATGTATGTAATCATGTCCACTTGTTGGTATTGGTAGAGATGAAAAATGTGCACTGATGTTTAGTTCTATGTTATGACACTTTGAAATTGGATGTTGAACTTTTTGCTTGTTCTTCTTGGTGCTTTCCATTTTTTACTTTGAACTCATGTTAACCACAAGGATTGTTAGCCATGTGAAATATTCAAAGATTTGATTTACAAGAAACTGAAAGCTTCCCCTACAGACAAATACATGTATATACCCATGCCTACTAAGTATTCGTGATGGGATAGACCAAACATACATCATAAATATGTTTTATTCTTGACTAGCAAAGAGAATGTTAAATCACATATTCCCAAAAATTGAAATGTACATCCATACATCATGGTTATCCTTCTACAATTTTTCTAGGCTGGAAAATTTCAGCTTTGGGACCTACTATTATATTACGTCAAACAACAATTTTAACATCATTTTGCAAGACCTTAGTTAGTATAATTTGTGTTACCTTGGTTAGAAGGATTGTGGTATACCTTGCACTATTGAAGGAACACCATCATTATCAAGAGACAATTTACTTGATACAAGATGCTTATGACCTAGTGCTTGGGATAATTCTTGGCAAACAATAGGCAGGGGAGTCAACTACATGTGCTTCCAGTGGGTTTAGAGAGTCTCCTTCCCAAGATGATTATTGAAATTATTGCCTCAACTGTATTTCTCTTCCTTATTGGTGAATTGCAGGACTTACATACTAGTAATAGATCATGCCTAATTCAAATTTCTTATTAGAGTTACTTCAAGTGCTGTGTTGACTTGGAATTCGATTGTGTGAAGGCATTTTTTTAGCAATTTAGGGGTTTTCTTCCCAATAGAGAAATTGACAAATGAGCACAGTTTTTTCTTGAAGGACTTCTTGCAATTCAAAAAGCCAACTTCCAGGTATAATATGATGTGCTTACCTGTTTGTGTTCTAATTGTTTTTTTTATGACTTCTATGTTATCTGCATGAGTCTTTAGTAATTATTTTTTTCCAAATTTTGTAGGGTTATCCACCTATTCGTCCAGAACTGGACCTTGTGGAGAAAAAAAGATTAGTTTACCTATGAATTTCCCCTAGAAGATGAGCTTGATCAAGAAGTTGGCCTTGATATATTTCCTTAGACTTCCTTCATTAATAGGGTGTCTTACTTCACTTATTACATATTTTGTATGTTTTTTATGCCTTTGTACACTATTATAGTTCCAGTTTTAGTTTTGCGTCTTTGGGATGTTTAATAGTCCTACCATGCACCTATGGCTATGGTCAACATTGCAACGTTGCAGATGGAGTTATGCATCATGCTCTTAGCATGCTGCAGTCAAGAGAGAACATGCATGCGTTACTATGGTCTCCTGGGGCAGAGATTTTGTATGGTCAACAAAATTGATTAGGATTTTTTTTTTATAACTGTTTTCTACATCATTTCTCTAATGCTGGAAAATTTATGTTCAGTGACTAGCATTTGATCTTGTCCTCTTTGACCAGTTGTTAATCCATCCTACATTGCATATATAGTTTTTTTAATGGATAAGGAGGATATCAGAACATTTACTATCAAGGCAGTGGATGACCCTAGAACTCTAAACAAGATCCTCTATTTGAGGCTTCCTACCAACACCTATTCTATTAATGAGCTTGTATCTCCGTGGGAGAAGAAGATTAGCAAGACTCTGGAGAAGACCTATGTACTAGAGGAAGAGGTGCTGATGCAAATATCATTTTGAAGAGTTTTATGCATCTATTTGCTTGCATTACGTGTGTTGAGCATAGATTCTTTTTCTTTATAAAAGTTGTTGGAAATGCGGGAATAATATTTTATTGTTGTTGATTTGTTTAGAGTGAATGAGTGACTTAGCTTTTGTAAAATACTCTGGTGTGTAATGTAGAGTCCATATTCCCAATCAATGTTATGTTCTCAACCCACCACTCTATTTTTGTGAAAGGGGAAGACTATATTTTCGAGTCTTGACTAAAAAACCATTTCAAAGTTCGACTTCGTAATTAAATTAACTTAGTTATCATTCTGTCGGGAAGATCAAAACTAGGGAATATTCAATTTTCTTATTAGATTGTCCTTACATATATCCTCCAAATTTGTGAGTTCTTTTGTGAATTTTTAAAATTTTATCCTCTAAACTAGGGAATATTCAATTTTCTTATTAGATTGTCCTTCTCCATATCCTCCAAATTTATGAGTTCTTTTCTGAATTTTTCTGGTATCCAAAAACATTCTCAAGTTTTGAAGGCATTTATGCATCTTTCTAAATATTCAAGAGACAAAGAGACTAAGTCGCCTTCCCAACAACACACAAAGTAGATAAGATCCCGTTTTTCCTTTCAAAAAGAAGTATCCCCCAAAGTTGGATGTGTACTTGTTCTCTCATTGTACAACACCATGTCTACCCCAAATCAATTTTAGTTCTCCTCTTCAACCTTTTTTATCCTCCAACAACAACTTATCGGCGTATTATTGCACCTTCATGGAGCAATTACTAGTATATACTGGCAGGGAAATTAGATGACATAGCATGGAGCTACTTTGTTATTTCGATGACGGCTGGCGTATATTAATGTATAACGTGGAGAGAATGAACATTTAAATTTAAACACTCGCTTTATTTCCATGATGAGCATTTCTCTATATATGCAGAATAACAATATCCACCGTAGTATCTATAAAATAATACCGTGGTATAGAATGTCAATCAAAATAAAATAAAAAAGGAACTTTAAAATAAGGTTAACATGTTAAAAGATTTTTAATAAATGTGCATCCCTTTAATCTTCATAATGAGCTTACATTTTAAAAATTATGTTTGTATGAGTGGCATACAAATCAAATGATTCTTAAAAAGGTGAATAATTCACTTGAAGGTGGGTCATAAAATTCCTCCACTTTCAACTCTACGCATTACCTTTTTTTCATGTGGAAAAACAAAAGCAATTATATATGGTAAGCTTAATAATTATTATAATGTGATAATAATTTTATAAAAAGTAATTACATTATAATATTAGTTCTTTTCTAGGTAATGTTTTGTTATAAATCTTATTCACGTCAAAAGTACATGGAATTTTATTTTTACAATACAATTGCAATGCATTAAATTTTAATCGATAGTACAACTAAATTAAGGTAAGGTTTGGGAAAAATATGGTTCAAGAGAAGAGGTTGTCTAAAGATGAAGATAATCAAATTTAGCAAAACTAAAGTATGTGGTTAACTTAAATAAACATCTAAAAAGCCTAAAAGGATTAAAGCGAATAAGGGTTGTGCAAAGAGTGACAGATCAAAGGAAAAAATCCATGACATCACCAATCAGATCGAGCAAGATAGAAGGAAAAGAAACCAAAAGCTAAATATTCACAAAATTTACATGAGGAGCCCTTTGGTTTTACAAAATTTAAGGGGACTTGTTGGGGTACCAACACATAGTAAAAAAAACAAAAAGAAATATATGATATGAGTTACTTGGGTGGGGGTATTTACAAATTTAATTTCTTCCACAATATTTGTTACCATGGTAGAGTTTACCAATGATGGCTCAGTAACACCATGGCTCAAGGACCAACAATCAATAATATCAAACTTGTGAGGAATATCAAAGATGAAAGCAATAGTAGAGTCTATAGGAATAGACTCATCATCACAGGAGTCTGCATGTCTACTGGAAGAATCGGAATCAACCATATATATGCTCTCATCATGAATTGTAGTAGCTATTTTATTGTCCCCGTCATGACTTGCAATGGTTGGTTGCTTGTCTCTAGTATGACTTATAGTGATTGGTGTCTTTCCCCTTAGCAGACATAGAAGGGTTTGCCACAATCCATAGATCCAACCCATTAGGTATTGTCAATGGAGTATTGGTGTGTTCAATAGATGATGATCATATAGGTATTGAAGACACTATGTGGATCGGGGATGACCCCGCGTAACACAGTGGGGGTGGGACAAGGAAGGTACCCATCAAGGAAGAATCCTTAAATAGTTCTAGACTAAAATATGCTAAGTTGGAATAATTGACTAGATGAGCATTTTGGCCACTAGGATCCCTTGAGTATATCATGCAATCCATAGTGACCACCTTCCCCTCACGGGGAAAACAAATCACACGAAAAAAAAATGAGAACACTACAGTCATAGGATAAGTCCAACTTCTTCCCAAAAGAATATTAGATTCAAGTGGTGAATAAACAACCTTTATATCAACATTAATTGTCTTCCCTCCCAACTTGATGGGAAAATATGGAATGATCCCCTTAGATTGAAACACATGCCCATCAAATGCTTGCGACATAGTATGTGAGGGGTGCAAAGTGGGAGAATCTAAAGCCTTCCAATAGGAGATAGACATCACACAAGTGGAAGCTCCTTCATTAATGATGCAACGATCTATATTGATGTCACATGACTTAACATGAATTTGAAAATACATATGGGAAGGTAGTTGGGGGGAATCCTTGTCAAGGTCGAGGGCTATCACATTGGAGTCAAATAGGTCGACACTATTGATCACATTCAATAATGAATTACGTTGCAAGGGACAAATTTTGAGGACTTCTAAGGAAGACATAGCACAAAGTGCTTGTTAGCTCTCCAGGAGTCTTTCTAGGTTGCAATCGAAAGAGCCTGGTAACTTAATCTTATTTTGAATGATGGAGTATAACTGGATCAAGATGAATAACTCACTCACTAATTTCCTCACTCAAGACAACTTAGTAATATCCAGATAGGACAAGGCCTTCAAAGCCATTAATCAGATAGTTTTGATGAATTAGATGGGTGGAGAAAAACTAACTATATTAACCAGAACATACATACATGAAACAATACATATGATGGGTCAATAGAACTAGAAATAGTTACTTATGATCCTAGTGTACTGATATGAGAGTGAGATGACAATCACCAGCTTTTGACGTAAACATAGAGAAGAGAACCTTTGCTCATAAGCACAGAAAGAAGAAGATAATGGTCTGAAAACAACAATGAAAGAAGCTTGTATTACTGAATATATTAAAAAGAAGTCTACCTACAAAAAGAGTGTACTAGAGTCTTCAAAGTTGAACCCTTGTTCTGCAGAAGTTACAGGCTTTATAGCCTTTACAATGACAGTTTTTAGATCCTCATAAAATCGAACTGCTTTACTAAAAATAGCTTCACTATAAACTAGGGAAAGATCCTATCTTCAATAGTCTTTGACAGCTTCAGTGATTCACAAAACTGTAGGTCAGGTCGAAAATCCTTCTTGACAGCAAAGCAATTTCTGAAACTATCTGCCACAAAAAATGGGCCAAACTACTGGAAACTGGGGCTCAGAGATGGATTCGGTCCTCCACATCTGTGATACTTGTGTATAAACAGAAAGAGGTTTTTGTATATTGGTTTTTTGTGAGCAAAACCCTCTCTCATTTTTTTGAAATTCGTTTTCATTTCCCCGAGATCTGTATTTCAAAAACATGTGTCGAGCACGGAAATTCTGAGATCCGAAAATTGGGTCTCATAGATGGATTTGATTCTCTCAATATGTGACACCTGTAGCAAAACTGAGAGAGGTTATTGTTCTCTAACGTGTTAGGAACAAAAAATTTCGTCCGTTTTGCAAAATGATTCTCCAACCACTCATAATCATCATTTAAAATGATGTCTCAGCATAGTAAAAACGCCATTTTTTGCAGTAAATCTCCTCACCTCCATCTCGATAATCTTCATGTCTTTGATAGCTACAACAATCTTTGACACCCTCAAAAACCTTCAATAGGATGACAAGGCATTTAAAATATTCCTTTGACAACTAGACAATATCTTGAACAAAAATAGAAAATCCATTTGATCTTTTTCCCTTCTCTGTCGCCTCAAAGCTGAAACAGAAAGATGATACATATGCCTTTAATTATTATCTTTTAATAAAAACCGTCCTCTTGCCATTTTGAAGCAAAAAACCGTGATCTGGGCAAAAATAATGCATGTCTGCCCTGTTCTACACTTTTGGTGGCTAAAGAGCCAAAATTCGAACCTGTAAGCCATCGAAAGCTTTGCTTTCGGTGGCTAAGAATAGCTGTGAAAGCCTTCCTAGGCCACTGAAAGCTCTGTTTTGAAACTAATCTTCAAAATGGCCAAAATGTATTTTGTCTCAGCTTTCTTGATGACAAGTGAAGTTCTTTTTGTCTTGTTCATTGACAGAGTGATCTTGAAGTAATCTTTTGCTAATCTAATCCTCTCCCTATTTCTTCAAGCCAAAAAAAAGAGTATGAACTATATAAGAGACCAACCTCCAGTAGATTAAACTGACTGTTGACTGTGTATGAGCAAATTTAGGAATGGCCATGTTTTCATATGAGTGTCTCTCTTAGTCAATGACTGTATTCATGCTTCCCTTGATAAATGACTTCCATCAAAGATACACCTACAATGATTAAATCAGTAACTATAACACCATCCTTTATCTTGGCTATCACAACAGTTGGGTGATGACCATGCCATACCTAATCATGAAAATCCATTCCTTCATCTATGCCAAACTGCGTTCACCATTAGACATATGCACATGCTGTTATCTACCTGAACATCAGACATTTGGCTTTTAGCTGGCGCTCTGAAACTTTTTAATCACCTACTCTTTCACGTGGCATCTAGGCTGTACTTTGGCAGTTCAAGCTTTGAAATGATCTACTTTCATTGAAATTTCCTTTCACTTTTGGTGGCTAGGAGAGCCCCAAAAATTTCGTTTGAGCCGTCGAAAGCAGAGCTTTCGGTGGCTTAGGGACCGTTTTAAATAAGTGCTTAGCCATCGAAACTTGTCTTTTAATTTTTTTGAAATAAAACTTGACTCAAAAGTTTTTTGACATATTACGAGTTAGAACTCATTAAAATGAGCGTAAATAAAAAATTTAATAATGTGTTTTTTCAAATAACCTCCTATCACCTGAACTAATAAAATTTGAAAAAATATTTGAGGAGATAACAATGCTTAAGCAAGGTCATCAATGATGCTATAGTTTTGAGCTGCTCTTACATGAGGATTGTGAGAAGACTTCTTCACAAGCCCCTTTGGAAAGCAAGGTAGGAACTCAATTGGTGGATTTTCGAAGTGAAGGGAACCATTAGGTTGTGACGAGGATATATTCGGTGTGACTAGAATTTTTATTGAAGCATCATAGTTTCGAGCGCAGGTTTGTAAAAGGATATCATGTTCACACATGAAAATGATGGTAGGTCCCCCAATTGGGACTTGTTCCCATTATCTCCTTCTAGAGGGGAGGGATTATAGGCTACCAACTATTGTTTTGTAAAAGGATTGTTTAATATAGCTTGTTGTGAGGTGGACACCACTAAGCCATATACTTGTGAATTTCATCCATGTGGGGACATTGATTAGTGGGATGGTCTTTGAAAAATCGTGCAAGGAAAATGATGGGTTTGTTTCATCCCCCTTCTTGGGTAGTAGAATCGGTAGTTGGATTGGTATTTTTCCAATCATTAGTTTTTTTGTTGTGATTGTTTTTCTTCTTACCCCCTATTGATTACCATTTCTATCCATTGTGGATGCACCATATTGACTTGAGAGGTTTAAGATGATGGGGATATGAGTTGGCTAGCAATTAGGGGTGAATTGACAATCATTTGTCCCATTTGATCAACCAACTAATTCACTAGAGCGTTCATGACAACACCTATCATCCCATTAGCATGGACACCAAGAGTAGGTTTAGGTAGTTCCATTGAGGGATGGGGGGCGTGAGGAATGATGCCATATAAGGTGACATATTTGAGAATAGATCAAATCTATACATTTATCCTTCAGGATGACTTTCTCCTCTAGATTGCACCTAGCATAGAAACATCCTTGGATATAGGTGGAAATAAAGACTTGACAATCCAATCTACTAGAAACTTATAAGTATCTCAGTACAAATGAGGCCCTTGCTTCTTATCCCTTCTTGAATATTATTAGAAATATGAGAAACGTACTTTGATGCAGTGATGTTACTAATTTGGTCTCAGTCTCATAGCAGATGGGAAACTAAAAATGTCTCAAAATGACATGGATAAGGATGAGAAATCATGATAAGGGGCACTGGGTAATTCAATATACCATTTCACTATAGTACCTATCAAGGTGCATTGGAACAACCTTAAGGGAATAATTTCATCACTAAAGAGTTCAACAAACACCACTAGTAAAAATTCATAGTGTGGTTTGATAAATACTCACTCGGTTTTCCATCGAACTTAGGAATTTTCTATGGAATTTTGGTAGGTAGGCTGGCCATGGTGGCTGGTGGCACACCAAATCATTAGATAACCATGTGATATCCATAAAATTCAATGTCTCCAAAATTGGGAACCAGGTGTTGGAAAATGAATCATGAGCATATAGGGAAAGATCTAATGAAATACCTTGTGAGACATGGCTCCCAACCACTGCACTCCTTGGATTTTGTTGGAACCCAGGAACAAAATTGTCCCCTAGTGTCATTTCGGTGGTGGTAGAAGGTATAGCTATATTATATAAGGTCCACCGAAAAGGGAAACCAAAATTCGAGAATACTAGAGTACCAAATAAAATTTTAGGCATAGCATGGATTCCAGGAAAACTACCACTAGTAGCAAGGCTAGTGTTGACTAGTGAATTCCACCCAAAAGGATGAACTAAAGAACGGATATTAGAGTTCCCTAGAGACCTACTATTGAAATATGCAAACCCACCACTATCACCAACATTGGAGGGGTTTTCTTGGACAATGGTAAAAGATAGAGTAGGATTAGGAATATTAGACATAGGCATTGAATCATGTATCATCGAGGATGAAAAGAATGATGAAGTAGGAGAAAGAAATTTAGATGTTCCAAGAGGAATTCCTCATAAAGGAACACTTTTCACAGGAGGTAAAGATACCAATATGCTGGTGGTGTTCAAGGGAATTTTGGGGGAACTACCTGTTTTTTACCCCAATGAACCATATAGAGAAGGGAATGAACCGTTAGGGCTAGATAGATTTCTTGTTCTATACATTGGTAACCAATGATTCTCCTCAATCATAGGATATATGAAATGATGACTCCCTATTTGAACCAGGAAGGGACAATTAAAATCCATCAATGGAGGATTAAAGTATGAGGGTTGATTCTCGTTGATAATTTTTATCTCAGGTGGATCAAAATGTTCTAATAGTGGAGTGTGTGTGTGTGTGGTGAAGAATGAGTGTGAGCACCTAATATGTGGTTATTTCATAATAAATTGAAGGATTAGTTCTCCTACATCTATCCAGTGGGCCCTTCAACTTGGGAGAGGCCCCATGCAATCACCTTGAATGAAAACTAGGTTAATTAGCCATGATGACAGATAGAATGACAAACAACTCAAGCTATGGCCAAACTAGTCACAAACAACAAAGAGAACACCCCTATCAAAAGATAAAAATACCATCAAGCAAACTTACTCTCCCATTGAGTGGAATCACAAGGTAATTACTTCCAAGAATCCCACTACAGTTAAGAGACAAACAAGGGCCTCCTGGATATCAACCATGGGGTTAAGGGAATCCAAGACCAATCAACGAAGGTGCATAGGAGATAGTTATAGTAAATTATAATGCCACTAAACACCTAAAGCACAAGTACCCTTATGGATATGGGAACCTTTCCAAGGGCGAGAAGGAAGATGATTATGTGTCTACCTCAGGTACCACAACCACTTCCCACTTGTAGTTAAATTGGGAGGAACCTTAGAAATGCCACTAAAGATACCGCTTCACATTTAGTAGTTGGGAGGAGCAATCATGGGTCAATCTTTTACATATGGACATAGACTCCTAGACTTGAAGCCTTTGCTGAATTGGTGTCACCTCGAGGACTTTCCAATTCAACAAAACCCCCCTAATATGTAAAATCCCATTAAATGCAAGGAGATGGGACAATATCTTACCTACACCTAGCTTAACCTCATGCTTGATGCATGTGTTAGATGCTCTTTCCTAGCAAGTACTTCTTTCTACTAATGGATTTTGCACTCACTAACCAATTCCTAGTTTCATTTTATGGCCTTGGAGAGTTTACTCATAAAAACTACAATCAAGGCCATAACACCTAGAATACAATTGGTTTCTCTATTACTGAAAAATTAGTCTAGTTGATTTTAAAATTTGGTTGCTTTTAATTGGTTGTTGTTTACTCAAGGGGTACAACCTGCAACTTGAATGGTGTGTTATGACTCAACCAACTGCAAACGCTGCAATACCATGCTCTTTTTCCTTTTAAATTCGATGAAACCTATCTAGAGGAGAGAAAGAGAGTCTTTATTCTTCACCAAATCCACACAAAATCTCAACAAATGCAATCTCTAAAATAATTTTAGCAAACAAGCAACACTATGTGCAATTCCTTTCCAGACTTCAATACTTTTCCCATAACCACTCAATGAATGATGAACATGATGTAATTTTTATTTTTTACTTCAAATTTAATAATGAAGATTGAAACTGAAAATGTAGACCACACTCAATCAAAACAACAAAAACGATAATATCTTGATAATGATCACCATTCATATGCCAATTCCTCACTCAACACAAAACCCTAAGGCCTAGTTTCTTTAAATGATGAAGAAGAGATTCCTTTATATTTGAAATGCAATCACATATGAAACAAAAGGGAAATAAGTAACTCATACAAAGACATCAACATGCATCAAAATGAAAATTAGGTCCAAATGCACTCAGCACTAGGTCATATAAGGTCACAAAGCATCGAGTGACAAATGATTCTTTGATGTCTTTAAGAGACTAGTAAAATGAATTTCCAGTGGTCAAATTTATCTTAAATAATCATAAAGAATCTCCCAACCCACTCCACTAGCTCAAATATAAGTGAAAATCGAGAAAATTTCTCAAACAACCACCTATAGGGCTCGGTCACTCATATTAGGTCTGATATGCGGTGAGTAGAGGGTATGATCTCTCCTGAATAGCATAATAAGGTGCGACGAGCTTGATATATGTATCATTAATCAAAGGGAGTGACCATGGTCATAATGGAAAAAATATGCCCCCCAGTTCAACAAATCAAAGGGGTTTGAGAGGCTTGACATCCCCAAAAAACAAGAAAGGAAGGTAATAGATAAAAATACCCTTCCAAAAACCAACCAAACAAGGGACTTTCAAATTTTAAGGAAGAACCAATGGTTTCTTCCCTAGTGTAGTCACCAATTCTATTGTAGGAAAAATATCTCCCTTGGATATGACCTTGATCTGAGACATACTATGGGATAGACTACTAAAATATTTTCACTAAATCCAAGTTTCAAAATCTAAGACATGCATGAAGAGAGAGAAAATTGGTTCGTACCTTAGATATAATGGTTGTAATCGTGTAATCCTGGTTGATGCAACTCCATAGATTTAACTCCATCTCCTTACACTTGTTACCTGCACAAAAAATGACAAAGAAATACCAATCTCAAACTCTTCAAAGAAATACGAAGATAAAATACTTAGATCTAATCTAATATACTCAAGGAAATACTAGATATGCAATTGTAATGCTTAAGAGAATACATTAAAAATATAATGGAGGAAAAAATCATGTAGATCTATATTAAAATGGTGAAGAACATTACAACAATGTAAATGTACCTTGAGTCATGGGGAAAGCTCCTCTTGGTCCCTTTCTCCAACTCCTTCTCCTTAACACTCATCTAAGCAAATCTAACACAGATTTCATGAAGGCTTTGACAAACAAGTTCCAGTATCAAAATGGGCATCATTTAGATACTTTTCTCTTTCTTCTTTGAAAATCACCTTCTCCTTTGAAATCCCCTTCCTTATATATATTGATGGAGAAGATGGTAGGATAGATATAAACTCCTAGAAATTAGAAACCTATAAGTCATGTATGAGTTCCCAAGCTCAGAGTGTGAAGGATTCATCTATTTTCATGTTCATCTCCTCAAAAACTACTCATTCTAGAAGGAATGAGGCTTGGTCGCTCCCTAGTAGTGGTTCAAGGTGTGACCGAGGGACAATGGTAATTCCTTAATAGGTTTGCAAGGGGTGACCCCGGTCTAAAAGATGAGGAACTCAAGGGTAAGGACTAATGTTTTAGCAAGATTACATTAGTAGATTCTCAATGAGTATCAAGGGTGGCGAATATAGCTATAGCAACAATATGTTATTTTGTGCCTATTAATTCTACCTTTTTATAAGAATCACAATCTAGATCAAATTTGTCCTTACAATGATTTGGAAGATGATATTTACATCCTAAGAAAAGAAGGCAATGTCCTCTTGCTAGGATACTTTAATGCTAGAATAGAAACGAACCAAGCTATTATCTTAAGCAATGATTCCTGCAATCTTAATCCTCTATGGATAGATGAGGACCTTGTTTTAGATGTCAAATACAAAATAAAATTTGAAGACTTGGTTGAGAATTTGTTTGGTATCGAGCTAATCAAGCTTTGTAGTTTTCAAAATCCAATAATTTGCAACGGTGTTATAATGTGGCCGAAATCCAACTAGATGATTTTTATCCATGGTTTGGGTAGTAGTGTCATAGATTATGTGATATATGATATCCTCGAATACAACTAAATAGTAAATTTTAACATCTTAAATGACCATGAGCCCAACTCTGACCATAAACCTTTAACCCTAACTATAAGCTTTAAGCCTCACAGCAGACAATTATAATAACCAACAACACTTGATTTTTCATAAAAATAAAATTGATATATTTTTAAGGGATTTAAATAATGAGTTAAATATACTATTACCAAGGACAATATGGAATACCTCTATCATAATTTTACGACAACCCTTGGTATGATTAAGAGTGAAATCATGCTAGAAAATCAATTATGGACGCTTCTAACGAGTCCTTAAAAATTGATAAGATCTATAGGTACAAATCCCTAATTGAAAGGTGTAAGGTACCCCAAATGGGAAAATATGCATAAATTCATGAAGACAAGAAAAATAGGCATCAAATCACACTAATTCTCATTAATTAATTGTACATATACACAAGAGAATTGTCCCTTGGGTTTCAGATTCCCAAGTGGACTCTTGGACTCCCGAGTGACTCTTGGTATTCCCTAGACTTATGGTCTTCTTTGCACATGAATGGTGCACAATAATCCTAACACCAAGGATTAGGCTCCAACGAATCCCCCCTTAATCCAAAGGGTGCATATGAGTCCAGGAAAAAGAAGAGATTTGAATAGATGGAAGTGGACAACTACCACCTGCTGGACATTTCCATCTCAAACATCCTTTACCAAGAAGGTTAGCTAGAAGCTTGTACATGCTTATGCTAAATACAAGAGCTCTATGAAGGGATGGTTTTGGCTGACCACCAACCAAAAGGGGCTAGTAGAAGCTAAAATATTGTACTATGTGTGTGGTGTAAGGTTGACCACAAACTCTGGAACTTGGAGACAACACTTGCTCAAAGGTTCTCTAGAACTTGGCTCAAAGGCTCAGATGTTCTATCTGGAATGGTGGTTTTATGCTAACCACAAACCAACTGGAGAGATGAAAATGGGAAGTGAGTAGCTGCAACTGCTGAACATTTCCATCTTGAAAACCTTTTTCCAATTTAGCTAGAAGCTTACACACGATTCTACTAAATGAGGGTTCTCTCGATACCATTGGTTTTAGGATGACCAGCAACTCTAGAGCTCATTCGAACATAGCTCTTTACAGGATCGCTTGTTCTGGCTCACTTGTACTCTCTCACTTGCTACTAAGGGTCTTCATTTGCCCCCTATCAGGAACAATGTGAGGATATAAGAGTCTCATGGTGTCACAACTAGACACAAAACACATGAGTACTCTGTGTCATGTATATATTCTGTCTTCATGATAAATGCATATGTATCATCTCTGAATCTGGTGGTTTTCCAAAATCACTATGGCTCAGGATCACTTGATATGACTTACTTGAGGAAGGCTGTGAGTATATGTTTTCAGAGGGACAAGGCTTCAAAACTTGAATCCTAACATCATGTTCCCCCCTATCAGGTAGAAAGTAAGAAGCAATACAATAATATGCTGCAAGTTTCACTCTTGCAGGTTTTGTCAGCTTCACACACCGATATGAAGAATGGTTTTGCTTCTCACAATGTTGATAAGGATAAAGATCAACACACTGATCTTTCATATGGAAAACTTTCTCACATTGTTGGCATTTGGAACTTTGAATAGGTTGTACATTTGACATCATTTCATTTTTTTTCTAGCAACTGATAGGAATCATCTTCAAACAAGGGGTTATTCTGAACAAGCAGTAGTTTAGAATGTTGATTCATTTATTATGCATCTTCCTCTTTTGCTTTCAAATTCTACAATTGATTGATGATGGTTTGTAGTGTGTATTTGCTGATTGTGATTGAGTCATCTACAACTGTATGTACTAGAGTGTTCAACAACTCTAATGTTTCTTCTGTATTTGTGGTAATGAAAATACCCCTACGGCTAAGTAGATATCCCCTTGGGATTGAGAAAATCCCCTAGTTGCCTACCGAAGACAGAAATGAAACAAATGGTGATCTATTCTCCTAGATCTAGCACAATACATAAGATATTGAACATGGAAGAAGAAAGGAAGAAGTAAAACTTACCTCCAACCTGTAGGTTGTCCTAGCTCCAGCTCCAAGCTTGATCTTCAAGACTTGAACTTGTTAAACAAGACAAAGGACCCAAAATTCCAAGCAAGTAGATGTATTAATCTATATCTAATATACAACATATCATGCATCAATATAACAAGAAACAAGACCTGGTAGAATACGCCAAGTTATCATTAAGAAAGCCAAAGAAGCTGATTACAATGTTATACCTTGATTTCCAAGATGATAGCATCTCTTTCCAAGCTCACCAACATCACCCTTGCGAGACCTATGGCATCATAATGGCCTCCTTTCTGAGTATTTCCTAATCATAGGATCATAGTTTTGATACTTCCAAGAACTCCCCCTCATAGTTCATGGATGGCGTTCTTCTTATAGGATTTGGGAGGCCAACCACTAAGAGGATATTATGGATCTAAGTGAGGAAGATTTGGATCAAGGATCTGAATCATGCCAAGGAGGGGATGTGAGATAGTATTCAAAGGGGACCTCATCCCATGAAAATATCCTTGAGATCCAAGATCCAAAATCTAAGTAAAATGACTATTCAGGGATTTTCGCACCCCCATAACTGAGCAGAGCACGAAAAATGTTGTAATTTTCGTGCCCCCGTAGAGATTCAGAATGTGACAATAAGGAATTTTTGCGCCTTGCACCACTATCAGGGTGCAAAAATATCTCTATGATGCCAAAACATGGGTTAGGAGAAGTGGTTTTCGACCCCTAAGTTGTTGGATTTGCTTCCAAGTGTGACTAGGGAAGGGACCAACATGATGAAAAAGGGTCCTAACACCCTTAGTAGGTAAGAACATCATGTTTCTCATGGTGATATGACATGAAGACTCTCAATGGTACACAGTGTGACAATTTGAGGTGTAACATTATTAGAAATGGTGAAGACAGTTTGAGTCCTCCTTGTGCAAGTAGGACCAAGTACAAAGGACTCAATCCTAAGATTGAGGGCTTCTTGCAAATACGCCCTTTACAAGAAATGTTTTAGTGGATTCAAACTTGAAAGACAAGGGGTGTTGGTCTCAGCCGAAAATGCACCCATATACAATGTTCAATTAAACTTGACTTAAGTTTGGTACTGTACAAAAACACAAATGCAAGTACCAAAACAAACACTAGAACTTACAAACAAAACACAGTCTGCAAGTTACAGTCTGGAATGTTGAAGCTACAAACTTGCTTGGATTATTCAAGCAGGCACACCAAACTGACCTCGAATCTTCTCTACAAGCTCACTTCTGTCAATTAGCTGCAAATTATCTTCACAAAGATGTAGGATAACTGATGGATAGAAAAAGAGTTATCAGTATAGAATATACAAAGTGCATTTCAGGAAGTTATATGCACTATGCAGGTCATACACATTCTACATAACCATGTAGCAATTCTACAGCACTAAAACAATTATGCAATAACATGCAAACTGATTTTGTAGCAACATACAAATTCACATTCTAGAAAAGTGTCCTTTCGAGTGAAGACAACATCATACACATTCTACATAACCATGTAGCAATTCTACAGCACTAAAACAATTATGCAATAACATGCAAACCGATTTTGTAGCAACATACAAATTCACATTCTAGATAAGTGTCCTTTCGAGTGAAGACAACATCTTCTGCAGCTTGAACCTTTTAACTTGCAACTCCATGTTCCTTCTCATACGATGAGGGAGACCTCCATATCCATGCATCTTTTGAATCAATAACTCAACATAGGGAGATCACGGTTCATATTGATGAGAGATAAATTGCTCAATACATTAAACAACACAAGAAATAGTAGTGGACTGAGCTCCACGCACTTAATTCTCCAATCACGGTAAAATCACACTGTGGTCTTTGTATCCCTGGTGGGAAATAGCATACACTTTCCCGAACAAATATAACAAATAAATATATATGAAAAGGTGATATCCACCATCAACATCAAGAGACAGTTCCACATTCTCTCACACAACTAATATGGTCACAAACATTCTTCACAGCTCAAAACATCTCTAGATCTCAACTCTTCAAAAAATATCATGATACACCAACCCCACCAGTCACAGATTTAACATATGTAGCAATAGATTTGAGATTGACCACATGCAGTTACTACACACATGACTCTAATCTGATTTGTCTTCAAATATTTTAACTACCGGCTCATATTTGGATAATTATTATTGTCGATGCTATCATGAGAAGGTATTGCTTCCTTTCCACAACGGACATCTTCGTTTGGACTAGACAATCTACATAGGATTTCATCCTTCAAGTCATTTGGGATGTTCGCTTGCACATGAGTCTCGCGAGTAGGTAAAGATAGCCTCGTGATTAGCAACACAAATGCTGGGCAGTGTAGACAACATGAAAAATGCATTCAACAATCCAACTATCTTCAACTCAGTCTTCAAGTGCCATGAGAACTCTGCCAAATGGAGGTCGCAGCAGCTCAAGTCTTCAAGAGACTGGTCACACCATTCAATGCATAGAGAAGGGAAACATGCAGAAGATGGTATCAAGAGAAGGGAAACACGCAGAAGATGGTAGTCCCAACATACAATACATCTCCACAATATTCAAAATTCAACACAACTATTCAATATGGAATATACATGTAGTAATCAATCTTACCATGCATAGGCTCTTTTATTCGATTCAGCAGCAATATAGCTCGTAGCTCATAAATCATGGATCCATGAAGTCTCATGGAGCTCTTGGAGTATGTCCCACGGGGCGTGCCAAGGGGTTTCAATGGTCACAACTCTCCATATATTAATTCACTATGAACTCACCAACGTATTTAAGCAACAAAGAGAACAATGCAGAGACATGGAGGTCACAGGTAGCATTGGTCACGTTGAAACTCCACAAAATGATCATGTTTATGCACTAGTAGAGAACCCACGTCCTTTTGGAGAGAGGATACCTCACGAAGGTTTCAATCTCTGAGAGAGATATTACGCAGTGAGCAATGCACAGCTTCACAGCTCTTCAAAGTCATGAAGTTTCAAGACTGCCGCTTTTGCATAGTTTAACACATTTTTTATTTGATAGAGAGGAGTAGCAATATCATAGATACAAATTGATGGCATATGAATTCCTAATTTTGAATCCAATGCCAAAAAATTTATAGAGTCAAGGCCCTTGAACTATGGGATAAGTGCACTGTCAATGCTTCAAAATGTATGTCGATAGGGTCTTCCAAATCCTATCACAATACTAGTTCATAGTTTCTTCACTTTAGCTTGTATCCAACAAGCCATTTACCAAATGGGCTCATGCTCCACGACTTAGATATTGCATCTCTTCACACAACTTAGGATTCATGATTTCACATGTACTCGTAGTCTTAATTATGGTTCTCCCTTCACGAGGTGGACGCAGTAGCAGCAAGCAGGTGCTATGGTTCACACCAGTCTTCCACACACTTGTTATAGGATCCAATGTAACAACGCACATAGCGACACAAAGAGAAGATAGATCTCCTGCAGATTCATCTCGCAACTCTAGAAAGAAGGCACACACCATGGGAATAATTTCCACGCATTAGGGTTTCCACGATAAAAGTTTATTTCTAGCAGAGTGAAGCTCCAGCTTCAGTCGCAGGTCACAATTCTGTTTGCAGGTAGTCGGTATCATCACACGCTCAGATCCATACGTGTAGATAACCTCTGGACCTGTTTGCAAACTAGAATGAATATAGCTTGAATGAAGGAATTACTCCGTGGTTAACTCCGAGGTTGTGACTGAGTATTTGAGAAATCGTTTCATGCACTTCAAATTCCTTTCAAGTGGGGCTTGACAGAGCATTGAGATAGTCCTTCTCACCAAAGCAGAGTTATATATATCGTTCTTGTAGATTCACGCGCAATATGGTCTTCAAGTTCATGAACAAACACTGATCAAAATCAGTAAGATGTCGAACCACTTAGAGGGAGCACATGCTAAGTAGAACACCGGGGAAGGAACCGCTTAGCATAGCAAGGAATAGCAGACACTCAAGAAGACTCGGTAGGCTCACGATAGAAGAGATGGAAAACAACGTGGGTGATGACCGTTACAACAAAGAATAATTGTAGGATTTATGGCTTCCAGGATAATGGCGCGAAGGAGTAGGTTGAGATTAAATGCAGACTGCAGAAACGTTCAAAGTAGAGAGTAGCAGGAAGGAGGGTGCAAAATTAATTTAATTAATATGCCAGGTAGAATATGGTAGGATTATGAGACCACAGACAGAACGTAGGTCTGAGTAAGATAGAGGGCCAGACTAAACGTTCAGAACCTGGGGCTCTGATACCACTGTAAGGTGTCCCAAATCGGAAATTAGGCATAAATTCATGAAGACAAGAAAAATAGGCATCAAAGCACACTAATTCTCATTAATTAATTGTACATATATCGGGTTTCAGATTCTCAAGTGGACTCAATGGACTCTTGGACTCCCTGGTGACTCTTGGTCTTCCCTAGATTTATGGTCTTCTTTGCACGTGAATGGTGCACACCCAGGATTAGGAAGGTAGATCCTAATAAATTTTGGAGGAAAATTTTAAGTCATATAACTAATGAAAATAATCAAATTCCCTCAAGGGACTGGAATTACTATCTTAAAAATATTTGTGAATCCCCTTATGTAGTAGACATCATCCATACATTTTCTAAAGAGGAAGAAATTTTCTCTTTAGAAGACATAGATTTTGGGTTAAGAAACTTGAAAAAGAGAAAGCTAAGGAGTCAAAGGATTCCAAGTAGAAATCTTAAAAATTGATGGGCCTATCCTCATCCATAGGCCCTTCACTTTAACATTCAAGCAGAGTTTCCTTAAACCTTGGACAAAAACCTCATTGTTCCTATTTTTAAAAGTGGAGATAAAATCAATCCATTTTACTATAGGACCATTATGATTATCCCTCTTTCATCCAAATTATATGGACTTATTTTGGAAAAGAAGATCAACATATTGCTAGAAAGTCATAGAAAAAGAGATAAAGGCCACGTATTTTGGGCTATCCTTCAACTATGGACCATTTTGCTACTCTTATGATTATTGTTGAAAAGTGTGAGAATAATAAAACCAATATTTTATGTTATTTTGTTGATTTTAGAAAAGCATTTGACATAGTGCCAAAAACTAACCTTTGGAATATATTAGAAGAGCTAAAAGTCCCTTTAAGTTGAGAGTTGTTGCGATAAGTCTGTGCAAGAAGGTTATTGCCAAGTTTATGAACTCTGAAGGATGGTCAGAAAAAAATAATTGTAATCTAGGAGTTAAGCAAGGTTGTCCCGTATCCCCTACCCTTTCTGGTATCTACATCAACAAGCTAGAGGGTTGTTTGGAAGAGGTAGTTTGTGTTGGCACAAATTTTCTTGGTACAGTCATTATCCTTCTTCTCTATGCTGATGATATTTCTCTTATGGTAAGGAGTCCCTATGATATCAACAAACAACTAAAAACTCTCAAGGATTTTTGCTCTAGTATGGGTATGATTGTTAGAATTAACAAAAAAAGGTTATGAATCAAATCCCAAAAGATCACTTATGATAATTTTATTAGAGTATGTGACTTCATACAAATATCTCGAAATTGATATTTATCATAAGCTTAACTAGAACTATAGAATTGAGAAAAGCTTATTATGGACACGAAAATAATTGTAAATCAACATATCTCTCGCTTTGGAAAGGAAGAAGCTCCTCTTTGAGACTCTCATCACTCTTGTTATCTTATATGGATCTGAAGTTTGGGGATGCAACATTTCTAGAGAATCATAGATAAGGATAGAAAAAATACAAAAACGTTTTATAACTTATAATATCAAAATTAAACACAATACACCCTATCCTATCCTTCTCATAGAAGCGGGTCTCTCCTTGATTGAAAGCATGGCTATGATTATGTACCTAATGTACACGAATAATATAAACAACATGGGAGATAATAATCTTCCTAAGATTGCTTCATACTCTAGTCAAAAGCTAAGCGAGGTTGACATAAAGATGCCAAGTATCGGCTAAATCATTGGGGAGTTGAAGAAGAGGTTACAATACATAATAGTGATAATATTAAAAGTATTATTACATCTAAATTTAAGGAGAAGATGCAGTGTGATAAAGAGTGAGATTATATGAGAAAATTAAGATATTATAAGGATGTGATCAACCTATTGACAAACATTTATGGCATGCTCTTCAATGTAAGAGAAGTGACCCGATCTAAGGTTCTTAAAGAAAAAACAAGCCATTTGGAGTAGTCACTTCTGACAAGTTTTATGGATTTGTTAGCCACTAAGTGAATTTTCTCCTCGAGAGGAGACTTCATTTAATTTTCCTAATTTCCTAAATGCAACTAAGTAAAATGCAATCTAGAATAAAACTAGTTTGGTAGCTACAAAAAGACATTTTAGTAGCTATGACAACTGCTTGAAAGTTTCAAAAATACCATCTAAAAAGCTACAAAAATTTTAGTTTAACAATTGCAAAAACACAACTAAGAAAGCAACAAGAAACTATTTATTAAACTCTATTTTATTTCTAACCTATCCCATGGGAGCATGACTTGAAATTAATAACTAGTTCATTTTGCACTAATAATTGAAAACATATAATGATTTGTAATTAGAAAACATTATAAAGTCAATGTACTATAAATTTACTTAGACTTATTGAAGATTAATGTGACTTAACCAAATACAGTCAAGCAAAGCCACAATATATCTTTAATATGCAAAACTGAACTAATTAAAAAAACTAATTCTAATTGCATTAGAATACGAAACATATAATAATCAAAATATATAGAAATAATTCTACAATTAGATTATTATATATTATTAAGTATAAAATATTTTTGTAAATCCACATATATCAAACAATATATTTTTGTAAGGGTGAAGACATACGTGAAGGGGATTTTGGCCATTTGAATTTTGGTATTGGAGATTCATTCAGTTTCTCAAGCTTGGGAGAAGTGACCCTTTCTACAAAACTAGTTTCGATGGTGAAACATTCCACCCTAGCTAGCAAGAGAGGAGAAATCACTCAGATTTATCAATTGTGCTTCATGTGAATGAGAGGTGAGGAGGAATCACTCAGATTTCTCAAGTGAGATTTAGTTGTTGCAGAACTAGATCTTGTTCTATTGTTGGTTTTAATTCATCTATAGGTGTCTAGAATTTCAAGTTCTAGTAACAAAGGTTTATGGTCATTTCTGGACATTTTGGTGTTGGAGTTGTGGGTTATTGCTTGCAGAGGGCATACCATTGGATCCATTTTAACTTGAGTAGAAAATTCGTGGGAATTATATGACTGATATGTGATAGAGGGCACAATTTGGGAGGCTTATCTATCATCTGGAGTTGTTTCTTGTTGATTTAGAGCTTGGATTGGTGAAGGAGGGACAGAATGAAGGTTATATTTTAAAAAAATATGAAACTTTATGCAATGTGAGACCTATTCCATTGTGTTCAGAGCATCATTTCCAGTGGGAAACACTTATTTTTTGTTCAAAAATGTGTTTGGATGATTGTGTTCCATTTTATCAGATCTACTCCATTTTGTATCTCTTATGGTAGAGGTTCGAACTTGCACACTTGTAACTGAGTATTTCATGAGTTTTGAGTTGTGTAAGAGCCATGTAATATTTTAATCAGTGTCATTAATGTTCCCATACATTGAATAATAAATATCCAAGTGCTTTATTCATATTGTGTTCATATTTGAGTCAGTGATTCCATGTATAAATCTTTCTCATATGGCCATGCAATTTACAGTACTGATTCTAAAACTTTAATAGAAGTCCCATGACACTTGTTACTAAGTAATTTATCTATGTTTGGATGTATTTGAGTCTTATTGAAGTCAAGGATTAGTGTCGATTAGGAGGTTTTTGGGTCAAGTTGAAAAACTAGTATTCCTATGTGGGGGAATCAAGCTAGTTTCTCACTAGTCTTGAGAGGGTGTCTTTCTTACTTATTTGTAAGTTATTTGGATTCTATCAGTGGGTTATATAGTTTTATTTGAGTCTATTTAATTCCATTAAAATGATATTAGGTGAATTTGAGTGGATCTAGTAGTGTTTGGGAAGAGTTAGAAACCCCATGTTTAGTGTGGCCAAAATTGAACTAGTGTTCCTAGTTTCTTTACCAGCTTCCAATTTTATATCAGATATGATTTGGGACACATATAAGTGGAAACTAAACACATCAATGAGATGTACACCTTTAATGTACATCATAAATATGTTGGAGTATTCTCACCATCAGTTTTACACTGCATGCATTATGCATGCATCCAGTCATTAGTATGGTAGTCTCCCAGCACCTAGTCCTTATTTTGAATCCCCTAGGAGCCTTTTTATGCTCAATTGTATCCCTCCTAGCCACTGATGCGCCCTTGTTTTCATCACTAGATTAGAAGTGCGCCCTCTTCCACCTATTTAGGAGATTCTTCAGTTAGTTCCATGATTAGTGGATATGTTCCTTGATTTGAGGACTGATTATTAGTTTAACTGAATGAACCACTTAGATAGACCTCCAGAGAGACTAGATAAGCTATGATGACTACTGAAATCTCCTCATGCTCCCTCATTGGAGTCTCCTTCCCTAGATCAATGCTCATGCACTCAGTTAGACATAGTTAGACTCATTTGACTGACTATTTGACTATTTGTGATTGTTACCACTGTTTGGGTGATGTCTCCAATGCTATCCAAGCCATACATTGAGGAGAATTCAAATGAACTTTGAGGCATTCGTGTTAGGATATCTCATCATTCAGTTATGTACTTTGCATGCATGCATTGCATGCACCCGCATGCTGCCCAGTCACCAATTTGATGCCTCCAGCACCTAGTCCCTAGTCTTCCAGCACTCGGGAGCTACTTTCCACTCAGATTTAGCCCTCCTAATCAGGGAGGCACTCACTTCTCACTTTCCATTGCAGAAGGGCACCTTTTCTCACCTACCAGTCCAGTTCACTTCAGTTATCACTCCAATTGACCCATAACTGATGTTAACACTCCAATTGACCTCTGATGAGACCTGACTACCTATTTTGAGTGCATTTAACTCCTCATGTTCCCTCCACTGATCCTCCATCGCTACATTAGTGCCACTTACCATCAGTTACACTTATTACACTCAGTTAGACTCAGTTAGACTAATTTTGACACCTGTCTGACAGTTACTTGTGCATTGATGACCACCGTTGATGATGATGAGGACTCATAGTTGGAACCAAACTACACCATGCAGTATATTCGAATGACCTCCTTGGCTAATTCGAATTGCTCATTCATTGTGATAGTATTGTATTGTAATTCTACCATTCTAGATTATAGAGCACTGATGCATCTCTCTTGCACAGTTTTTACTCCAAAATGTTTTACATCTTTGTGATTAATATTCTTGTTCAATAGATCTGCTGTGACTAATTTTACATGGTATTAGAGCCATTGCAGGGATAAGATCTCTCTTCTACAGGTGTTCTACATGAATAATTGAGTGAATTTTCCCAAAATTACTGAAAGTTTGGCATGCAAAATATCATGTGCATTCGCTCATGTGCATGAAAAGTTGAAAATACACTCCAATCCACTCCAGAAGCCCGATTTTTCCACAAAATTCCTAGATTTGATACATTGGATCATTCAAGCTTGCTTGATCTTCAATCCCAGGTGTGATGCAACTCTAAAAGGGTGGATTGTTTGACCTTACTGTTCTTGTTTTGATTGTGATTTGCAGGTTTATCATCTCCATCAAGTACATTCGCTATCATTGAGATGGATTCTTCTTCTTCTAAGCTACTTACTCCTTTCAATTATTTTGAATGGAAGAATGACATGGAGATTATGTTTTGCTCAAGAGGGTACTATAGAGTCACCATGGGCCTCGAAGTTGAGCCCAATACACTCATTGAAAAATCAAAGCACTTCAACAAGTTGGATGAAGCATATGGTCTTATTTGCCTCAATATTTCCAAGGATCTTCACTTTCACCTCAGTGGATTGAATACTCCAAAGGCAGTATGGGAGCAACTCAATAAGATTTTCAGGAAGCAAGATGACATGCGGTCTTTTCAATTGGAAAATGAATTGATTGCATTGAATCCTGAAAATTTCGAGACCATCAATGATTTTTTTACAATATTCAAGCATTTGTCCTTACAAGTGAAGAACACTGGAGTTATCAAAGAGGATAAGCAATTGATCCTCTCAATTCTTTTAGAACTTGGTAAATATTTCTCGGTATTTGTCTCTACTTCAATTTCGGTCGGCTAACTACCCCGAATTGGAAGATGCCTACCTTGAATGCCTTCATTGAATCCATTACCAAAGAGCATGACAAGTTGATTCAAATGGGGTCCATAAGCTCCAAAGATTCATCCCTATTTGTTCAAGGATCCAAGAATTTGAATGGAAAAGGGAAGCAAAAGAAAGAGAAGCCCAAATTCGAACCATCCAAGCAAAGAGAGAAAAGCAAACCATCGGATGCACCATCTGGTTCAAGGAACAAGCAAAAGGGTAAAGAAAAATCTAAATGTACTTATTGCAACCGTGGCTTTCATCCTGAAAGTTCATGCATGAAGAATACAATAGAACAAATGGCCCTTCTTTTGGAAAATAATAACATAACTCTTCTCGACGGTGCACGGAAGAAGGATAGAAATGATGATCATGAAAGAGGTCAAGCACTCATGGAAACTGTTTCGAAACCACCACTCTACTGATAGATTCCAGTGCCTCAAATCATATGGCTGCAAATATTGACTCCTTCTCTTCATTTGATCCAAGCAGCTCCATCCCCATCCATTTGGTAGATGACTCAAAAATTTCTTCAAAGGGTAAAGGTACCATCCATTTAGAGCATGGAAGTTTTCATAATGTTCTCTATGTGCCTTCCTTGGCTTCAAATCTACTTTCTGTGTATCAAATGACACACACTGGTGAACCGAAGCAAGTTACATTCAACCCTAACAAATTTTAAATTTTTGATATTGAAAGTGGAAGACTTATTGCAGTCGGAAAGGAAAACCACACTGCAAAATACTATGAGTTTTCTCACTTTGTGCCGCTTGAAAATCCCACTGCTCTCCTCACTCATGGCAACAAGGTTAGTAGGATTTGGAATGAAAGGTTTGGACACCTTAATTACAATTATTTTATGTTGTTACAACATAAATCCATGGTTGATGGTCTTCTGCAACTCCGTTCCTTGAAGGGAATTTGCCCTGGTTGCATTGTTGGGAAGCACCCCGAGCACAAGTTCGACCGCGGCAAAGCTAGAAAAGCTTATACTATTTTGGGTCTCATACATTCTGATATCAGTGGTCCTCTACCAAATATGTCCATGAATGGTTCAAGGTATGTTTTGACATTCATCGATGACTTCTCCCGCTTTACTTGGGTATTTTTTCTCAAAAACAAGTCAGAAGTGCTTGGAAAATTCAAGGATTTTAAGGCTACTGTTGAGACCGCCACTGAGAGAAAGATCAAAGCTCCTAGATATGATAATGGCAGAGAATATATCAAGACTGATTTGTTGCAAATTTTTTCCGAAAGTGGAATTCTGATCCAACATACAGTTCCCTACACACCCTAGCAGAACGGTGTAGCGGAAAGGAAGACTCAGTCACTGAAAGAGATGGCTACCTGTATGCTTGAGTCAAAATTTTTGGCTGAAAATATTTGGGCTGAAGCCATGAATGTTGCTACATACATTCAGAACCAAGTTCCACATTCATCCGTGAAAGGTAAAACTCCTTTCATAGCATTCACTGGTCACAAACCGGATGTGTCCAATTTGAGGGTTTTTGGCTCCACTGCATGGGCTAGAATTCCTTCTAATAAGAGAAAAGATTTGGATCCAAAAAGTATTGAATGCAACATAATAGGATATGGAGAAGAATCAAAATCATATAAACTCATGAATATCGGATCCAAAAAGATATTCATAAAGCGAAGTGTGAAGTTTGAAAAACCGCTGCCAGATCTGAAACTAGTCGAGGAAAACACTGCCGATCCACAGCCTCGACAAGATGAAGATTTGAGAGAATATGAAGAAAGCATTGGATCTGATATCTCTGATGTTTTATCATACTTTTATGGCCATGACATATCAGGTTCGGAATCAGATCATAATGATCCTCCTCAGTTACCAAAGTGGGCCCAAAACACTCTACAATCTGCTGCTCCAAACATTGGAAATCCTGTTGATCCAAGGAGAACAAGAGCAGACTTTAAAAGAGAAGGTACGGATATTTCTTTTTCTGATCCATTATTATCTGAGAAATGTTATTTGATGATAATTGGTTCAGATCCCAAATCATACTATCATGCCCACCGAGATCCACGATGGCAAACCGCCATGGATGAAGAGTATAGTTCTCTTCAAAAGAACAATACATGGGAGCTAGTTTCTCTTCCACCTGGAAAAAAATTAGTTCAATGCAAGTGTATATACCGCACAAATGTCGCTTCTGATGGTTCTATCAGCAAATACAAAGCTAGGTTGGTGGCAAAAGGTTCTCCCAAGTCCAAGGAGTGGACTACACTGAGACTTTTGCACCGGTTGCAAAGATGGATTCCATTTGCCTAGTTTTGGCCATTTCCGCATCCAAGCACTGGGAAGTGCACCATATGGATGTGAAGAGTGATTTTTTTACATGGAGACCTTGATGAAGAAGTATATATGAAGCATCCAGAAGGATACATATCAGATCCATCATTAGTTTGCAGGTTGAAGAAATCTTTGTATGGATTGAAACAGGCCCCAAGAGCTTGGTACGCAAAGATGGACTCCTTCCTTCTTTCTCAAAATTTCAAAAGATGCAAATCTGATCCGAATGTGTACCTACAGAAAGTTAAAGGTAATTTACTGATTGTTTTTTTATATGTGTATGATCTTCTCATTACTGGTAGCACTCTCCTTACAATCAGCAAGCTAAAAACCACTTTAAATCTAGCTTTTGATATGAGCGATTTGGGCTTGCTTAAGCAATTTTTGGGCTTGGAGATGGCTCAAAACTTTGATGGGATCACATTATCTCAACAAAAGTATGCTAAAGACCTTCTATTAAAGTTTAATATGGCATAATGTAAGGCTGCTCCATTTCCATTCCTCTCAGGAATAAGTCTTGAAGAGGGAAATTCTACACCGCTTGCAGATTGCATTATGTATCGACAGTTGATTGGTTCACTACTCTACTTGACACACTCAAGGCTTGATATATATTATGCCATGAGTGATGTATCAAGGTATATGAAGAATCCCCATGAGCTTCATTGGAGGGAAGCCAAGCGTATCTTGCAGTATGTGCAAGGTACGAGACATTTTGGCATACATTATGCTGTAGATTCTGAGCTAGATTTCATTGGTTTTACTTATTCAGATTGGGTGGGTGATAGCCTAGATCGGAAGTCCACTTCTGGATATGTTTTCATGATTGGCCATGTTCCTATTTGCTGGTCAAGCAAAAAGAAGGAAGCCATTTCACTTTCTTCAGCAGAGGCAGAGTATCGAGGGGCAGTCAATGCCTGCATTCAGGTAGTTTGGTTGCAGGGTATTCTTTCCGAGTTTGATTTTGGTAGCACTAATTCGACTGTCCTATTTTGTGACAATCAAAGTGATATTAAGATCTCCACCGATCTAGTTCAGCAATAGAGGACCAAGCACATTGAGATTCATATGCACTACATCCGAGAGTTGGTGCATGATCGCACTATCATTATGCAATATTGCCCTACCGATGAGCAAATTGCAGACATCTTCACCAAGAGATTAACTGAGAAGAAGTTCTCTTACCTCCATTCACTTTTGGGGGTGAGTTCCATCATGGTGGAGATAGATTAGATCCATTTTTATGTTTAGCTTGAGGGGGGGCTTTCTTCCCACTGGGTTTTCCCTCTTTCCTCACTTAGCTTATTTTCAGCATTTTTTGGATTATTGTATTGGGGTGACCTTTGGTCTCAGTAACCAGGGCCCTGCATTTTATTTTTTACATCATAGTATAGCTTGAGGGGGGGTTTTAGGATATCTCATCTTTCATTTATGTACTTTGCATGCATTTTGCATTTTGCATGCATTGCATGCACCCACATGCTGCCGAGTCACCAGTTTGATGCCTCCAGCACCTAGTCCCTAGTCTTCCAGCACTCGGGAGCTACTTTCCACTCATATTTAGCCCTCCTAGTCAGGGAGGCACCCACTTCTCACCTTCCATTGCAGAAGGGCACCTTTTTCTCACCTACCAGTCCAGTTCACTTCAGTTATCACTATGATTGACCCATAACTACTATTATCACTCCGATTGACCTCCGATGAGACTTGACTACCTATTCTGAGTTCATTTAACTCCTCATGTGCCCTCCACTAAGCCTCCATCCATACATTAGTGCCACTTAACATCAATTACACTTATTACACTCACTTAGTCTCAGTTAGGCTCATTTTGACACCTGTCTGACAGTTACTTGTGCATTGATGACCACCACCGATGATGATGAGGAATCCTAGTTGGATCCAAGCTACACCATGCAGTATATTTGAATTTATCACTCATTGTGATAGTATTGTATTGTAATTCTACCATTCTGGATTATAGAGCACTGATGCATCTCTCTTGCACAGTTTTTACTCCAAATTGTTTTACATCTTTGTGATTGATATTCTTGTTCAATAGATCTGCTGTGACTAATTTTACAATTCGAATCGATTTGATTGTATTCAGTTATGATTCACTATTCAGAGTGCCAGCTTACAGCTGATGTATGATACAACAGTTTTTGCCATTTTCTGTGTTAATGAGTGATTATTGATTCAACATTTCTTATTCTCTTCTCTTCTATTCTTGAGTGATTTTTAGTGAGGTTTTATCCAGCTGTGTGATCTCTCCTGTAAAATATCACATGGTATCAGAGACGGAGTCAGCTATTCGAATTGCAGTAGCAGCAGTTGTAGCGATTCTTTGAGAAGTTGTCCTTCATTGAGCACCAGAAGCCTCTGGATTTCCACAACAATTCCTGGTGCAATTGTCTTGAAATCACTTGAGCAATCCAGTGAGGTCTATCTAGGTGTGAAGGATCTAGCACAGGTGCTCAATGTCCTAAGGCAGTGTTCAATTCTAATTGCAGCAGATCTCCATTTACAATTCTCATTTTTTTTGCAAGTTATCTCCTTCTTCAATTCGACTTCATCGAGATCAATGGATCTAAAACTGAATTCATTCAATTATTTCAAATGGAGATAAAATATGGACATATTCATGAAGTCCATAGTCTCTGTAGAGTATTGAATGGCTCTATAGTTGATCCCACTGGTGCAGTTGAGAAATCAAAGTACTTGGATAAACTTGATGAAGTAGTAGGACTGCTACTCCTCAGCATTTCTGAAGACCTCCATTTTCATGTCATAGATGTGAAGATTCCAAAAGAAGTTTGGGATAAGCTCAAATCTCTTCTTGGTTAGAAAGATGACTTGAAAGGTCACAAGCTGGAAAATGAGCTCATCTCCCTGATACCTAGTAGTTTCGACTCCATCACTGAGTTTCTAAACAAGTTCAAAAATTTGATTTCATAATTGAAGAGATATGGGATTGAGAAAGAAGAGAAGCAACTAATCCTTTCCATACTATCAAAACTAGGCCCTGACTGCTCAGTATTTGTCTCTACATTTCAGTCATAGAAGCTGTCCATCCCAAAATGGAAGGTTCCCACTCTTGAAGACTTCATCTAGTCTATCACACTTGGGGGGGAGAAGTTAGTTCATATCAGAATGATAAAACCCAAATTGGATTCAGCTCCTGCAGCTACTAATATAAAGAGAGTGAATGGAAAGGGGAAGCAAAAAGTTTTTGACAGAAATTCGAATGAGCAGAAGCAGAAGGAGGCTCCAAATTGTTACCAGAAAATCCACTCGACCGGAGGTGAGCCGGATCTCCCTAGCGCAATGCGAGTCCAGAACAAATAGAACAGACTACAAACATCTTTCCTAGATCTACTTAAGGATCAAGTATTAGATGTCTTACCTCTTTGATTCGCTATCCTTTATCCCGAATGTTGCTCCATATCCCACGGTCGTCAGATCCAAGCTGCAAGACACAGAAAAGAGAAACGAGTAAAGAGCATCTATACAATAAGATATCTATGTAAACAGTTAAGCAGGTAAACAACACAACATCATTACACATAAGAACGATATTGGTGGAAAGCATTTGTATTACTACAAATAGAGGAGTACATGATAGAGATATAGAACTACAACCAATGACTTAACATAGCAGCCCTTCTCCACACAAGCCTATTTCCAAGCCCTTCCAAGGAAGCATGAATTCTCCAAGAGGTGAGTGAAGGTGTCCCAAGAGAGATTTCACCAGCATGTAGATACCATAGTCTTCCTCCCTTTGGTATGGGAGTGAGCCTCACTTATATAGGACTAAGTGGATGAGATTATGGATAGGATAGGTTGAGAGATGGTAGAAGAGAGATAGGGAATCTTCCCAATGAGTTAGGGGTCAAAAACCAGCTCTCCAAGGGATCAGGGATAAGCCCCTAAATGGGAAAGCTTCGAGAAAGATCTCGAAATGGCTATTTTTTCCCATTAACAGACCTCGTCGCACCTTGCTGTGAAGCAACCTGCGACATTGCATGTTGCTAGTGTGCAACTTGTGACGACCTCTCAAAAGGTTGTACAAACTGAGTACAAATCCTCCCAAATGCGTACATGGTCCAAATGACTTCAGGGATGTATACACTAAATCATGATGATGGGTAGATTTTAGGTGTAACAGAATGCCCCCCAAAGCATTAAGTTGTTAAGGATGTACAGGTGAAATGCTTTGACAGAAAAGAAAATGGCAAAAGACTTGTCGGATGAAGGATGCTACTGCAGTACAACTGACTCTGAACTGACAATCTCATATGTAGTACAACATGGCTGCCGACCAATACATTGCAGATCCATGGGAGTAATGACCGACTGAACACAATCATGGCTACTAGACATAAGTGTAGATCCATGATGAGATGATAACACAGCCACGACCAATACAAAAGTGGATCTGTGTAATATGACTCAATACAAACTCCATCGTAACCTGGGTAAAACATGACTCCCCAGGGTCTTCAAGCTGAACCCGCAATGATACGAATCTATCCATATGATTACAAATTTCTTGACGTCGAACATGGTAGAAACCACTTGATTACCGGTCATTTATGTAAACCGTTAACAAGTGCGAGGGAGATCACCATTAATGTCAATGATTCCCAAGGTATCACCGTACATATCATCGAGTGTGAATAAATGAGTTGACGTTGAATGCAAGATGAAATCTTTCAATCAAGAGTCAATGATGTAAACTCATGATGAAAGTGAGGTAACCTGCCATTGAGGCATGCAGGGCCAAGGTACTTGGTTGGTTTCTAGATTCAATCCTTGGATGATGAGTTGAAGTCGACAAGGATGAATCCGTCAAAGGAGGGCCATGATGAATCCCCCATCAATCGACACGAAACATGAACAAAAATGTGTAGAGTGGATTGGATGGTACAATAACATGTGAGACTAATTCAAAGTAACAACGGCATGACGACGTGTGTACTAACTGAAAATGATGAGTGATAAATGTGTTCTTGAACATGGGCATGGCATGACTTGGCAGTATTGACATGAGAATGACAGAAACTTCTAATGCAACTGATAGTGGAATATTTCTCCGAATGACTCAGAGGAGTAACAGGACTCAGAAAGTAAGCAGGGACTCATAGACAAACAGATGACCCAAGTGTTGGTATGCAAATACAGATGAGTGCCATGTTCAAGAACGACTATATACTGCCACTAAGGTATGTACCACAAACACTTTCCTTTTTTCCCATCATGAATGATGAGTGCCTCATGTGTTTTTTACGAGCTTGATGAGGGTAACCAGATGCTTGGTATATCTCATCTCATAGATGAGTCCAATCCCAAATATTTTCTGAACCTAGGATAGGAGGGGTTTGCCCCATGACGGGCCCTTCAATGTGAAAATTTAATGAGTCCATAGAAGGAAAACTTGGTCATCATTTCATATTTAGAGAGTTTGAAAAGAATTAAAGAAGACTCCAATGGTCCTTTTTTGTAAAGTTAGCCTCATCGCCCAAAAAAGGGTAAAACAACATGGGAGAGGACTCTTCCAGTCATGATTGGCTGGAGTATTCATTTTTCGTAATTAGTGCCCCCTGTTCCGAAAAAGGGGTAAACTATCACTAGGAAGACGACCATTCAAATACTTTAACAAGCATGAACACGACAAGTTCACTTGGCAATCTTTTCAATTTTAGGGAGTCTGAAAAGAGCTTAACTATGGACTCCGGGGGGTGTCCTTTTCCGTGGAAGTTTAACGAGCCCGGAAAGTGATAAATCATAACTCGGTACTTGTTCTCATGATTTGGTGAGTACGAGAGCAAACGAAGAGTAAACTCATCCTCATGCAATAATTACGACTTAACCAAAAAAATAATGACAAAAAGTTCAAAGGAGTGTTCATACCTGTAATTACCGTTGGTAATGCGAGAAACGCTACAAAAGACCACTTTACGACTCCTGTACACTAGAGAAAGTGTCAAATAGCCCCAAATATAATGAAAAACGATCGAAACTATAGTAAATGGCCAAAAAGCATCAAAATATTTAAAAAGGAATATTCCATTCTATTCTATAAACAGAAATATGGGCCAAAAATAGAAACATCGTTCAAATTGCCAATTTGGGTGGAGAAGTACCAATTCGGAGCCAAAACTTCCTTTGCCGATTTCGGGAGCTACGATCCGCCATTTCATCGGTCGTCTGGACCAGGTAGGCCAATGTGCCCTCAGCTCGTCGCAAGTGGCCCTTTTGGGACTTGCGACGAGCCTGAGTCGTCGCAAGCCTCGAAAACGGGACCTGCGACGACGTTGCCCTGTACCTGAAGGTGAGGTGTGACAGCGGAAACCCACAACTCAAACATCAAAAATTTCTCAAAAAATGAGTTTGTGCAAGTTGGGAAAGGACCTAACATGTTTTAAATGCCCCTTTTGGCAGGTTCCCAGCAAGCAAAGATGGTATTAGAGTGGCGAGAGAGAGAACATGAAGTGGAAGATGAGCAAGCCACAAACAATCCACAATGTGTGGAAGCTTTGAGAAACTGCGGTTTGCTCAAGTTCTCCAAGATACAGGGGATGAGAGCCTAGATCCCGTTCCTGACACACATTCTCCAGAGTTGGGATGCGGCCCAACAATACTTTGTTATAGGTGACCATATCCTCACGATTGATATTGAGGATATCTACTTTTTGACCGGTTTCTCCCGAAGAGGGGATGCTGTACAACTCACTGGGACTCGAGCTAGTGATCGTATAGTTGAGGACATGGTGGCACAACACTGCATAGCTACTTCTCCTCCTTCCAACGGGAAGATACACATCAGAGATGTGGTGAGTTGTCCACTGAGGACCATACTGCTTACTATTACCAGGGTGGCGGGTAGCCAAGCTCCACATACGGCTACTGGGACTCAGATGTTGTATGCGGAGGATTGTATGTCTCCCATGGTGTTCAACTGGTGCGAGGGTCTCCTTGCCAACATCCAAGCTCAGTTGATCAAGTTTCGGCGTGGGGAGCTCAAGCAGTTTCGGTATGGATTGATCATAGTGTCGTTCCTCTTGGAGCGAGTTCCTCTCTTGCGCTTGCAGGTGGTACTAGATGACAGGGATCTGAGAGATCCACACATGCTCAGGTGGGCAGAGGTGATGACCCGCCATGGTGGGGGTCCCATCATCAGTTTTGGTCCTGATTTCTTTAGCTGGCTGGAAGGCCAGTTACTCATGGTGAAGAACTTTCCATACAGGGGCACGGACTTTCGAGAGGATCCCGACTTAGTGCTGCCAGAGGGTGCAGCATGGGGTGATATCGGTAAGAACAAAACCCTTGTATTTTTAGTTTTGTATATTATATCATTTTTTTGATGTAGTGCTGACAAGTACATTATATGTGTGTGCAGATGTGGGCCCCGTGCGACCAATAGGTCTTTCCCTTCTGGTGAGGAGAGACAGAGGTGGGGAAGCAGTGGTTCTTGCAGGTGCTCATGCTGCCATCGAGGAGATGGAGGAAGTGTACTGGAACCTATCTGGGATGAATGTGGAGGTACCAGATCCAGCCATCGATGACCTACCGAGGCCCATGCAGATATTTGGAGTTGGAGTGTCTGTGCGCTTCAACTCCTTACTCCGCAAGGTGGCTCATATAACTATAGATGGATTTCTCACCCAGCGTCAGAGAGCTGTTAGAGCTAGGGGTGTACGGGTCAGGCATCCAGCCTGATTGCACTTTTAGACTTGTACTGAGAGCTTAGAGGCCTCAGATTTTTGTACTTACTGAAAGCTATGATGCTTCAGATTTTTGTAGAGACTCATTGAAAGCCATCGTGCTTCAGATTTTGTACCAGCACTACTTTTGAGCAATTTATATATATATACATTATCGGCGGTTTATACATTATGTGTTCTTCAAATGATTAGTGATGTGATCTTGTTTATATGTTTGCTTCTGTACATTATATTTACATGTCGTGAATGCTTTTACATATTATGGATGTTATGTGTGTGTAATGTACCAATCCAAAATGAAATTGGCCATCGAGTCAACAACTGTGTTTAACTCTTGTGGAATGTGCAGGTATTGAACAGATTCAAATGACCTTTCCAGGACATGTACTCGTCTGAAGAGACGGAGTAAGATGGGATCACCGATGGCGTAGACCTAGTTAAGATGGGAAAACACTAATTGAGAATCCATGTGGATGACAATGTGGTTCATACCAAGGAAATGGCATCAGTTAGAGTTCCGATTACTGCCTAATATTCTGCGGCATTGTTGGTCTCAAACCCTAGGCAACTTCCTCTTGAGCTAATGAGCTCACCTGTTGGGGAATATAGTACCCAGGCTGCCGAAGCAAGGTGAAGGGTATGTCGGCTGGTGCCGTTCGCGAATCCATAGCACGTTGCCATCTGCACACGCAAATAGAACATGGTATGAGAAGCATAAACAAGATCGAAAGACACTCAAAAAGAAATGCATCACACCACACAAAAAAAAAAAAACACGCCATGTACAGTATATACAATCAAATCTATGCATGAGAGATCAAGCATAGTATCTCTTCAGTTAAAACCCATTGCGGGGTTCACCCAAGGAGATTCCATCATAATCTTCAAGCTCGTAGGAACCTTTTTCCAACACACGTTTTATGACGTAGGGTCCATGCCACATGGACTCGAACTTCCCTGCTCCTAGTTTATCATGTTTCTGGTCATAAGTGAGGACTAGATCACCCTCGTTAAATATACGAGGTTCAATCGACTTATCGTATTGGGCCTTGATGTGTTTCTTATGCGCTTCATTAGCAAGAGCGGCATCTCGGCGAGACTCGTCAAGCTTTGCTAGGTGCAAGAGACATTCTTCCTCAGCAGTAGTGTTAGGAAGAAGTTCAACCGCGAGCTGTAAAGACGGGATTTCGCACTCTATCGGCAGAACAGCCTCCAATCCATATACCAATTGGAAGGGAGTGAAGCCTATGGCAGTTTTAACGATAGTTCGGTAGGCCCATAATGCTGAAAAGAGCATATTATGCCAATTGGACTTTTGTGTCCCTACCATCCTCTGGATCATAATTTTCAAGACCTTGTTAATTGCCTCGACCTGTCCATTGGATTGCGAGTAGTAGGGTGTCAATTTTTCATGGTGAAAACCCAACCTGTCACTCAATTCATCAACCATATGGATCTAAAAGTGAGAACCATGATCGGTAACTATGGCCTGCGAAGCTCCAAACTGCGCTATCACATGATTAAACATGAAGAGTGCAGCAGTTTTTCCATCGTTTTGGTATGTAGGCATAGCCTCATCCCACTTTCTGAAGTAATCCACAGCTACAATGATGTAACTATGCCCCCCAGCCGAGGTAGGCTTATAGTGCATAAAATAGATGCCCCATTTTGCAAATGGGCCAACGACAATAAGCGGATGTAGTGGGGTGGGATGAGTGCACTTCTTCGTGTGGAAGTGTTGGCAAGGAGGACATTTTTTAACGGCCTCAATACAATCTTTGAAGATAGTAGGCCAGTAATATCCTACACGCAAAATCTTTTGGGCTGTAGCCATCCCAAAGAGATGACTGCCACATGCCCTAGTGTGATAGTCATTCAGAACGTGTTCAGCCTCATCATGAGTGAGACAACATCGAAGAATTGAATCGACGCCACGACGATACAAAGTATCATTAATGATTAAATAGTACTTTGCATGGTGACGAATCTTACGACAGTCGTCACGAGAAAGTTGAGGATCGAAGCGTTGGGTTTGAAGATACAACAGAATATCTCCATACCAGGGGTCAATCGTACTGATGAGAAACAATGATTCATCCGGAAATGAGTCATTGTGCTCAACTTCTGCATCAGGACGGGGAAGGTCACAAATGAGCTCAGCAAACACCAAAGACTTTTTAGACTTAGCTTTCTTGAAAAGAAGATCGAATTCTTGCAATATCACAATCCAGCGTGAATACTTGCCCCCAAGTACCTGAAGTGTCAGTACGTGGTACATGGGGTTCGATTCGGTGATGATAGTGGTGGTGTGGAGCAAAATGTAGTGATGGAACTTTTGTACGGCAATGACTACTGCGAAAGCAAGTTTTTCGACATGTGAATATCTAGTTTCGGCATCAACTAGACCCTTACTTGCATAGTATATCACATGTTCTTGAGCATTTTGATCCTCCTGTACCAAAACCATGGCGATAGTGGTAGCAGAAGCAACGAGATATAAGATGTAATATCGATAATAATTAGGAAGTTGGAGCACAGGGGTATGCGTGATGGCATGTTTGAACTGTCGAAGGATTTTTGAGCTTGATCATCCCAAATGAACGGGATGTCCTTCTTAAGTAGTCTCATATAGCCATGAGTTTTCTCCGCGAAATTACAAACAAAACGTCTAAGTAAGTCGCCTTCCCTTGGAGACTTTGGAGTTCCGTAACATCAGTTGGGGGTGGTAGGTTGATGATGGCCTCCACCTTTAAGGGATCAATGCGGATCCCATCCTTCAAAACGATAAATCCTAAGAGGTGTCCAGAATCAATGAAAAAGATACACTTGTGAGGATTCAGACGGATATTGTACCGTCTGCATCTGAGGAAAATGGCCTTCAGATGATCAATGTGGAACTTGAACTGCTTTGAATGAGTAGGGAGATCGTCCAAGTAGGGTTCCACAAAGTCCTTAATATCGTGGAAGGTGTATGACATAACCCGCTGAAATGTGGCGCCAACATTTTTCAGGCCAAATGAGAGCTTGCGATAAGTGAATGTACCCCATGGGCAGATGAAAGCTGTCTTATGTTGGTCAGCTAGGTTGATCTCAATTTGGTTGTAACCAGAAAAGCCATCCATGAATGAGAAGATGACGCTTCTGGCACAGTTGTCGATGAAGGGGGTTGGGTAATTGTCTTTTGGACAAGCCCAATTAAGGTCCCGATAATCAATGAAAATGTGAATGGTGCCCTGCTTTTTGTTCACATGAACGACGTTTGAGACCCAATCCGTCAATGGGACAGGATAAATAAAGCCAGCCTTTAAGAGCTTTTCAATTTTTGCCTTTATTGCCGCAGTCTTCCGGGGGTGTATTGGTCGCAACTTTTGACGTACAGGTTTGATGTCGGGATAGGTTTTTATTTCGTGAGAAACAATTGCGGGGTCTATCCCAGGCATCTCCTCATAGGACCAAGCAAACACGTCTCGAAATTGCTTGAACAAGGCCATGCTAATAGAGATTTCTTCAGGGGAACACTTCTGGCCTATGCGAATGTGTTCCACTATACCAGGTTTCACCGAGATGTCTACTGCGGTGGTTGGCTCAATGTTCGCCAAGTTTCCCTCCGTGTCCGTAAGACATGTAAGGATGGGGGACTGAGGGGATGGGTAGATATCTGGTGAAAAGAGGGTATGGATATTGTTCTCTATGTATTCCAAAGGAGGAAGAAAAGATGACCTATGATGGAGATCATCCCACGGACTATCGTCAACATTCATGACTTCCATGATAGACTTGTCTGAATGAAAAGTCTGAAGTAAGAGATCAGGTAGAGAGGACGTCCATCATAGAGAACAAGATGGGGAGGCCATGGTTAAATGGTCCTCTGAAGCTGATTGGATAGCCTCATAAATACGTTTAGCTGGTGAAAGAGGCATCATATCTCCAAACAGGTGTGTTGTGGCTTCATCCAGTACAAGCCAAGCATCGTTGGAGTGAGATCAAATCTCAGTGGAGACCATGTTCACCGTAGCAACATGATTAGGGGGGTCCACGGCTAGAAAAACGCCCATGAGAGATGAATCTTTCAAAAGGCCAACCCCTACACTCTCATACTGTTTTGACATCTGTCCAATGGAAGGAACATGGTCACCAAGATGAGTGGTGGCGTCCGGTGTACAAAAATATAACTGGTCGATAGTAACAATTCATCCTTGGTGGGGGAATTGCACTGTGTGGAAGATTGAAGAGGCTACTGTCTGCATGGTGTAAAACCAATTGCGACCAAGCAAGAGATTATAATCTAATGGGGCTAAGACCACTTCCACATTAATGGTTACGGTCTTTCCTCCCAACTCAACTGCAAGATCTTGTAAGAGCCCATGAGGTTGAAAGCCATGCCCGTCGAATGCTTTCAACGTGGTGGGAGAACGATTCAATTCGGGGGAGCCAATGGCTCTCCAAAAAGTGATGGACATGACAGATGTGGAGGCTCCTTCGTCCAAAAGAGTGCGATGGACAATCTTTCCATCAAGGTTCGCAGTAACTTGGAATGTGAGCTGGTGTGAGAGCCTCGGCTTAAGGTTGTCAAGTCGGAACATGATGGTGTTCGAGGAATTTGGATCAACTGCACCAATCTCTGCAAGGAGAGTTTTGCGTTGATTGGGACAATTCTACAAAACTTCCAGGGTAGACATGGCGCAAGGAGCTTGGGCCAAGTCCTCTACGATATTGTAATTTTGTGTCACGCGAGCATTAGGATTGAAAACAGTTTTTCGAATCGTACTCTTGGGCGGACGCAATATCGAATCTAAAGAGGATCTCTCTATGATGAGAGAGGTTGACGGTACAGTGACATCAGGTAAAGAGTTGTAAGATTTTTCAGTATTACTTCCGGTGGGTTCCTTCGAAGGGACCTGTTCGTAAGATCACGAGCGAGTAGTTAAATTGATCGCCTTGTTACGCAACATGAGAACATGCCTGGTGTTGGATGGTTCCCCCTGGGCTGGGGGGGTTTGAGCAATCATCTGCTGGTTTTGAGGAGGAAACAGATCGTTGAGGACTACGCGAGTCAGTTTACCCCTAAGAAACTTTTGCAGTTCGTCTCTATGGGGACACTCTTTGGAGAAATGGTCTTCTCCACATAGTAGACAAGGATACTTCAGTTTCCTTTTCTGCTTAGTATCTTTAGGAGTGCTCTTTGGTTCCTGCTGGGAAGAAGACTTCTTGGGTTTCCCCTTGTTCTTGTTTTTGCCATTAAACTTCTGAGATGAAGCTGATTGAACAGAATTCACGTCTTCAGTTACAGCAGAAGTGGTGGACTTGGCTGTGCTGTGGCCAGTTGGAGTTTGGTTGGATGATCCAACAGTGCTAATAGTAGGCTGGGTGGTAAGGGAACCTATGATCCCATCAGCTTGGGGTCCCTTATGTGGTTTCGTGGGATCATTAACGTCTCAGGGTGCGTCAGGAAAAATATTGAACAGAGTGCCAGACTGAGTGTAGACCAGGTCTAACAGATGAGCACTCGCGATGGCTTGTTCTTCAGTGACAACACCTCGCATGGAAACATCTTTTGCTATGGTGGGAATGGGCAATTTAGTAAACCAGTCTGCTAGGAGCTAATCTGGAATGGGAGCTTTAATGAGACGTCATCTCCTTCGCCACTCGTGGATATGATTCGAAATGTGATTGGCAGTATTTTGACGGAGCGAGGTTAAAAGCTCGGTACCAGTCTCATACCGTATAGGCAGCTGGAAATGTGTCAAAAATTTCATAGCAAGAGAGCCAAAATCAGGAAAAGTGTGTGGTGGTATCTTAATGTACCACTTGGAAGCCGAACCAGTGAGAATCGTTTGGAACAATCTAAGATGAATTGAATCATCCATTAAGGAATTAGATGAACACCATAAGTGGTATGTCATCATGTGGTTCTTGGGGTCTTCACCCGGCTTGCCGTCAAACTTGGGGATATCAGACGGAAGTTTCACCAGAATTGGTGGCCAGTTAGATCCATGGAAAATAGGATCGTTGGTTAAATGAGAAAGGTCTGGGAGGTCCAAAGTAGCCAAAAAGGGCAGCTGTGGATTAGGCTGCGCATATTGATAACACGGATGAGGAGTGTAAGGACCGAATTGACCATAAAGTGTACCAGGATAAAACTGACCGTAGGGGGGTGTGCCGCCTAGACCGTAAGGAGGTCCGCCACCATAAGATGGTCCATTCCAATAAGGTGGGGGGCCACCTCCACCTCCGGGAGGGGGTGGAGGTCCACCGCCACCACTGGGAGGAGGTGGGGGTCCATAACCGTAATAAGGTGGCCCACCACCGCCTCCGCCTGGAGGGGGTGGTGGACCACTTCCGCTGCCAGATGGGTGGGGGGCCCCACCACCTCTTCTGCCGAAAGGATGAGGGTTCCCACCACCACTGCCACCACCATAGTAATTAGGTCCTCCACCACCTCCGCCTGGAGGGGTGGTGGACCACTGTCGCCATCTGAAGGGAAATGTCTTCCTCCACCATTATAGGGTGGTCCGCCGCTGCCTCCACCTGGAGGAGGTGGTGGACCATTCCCGCCACTGCCTGAGGGATGAGGGGGTTTGTAGGTAAAATGAGATGGAACTCCACCAACATTAGGTGGGGGCCCGCCGCCTCCAACAAGAGGTGGGGGAGGACCGATCGGGGGTGGTGGTACTTGAGGGATAGTCGGTTGGGGTTCGTGTTGCAACATAGGTTGTTACCTCCACAGAGTGTATGGATTCCTGGGATAAGGTATCCCGTATGGCGCGTTTCCGGGATTAGGTTGACCCGACACAGGGTTAACAGAACTTGGATACGCTTGACTCCATGAGGGTTGGGTTACATTTGATGGCCCTCCAACATGAGATAATCCCATGGTGGATGGTCTAGCGGGTTGGGTAGGTCCAATGGAAGGTCCATCGGGGATTCCACCGCCTACGTTCTGGCTAGTAAATGGGGGTTTCCCCCCAGCCACAATAGGTTGACCACTATTCAAAGGTTGAACCAACGTGGGTTGTTGACTAGCTACCGTGGTAATGACATTACCAATAAGATAATCTGTGGGAATGGAATACCCTCCCCTCGAATTCTGAGGTGGGGGAGGAACCAGTAAAGTAACAGTGGTAGTAACAGGTGTGTTGGACCGTTGTCCTTCCACCAATTGGTTCACTTGAGGTGCAGGACTGGATTCCTACAAGGGTTGACCAGTCTCATTAGTGGTTGTGGGGGGGGATGCTTCAGGTGATCCGAAAGATATCGAATGAACTGGGATGTTTCCATCGTCAAGTCTTATTTGGAAATGACAATTGTGGAACTCTTCAAAGTGTCACTCGAGACTTTGTCTTCAAAGCTCATCTCCTTTAACACGTAACTATTCCAAAAGTTCATGGATGGGGCCAAAAATCTCAGCAGGGTCAGGCCTATAGTAAGGCCTAGTGAACTCTGGAGTAGTCCAGTTAGGTGGGGATGAGATGGAAAAATGAGCCACTGGGTGGTCTGTAGAAGATGTCCAATAAGATGCTGAAGGACCAACAGCTGTTGTAGGGTCTCTATGGGGTTGGTTTATCCATTCCAACGATCCAGGTTCTCTCGGGATGACAGGAGAAAAGTTTTGAGAAGTGGGGGTGTGTGCTTCTTCATCATGTGTGGGATGAGAGGTAGGTGAATTTGGTGGAAACAAATGTCCGCCAATATTCAAGGTGGGGTTCCCTACTTCAGTAGCTATGACCACGTTACGCCAATCTATTCTTACCCTCGAAATAACCTCCAGATTAAGGGGAAATTCGGGTGGCAAGTTCAAGATCCCATGGGAACTTCTCCAGGGAAAATCCACCAGAGTATCAGGAAAATTAGCCAAAAAAGGCCGAAACAGTGTTTCTTCTAAAGGTATACTAAAAGAAAAGCAGTTCAAGAAACCCACTCAAACTAAGGCAACAAGCAAACTTATGTGACAGAGTGGATTCAAAAGTCTAGAACCTCACGGGACTATCAAGGTATCGCAAACCGCAATATACTGCAGGGTCCAACAATATGACGCGACAAGGAGGATTGGGACTGTACCCTTTCCTGCATACCCGACTACCTGGACAGGACGTGCGTGCTTATCTCCCCGAGTGCTGTTCTCGGTGTATTTCTTTTCCAAGATGACCAAATGGTTAACTCGGTTGGTTTCAGGAATCCTAATGGTGTCTCCCGATATACGCAAGGTACATGGGAGCTCAAATCCATAGTGGTGCTATCTAATGCATAGCCGTTGGCACGAGACCTTACGATATATGTGTCGAGTACGTGATACACCCTTCAATATACGCCAAGCACGGATTATGGTACTTGGTGGGTACATGAAGGAGCTTGATATACCGATGTATGTGGAAGACTACAATACCCCCAGACTATAGTTCTTGCAAGTAACGACAGCTGCCACGCTTAATGACGTCGGAACACGTCTCTAACTTACACACAAGTTACTAAAAATTTTACCTAGTTCTACCGTTAATTTTATCTTGGACGGTTAGCTGAATGCATGAGGTGAGTACATAATCGGAAACAGAATGCAAGCCCTAGCTACATGCATGAAATATTCTTTTCTTTCGATGAATTCTACCTATGGTAAGGAGAAAGCTTTTTCCAATGGTATTTCCAAACAAACTCAATGCAACACAATTCCCAATGCAAACAAATTTGACAATGAAAGTACTCCTTTCTTTTTCAATGAAACACACAAGCGTACACAACACTACTAACCAAATCAAAGTATTTTTTCTTTTCTTTTCTTTTTCAAATCAAAACAACACTAAGTAATGAAATAAGAGGATTATGAAATGGAAAATGCAAGCTTTTCGCTTTCTCTTTTCAATGATCTAAAGGAAACAAAAATAAAAAATGCACCTGTCTTTCCTTAGCATGGAAACAACTTTTGAAAAAGAACGAAATGTACTAGAGATTTTCAAGATGTATAATTCATAATTCAAGAAAAACACAAACAATCATATTTCCATTCATCTTTTCCAAAACATTCGAATGCACAATGATCTTTCTTCAATAACTTTTTGAGAAACAATGGGAAAGAATCATTTTTAATCTTTCAATGGATGCATCAAAGAATAAACTTGACAACAAATTTGCTTTCATATCTAAATGACTGAAAAGAAAACACTACTCGCAGCATTCATCTACTAAAAAAACTCAAGAAAAGACAAGCACTCAACCAAGCCGAAAGATACACTTAACTCAAAATCAAGCAGCAGCAAGCAAACTAAGCAAGCAAAGCTCAAAACAAATGTAAATGAGGTCTGGAAGGTGATCCAATGCAATGATCAGATTAGGGATGGAAGGAAAGGAAAGCAAGAATGAATGGATGAAGGTGGGGGAGACAAAAGCATATGCCACTACCGATTTCAAACTTGTCCAAAGAGGAACCCAAAGTCAATCCAAACAAACCAAACTCTCAACACACAAATCAAAATGGGATCTCTGGCTGGATGTTGCAGCACAGAGAGAGTTCAGATATCAAAACAAGGCTCAAAATGTCAAACAAGAGGATGGATGCATGTATGCTAAGTCTCGACAGATCGGGGCACACTAGCTTTGCAGACAGTGCGATGTCGCAGGTTACCTGCATGAGATCTACGACGATGTCACAGTATACTAATGCATAGGCCGCGACGAGCAAGCAACATCCAAAGAACAAAGACCCAGAAAAACACAGTGTCGCTCTATTTTCACTGCCCAGGTGCGACAGGTGAGTTCTAGATGAAAAAATGAATCAGATCTCCTGATAATGAACCACCAACAAGTTTGAAACTGATTTGTATAAACTCAAAGGAAGAAGATCAGGATCTTCAACGTGAAGATATGACTATGGAATCAATCCTAAGAAGGAAAATGACAAAAGAAATGACAACAAGGCTTGTGTCAAGTAATCAACTGAAAACGACTCAGATTAACGACCACTAAACAAGAATACTCCCTAGTATGGTCTCCAGGTTTGTTACCGGACAATCCACTCGACCGGATGCGAGCCGGATCTCCCTAGCTCAATGCGAGTCTAGAACAAATAGAACAGACTACAAATACGTTTCCTAGATCTACTTAAGGATCAAGTACTATATGTCTTACCTCTTTGATTCGCTATCCTTTCTCTCGAATGTTGCTCCATGTCCCACGGTCGTCAGATCCAAGCTGCAAGACCTGTCAAGACACATAAAAGAGAAATGAGTAAAGAGCATCTATACAATAAGAGATATATGTAAACAGTTAAGTAGATAAACAACACAACATCATTACACATAAGAACGATATTGGTGGAAAGCATTTGTATTACTGCAAATAGAGGAGTACATGATAGAGATATAGAACTACAACCAATGACTTAACGTAGCAGCCCTTCTCCACACAAGCCAATTGCCAAGCCCTTCCAAGGAAGCATGAATTCTCCAAGAGGTGAGTGAAGGTGTCCCAAGAGATATTTCACCAGCATGTAGATACCATAGTCTTCCTCCCTTTGGTATGGGAGTGAGCCTCACTTATATAGGACTAAGTGGATGAGGTTATGGATAGGATAGGTTGAGAGATGGTAGGAGAGAGATAGGGGATCTTCCCAATGAGTTAGGGGTCGAGTACCAGCTCTCAAAGGGATTAGGGATAAGCCCCTAAATGGGAAAGCTTCGAGAAAGATCTCAAAATGGTTATTTTTTCCCATTAATAGACCTCGTCGCACCTTGTTATGAAGCAACTTGCGACGTCGCATGTTGCTAGTGTGTAACCTGCGATGACCTCTCAAAAGGTTGTACAAACTGAGTGCAAATCCTCCCAAATGAGTACTTGGACTAGATAACTTCAGGGATGTATACACTAAATCATGATGATGGGTATATTTTAGGTGTAACACAAACCAATCAGAAGGAGGTACGAACTCCAAGAAAGACAAGCAAACTTAGAAGGGGAAATCGAAATGCACATACTGCAATAGAGGATTCCATCCTGAGAGTTCATGTATGAAGAAGACCATAGATCTCATGGCTTCACTTCTTGAAAAGAATAACCTTCCTATACCTACATGTGCTAAGAAGAAAGAAGGTGAACCATCAAGATCAGAGGACAAAGAGAGATGCCATGCTCTCATGGCAGGTGCATCAACACAATCCTCCTTCATCATAGATTTAGGAGAATCAAGACACATGTCTTCCTCCAAAGATCTCTTTATTGGTTTCGAATCCACTGTTGGACCATCCATCATGTTGGGGAATGATTCCAAGGTTTCCTCTGAGGGGATTGGAAGAATCAAACTTGATCATGGTACTTCTTTGATGTGCTCTATGTCCCTACACTTACTGCTAATCTACTTTCAGTATATCAGATGACCCATACTAGAGGGCCAAGGAGGTTGATCTTCTCTCCAAATGAGGTTGATATCCAAGACATGGTATCAGGATCTACCATTGCAAAAGGTGTTGCAAACCACAAGTCGAAACTCTATGAGTTATCCCATTTTCTACCTCTCTCTAAACAGTCTACTCTTCACACTCATGCAAATTAAGAGAGTAGGCTATGGCATGAAATATTTGGGCATCTCAACTATCAATACTTGCAAGACATGCATACTCAAGATATGTTTGAAGGGATGCCCAAGATCAAGTTTGCTAAAGGAAACTGTCATGGTTGTTTGATGGGAAAGCATTCAGAAAAGAAGTTTGAAAAGGGGAAGGCAAGGAGAGCCTCTCAACCTCTAGATCTAATTCATAGTGATGTTGCAGGGCCATTTCCAGATCTATCCTTAAACAAGGCAAGGTATATTCTTACTTTTATTGATGATTATTCAAGACTTACATGGGTATACTTTCTCAAATTAAAATCATAAGTATTTGGATACTTTAATTTTTTCAAGTCTTCTACAGAAAATTTTTCAGATAGAAATATCAAGGCCATTCACACTGATAATGGAGGTGAGTACATCAAGGGTGACTTTCAAACATGTTGTGCTTAAGAAGGCATTGAGATGAAACATAATGTTCCCTATACACCACATCAGAATGGTGTTGCTGAGAGGAAGAACATAACATTGAAAGAAATGGCCACTTGCATGCTAAAGTCGAAAGCGTTGCACCCTAGTCTTTGGGAAAAATCCATCAACTGTTTCACCTATCTTTAGAACAAAGTTCCTCACAAAGGACTCAAAGATATGACTCCTTTCGAAGTATGGATGGGATACAAACCTGATGTGTCTCATCTGAGAGTGTTTGGATCTAGAGCATGGGAAAGGATGCCAACAGAGAAAAAGAGAGCCCTAGATCTACAAAGCAGAGAGTGTATTATGGTGGGTTATGCATTGAATGCAAAGGCCTACAAGTTTCTTGATCCTTCTACTATGACAACATTCCTTGATAGGAGTGTACAGTTTGAGGAATGGACTCTACATGATGCTCATCCTATTGAGAAAGAGAGCTTGCCTACCACACCTCCACTACTTGATGAGCTCCAAGAGAAAGAACCTTCATCACATTACAATTCAAATTCAAAGTATGAGAGTGAATATGATGAAGAGCGAATGTTAGCTCCATATCCACAAGAACCTGAAGATCTAGCACCTATTAGTGAAGATGAACGAATGGAAGACCAAGATTCAAATCTACAGCTTGCATATCCTCCTCTTCTTAGATGGGAAACCACTACTCTTAGATATGCCGGAGATCTTGTGAGAGATCCACTTGATCAAAGGAGGACCATATCTGATTATCAGAATGGAAGGTTTCATCCTTCTCACATTACTGATCCATTTTCTGCCGACAGATCCTTCTTCGGTGGAGAATTTCATTTACCATTGGGGGTGAGTGAAGATGCATGATTGATTATCCTACCACAGTCTATTTTGTGGGGAGGATTTCTTCCCATTGGGTTTTCCCTCTTTCCTCACATTATTTTTAGATTTGTTGTACAGGGTGACCTTTGGTCTTAGTTACCAGGGCCCTACAGTTTTTAGTTATGTGTTACATCATAGTATAGCTTGCGGGGGGGTGGGGTGTTGGAGTATTCTCACCATCAGTTTTATACTACATGCATTCTGCATGCATGCATGCAATTTCATGCATCTAGTCATTAGTATGGTAGTCTCCTAGCACCTAGTCCTTATTTTGCAGCCCCCAGGAGCCTATTTCTGCTTAGTTTTATCCCTCCTATCCACTGATGCACCCTTGTTTTGATCACTAGAGTACAAGTGAACCCTCTTCCACCTATTTAAGAGATTCTTCAGTTAGTTCCATGATTAGTGGATATGTTCCTTGATTTGAGGACTGATTGCTAGTTTAACTGACTAGACTGCTTAGATAGACCTCCAGAGAGACTAGATCAGCTATACTGACTACTGACAGCTCCTCATGCACCCCCATTGGAGTCTCCTTCCCTAGATTAGTTCTCATGCACTCGGTTATACTTCGTTAGACTCATTTGACTGACTATTTGACTATTTGTGATTACTACCACTGATTGGGTGATGTCTCCATTGTTATCCAAGCCACACATTGAGGAGAATTCGAATGGCCTTTGAGGCATTCGAGTCCATTTGATTGTATTCATTTATTATTCACTATTCAGAGTGCCAACTTACAGCTGATGTATGATACAACATTTTTTTCCATTTTCTGTGTTAATGAGTGATTATTGATTCAACATTTCTTCTTCTCTGCTATTCTTGAGTGAGTTTTAGTGAGGTTTGCTCTAGCTGTGTTATATCTCCTGTAAAATATCACAAAATACACATACACTCCATTTTTGTTGAATGAGAACATCTCATAAGCCTTCAGAAGCCATTGTTTGGGAAAACATTGAAAATCAACATAATTAAAGTTGGAAGCTTGGAGTTAATATTCCTAATTTCTGATTGGGGATATTACAGTGGTATCAGAACATGTCCTTCGACAATTGTGGTAACTAAAGAGTAATTTTGAAGGGAATTTGAGCTCATAACTTTCACAAGAATAAGTTCCCCAGGTGTAGAAAAATATTTCATCAATGACTAGATTGGTAAATGGTAGAATGTTACCAATTTTCCTTGCTACATTGCCCATTATTAAGAAAAATATTGAGTGGGAAATGGTAATTAAGGGCCATGAGAATTCATTGAAGCACTTTGATAAGGAACAACAAGAGTTAGAGCATAATTTTCACCAGTGTCAATCCTTACTACTAGAATGCTCTTCATCAAAACTTGTGGAGAAGATGCTTGGTTTCTCTAGGAAAGGAGCATCCAAAGGTTCCTATCATAAGATTGATTTAGAGGGCAATAACTCCACTATCAATATTAAGCCTTCTTCTAAAAATGAGGAGAGATACAATCCATTGAAGGAAGAAAAAAAAAATCCTTCCATTCCCCATCATAACTCCACTATGAAGCTAATGTCAGTTGTACATAGGATGGAGGCATAACACAAAGGTATGAAAACAATTCTGTTTTTTGTAGTAGTCATATTTCCTTCCATTGTCATGATATAGCAGCCATTTCATGTAAGAATAATGGTCTTGTAGAGTCTTCTAATGTTGGCATTCTAGATTTTGAAGTTAAGAATGAAGAATGTGTTGCGAATCCATACCACAAACATTCTGATTTTTTATACCCGCCCTTAGAAAATGTAAACAAGCCACAAGATTTGGGAAATGGGTGGTTACATAGAGCTATGAGGGAAATTTTTTTGGCATCCCAAACAAAGCAACAACAAGAAACCCATGTCTGACCATCCTTTCTTCCAAAGGAAGAAAGGGCATAAATTGAGCAAGCAACTAGCCATACTAAGGATGTGGAGTTAGAGGAAGATAATGCAAGGGTTGAAACCATAGATGAAAGCTTACAGGATCCCCATGAGTTGGATTATCCCTTATGTGACAGCATACATAGTACTAAAAGGATGACATTTCATGACTTAGAGAGCCATCTCTTAGTCACAGAAGAGAGGATATTGCAAGTATTGACAAGGACAGATGGTGCACACAAAATTGTTGAAGATCTTATGTGGAGGACTCAAATTGAGGAGAGGCATAAAGGATTTGATGTAGGGGTCACTAGTTACCAATTGTGCATCATTAAGAAGGAATTGGAGAGAATGAAATAAGATTACTTGCATCTATTTATGGATAGGGACCTTGGTCTCAAATTTGTTGAGGACAAGGCAATGGAAGTGGAGCAGCTTCGTGAGAAGTTGGTTGGATCATATCTGTCTTCCTAAACCACAAGTAGTCAATTGTATATGGATTATGGCATATATGAGTTTATGGAGGAACCTCATGTGATGGTTGAGCATTAGGAGCATTCAGATTTGCAAGTGCTTGAAAAGAGGATTATATTGGAGGATTTTGGCCAGGTACTTGTTTTGCATCCAGAGGATCATGAGTTTCCTCTATGGGAGAGATACTTAGCCATGGAGGAGGTAAATGAGTGGATTCCATATGGAACAACTAGCAGAGGAGCATATGCATCCATGGATTGGGTGGATATTTATATGACATATATGGAGTCACACTCAGATACAATTTCATCTTACACCACTAGTGTATAGGATATAGAAGCATATAGTATGACATAGGATTTCTACATGATTCAGTTGGATGGGACATGTGAGAGTGATGTGAACCATGGAACTAGTGTGATAATTGCATAAGAGGATATTCATATTCTATTGGGGAGGCTCACAGATATATGAATGAGCATTGGGAGTGATGAATTTCCAATTTGGTGGTGGGATTTAGGAATCCTTCAGAGTGGTAGATTGTTGTAGATGACAGAGATGATAGGAGGGGTGCATCATAGATAGTGGGATCCTGGTATTACTTGGTTAAAAATTTTAGCAGATGGCATACGAGGTAGATCCAACCATCACTTTCAGGGGCCTGTCCATGTGGAGAAAAGGATTAGTTTGCTAGGTGGGAGACCCTATGATGGAGGGATACAATGTTTTCCTGCTGGGTCGATTGGGAGACTACAAGAGGTTCTTTATGTGGAGACTATGCAGTGCAGAGGTGAATGTAGTAGACACTCTACATTTTTCAAGTTCATTTGGGACCCTAGGATCATTCTTGGACTCAATTGTTTCAGTTGGGTTGATGGAAGAATAGTATAAGAGATGGAGTTATCTCATGATGAGATTGTTAGAGTTCATGTGCAGTCGAGAGTCATGGATAGTGATTTAGACAAACTCCCTTTTCCTATATTCATCATAGAGTATGGTAGTAGGATGGTAGACTTCACTTGGATTCCTACGCAGGCTACAATTCATGGTATTAGATTCAGTTTTCATATATTTTTCAGTTTGTAGATCCGGGAGAGGGGGATGCATAAAAAGTATGACAATGGGATGCATATGATCAGATTCACGTAGAAACTGTTGGTTGTGGAGCTTGATCTTCCTAATTTAGAGGTCATGTTTTAGTTGTGTTTGGATCCCATATCATGATGGGGGTTGTGGGGGGTATTTCCCCCCCACTATAGTCACCATGGGGGGTCTAGGTGGGGCAGAGACTACATTTTTAGAGCCCTCCCCCTGGCGGGGGTTCGGAGGAATCACCCCCATAGCAAAAATTCTGGAAAAAATGCCTTGTAAAATGTTGTAATTTCATAGTCATGACTTGATTAATAATGGGTAATTTACGAGCCCGTGGTATTTTCCCATGGTAATCGATCCTTAAAAGGAAGGCATTGTAATACGACTGTTTGTTGTAGTATTGTAAATGTTACACCTAAATCTCATCATCATGAGTCCCTTGTTAACTTAGTGCCTCAATCCCTGAAGTTCCCATGATCAAGCAAGTCATGTAGAGCAATTTTATGCCCTTTATCCACATTTCTAGTTGGGCCGACGCATGTTGTATTTGAGCAAGAAGCGCCCAACTAGGGTCGGCGCAGAGTATATTCTTCCAGACTACGCCGACGATGCAGATTGTCTTGGTTAGGCCCGTGTTTTCCTTCTCAGGCACTGGTTGTCTTCATGAAACTTTTGCGGGAGTTGGTTAATTGGGATAAAGGTAGCTTTCGAGCGATTTCTAAAAGTTGGATGAGGTGGATCCCTATCCCTAACACCTAGGTGAGCTTTCCTACGGTTCCCTAACCTAAAGAGAGGATCCCTTAGCCCTCTCCCCATGATCCTCAACCTACTATATCCACTTGGTCCTATAAATACAAGGCCCCTCTCCATTCGAAATGGAGGAAGTTTATAACACTTACATGTTGGTGAAATTAGCTTAGTAGATCCCTATCCATCTTTTGGGAGACTCTCACTTCCTTTGGAGGCATTGGCTTGGCTTGTTGGAGGAGGATTGCAGCATTAAGGCTTGGGTTGTGATCATCTCTCTACTTTGTATTTCCCTCTTTTATACAGTAATATAAACTCTTTCCACAAATGTTATTGTGTTGATAATGATTGTAGTTTACTTCCTTAACTGTTTACTTAGATCAGTTATTGTTTAGACATATTTTATTGCTTGTATTGTTTCCATATGTTTTGACAGGTCTTGCAGCTAAAGATCTGACGACCACGAGACTTGGAGCAACAATGAGCAAGAAGGTCTACAATTTGAAGGTAAGATGTCTAAGTACTCGATCTCTAACTAGATATAGGAAAGTAGCTTTGTATTATGTCCCTATTTGTTCTAGATTCACATTGAACTAGGGAGATCTGGCTTGCGCCTGCTCAAGTAGATTGTCCAATAACAAATCTAGTGACCATATTTAGAAGTAGTCACAACCCCTTTGGATTATAATCTCTTACTTGGCCATAATTGGTTTTATGCCACGACTGCGGTCGCATCATACATCTTCCACATTGTGCAATTCCCCCACAAAGGCCGAATTGTCACTGTCGACCAACTGGACTTCTGTACACCGAACACTGCTACTCATCCTGGTGATAATGTCCCATTACTCAGGAAATATTCACAGCCATATGAGAGCTTGGGGGTCGGCCTCATAAAATATTCATCTCTTATGGGTGTCTTTCCAACCCCGGATCCCCCTAACGATGTTGCCATGGTGAACATGATATCATCTTTCCTTAAATCCACCGATCAATGACTTGTTAGTTTTTTTGAATTTAATTCATTCTGATCTAGGATCTTAACTGAAAGAACAACATGTACAACATATCAAGCATAAGAGACAAGAGACAAGAGACACAAAACATTTCACCGGGGAAAACCAAGAAGGTGAAAAACCCCGCAACTTCCTCAGAGATAGAATAAGCATCAATACAAGGATCACCATGATCAAACCCAAGAGATAGACATCTTCAGTAGCATGCTCCTCCTCCACTTGTGTGCACTCCTCCTCTCTCTCACTAATGTGAAGTGAGTGAACAATAGAATGTGTAAAATGAGAGAGACACACTCTCTATTTATACACTAACTTGACTTGACCTTTACTCAACTAGGTCAACCTCAACTTAACCACTTAAAATAATGCTGACTGGGCCGACCCCCACTAGGGTGGTCTAATAAGCCTTTGACCCACATGACTCATACAGGGCCAACCCCATCAAGGTGGTCCAATAACCCATCAAGTATAAGTTATGACACTTACAATATAACTAACGACACTTCCAATCGGAGGAATAATACATCTCCGTTGGGGATACAATAAAGTACACATACAATATACAAGTGAATATCTTCCAAAGTTACAAATACATCAACACTCCCTCTTAAATAGGAAGGTATTCTCTTGACACAAGTCATCAATACATATAGGCACAAGTCTTTAATTCTAGAGCTGGATCATCGTCACTGGATCATAGAGCATCATCATCATCACTGCTGTTGTACTCATCATCTCAAACACTAGGTTATCTTTGAATTCTTCTCGTCATATGAAGTTCTACAGAGCTAGCCCTTTTTCATGCTGGATGTAGGCCCACCACTTGTAGGTCTTCATCATCACTGGCCATACTGTGGAATCCTCAGGACTTATTATGTGCATCACAAAACCTCAAAAGAGCATCCCAGGACTGATTACGAGCTTACTGCTCAACCTATCGTATCTCCCAGGGCAATATTATATGTGACCACCACAAAACCTCGAAAGAGCATCCCAGGACTGATTACGAGCACACAGCTCAACCTATCGAATCTCCCAAGATATTTTACATGCAAGTGCACAACCTGTCCACGGCCACAGAGTATCATCCTGATACTCATGATCATACTGATCATGTCATCTCATCGTCCACAAAGCACAACCCAGATGCACATCACACAACACTTACATTCACCGACATGGGAAGACACACTTCAACCATCCGTGAAAGGCTCAACACTTATATCTACACCGTGGGAAGACACACTTCAACCATGCAAGAATGACATTGCACTTATATCCATAGCCATGGGAAGACACACTTCAACCATGCTAGGAATGGCACAGCACTTATATCGCATCCATGGGAAGACACACTTCAACCATGCTTGAATGGCATAGAACTTATATCACAGCCATGGGAAGACACACTTCAACCATGCTCGAATGGCACAGCTCTTACGTCAACGACCATGGGAAGACACACTTCAACCATGTCGAAATGGCCCCAGCCCTTATATCTGCACCATGGGAGGACACACCTAACACCATGTGAGAATGGATCATGTGCATCTGTGTCTTTGGAACTCATCACACATGATCCAACTGATCATGTAATGCATCCACCTAATACATATCATCACATATGATCGTCCTAATCATCATCATAGCATCGTCCTGATGCATATCATCCAGAGCATCATCTTGATACTCATCACACATGATCATCCTAATCATCATCACTACATCATCCTGATGCATATCATCCAGAGCATCGTCCTGATACTCATCACACATGATCATCCTAGTCATCGTCACTGCATCGTCCTGATGCATATCATCATACATGATCCAACTGATCATACAAAGCATCTAACTAATGCATATCCAAAGCAGTAACTGGAGCATCATCCTGATGCTCATCACACAACGCTTACATCCACATCCATGGGAAGGATCCTCCTCTCACCATGCTTGGAATGGATCCTGCAAATGTGTCCATCACTTCTTCCTCGAAGTATCTTCAATCCGAAGAACACCAAGCCTCTCTCTAAAGTACTCAAACTTCACTCTGGCTAGTGGTTTCATCAACACATCCACAACCTGCTCATCCTTCACAATATACAGGAGCTTCACTGCTCCTCTCTGCACCATATACTTGATATAGTGATATTTGATCTCAATGTGCTTCGACCTGTCATGGAACACTGGATTCTTAGACAGCTTCACACAACTCTGGTTGTCACAAAAGATACCAGTAGCCTCCAATGGGATATCAAATAACTCAGGCATTAGCTTCCGGAGCCATACTGCCTCAAAACTAGCCGAACAAGCTACAACATACTCTGCTTCGGCTGTACTTAGTTCTACGAAGGACTGCTTCCTGCTAAACCAAGAGATCACACCTGATCCCATATTGAAGTAGCACCCATAAGTGCTCTTCCTATCTGCAGCACTGCCTGCCCAATCTAAATCAACATAACCCTGCAGGTTAAACTTTTGATTCACATCATACTTGAGCCCATAGTCAATTGTACCCTTTAGGTACCTCAGAATGTGCTTTACAGCAACCAGGTGAACACCTCTAGGATCTGCCAGGAACTAGCTCAATGTGTTCACCGCAAAGCAAATATCTAGTCTCGTGTTCATCAGGTACATCAAGGACCCAATCATCTAACGATACATAGTGACATCAACCGGATTAGATGAAACATCACACAGAAGCTTCAGGTTCGATGCCATAGGTGTGGCCATGGCCTTGCATTCCATCATCTCAAACCTCTTTAGGATCTCTACTGCATACTTTCCTTGTCCAAGGAAGATTCCATCTGCACTCTGCCACACCTCCATGCCTAGAAATTAGTGCATCATCCCAAGTCCTTCATCTCGAACTCGGTAGCAATCTTGATCTTATAGATCCACTTGGAAGTCACAATAGACTTCCCTTCTTGTCTCAGGACCACATCCCAGACATCATTCTTCATGATCGATCGATACTCCTTGATCATGGCATTCTTCCATTGCTGCATCCTGGATCCTGGCAACTTCAGATTCTTCAATATCTTCAATAGATAGTTTTTATTTGATCTTCATTGCTGGAAAAAATGTTGTAGTCCTTTTTGTACGTGATGGTACACGGTCTTTCCTACAAGAAAAGTTCAATTGCATGATTAGAAACTTCTCATAGTTTTTCAAAAACACATTCTTATGCATAAAGACATATGTCATACAGTCATGCAATTATATTGGACAATGTTTCAATACAACATTTATCCATATTCTGTAACTTTCTAGATGCCTTCCATCTCTACCAGAACATTGTTAAGAGTGTGCACAACTCCCAACATGTCAGCAAAGAGGTTTGATTCTAGATAAGTAGAAATGGAATGTTGTACAGTACCATAGGCCACTTACCCATTATTTGCATATTTAGTAGTATCTTGTTCATTAATGCAACCTTTCTAATATGCATGATACATATCCTAAATCTAGGAACATAAGTATGTATATGATTGGACAACATCATTTAAGTAATCATGTATACAGGAATTGACAATTCAAATAATTATCTTTGTTTGGTTGTAGGGTGGACTCCTTCTTGATCTTTGCTTCCTGAAGTGCTCCCTCTTGATCTTTGCTTCTTTGCAGGAACTTTTGGAGTGTGCTCCCTCTTGATCTTTGCTACTTGTATTACCTGTCCTTGAACTTATATCCATCCTGGACCACTATGCATGCTTAAGTGTGCACTAGTGTCATCCTCAAGATCTCGTACACAATCATATATCTATTAGTATAATCTCAATACTATCAAAACATTATGTTCCTAAAATATGTATGGTCATGATCATAGGTAATAAGCATTAGTATTCAAGGTTTCAGGCAAGACTTATTTTACTCATGCATATTCTTATTTGGCCATAGGACTCTTCTGGTTAGTCATATCATCAATCAAAGTAAGAAATATAATATGCATAAACCCTTGATTACTAAAACTTCTAACTTCAAGAATAAACATTATCATTTATACAAAAGTATAATATCCTAACACAAGGTAGGATTCTAATCTTGATATAGGAAAAACATACCTGGTTATCATGTTTGCTAGTTATGTCTAACATACCCAAACAATGTATTCTTGTTCTCTTTAATGACTGGTGCTTAGTAACCTACATAACTCATAAGTTAACCATTGTAGAACCAAATTATACATACCTCGTAAGTGGAGCTTCTATGTGATCCATGAGTCTTTGTCTTCATGTCACCATGGTCATATGTTCTTGATCTAGAACTTGATTTGTACCTTTTATGTTAGCGGACAACATCAACCTCATACAACACCAAAATGCACTAGTACAATCATAAGTGTCATAACCCTAATCAATGAATGTCTTCTATCATTCACATGCACTCATTCTTTTACTAGGGTGATGAGACAAGTCTAAGATTAATCAAGATTGTACTAACCTCAATAATATGAAGACAACCATATCATAACTTAATAATGAACATATTTCAAAACATACCTGTATCTCTTCAAGTCATACCTGTCGGGATTGCTTGTATCCTTTTCATGTAAATCCTCAGCCTCATCACCCTCTAGAACTAGAACTTCTTCACTTATGTAGGTGACCAAATCACCTTCTTCTAGGATTAACCCAATCCACTTTGATTTATTGAGACTCGATTTGGAGCTAGATTAGAGTTCGTCAGAGAAACCCTACAAATTCAAACTTTGAGTTTCAAACTTATGAATGGATGGAAAGATGTGGCTTCCTGAGCTGATCAAGCTGGTATACTTCAATTTTGAAAACTACAAAGTGTGACCCCTCAAAATTGCCTTTGAAACTTCTGGATTCACTAGACAGGATCCTGAACTAGAGTTTGATAAAATGCTACGAATATAAAATAAGATAATAGTTAAATAATTAATAGTTAGGTTAACTAAAGATAGGCTATGAAAGGAGGTGTCTCCTCAACATCAAAATGCCCAAGCTATATTTAAGGCAGGGCCATTATTGTAATCTTTTATCCATTATCTAATATATTATCTATTTTATTCCATATTTATGGCTTATCATATATACCAGATCTTCTGGTGAAGTTATTTGTGTGAAGCAAATAATTATTTGCCCCATTTGGTATCAGAGCACTCCGATTCTCGGACACTTATTGATTCTGGCCCTTGGCCATATTTTTGTCTTGTAGCCAAACTTTCAAGGATTCCTTGAACCCGGATCTATGATCTAGGCTTTTAGCCATCCATACTCATATTTTCTGAACTCTGCTCAACTCTGCAAGCTTCCGCTCTCCTCGTCCACAGCATCCACCTCATCGCCCACCTCTCTAACCCCTTATTCCTCCCTTTCTACCGCTCGCTCTGCTAGCCCCCGACCCTCCTTTCCCTCCTTCTCCTCTCGCGCCCCGTCCTCCCATCCATCGCATCTCCTGTCGTCCATTCCTCCTCCCATCATTCACCCCGTCACTTCCTCCACCATCGCCGCCACCGCGACCTCCTCCATTCCTACGTCCAGTCCCCACACCGCCTCCTCTCTTCCATGACCTGCACACTCCCTCCTCCATCTCCCTACCCCACGCAAGCTTCCTCCACATAGTACTCCCCTCCTGCATCACTTCCCACACCCTCTTTCTCCCGTCCGCCACTCCCATCCGCCACGCCCACACTCTACAACTGCGTCCTCCTCACACAACGACCTCCCCCACCTGCGGTTGTGCCACCTATTGCATCTTTCTGCTCCACTTCCAGCTCCACGCTCCACTTCCAAACCACCCCTGCGTTCCACCGCCGCACCCTCACTCAACCTATACCTCCCTCTCTGCTTCCCCACCACCTCACCTCTCCATCCCCGGCCACACCTCCCTCCCTGGGCATGTCCATCTCCACGCCCATGCTAGCCTTCTCCTCCAAGCCACCCTCCTTGCTCCACGTCAGCCCTACAACCAAAAAAAAACCAAACAAAAGTTAAATATATTATATAATAATAATATATAATATATATAGCTTTTAACCCTAAGTTCCAATATTTCAAAAAAAAAAAAATATATATATATAATAATTTTTGGAAAACAAAAACTATATATATAGTTTATAAAAAGTTAATATAATAATATTATTAATTAATTAATTAATAATTATTATTATAAAAATATATATATATATATTAATAATAATATTATTATTAAATTTCAATAATTATTATTATTATCAAAGAAAAAAAAATCAATTCTTTTGAAATAAGAATTGTTTGAAGAAACAAAGCAAATTCAAGTCAAAGAAGACCAAGTCAAAGAAGACATTAAAGACAAAGTCCAAGCAAGACTCCTTATTATCAAAGAAGTCGAAGAACACTTATCATCGAAGAAATCAAGTCAAGGACAATCATTTACCGTTGAAGAAGTCAAAGTAAAGGAAGGCTCATCAAGAAGTCAAGACACGTTAACGACAAGGACGACCAAGTTTAAGAAAGACTCATCAAAGAAATCAAAGAAGATCATTCCACCATTGAAGAAGACAGAAACCATGGAAGCCGATTTGCGAGAGAAATTAGAAGCCAAGTTAAAGCGCTATCGAAAAGACAATGAAGAATTACGAGACATTAATACACAATCAGAAGTAAAGATTGAACTACATAAGATACAAGAACGGTTCAATGAACAAACAATGTCCAACCAGAAAAATCACATAGAAAAATTATGTGCGCAAATCAAGGAATTAAAAGATGAAAGTGATTTCAATCAGAGATTGAAAAATCAAGATATAAAGAAGGAAATAAATAATTATGAAGCAGAAATAGTACGCTTGAACAAAATCGTTAGCGACAAAGATGAATAACTAATGCAGTTACAACATAAATTAGAAAGTCAAGAATCAGAGGTCGGCCAGTGTCGACAACAGATAAAATTTCTTCAACAAAAAAATGACGACTCTAAAAAGACACATAAGTCAGAGATCGCGAAGAGTAATAAAGCATTATCTAATAATGCTGAAGAAATTTTTAGACTAAGCAATCATAACAAGATACTAATCACAAAAATTAAGAAGTTGAAAAATAGCCGGAAGATAGAACAATCTATGGACGACATTGAAGGGAAACTTCTAGACAAACAGGAAGAAAATAGTTGTATCAGAAGTCATAATGAAGATCTTAAGGAAAAACTTAAGACATCTGAAGATGATAGAAAATCGCAAGTCGAATTGATTAAGAAGTTTCAAAATGATAATAGGCAGTTAGAAAACAAGTTGGAAAAGATACAAAACAAAAACTTAAATCCTCAAGAGACGAAAATACAACTTCCAACTCAGATCAATGCTCTAAAGGAAACATTCGTAAACGAAAGTGACATCGTGAAAGTTCCCTATCGACACCCCAACCATAAAAACCGATATTTGAAAAACTGGGAAATGTTGAAAGATAATGGTATTAATGTGATCAAATCGCCTGACGACATATCAGTAGGGAATCCCATCAGTCCACAACAAATCAATTTGGGATGGATTGATCCGTCGACATATCAGAAGTTATGTTCGACTCTTAGCAATTCGTATCGACATGTTTCGTCATCTACGACACCACATAAAATGATGCAGAAACATTATAAGGCTTTGAGGACAAAGCCTTTCTAAGAGAGTGGCAATGCTACGAATATAAAATAAGATAATAGTTAAATAATTAATAGTTAGGTTAACTAAAGATAGGTTATGAAAGGAGGTGTCTCCTCAACATCAAAATGCCCAAGCTATATTTAAGGCAGGGCCATTATTGTAATCTTTTATCCATTATCTAATATATTATCTATTTTATTCCATATTTATGGCTTATCGTATATACCAGATCTTCTGGTGAAGTTATTTGTGTGAAGCAAATAATTATTTGCCCCATAAAACCTGGTATTCTACCCATCCAAAAGGTTCGATCTTGTGTTCTAAACTTTGATTTTTCTGAGGAGCTTCCAGCCGTGGTCACAGATTTCAAAAATTCCAACTTTTGCAAAAGCCCTAGTTTTCCACCTTTCTGATCAAAATCTCGAACTAGGGTTTGATCAAGCTCAGCCTTATGCCCAACCAAAAAATTTGATCTTGGTATCTAAATTTTGATTTTGATGAGGATCATCCATCCTTGGTCTCCGATTCCAAGAATTTCAACTTTCTCCGAAACCCTAATTTCCCACAGCAATGACGATCCAAGAATGAAGGTGCTCAAAATCCAAATATGTTTTGATAGAAATATGCACCTGATTGTTTTTGGTGTAAATCCGAAATTACGAATCTAGAGGGTTTTAAACTTCGGCCTATGGTATCCTGACCTATCATCTTTCCAAAACCACAAGTCTGACCTTAATTGGAATCTCTGAGAGAGAGTTATGCCAAGTGTCGCAATGTGACCTATTTATGGGATAAAACAGGAGAGTGAACTTGTATGGCGTGCCATGTGTCACTGGTTCAGTTTTGGCCTCTAAAAAACTTAATTGTGAAATTACAGTCCGTTCCCTACTAGTCACTTTTTACGAAATTTAATTTGGAGCTTCCTAGCCCAAGTTGTGACCTTTTTTCCTAGGTCACCTGTTTATTACTGAGATCTGGAAGAGGCAGAAACCCTAGATTGTACTGATCATATATCACAAAGTACAACGAATTAGAAGTTGTAATTTGGCAACAAGGTACATGGGGATGTTATCTATGACCTGTAAAGTTTTTATATCCTGAAACTTTTCCAAAATTTATTTATAGCAAAAGTGCTACAATGACTAGTTTTTTCTATATCAAGCCCTAGCTTCCAATTTGTCGCAAGTGCAACAAGTCTCATAAATTCCATAGCATGCCTTCCTTCAGGCTAGCTCTGATACCATGTTATTTTTTTTGAATTTAATTCATTCTGATCTAGGATCTTAACTAAAAGAACAACATGTACAACATATCAAGCATAAGAGACAAGAGACAAGAGACACAAAACATTTCACCGGGGAAAACCAAGAAGGTGAAAAACCTCGCAACTTCCTCGAAGATAGAATAAGCATCAATGCAAGGATCACCATGATCAAACCCAAGAGATAGACATATTTAGAAGAATGCTCCTCCTCCACTTGTGCGCACTCCTCCTCTCTCTCACTAATGCAAAGTGAGTGAACAATAAAATGTGTAAAATGAGAGAGACACACTCTCTATTTATACACTAACTTGACTTGACCTTTACTCAACTAGGTCGGCCTCAACTTAACCACTTAACATAATGCTGACTATGCTGACTCCCACTAGGGTGGTCTAATAAGCCTTTGACCCACATGAATCATATAGGGACGGCCCCATCATGGTGGTCTAATAACCCATCAAGTATAAGTTACGACACTTACAATATAACTTACGACACTTCCAATCGGAGGAATAATACATCTCCGTTGGGGATACAATAAAGTACAAATACAATATACAAGTGAATATCTCCCGAAGTTACAAATACATCAACATGGCTCGTACCCGACGAAGCCACCATGCATTTGATTGGAGACAGCATGCCTCTTTCACCAACCGAAATCACTTATGAGGCTATCCAGTTAGCACCATATGACCACTTGGCTGTGGCCTCTACATCTTGTTCTCTACAACGGACATCATCCCTACCATATTTTTTGCTCCGGAATTTTCATTCCGACGAGCCCATTATGGAGATTATGAGTGCGGATGACCCTCCATGGGAAGACCTCCACCATTGATCGTCTTTCCTACCTCCATTGGATTCTGTGGAGAACAACATCACCACCATCTTCACACCGGATGTCTATCCCTTCCCCCAGTCACCGATACTTATGTGTCATATGGTCATGGAGGGAAACTTGGTGAAAATTGAACCTACCATTATGGTAGACATATTGGTTACCCCTAGCGTCATGGAACATATTCCTTTAGGCCAGAACTGTTTTCCCGAAGAGATCACCATTTTTACGGCCTTATTCAAGTGATTATGCTACGTGTTTGCTTGGACCTATGAGGAGATGCCCGAGATAGATCCTGCTATCATTTCACATGAGATTAAAACCTATCCCAATGCTAAACCAGTCCGTCAAAAGTTACAACCGATACACCCTCGAAAAACCGCAACGATTAAGGAAGAAATTGGAAAGCTCTTGAAGGCCAGATTTATCTACTGTATTCCATTAATAGAATGGGTCTCAAATGTCATCCGTGTCGCTAAGAATCAAGGCACCATCCAGGTCTATGTCGATGTTTGGGATCTGAAAAAGGCTTGTCCTAAGGACAACTACCCCACTCCCTTCATTGATTAGATCATAGACAATTATGCCAGGAGTGAACATCTTCTCATTCATGGATGGATTTTCCAGTTACAACCAGATTGAGATCCACCCAACCGACCAACATAAGACAACATTCATCTGCCCTTAAGCATGTTTTCTTATCACAAAATCCCTTTTGGTCTCAAAAATGCTGGTGCCACATTCCAGTGGGCCATGTCGTATGCTTTTTGTGATATCAAGGACTTTGTGGAACCCTATCTTGACGATCTCCCTGCTCATTTGCAACAGTGTGAGTTCCACGTTGATCATCTGACGGCCGTATTCCTCATATGCAGGCGGTATAACATCCGTCTGAACCCTCACAAGTGTATTTTGTGCATCAAGTCTAGAAGGCTCCTAGGTTTTATTGTTTCAAAAGACGGGATCTGCATTGATCCCTTGAAGGTGGAAGCCATTGTCGCTCTCCCACCTCCTACTGACATTACGAAACTACAAAGTTTGCAAGGGAAGGAAACTTACCTACGACGCTTTGTCTGTAATTTCGCTCAGAAGACACGGGGCTATATGAGATTACTGAAGAAGGACGTCCCGTTCATCTGGGATGAGCAAGTGCAACAATCCTTCAACAGTCTGAAGCATGCCATTACCCATGCCCCTATGCTCTAACTGCCCAATTAATACAAGGATTACATCCTTTATATTGCCACTTCTGCTACCAAGATCGCCATGGTCTTGGTCCAGGAGGAAAACAATGCGCAGGAACATGTGATTTATTACCTCAGTAAGGATCTTATTGACTCCGAAACTCGTTACTCACATGTCGAGAAACTCGCTCTTGCGGCAGTCACTGTCGTCCAAAAGTTCTATCATTATATTATGTTCCTCACCACCACCATTATCGCCGACTCAAACCCCATGTACCACGTTTTGACACGTCAAGTACTCGGGGGAAAGTATTCACGCTGGATTTTGATACTTCAGGAATTCGATCTCCTCTTCGAGAAGGCTAAGTCTAAGAAGTCTTTGGTGCTCGCCGAGCTCATTTGTGATCTTCCCCATGTTGATTTCGGATCTAAGCCGAACGAATCTCTTCCATACGAGTCATTGTTCCTCATCAGCACGTCCAACCCATGGTATGGAGATATTACCTTATATCTTCAAACCCAATGGTTCAACCCCCGATTGTCTCGTGACAATCGTCGTATACATCACCATGCCAAGTATTACTTGATCATTAGCAATACCTTGTATCGTCGTGGTGTTGATTCTATTCTTCGACATTGTCTGACACACGAGAAGGCTGAACACGTCTTGAATGACTGTCACTCTGGGGATTGTGGTGGTCATCTCTCTGGGATGGCTACAAACCAGAAGATATTATGCACGGGATATTATTGGCCATCCATCTTTAAAGATTGCATTGAGTCCGTTAAAAATGTCCCCCATGCTAGCATTTTCAAATGAAAAAGCGCTCCCACCTAGCCCCGTTACACCCAGTTATTGCCGTGGGCCCCTTTGCGAAAGGGGGCATATATTTCATGCACTGTAAGCCTACCTTGGTCGAGGGGCATGATTATGTCATAGTAGCCGTGGATTATTTTACTAAATGGGCCGAGGCTATGCTTACGTACAGCGAAGACAAAAAAACCGTTGCACTCTTCATGTTCAACCATGTCATTGTACGGTACGGAGTTCCACAAGTCATAGTCACTGACCATGGATCTCACTTCCAGAACCATATGGTAGATGAATTGAGTGCCAGAATGGGTTTTCGTCATGAAAAATAAACCCCTTACTACCCACAGTCCAACGGACAAGTATAGGCCATCAACAAGGTCTTGAAAACCATGATTCAATGCATGGAGGGTACACACAAGTCAAACTGGCATAACATTCTCTTTTCCACACTTTGGGCATACCGGACCTCCATTAAGACTGCCACTAGATTCACGCCATTCCAATTAGCTTATGGATTGGAGGCAGTCCTACCTATAAAGTGCGAGATTCCATATCTCAAACTTGCAGTTGAAATTCTTCCGAACACCACTTCCAAGGAAGAATGCTTCCTTTACCTAGTGAAACTTGATGAGACCCGCCGCGATGCTGCTCTCACCAACGAGGCACACAAGAAACACATAAAAGCACAGTATGACAGGTCATTTAAACCTCATGTCTTTAACGAGGGTGATTTGGTCCTCGCTTATGACCAAAAACATGATAAGTTGGGGGCAGGTATGGACCGTACATAGTGAAGCGTGTTCTGAAGAAGGGAGCCTACAAGCTAAAAGATTTTGATGGGATATCTTTGGGAGAGCCCCACAATGGGCTCTACCTGAAGAGGTACTGTGCCTGATCTTTTCACGCATAGGTATCTTGTATATACTATACATGGCGTGTGTTTTGTGTGGTGTGATGCTTTGTTTTAGTGTGTCTAGATCTTGTTTCGCTACTTATACCATGTTCTGTCTGCATGTGCAGATGGAAACCGGCTATGGATTCATGGATGGCGGAAGCCGGCATACCCGTAACCTTGCTTTGGCAGGCTGGGTACTTTATTCTCCCACCGGCGAGCTTATCAGCTCAAGAGGAAGTTGTCTAGGATACACAACCAATAACGCTGCAGATTACCAGGCGGTGATTGGAACCCTAACTGATGCTCTTAAGAAGGGAGCCTACAAGCTAAAAGATTTTGATGGGATATCTTTGGGAGAGCCCCACAATGGGCTCTACCTGAAGAGGTACTGTGCCTGAGCTTTTCACGCATAGGTATCTTGTATATACTATACATGGCATGTGTTTTGTGTGGTGTGACGCTTTGTTTTAGTGTGTCTAGATCTTGTTTCGCTACTTATACCATGTTCTGTCTGCATGTGCAGATGGAAACTGGCTATGGATTCGTGGACGACGGAAGCCGGCATACCCGTAACCTTGCTTTGGCAGCCTGGGTACTTTATTCTCCCACCGGCGAGCTTATCATCTCAAGAGGAAGTTGTCTAGGATATGCAACCAATAACGCTGCAGATTACCAGGTGGTGATTGGAACCCTAACTGATGCTCTTTCATTGGGCATGAACCACATTGTTATCCATCTAGATTCACAACTAGTTTTTTCTCATCTTAACCGGATCTATGCTATCCGCGACCCTGCTCTACTCCGTCTCTTCTGACAAGTTCGTCTTCTGGAAATCTCCTTTGAATCTATTCAATATCTGCATATTCCATGAGACATGAATACAGTTGTTGACTCAATGGCCAACTTCATTTTAGATTGGTACATTGCACACACATAATATATTCATAAACATAAAAATAGACATAACATGTAAATTATCCATTGTATAAGAAAACATGTAAACAAGATCTCATTAATCACCACACTAGTACAAAATGAGAGATAAGTGACCAGGTGACCAAAACAATTGGTCACCACAGTTTTTTCAAGGGATAAATGACCAAAATTGAGAAATTTTAAGTGAGCTAACTAAAAATGACCACATAACAATTGGTCATTTTTAGTTGTGTCAATTTTGGACAGAACTTGGGGAGATAGAGATGGATTTCATCATGCTCATTACCAGTTAATCGGCAGGAGGGGGTATGAAAACCTGTTTGGACGCGTGAAACTTGTTTGGACGCGTGAAAACCTGTTTGGATGCGTGAAACCTTAAAAAACCTTTTATTTCATAATTTTTTATTTTCCCCTTTGGTTAACTCCATATCTTTTTATATCATTCCTATCAGTGATCAAATTTGAAGGGTGGGTCTTAATTTCAATTGGAAGTGTATTTTTTCTTGGAGCCCTTCAAAGACGAAGGGTAATATAAATAATTATACTTCAATTGAAAAGTATAAATTAACTAAACCCTTCCCCCCCAAAAATGCAAAAAACAAAATTTGCCCATCCAAATTTTTACAATCTTAAGTAATTGAGCGCTCCTTAATATCTACATGAAAAATGATATATTTTCAATAAAACGTAATTTGAACACATTAATTTGACATATAAGTAACATTATTTTTACAATTCATTAAATTAACAAGTATTATGTTGTATTTTTCCGGGTTGGATCATACTTCATTATACAAAAAAAACTATTTAGACTATGCAATAACCATATTGGGGCATCCACATGATCATATGCATAATGTAGGACGTTGTAACTAGATATAGTCTTAAAATAAAACTAGAACCATGAGAAAATTACTTACCGTTAACTATGTACAAAAGGAAGCCACTAAGCAAAATGAGGCTATAATAAACCTACAACCAAAAAATAAATATAAAACCAACCAAAAACTTAATTCAAACCAGAGAGAGGGCATCCATTCAAGCTCGAGAGATGTAAGAATGATGGGCATTGGATGCCTAAGCATAAATTACAAAACATTAAAAAAAATCCTCCATACCAAGCAAGTTAGAAATGCTAGCATCACAGGGGATGGGACATCAAATTTTGTTCTTGTTGCAATAACATACATGTATGGGATGGAGGGGAAAATGAATCAAGCCTAAATCAGTTGGAGCCTTGCAACTCGCCGCATGTTTGAGTCTCGAAAATATTCCTTTTAAATTGAACCAGAACACCAAAAGAATTTTGTTAATGGCTCGACTTGAGAAAATTCTAGATGTGTAATTAAGAGCTCAAATCTCTAAAATTTGTTGTGTTTTGTACCAATCCACAATCTGGAAAATTTGCACTCACTAGCATGAAATTTAAGTTATTTAATGAAAATAATTAATGTATCTGCCTAGTAGTTGACTGGTAGTGGCTCTTTGTTGTTACATTCGTAGTCGCTGACACATTGTCACATGTTATATCTCAGACCGAAGTGACTTCGGAGTCAGAGTCAAATCCCAGTGGCCAGTGCCTCATAATCGTCAATCATCACTCGTCATCTTGCATAGCTGAGCAGTGAGTGTGTGACGTGAGTGAGTGGGTGATTATAATTATGATATTTCCAGTATTTTGAATGACGAATCGAGTTTTATAACATAGGAATTTCGACATAGAAATTGAAATTTATATGGATGGGTAATTTCAAATGTTTCCCTTCTTTTGAAATGTTGATACAATTTTGTCCTTTTTAATTGGAAGGTTAAAATTCATATTTTAATTTTTTTTTAAAAAGCAATTTTAAATTTACACTTCTAAGAAGGGCTAGAACCCTTTAGAATGGATGGGAAGGGTTCAAATTTGAACTTCCCTATCATTCCCATAAACCATTCCATTGGTTTATCCTAAGATCAAAAGTTGAATGAAAAAAAACTTTGTCCCACCATTTCCCTTATTATCCTTTACCATTATATTTATTATAACCCCTTCCATTTTCATTTTATCAAAAGTTAAATGAATTTAAATGAAAAAAAACTTTGTCCCACCATTTCCCTTATTATCCTTTACCATTATATTTATTATAACCCCTTCCATTTTTTTTTTTTAAAGTTATAATCAATATAATGGATAAACCCCTTATAACCCCTTCCACTTTTATCCCCACTATGTCTCAATTTAAAAATATATATATTCTCGTTTTCTTCAATCTCTTTTCCCTAAATTCATGTCTCCAAAATATTAATAGCTTAATTAGTATAGATTTAAATTAAACCATGCATGCATCCAGGGAAAATGGCACCCATCCCACCAAGACTGCATCTAGTTGGGCAAAGATCATAGTTGTTGTTTAACCAAGGAAAGGGTTACACTCCACACATACATATTATGGTTTTTGCAGGAGCAAGATCGAAATGAAGGTGACAGAGGTCAGGTAAATTGCAGAAGCAATGATCGACCGTCAATCGATTTGAAGGCTCATCCATTTCTTTCATACATTCTTTCTTTGAGGCCTCTACGGCAGCCATTGATGCTAGCCTCCAAACCCTCGTCTTCCACCACCATTGAAGTGGATCTTGAGGCCAATGAATAGAATGGTGAGGCTCTGGTTAAAGAGATTCTTAGGCTACTGTAGTTGGAGCTCGTGGCTGAAATGAAGGCTGTTGTTTTCGACGAAGGTAGTCGCGGTGTTGCAGAGAAAAATTCCTTCTATAAGATTGGAAGGAATTGTCATGGCGGATCCCCCAGAAGGATGCAGTTGGGTAGAATGGATGTCTGTATAGGTTAGATCAGGTGGAATTCTTGCTATTACAGTGCCAAAGATTTTTCCAGGGTTTGTTTTTTTTGCTTTTGGTCTAATAGTATTTTCTAGGGTTTGATCGTTTTGCAGGCACAGGAAGAGAAAAACACAGGATGAGTAAAAACACAAGAGTAAATCTGTCCAAGAATAAAACCATGGTAAATTTTCATCTCTTATCTTTTGTTATAGCTGCGAACCCCAATACTGCATTATGGAGCAACAGAACTTGGCCAGTGCACAAATTGTTCTAGGGTTCTATGCCTGTTATATCTCGAAATGGGCAGATGTTCACACTTTTAGAAAGATATTATATCTCCGGCTTTGTAGGTTGAGAGGGATAAGCAAGCTCATTACTATTTTGATGATGATAATTTAAAGGAATTGCAAAAGTATTTTTAGTAAAATGCATCATATAACATTCAATGTTTTAAAGGTGTGTGAAATCATGTAAAGTTACTTTTGTCATCCGTGTCATGTTACAGAGTATTTTACTTGCACCTATTTCATGGCCTTTCTGAAGGTAGTCCCTGAGACGTATGTTCACATTGTGAGCACTTCCATGTTGTTCAAGATATCAGACGTCATGGATTTTGTTGGAAACCCCTCATTCTGACTCCTGCTACAACTCAGTTTCCCTTCCGAATCCTGAGTTAGATCTGCTAATCTCCCTTCTTTATGATAGCTGTAAACCTCCTGCTAGTGAGGTACGAGTGCTATGTTCTATATCTTGTTTATGTTTCCTATTGTTCTGTCTCGCCTATTAGGATTATATTTTTTTTTTCCAGTGGGGAACACCTCTCTCATAAGACTACTAAGTTTAGAGAATCCAATCAATTAGCACACTCAATCAATGCCTCCCCCGTGAGATGGGGATTTTTTTTAAGTATGCATTATCTATGTTATTATACAAAAATTGTTTCATATACTTATAAAAATAGGTGATCATAAGTAAGCCTTCATCCATCAGTTAAAAAACATACAAGAAGGCATGTACTTCCTAAGAATACTAGCATCGAATGATCGCCACCTGCATGGAGTAGCATGATCACCTCTTGGATCGAGTATCGACAGACTATCAATGACAATATAAGCAATAGAGTAAGATCAAAGAGCAGCTCAATATGCAGCTTATCCTGCAGTAAATCCAGTGGTTGACCTAGTTGGTTACATAGCATTGGTTAACATTGGTAGCATAGGTACCTAACTAAAGTAACAGACACAGATCCATAGCCATAGCTGGCGTAAGCACCAACAAAATCGTAGGTAGAGTCATCAATTAGTTAAGCAGTCATTGAAGCATTGCCGTAGAGCTTGTTATTAAACAAGTGGGACTGAAGCTAGTATTCAACTAGGGCTATTAATTACTTTCTCTAGCTAGTAGTTCTTAAGTAATAGGGTCATCCGACAGCCCATCATCAGTAGATCACTCCAGAGAGTCATTATTAACCTATACTCATGGGAACCCATACAAATTGTAAGTGCATCTTTAACTTCTCAGAACTACCTTACTAAGGCGTGAATTGCTTCCCTGACATTTAAAACGCTTCACTTGCTTACAGAAAAACATTTAAAAAGATTTACTTGCTTATTTGCATAGATCTATCTTAAAACTGGATGTTCTAAGCAGCAAGAGTTTTGCAGGCTGGATTTTTTTGATCCTGTCAATGCTTAATAGCTCTGTGTCCAATATGGATCGATGCTAATAGCTGTCTGTAGATCATTTTCTACACATTTATAGGCATACTAAAAATCTTAATCTACATCTAGGAATTTGCAATTCTAGATGACCATGGTATGGAGAGTACAACATAGAATTGCATTAGGTACTGCTAGGGCTCTTGTTTTTGTGCATCATGGGTGCTCACCCCAAATCGTGCACAGAAATGTGAGATCAAGCAGTATATATTTGGATGCAATACTGGAGTCACATTTAGCACATTTCGGATTATCAAAGATAAGATCTAGCCCCAACAATAAGATTTGGGGTAGTGCTTTTTGAACTCATCATAGGTAAGAGACTTGTTTGTGACTATTATCTAGATAGAAAAAAAGCCACTCTTGTTGGGTGGGTCAAATATCTAGTAAAGACAAACCGTGTAGATAGTGCCATTGATCCAAAGTTGTCAAGAACAGGACCTGTAATTCAAATGCAAGAAGTTATGAGGATAAGATATCTTTGCACCACAAATTCTCCAGCAAAGCAACCAATAATGCAGCAGATTATGGGTCTTCTAAATGAACTGGATCCTAGCTTAGACAAGTAAATATAGTTGATCATTACAAAGAATCCATCAATTTGATGTTCAATTGCAAATTGTCATAAAATCCACTTCAAGGTACACATTTTATTTCATTTGGTTCATTTTTGGAGGTGGTGCAAAAACGTTTTGGGAAGTATGCTACAAATTTCACATAACCATGGAACTTGTGAAATTTCTACTATGCTTTTGTGTGATTTTGTCGATTTTCAACAGAGTTTCCACAATTTTTATGGCAGTTTCAACACTTGCCAAAAATATATGAATTTTCTTTAAACCCATGGAATTGATGCTATTGTTCTCATGTTTTCTGCTAGAAAAGTGTCTAAACCTTTGAAATTTTTATAACTTGTGAATTTACTGCAAAATTGCCAGAGATAATCTATCTTTTTCCTATGGATCTTTACTATAGACCAACAGATTCATCTCCATGGCTTCCTAAAGTGTGTTGAAAAACATTGAAACTCTATAGGAATCTACCTTCATCCGAGCCCTTGGTTGATGACATGAGGACAAACAGTAATACATGAATTTTGGTCCATACAAAGACAACGACTTGTAGAACAGAGGCAAATCTAGAATGGGTTTCAGGTAAAATTAATGCCCTAGAACAATATTGGATATTAAATAAAGTTAAGCTCCAAATAGCTCCATGAGTTTCCAATCTAATTATCTAGATTCTCTTTTGACAATCAAAGGCATTTAAATCTACAAATCATGACTGCTACAGAACATTTTCACAAATCATACTTGAGCTGAAATTGACATAGGGCAAGTTGGGAAACCCTCCTCATGTCTCCTAAACTGAAACAGGCATAGTGAAGATTAAGGGTTTCTCCTCCTGAAGCACACACGTATGAGGATGTGGGGGAGTTGTAGGTTTTGCTGAAAGGAGAGACTTGTTTAGGAGCCTCCATGAGTTGACCTTGAGGCACTAGACTACACCAGTGGAGGAGGCATAGGAGTTTGAGTGAAGAACTTTGAGCCTCCTCAGTAGCAAGCACACTTTTTATTTTGATAGCACTTACAATTATTTGAGTGTAGGGGCATTTCCTTGCCACATAATTGATAACGGATTTGGTTGGGTACAAGGGTAGATTTGCGTAAGAGTCTAACTCTAAATCCTTGGCTGAGATGAACATTACCTTCACGAGAACAAGCAAAATTCCATGTGCTTCCTTGGATAGAACTGATTTATTGGTCTGTGATTCCTTGATGGGAGAAGATGAAATAGCTACTGGAGAAATCCCAAGGGCAAGCTGAAGGTTATCATGCCTTCCTTTGACTACAAAAGGAGTCAAAACGCTTGCCTTGGATGAAGCATTCCTTAAGGTAGCAAAATTCTGTGGGAGGTGACTTGATGGAGGCGGCAATGCCTCTTTAGTGATAAATAAAATGTTTTGTGATATCTCTTTAGTGGTAATTGTTCAGTAGTAATCTGTTTATCCATATCAATGGTGCAGGGAAGAATTTCTTTAGCTTTCCTAGAGGAATCACAAGTGGACATCCTCTCTTCCTATCACTAATCATGGTTGCTGTAATGCCGGTAAGAAACTTACTGAAGAGGAGGCATATTAAAAGGTGATTCCCATCAACAACTCAAGCAAGTTACAACACTATTTGGAAAAGAAAATATTCAATAGATAGGGATTGTGTATTGCCACGACATCCTATGAATATAGGAGAATCATATCAGAAAAATATGGAATCTGGATCTATGTTACTCCAAACAAAATAGAAGTGTTCGCATTGTAAAGTGTCTTTAGGAGTTTAATGCCCTAACAAGCTGGAGGGATTTTTAATTGCCTTCTAATTACTTAGAAAACAAATAAAAAGTGTACATTAATTGTCAACCCGGGGTTCGTTGAGAACTTGCGAGTTACTGTGCACTGTATGTGCAAACCACAATCTCCTCTTACATTAGTTTATCTAAACTTGAAGTTGTAGTTCAATAACCTTACTTACAAACAATGGTATAAGCAGTTACAATGTCTTGGCAAGGAACTAGCCATCTAAACAACTATTGAAACTAAATTGCAATGAAAGTAAATCACACGACATGAAAGTAAAACACACGACATGAAAGTAAATGCTAAAATTAAATTCACACTTGAAAGTAAATTCTAAAACTACATTCACACTCTGCAGAAAAGTAAATTCTAGAACTATGTCACACTTTGCGGGAAAAGTAAATTATAATACTACGTTCACACTGTGCAAGAAAGTAAATTCTAAATCTAAGTTCACAACACACTTGACAGAAACGTAAATTGCAGAAATAAAATCTAAAATCTATCCTTGCCAAATACAAGTTACTGTTTATGATCCAATGGAGTAAATAACATTATTGCATTAAGCTCAATGATTGTAAAATAAACATTTAAATCTCTATCTATGCATTGAAATCAAATTGCAGAAATAAAATTCACACTTCAGAAAAAATCATAACTAAGCAATGAAGTATAACTACATCAACATAAAATAAATAAAATCACATTGCAAAAGAAATGATAAAACTAAGATCTAATTGAATCAAAATGAGAGTATAGATTTATTCCATCATCAATTGGAGTATTGCTCTAAGAGTCCTCCCATAGAATGGAGAATGAACTCTTATTTATACATGATTTCTCCATAACAAATAATAAATGAGGATCCAAAATATCCTCAACCAATTCCTAAAAGTTTGGATCTCAAAACTAAATCAAAGCTAATCCAAGATCCTTACTAACTACATGCTATTTAAAATACCTTTGAAGTCAAATTCGAATTTAGGGATAGAGGCTATAATAAAATAGTCAAAACTAATCCCAAATGTCTCTTAACAACTTTTGACTTCTTAGGTCCATCATATATTTGATAGAGATCTTCAAATCTTTGTGAATAAGCCAAATATACACTCATATCCACCTCCATTTACCAACTTTAATTTAACATCATGATTTGAGACATATAAAAATAATAGAAATAATGAATTTATAAAAATCCATTATTCCTAATGAATATCTTTCTCCAAAGTTGGTGGTTGAAGGTAAAATTTGAATTATTGACTGTTCTATAATGCTGCAGATCCTGTAGAGTTTCCGTAATGTTGCATATAGAGTTTTCGTAATGCTGCAGATGCCTGTAGAGTTTCTGTAATGCTGCAGATGCCTGAAGAATTTCCATCATGCCGCAGATAGAGTTTCTGTAATGCTGCATATAGAGTTTCCGTAATGTTGAAACAAATGTTCTGCACTACTACAGAACTCCCTCAAATATGTTGTAGCTGCTTCCAACAATTGATTCAATATTCAAAGCAAATACATAGTACACTAATTCCCTCAATGTTAGTCAAAAATCAAATGAAATACTAAGACATGTAATGGAAAAATTATTTGAGCATAAAAACCCGGATATGAGCGTAAGAGAGGAATAATGCATGAATATGGATAGGCAAAAGGAATTATAAATAAGGTGAAATGGTGGTAAAAATATTCTAAATCCAAGGCTCGTCACAAGCCATATGCCATTTTCAACAAATTGAATTTGTTTTTTCATAGTGAACATGATTGAGTTTATGTGAGTGGCAGCCAGATAAATATTTGAACATTTCTTTCAGTATTTATTCCTTCTACAGATGGAAAGTAAATTATGAATTAAAAACTTGAATTCAACTGCAAATCTACTAAACAACTAATTTGATCCAATATTCTCGCTTCTCTCTCTTTATCATACAAAGTTTGAAATCTCATAGACCACTGTGGAATTTCCCCTTATATTCATTATTACTAATTAGTGTGTCTACTCCAAGCTTCTGTGAAACTATGCTTATAAAATTTGAATATCAACTCCTTTCAGCTTGGACCCCATATATCTATGCCAAGAGAATCAAGGTGCTCTATAGCTGAGGTGGGGGAGATGTGTCTTTGTGTGTGTGTAATGTTAAATAGAATGGAATAAAAAACATGGCCGTTTATTTTTTTCGTACTTACTATATTTAAAATTTTAAACAACAAATATAAAAACTAGCAAAGATACAAGGCTACAGTAGGAAAATTTGATGAGTGATTTTATTAATCTAATCCATAGATAACCCAATGTCACCAAACATGCAAATTTGTATGAAGGTTCTAGTTACCATCACCACACAACTAAATGAAAATGCAACTAGCTGAGTGAAGGGGTGCAAGCCAACATTGTTTTCCACTCTATCAAACCTTCCTCGTCATATTTTATTTATGGAATTCAATTGGAATATTTAGAGGGAAAGAGTTTAGGGAAATTATTTTAATATTTACTTTTATTTTACCTCTATAGGCTAAGTCACACAGTCAGCAATGTTTTAGAATAAGAAATGGAAAAAAATTGCCCAGAAATTCATTATGACAATAATAAATAGTTATGGGACTTTTAGAACTTAAAAAAATAACCGGTCTTGGATCATCCTTGATATAGTCATAGTTAAATTTCCATCTCTTCCACGTACCCTCGCCCAACAAAAGCCCCTTCTTGGAGAGAAGGTTTGCTATCCTGTTCCTCTCTCGGAAGACATGACAAAAACTGATATTCTGGAAGAGGCCTACATATCATTGGACCTCCTCAAACAACAGCCTCAGAAGAAATTTTTTTGAAGGTTTGTTCAGTCGCATCCAGTTAATAACGATTTGAGAATCCCCAAAAACTTGATGTTTAGTAAGATTTTTTGATAAAGAAAGTTGTAAAACCATCTTCAAAGCTAATAGCTCTGCTCTCTTATTAGAACACTGATCCAAGCCGGCTGCAAATTTGATCCCCACATTAGCCCAAGAAAATATTATACGCCCTGCACCACCTAAAGCAGGCTCCCCTTTGGATGCACGGTAAAAAAAACACCAGTGGTAAGACTTGTCAACAATCACCTCATGGATAATTCTGTTCTTAGGCACCTTCTTCAACTAAGGAAATGCATAAAATAAAGAAATACTTTTTAGTGCATATACCTAAGGGGGAATGATTTTTTCCTCAAAAACTCATAGTTCGGGAGAGCCAAGTGCCCCAAATAACCATGACTATAAGAGACTTAAACATAAGGATCCATGAGCCCATTCTTCAGAGACTCTTGTATGTCTTCGCCATTCCAATCAAAAGAAAAATCTTTTGCCTGGTAGACAGTCAACCACATGTTCTGAAAATATGAGCAATGAATAAAGAGATGGGATACAATTTCTTCTTCAGATCTGCATAAAGGACATCATCCCTCCATAAAACTTCTTTGCTAAGAAATCCCAGACATGAATCCTTTTTTGCTAAAGATAACCATAAAAATAGATGACACATTTACATCTACAGATCCATGCTAATAGCTGTTTGCAGATCATTTTCTACAGATCATGTTCACAAAGATTTTGGAATTAAAGTAGTGCATAAGGACATTACAGAAACTAGTAAAAGCTCCATATTGTCACCTCAAACCATTTTGGGATCTTGAACTTTCTTTTTCCTAGGTTTTGTCAGATATTTGTAGTGAAATGAATACTTTGATAGGGGTTAAATTTTGTGAAGGAATTCTGTCAGTATTTTATGTAATCATGCACTAGTTATGTTTTGGTTTAGTTAAGCATTAATTTATGAGTTTTGATATGTTTGAACATATAATTTATGTAATCAGGAACTAGTTATTTTTTGGTTGAGTTAAGCATTAATTTCTAAGTTTTGAGAGGTTTGAAGGCCCTAAACTACTTGCACTTGAATTATTAAAAGAGCCTAAGGAGATTTTTTGGGGAAAGTTAGATGCTTGAGAATAAAAAATACCACCACACCTGGTTTTTGTCAACTTAGAACTAAGCAGTGCCTTTTGCTTTGCATATTCTAGAGTCTTTGGCCTAGATAGAGGACACATCAATGTCTCTCACCTTTCCCATGGTGCATCCATAATAATCATAGTAAGAACAATGCACCTCAATACATAAAAAATAACTTGGTTAAAATCCTAACTCCATCACTAGTTTTAGACTGATTTGAAACAATATCAGACAACATCCATTACATTGAATAACTCACCTGAGCTCACAATTCTTAGTGACAGTAATAAGCTTCTAGTCTTGGATAGCATGTGAAAAATTATATTTTAAATGAAAAGTCCTAGGGAATATAAAAAGCAGTATTCTCTGTCAACCATGACATGTCAGTATCTCAGAAGCCCTCTGGAGAAATCCGTAACCCCATGATTCCTATAATGATTGCCACACATATATATACAAGGTATTGGCTCAATACCAAGAGAATATACGTATTGTACACCGCTTTTATCAATTTACTAACTATGGTGGTGGTGGCTTCCATCCAACCAGAAATGAGGTATGGAAAATGTTGTCAATTAGCATGTTTGTTGGCATGTCCTCCCAATGCATATGCTTATTTTGAGCTACCATTTCTGTAGAATGTATTTCCTTTTATTTTTCATGCTTGCACTGATAGAAGCGAGGTGTAGTGTAGCATGCATATATATATATATATATATATATATATATATACATGCTCTTTAGAAACAAATGTTTAGCACCATAATAAAAACAACATGTTGTCTCCTCCTTGATGCACTTTCCTAAAATCCAAAATAGTCATGGAAATTTAAAAAAAAAAGAATAACATATAACAACTTATAAATTTTCAAGCCAGTCATTCAAATCTTCAACTATTTACTATCTATGTGTGCTAGCTTGAGCGATTGAGTGCCTTTGAGCTTCATGCAGGGAGTTGCAGAGTCAATCCCTTGGGTTGGATGGCTCTGTTGAATGCCTTGCTTAATGTCCTAACAATTCAAGTGTTGTAATTTGCGCTGATAGGGTTACACTGGGTACCATCTACAAAATTCACTAAGGATAATCTGTTTATTGCATTGTTAGGGCCCTCTGCTTCTTCTGCACCTGCATCATCAAGAATATCTCCTACTCATCATTATTGGGGCATGGAAGGTGATATTCTTTTGTCTTTCATTGGAGGGAAGTACTTTTTTTTGGCGATATTCTTGTCTTTAATTCAGTGAAGCTTGACAAGTGCTTAAAAATGTCTTATCAATGTTTATAGCATGAATCCGACACACTTTCTGATCGCTTCTTATTCAGTGAAGCTAAGGTATATCTTGTTTAATATTGTTTTTCAAACATTGGACTACATTGTTTTAACATATTGCTAATCTTCCACTTGTCACAAAACTACATTCGAAAATGCCTAGACTATTCCTTCACTCAAAAAATATGGCTTGTAAAAATTTCAGTTATTCATAACTTTGTATTTACATGTAGAATCTGGCTTGGTGTGTACAATGTTAATATCCCACTCCTTACATTTTATTCTCATATAAATCCATAAGGAATTCTATTTAAGGGTGCTAGTTCAATGGTAGAGCACCTACCTTATGGGCAGGAGGTTGGTGGTTCAATTCCATCGTGCCCTATTTATATTCTGAAACCACTAAAAATAGATAAATGACTAAAAAATGACCAAAATTTGCATATAAACGATCACCATTACAACATGAGAGATAAGTGACCAAACAAATGACCAAAATATGCATATAAATGACCACTTTGAGTTGGCGATCGCTGGTAGCAAATTAGTGGTCATTTATCACGTGACAATTAATGACCAAATATATTACCAAATTAATGACCAAATATACGACCAAATATATGACCACAAGATAAGCTATAAATGACCAAGCTAAATATGACCACATTTTTGGTCGCGTGATATATGGCCACTAATTTGCTACCAGTGGTCACCAACTCAAAAGTGGTCATTTATATGTGGATTTTGGTCGTTTTTTTGGTCACTTATATCTCATTTTGTACTAGTGCCAATAGAACGCAATATGTATAAAACCGCCAATAGTGTCTATATATATATAAATCACTACAAGATACAAAAGTCTGAAGCATGCTAGCTTTTAGTAAGAATCATCTATATACATATGTAAAACATGCGCCTAAACCCTAGGCCGTGCAACCCCAAGCTGTGCATGGAAGTAGACTACGGTCCTCGCCACCTTCCGGAGTAGTGTGCCGAAATGTACTGATACTCCAACCGTCAACTTCTGATAGCAACAGTGTAGGTCATGGACACATGGCTCTAGAATGTCCAAGGTCATCCTTTGGAGGTTCTCCTCGACTCCTCTAGCTTCTCGAGAGCATCACGAATAGTAGGGCCCACCTCCGGTGCTGCCCCTCTCCGCACAAGGCAGGAGACTCCAAGTCGTCTCCCTGGACCCACGTCTATAGGAAACATGTAAAAGTCATTAGTACTGCTCCAAAAAAAATCATAAATACATAAAATGAAAAAACACAAGCAGTTGTTCTTACTCATATCATCCCACTGTGCTCCCTTAGGAAGCACCAAGTCTAGGTCTCCTCTGAAATATGTACCGTGGTATGGGTAGTCCTCCACCATGAGGATTTGTTCCTAAAACCACGTGAAGAACCATGTACCAAAACTGATGATGGGACCCCCGCCACCATGGTGAGTCATTACCTCTGCCCACCTGGTCATGTGGGGATCTTGTGAATCCCGGTCCTCAAGGTCCACCTATGGGCACAAGTGTGGCACCTTCTCCAACATGAAGGACACCACCAATGAACCATACCCAAACTACTTCAGCGCCCCACAATGGCATTTGGTCAATTGATCTCGAAGACTGGTGAGAAGCCCCTCACACCAGTTGAACACGGTAGGATCCATGCACTCCTCGGCATACATCATCTGTGATTTTCTCGCTAGATGAACAGATCGGCTGCCAGCTACCCGCACAATCATATAGAGTATCATTCGAAGAGCCTGGTCCTGGACATCCTTGATGAGAATTTTTCCACCAGTCATCGGCATACCTAGAGTACACCACTGCTCGATCATGTCCTCTACTGAGCGATCACCACCTCGTGACCCAGTCAAGGACACAGGGTTTCCTCGCTGGGATAACCTTGTCAAAAAATAGATGTCCTTGACATCTATAGTCAACGTGTGCTCACCAATCTAGAAATGTTGCTGTATTGGGTCCCAACATTGGACCAGGTGTGTCAACAAAGGTACTTGGGACCTCATCCCTGTCACTCGAAAGTACTTGAGTAGCCCACAGTTTCTCAACGCAGAAACACATTGCGGATCATTTTCCGCTTGTGCATCATCGAGCTCATGCTCATGTTCTCTCCACTCAAGAACCATTGTGCTCACTCCAAACCTGTCAAAAAAGACATTTTAACACCTTTAGAACTTTTCCCAACCATCAAAAGAGTTTCCATTTGGGTATGTTTTGGGGTTGAGTTGGCAGTTTGTGACAGTGCAAAACGTCCTTTTGGACAGTGCACCATCGGCGCAGAAATCCCTTTTGGGTTCTGCATCAGTGAAGATCCCAAAAGGGAAACCTGCGCTGGTTCGTGAGTGCAAATCCCCCAACCCAATGAGCTCAAAACCTACCTAAATGAAAGAAAATGCAAATTATAATCCACTAGAAAGTTAATAGGCCAAGTTTAGGGTTACCTATCATTGACGACGTCCGAAATGATGGATCGCAACTCTCGGAATCAACAAAAGAAAAACGGCTCCAAATGGTATTTTTCACCTCTCCAACTTGGAAAAAAACAAATAGTAATTATTTTTACTATTTACCCCTATTTATATTGAAAAAGAGCATATTCATTTTTTAATTTATTCCAATGTGGGTTATTTTGTTATAGTCAGATTCATTTATACTTGGTTAATCATTTTTGACCTAGTTTTGAAGCTTGCAGGTGAAGTTAAGTACCACCTTGATCCTGTTTTTTCGCGGTTGTGGCCTTTTCACGTGTATACTCAGGTATGAACAACTCATAGAGCGTCTTTTTGTTATTATTTCACTCATTAAATTTAATTATTAATGACACCGAGCTAACTCTTTGTTCTTTCTCGTGCTTGTTAAACGATGAGAATAATTCACCGATTTATAGTTTATCACTTTTTCAGGATCGTTAAACTCGCACGAAAAAGGAACCCCCCAGAGTCTTTTCTTTAAGCTCTTTTCAAGCTCTCTAAATACGAAAAGATCGTCAAGCGAACTTGATGCGTTCACGCTTGTAAAAGTATTTGAATGATCGTCTTCCTGGTGATAGTTTACCCCTTTTTCAGACCAGGGAGCACTACTTATGAAAAAGGAATACTCCAGCCAATCATGACTGGAAGATTCCTCTCTCACGTTGTTTTACCCTTTTCCAAGAAAAGAGGCTAACTTTACGAAAAATGACCTTTGGAGTCTTCTTTAGTTCTTTTCAAACTCTCTAAACATGAAATGATGCTGAGTTTACCTTCTATGGACTCATTAAACTCTGACATTGAAGGGCCCATCATGGGATGAACCACTCCTTTCCCAGGCTCATAAAATGTTTGGGATTGGACTCATCTATGAGATGAGATATACTGAGCATCTGTTTACCCTCCTCAAGCTCGTTAAAAAACAAGTGAGGCATGTTGGTTGTGGAGCCTGATCTTCCAGTCTCATAGGTGATGATTCAACCGTGTTTGAACCCCAGGTTTGGTTAAGATCTTGACACGATCCCTAGGGGGTTCAGGGGAGTGTTGACACTCCCCCGGCTGGGGGGTGCAGGAGCAGCGCCCCCGAGAAAGGTGGTTCGGGGGCAACGCACTCGAGAAATTTTTTTGGGGATGTATTCGCTAACAATTTATGGGCCCATGGTTTTGGGTAACCCGTGGTATTTTCCCATTGTATTTACCTTATAAAAGAAAGACATTGTAATATGGATATGGTAAGATGTATTAGGTATTATGCATTGTAAATATCTCTGAGATAGTGTAGAGAGACTGTGAGAGAGTGTGAAGAGGAAGTGCAGTGGCTGTGCTACAGGATGTATCCCTTCACTTTGTTGGACAGTATAATAATAAGGACTGGCAATTTCAGTGTGGACGTAGCCCATCTTGGGTGAACCACGATATATTGGTGTCTCTCTTGTAATGTGTTTGTGTGATTATATTTGCATTTTTGTTTATTGTTATTGCTCTGCGATCTTGTTTTTCTAACAATTGGTATCAGAGTCGAAGGTCTATTTGACAGATAAACCCATAGGAAACTAGGGTTTCTCGTTTGAGTGGGAGCAATGGCGGAAGAAGGAAATTTTAAGGTCAAGAAGTTTAATGGCCAAAACTACCAGTTATGGAAGATGAAAATGGAGGACTGTCTATACCAAAAGGATCTATTTCTACTGTTGGAAGGAAGAGAAAAGCAGTCGGCGACTATGAAGGACAAAGAATGGGAGGTTCTTGACAGAAAGGCACTAAGAACAATATGGTTGTCCCTCGCTTCGTCGGTGACTTTCAATATCTCAAAAGAAATGACAACGGAGGGTTCGATGAGAGCATTGGGTAAGCTGTATGAAAAACCCTCGGCCTCCAACAAGGTATTTCTAATGAAGTGTTTATTTAATATGAAGATGTATGAAGGTGGATCTGTTAGTAATCATTTAAATGAATTTAATATGGTTACAAATAAACTAAGTTCTGTAAGTGTGAAATTCGATGATGAGGTTAGGGCTCTTCTAATCTTGTGTTCATTGCCACAAAGCTGGAATAGCTTGTTCATGGATGTAAGTAACTCTGTCTCTGGTTCAAACACCTTGAAATTTGATGATGTTATTGGTGTTATTCTTAGCGAGGAAATGTGAAGAAAAGCACAGGTGACACATCAGGTAATGTGTTGACCATGGAGAGCAGGGGAAGACAAAAGGAGAGAGGAAAGAGCCAAGGTAATCGTGGCATGTCTAAAACAGGCAGATCCAAGTCTAGACTGGAAAAATAGAGTGTTGGAGCTGAGAAAAGAAAGGGCATCTGAAGAAAGACTGCAGATCTCTAAAGAAGAAAGGAGATGGACAACAGGAAACTACCTAGGAAGCAAATGTAGCAGGTGATGTTTTACAAGATGATTTAATTCTTGCATTAGATAATACTAGTGATTATTGGGTAGTAGATTCAAGAGCTTCATTTCATGCTACACCCCATAGGAAATACTTTATGATTATGTTCTAGGTGATTTTGGACATGTTTTATCGGGTGATAAAGAGCCATGTAAAATTGTTGGAATGGGTAAGGTATGGATAAAATTTAAGAATGGAACTGATTAATTGCTAAAAGATGTTAGGCATATTCCTGCTATGAAAAGAAATTTGATCTCAATAGGGCAGTTGGGCGATGGCGTCTTTCTATCTATGTTTGGAGAAACGTAGTGGAAGATCACTAAATGATCAATGGTGATAGAAAAAGGAGACAGGGTAGGTACGTTGTATTTATGTCCTCTTAATACTGACCATTGTATCTCTTTAGCTTCCACAGGAACAGATACAGCATTGTGGCATCATAGGCTTGGCCACATGAGTGAGAAGGGGATGCAGATTCTCCACTCAAGGAAGTTTCTGCCAGATTTGAATCAGGTAAGTTTCGAATTCTGTGAGAACTTTGTTTATGGAAAATAGAAGAGAGTTAGGGTTGGGAAACAGAAGAAGAATGAAAACTTAGAGCTTTTGCATACAGATGTATGGGGACCGGCTCAGGCACAATCTCTTGGTGGCTCTCATTATTATGTTACATTTATTGATGATGCATTAGAAAAACTTGGGTTTATTGCATTAGACATAAATCTGATGTGTTTGCTACTTTTAATAAGTGGAAATCTTTGGTTGAGAATGAGACAGGAAAAAGGTTGAAGTGTCTCAAATATGATAATGGAGGTGAGTATTGCGGCAAGGGGTTTGATAGTTACTGTTCATACCATGGGATTCGCAGATAGAAGACAGTCCCAGGAACACCACAATAAAATGGTGTGTCAAAAAGGATGAATAGAACGATCATGGAGCGTGAAAGGTGTATGAGATTGCATGCAGGGTTACCCTTACAGTTTTAGGCAGATGTTGTAAATACTGTTGTTTATTTAATAAAAAAAGGGCCTTCAAGTGCTTTGGATGGTGGTATTCTAGAGGAGGCATGGATAGGTAAAAAGGTAAACTACTCATTTCTAAGAACATTTGGTTGTGAAGCATTTTTCCATATTGATAAAGAAAATAGAACAAAGCTTGAAGCTAAATCCACGAAATGTACCTTTATTGGATATGGGGTTAATGATTTTGGTTATCTCTTATGGGATTATGAAAATAACAAAATCATTAGGAGTAGAGATGTGAAACATGAAAAGGAAAACAAAGAGTACACAGTAGTTGATGAAATTGAAGAAAATGAAGTTCCAAAGGTTCCATAAAATCAAGAACATCAGCAAGTACTTGAAACTCCTGCAACTGCAAGAAGATCTACCGGGTTAAGTAGACTCCCTGAACGATACTCTCCTTCAATGTATTATTTATTGATGACTGATGCTGGTGAACTAGAGTGTTATGAAGAAGCAATGCAGGTGGAAACTAGAAAGAAGTGGGAGCAAGGCATGAATGAGGAGATGGACTCATTGGTAGGAAACCAAACTTGGGATTTGGTTCAGTTGCCTACTGGTAAAAGAGCATTGCAGAACAAATGGATTTACAGGTTGAAGGAAGAATAAGGAGGTAAGAAGCAGTACAAGGACATACTTGTTGTAAAGGGGTTTGCACAGAAGAAAGGTATATATTTTGATGAAATATTTTCTTGCATTGTTAAGATGACTTCAATTAGGACTATTTTAAGTCTAGTGGCGGTAGAAGATTTGTATCTTGAACAGTTCGATGTAAAAATAGCTTTTATCCATGGGGATTTGGAGGAAGAGATATATATGCAGTAGCCACAAGGGTGTGAGTTCAAAGGGAAGGAGAATTTGGTGTGCAGGTTTAAAAGGAGCTTGTATGGCTTGAAGCAAGCTCCAAGGCAGTGTTGTCTAAAATTTAACAGGTTTATGACAGAACAAGGTTATAGTAGATGTCATTCTAACCACTGTGTTTATTTCAAGAGGCTAGATAATGGAAGTTAAATTATCTTTTTATTGTATGTGGATGACATGCTTGTTGCAGGGTCTAACATGTAGGATATAAATGTGCTCAAAAGAAAGTTAGCAAATTCATTTGCGATGAAGGATTTGGGTGCTGCAAAGCAAATCCTTGGTATGAGAATAACAAGAGACAGGAAAATTTGCAAATTGACATTGTCTCAAGGTGAGTACATACAAAAAGTGTTAGAGAGATTCAGAATACAGAATGCAAAATTTCATGTCCCAAATTTGGAATTGGGTCACAATGGCCTAATCACATTGGCCATATTCATTAGAGTTTGTAAAATTGATGTTAAAGGTCAAATAATTGCCAAGGAAGAAAATTACTAGTTTCATAGGTCTGGGGTGGAAGCTTTGGGATTTGGAATAATGGAGATAATAAATGATGTTTGAACATTAGAGTGGCATAAATATTTAATAAAGGATCTAAATAAATATATACAAGTGAAAATCAAAGTGGCATTTGATCATGAAGACACATGGAGGAAGTGGGACACACATATGGCTAGAATTCCCCACTACACTTGGCATCATTCTCTCACCAATTCGAATTCAAGGTGAATGGTAACATACTTGGGGGAGTCCAAAAGGTATTATTCATGGCATGACTCATCCAAGGTCGAAATATAGAGGAAGAGTAACTCCCATGGAAGAGGAAGAGGCAATTTGGAGTTAGTGAGACACTTGGGCTAGATTCCCTAGCTCTATGACAACAATGATGAAGATGCTATGACACCTATGACACAAATCAGACCTGAAGGATGACATATGACATATATGACATGTCAGGGCTAAAAATAGACTCCAAGAGGGCGCTCAAGGGTGTTAGGGCATCTAAGATGCTCCCACATGTGATTTGGTGGAAGTGGGAAACTAGGAATTGTTGTACAAGTGGCGTTCTTTGGAATCTCTTCCCAACTTGAGTTGGCATGAGTCTCTTGGAAGGAATTCGACCCATGGAGGACATTAGAACTTTATAAATGTCAATAACAAAGAATGAAACCATCTTTTGATCATTTGTAGAATTTGCAATTGCATTTGTGAAGAGGGAGAGCTAGTGGATGACTAGTTCCTTGCCTTAGCCAATTTCGAGGGTAAAAGATTCCCATCCAAGTTGGTAATAGGAAAGGCCATTCAGACCTTTCATTTGGAGCTTTAATGGAGTCTTTATTTGCAGGTGTAAGCTACAGGGAAGCTCACGGTTTCTTCTATTGCAGCTCACTCCTTCAACCATTTCCAGTTTTGATGGCATATTCTTGATCCTTGAGGGAGGGCGTTTTTGGTGAGCTATTGTACTCTTTGGGGAAGATTTTAATGCCCCATTCCTTTTGTAATATGAATTAAATACTCTATTCTTCATCTCCAAAAAGTTTCAGGTCGAAATTCCAAGTAGAAATGTATAAATCTCATTTTAATGGAAGAACAATGCCATTTCCCCACTACCTTGTTGTGAACCAATGTATTGATGATGATTTCGAATGAATGGATGATTATATGAAATATTTGTGATCAATATACTGCCATGGATGTCTTCTACAAGTTTCATGTGCTGTACTTGAGCATTTGAAGCATTTTTACTCAATTTAGTTGTATTGGGAGGTGAAATAGTGCCATTTCCGCAAGGGTCAAATTGGGGATTTTTGCAGTTGAATGGGAGAGGGTGAGAACAGTTGTAATAATCCATTAATGGTGCATATTATAATTTAATAAAATACTTAACACATTACATACCTCTGTTCATAAATTTGAGTGGATTTGGAGGCATTTGGGAAGCCATTTTCAGTACTTACCTCAGGGGGATTTGAACCCCAAATTACTAGTAAAATTGCATACTTGGTCTAGAATCTTAAGAGAGTTTGCAGAGGTATTTTGGTCACCATATGTCATCCCTAAACATCATATTCAAGTACTAATATCATTCATACACCTTTCTTGAAGATTTGAAGGGATTTGGAGTCAATTTGATACCTAAAGACCAATACTAGTCAAAGGGAAATCACTAGTAAAGTTACCTACATTGACCAGAATTGAAAGAGGATTTGAAGAAGTATTTTAAAGGTCCAAAGGAATCTCTGAAACACATATTTATGTTCTAATATCATTCATATACCTTCTCAGAATATTTTGGATCATTCGGGGCAAATTTGGGACCTAGAGATCAAAACTAGTCAAAGGTCTAACTAGGGAAAAAAGTGAAAAATTGCTATTTTGATAAAATTCCTAACAAGGGACATTACAATGGTATCAGAGCATGGTCCTTGCACCTGTGTATTAGGTACATACATTCAAGAATAATAGGCATCCATGTCTTACTATTATGATGAATCCTATGAGTACAATTCTTATGAGGAATATGCAGATGCTTATGAGCAATATGAAGCAGAATGTGAATGGTACGAGGAAAAGATGCCATCATGCAACACTTCTTACAATTTCAAGAGAAATGAAGATTATTCTTATGACTTTAAATCTGATGAATATGAGTGTGTCACACCAACCAAGGATAATTCTATGAGTGAGTTCCAAATATGGAGAGCAAAATACAAAACCTTGCCCCAACAATATAAAAAATATCAAGAATATCTTGCTTTTAGCAAAAATACACAAAATGCCATGTCTTTTGAGTACTTTGCTGAGCATGTTTTTGAAAATAGGCCCAAACATGAAGATGTGGAGTTAGTAAAGAAAGGTTTATGCCCTTCTTGTAAAAAACCTTGGAGCGAGTATCATATATGTGTGCATGAAATGATGTCCTCCTTGAGGAGAGCTTTTGAGATTTATTCAAGAAGAGATTCCAAATATACTGATCCTAAGGAAAACAAGGGGAAAAATGCATCAGCTTGCTTGAAGGAGAAAAATGAAGAGACATCACAAGAGCATGAAGAAGATTTTATTGAAAATATGGAAGATCATTTCGAGACACCTTCTAGCTTAGACATGAACCAAAGAGCATCTACTGATGGATGCTTAAACTATGAAGGAGTACCTACTGATGGGTGCTCACACCTTTATGTTGGTGACATAGAGATCACTTTTGAAAGTGTTGCTGCAAGCCCAAGTTCCATTAAGCATGATAATGAAGACCTTGTAGCAGTTGAAGAAGAACCAAGATCAACTTCCCCATCACCACTTGAGCTTCATGAAGTTGGTCCAAGAAAAAATGAAGAAGATGAGGAGGTTCATTTGAAAGAGCCTCATTTTCTTGAAGGGTCCTTAAAGATGAATGAAAAGAAGATACAAGAGTCCCTCATCATTCTCCATGACACTCGAGCATTGGTGTCAAATTCTTATTGGAGAGCTACTTCATTGGAGGAAACATCCTTCCTTGAATACATGGAGAAGATTCAAAGAGCAATGTGCCACATAAAAGGTAATTTCATGTCTTTGCTTTTTGATAGAAACCATTTGTTTGAGCTTAATGAATTGTTACATGATGCATACTTGAAGAATAATGAGGATATTCATAAGCTCACAATTCGAAATGAGCAACTTCTTGAAAAGTTTCAAGATACTTGTTTTTCCTCCTATGTTTCAGATTGTCAAATGGTAGATTGTTTGGAGGAATCTCATGACATGGTGGATCATGAGAAATGTGGGAATTTGAATGTGCTTAATGTGTTTGAATATGAACTTGAAGAGATCCAAACACTTGATGTGGTGGAAGAGGAACTTGAATTGTCTCTTGATGAAGGTTATGCAATTTTTAAAGAAGAGCATGATTCCTCTACATTGGAACCAATCTATGACAAAGGTTTCCCACTTTTGAAGGAGCTGCATGATACTACCCACACGGATCCTTCCCATGATGAAACTTATGCACTTATTGATCATTTGGGTGATTTAGTTCGTTCTCCTACATCCTACAATTCCATGTTTTGCAGTATTAGTCTCAATGAAGTATGGGTGAAAGGGTTCTTTTTGATGGTGCCACATGAGGAGTATGGAACTCCTAGATTTACCTTTTATGATGACATGGTTGGAGCACATTCTTATTCACATTTGCAGCAGCATAATTTGTCACTTTATGATGATTCACATATACATGGATGCACCTATGATATGGATTTGAGTCACTTGAAGACTCATGGTTTTTCTGGCTCAACACTAGGTTCATTTGATGTTAGAGGAACTTCATCCAACACTTGGGTGAATAGATTTATGATGGGAGAACATTTTTGTTGGCAGCCACATACTTTGTTACATCTTTATGATTCTCACATTCATGGATGTAGACTTCTTTGAGTCATTTGAAGTCTCCTTGTTTTTTCTGCTCATTATTTGGTTCAGATTTTAGTGGAGATTCTTCATTCACTTCTTGGATGAAAGAATACATGGTTGAATATTTTGATGCATATCACATCCTTTTGGAGAAGCATTATAGGACATGGGATCCTCACCTATGTCATTGGAGCAGATTTGATTGGTCACTTGAAGCTTGTATGCACTTGGAAAATCGTGGTCTACTTGCTTGGAGGTACAAGCACTTTCATGATTATTTGATGAAGCATCTTCTTGATGTACATTTTCATTATGTTGTTATGTACTTTGATGATATATATTTTGTACTCAAGATGTTTGGAAGAATGCATACAAGAAAATGGGATCCAGGAATCCTCCTATCTGATGGTATGGGTTGGAGAGCACTTTTAATTGTTGGGGTGCAATACAAGCAATGGGACCCTGGAATAATTTTTGTCTCATTGGTTTGAACTTTTTTTTGGGAAACAAGCAGTATGGGAGATGGATTTCCCACTTAAAAAAGTGAATTTTATCAGAGTAGTGCAGCAGCAAGCATGGTGGTTCCTCTCTAAAATATTCAAGGAAACTCAAATACTCAAGGTTGGGCAATTCAATGACAACTTCAAAGAATTATACAGGAAGCAGGTTCTTCAACACCCATGTTTGAAATTGCTTGAGGACAAGCAATATTGGGAAGGGAGGACTGTCATGTCCCAAATTTGGAATTGGGTCACAATGGCCTAATCACATTGGCCATATTCATTAGAGTTTGTAAAATTGATGTTAAAGGTCAAATAATTGCCAAGGAAGAAAATTACTAGTTTCCTAGGTTTGGGGTGGAAGCTTTGGGATTTGGAATAATGGAGATAATAAATGATGTTTGAACATTAGAGTGGCATAAATATTTAATAAAGGATCTAAATAAATATATACAAGTGAAAATCCAAGTGGCATTTGATCATGAAGACACATGGAGGAAGTGGGACCCACATATGGCTAGAATTCCCCACTACACTTGGCATCATTCTCTCACCAATTCGAATTCAAGGTGAATGGTAACATACTTGGGGGAGTCCAAAAGGTATTATTCATGGAATGACTCATCCAAGGTTGAAATATAGAGGAAGAGTAACTCCCATGGAAGAGGAAGAGGCAATTTGGAGTTAGTGAGACACTTGGGCTAAATTCCCTAGCTCTATGACAACAATGATGAAGATGCTATGACACCTATGACACAAATCAGACCTGAAGGCTGACATATGACATATATGACATGTCAGGGCTAAAACTAGACTCCAAGAGGGCGCTCAAGGGTGTTAGGGCATCTAAGATGCTTCCACATGTGATTTGGTGGAAGTGGGAAACTAGGAATTGTTGTACAAGTGGCGTTCTTTGGAATCTCTTCCCAACTTGAGTTGGCATGAATCTCTTGGGAGGAATTCGACCCATGGAGGACATTAGAAATTTATAAATGTCAATAACAAAGAATGAAACCAGCTTTTGATCATTTGTAGAATTTGCAATTGCATTTGTGAAGAGGGAGAGCTAGTGGATGACTAGTTCCTTGCCTTAGCCAATTTCGAGAATGAAAGATTCCCATCCAAGTTGGTAATTGGAAAGTCCATTCAGACCTTTCATTTGGAGCTTTAATGGAATCTTTATTTGCAGGTGTAAGCTACAGGGCAGCTCACGGTTTCTTCTATTGCAGCTCACTCCTTCAACCATTTCCAATTTTGATGGCATATTCTTGATCCTTGAGGGAGGGCATTTTTGGTGAGCTATTGTACTCTTTGGGGAAGCTTTTAATGCCCCATTCCTTTTGTAATATGAATTAAATACTCTGTTCTTCATCTCCAAAACGTTTCAGGTCGAAATTCCAAGTAGAAATGTATAAATCTCATTTTTAATGGAAGAACAATGCCATTTCCCCACTACCTTGTTGTGAACCAATGTATTGATGATGATTTCGAATGAATGGATGATTCTATGATATATTTTTGATCAATATACTGCCATGGATGTCTTCTACAATTTTCATGTACTGTACTTGACCATTTGAAGCATTTTTACTCAATTTAGTTGTATTGGGAGGTGAAATAGTGCCATTTCCCCAAGGGTCGAATTGGAGATTTTTGCAGTTGAATGGGAGAGGGTGAGAACAATTGTAATAATCCATTAATGGTGCATATGAAAATTTAATAAAATAATTAACACATTACATACCTCTGTTCATAAATTTGAGTGGATTTGGAGGCATTTGGGAAGCCATTTTCAGTACTTACCTCAGAGGGATTTGAACCCCAAATTACTAGTAAAATTGCATACTTGGTCTAGAATCTTAAGAGAGTTTGCAGAGGTATTTTGGTCACCATATGTCATCCCTAAAAATCATATTCAATTACTAATATCATTCATACACCTTCCTTGAAGATTTGAAGGGATTTGGAGTCAATTTGAGACCTAGAGACCAATACTAGTCAAAGGGAAATCACTAGTAAAGTTACCTACATTGACCAGAATTGAAAGAGGATTTGAAAAAGTATTTTAAAGGTCCAAAGGAATCCTTGAAACACATATTTATGTTCTAATATCATTCATATACCTTCTCAGAATATTTGGGATCATTCGGGGCAAATTTGGGACCTAGAGATCAAAACTAGTCAAAGGTCTAACTAGGGAAAAAGTGAAAAATTGCCATTTTGATAAAATTCCTAACAAGAGACATTACACAAAACTAGTTAGTACACCTTTGGCCAGCCATTTCAGTCTAAGTAAGGAAATATGTCCCAAGACACAAGAAGAGATAGATTACATGTCCAAGATTCTCTATTCATCCGTAGTTGGCAGCTTGATGTATGCCATGGTGTGCACAAGACCAGATATTGCACATGCAGTGGGAGTTGTGAGCAGATATATGAACAACCCAGGTAAAGAACATTGGAAGGAAGTACAGTGGATTCTCAGGTATTTGAGAGGCACTACCACTCATACATTATATTTTGGAGGTTCAGACACTGTTCTACAGGGATATGTTGATGCAGATATGGCAGGTGATAAGAATAGCAGGAGGATCACCAAATGGTATGTATTTATTGTAGGTGGAACAACAGTAAGTTGGATTTCGAAACTGCAAAAGGTTGTTGCACTTTCAACAACGAAAGCGGAGTGTGTTGCTGTTACAGAGGCTAGTAAAGAGATGATTTGGTTGCAAAGTTTTATGGAGGAATTGGGTAAGAAGCAGAAGGATAGCAGGTTGTATAGTGACATCTAGAGTGCCATTCATCTTGCAAAGAACTCAGCATTCCATTCCAGGACTAAACATATGCAGCTCATGTGAAAATCCTCATAGCAGATCTAAGATATGATGTATACCTCACAAGAGTAATTATGACTAAGCAGGAAAATAGAAGAAGAGTGGTCAATACAGTATAATGAGCAACATAATAATAAGGTACAGTAGAACTCAGATAGAAGCAATAATACTTCACACACACTAATTAATTAATCAAAATATGGACAAATAAATAGTACAATGGTAGAGAGGATTCGAATGCCTAAGGTGGAAATTCGAATTAGCCTCTCAGAGTGATCATAAGATCAATAGAGTGTCATCGGAGCACAACTAGGTGTCCTCATCATCATCGGAGCATAACTGGAAGTCTTCATCATCATCAGTGGAGTCATCAATGCTCAAGTAACTGTCAACCATCAATCAAACTGACTCTGGTAGGTGTAACTGAGTGTAATTGAGTGTAACTGACTGTAACTGAGTGCAACTGAGTGACAACTGGACTAGTAGGTGAAGAAGGGCGAGTTGCTTCCTAAAATCAAGGAAGAAGGGTGCATTAAGCAACTGGATGGCTAAAAATGAATAGTGAGAAGCTCCTAGGGGCTGGCTAACTGAGGGCTAGGTGCTAGACTGATGACTGGAATGCATGCAAAATGCATGCAAACCCTAGAATGCATGCAAACCCTAAATGTGCTTGCATGACTGAAAATGTAAATGATCATAATACTGGTGGGACTAGGATGGAATATAGGAATATACTAACACCCCCCCTTAATCCTGTTAGGAACCCATGTCTTTACTTTGTTAGTATATTGTTGTTGGACGCATATGCTTTGTAAGTCGTCCCGTAGTATTTGTTGATCAATAGTTTGTGTTATTGTTGTTGGTGCATATGCTTTGTAAGTCGCCCGTAGTATTGTTGATCCATAGTTTGTAGTGGCCCATGGTTTTGACCCATAGTATTGGCACCTAGACTTAGTATATAAGTGTGTGTTGAGACCTATGAAGGCACGGTGAAGTTATTTGTATTGAGCTTGCTCATAGGAGGTTGCCCCCTCGAAGTGGCCTGTGATCAATATAAAAATGATTCTGAGTTCTGTCATTTCTGCTATTTCACATATTCTTATTAATTAATTGTTGCAGGTGCTTTACATATGGTATCAGAGCACTTTCTTGGGCTCGCTGGGTGAAATTTCTGCTAAATTTTTTTTCGCATCTGTTGTAGGTTCGGATTTGGGAATAATCCCTATCCGCTTAACTGTGGGAAGTACTTGGGCATAAGCCCTAAAACTCATTGTGAGGAGTACCACAGGAACCCCGAAGTAGCTGGCCCATTGAGAGGACCTGCTAGCGAAAAGGGCAACGACCCCTACCTGATTAACTGGTTCCCACCCGTGAGGTAAACCAAGAGTTTTCGTTTGTGGCAAAGCAGTTATCAGTTTTACCTGAGTCGTGGAGTGAGGGGTACTACCCCAATATGCAAGCCGTCAGACAGCATTGGTGGCCGAGTGAAACCCTTGAACTGTTAGGAAGCCGCACATACCTGGGGTCCATATCTATTTTCAGCTGAACTGTTGTCGATCACTACTGCACCATTTCAGATCCAGCCATTCAGATCCATTCTGAAAGCCATTCCAGATCCAGCCATTTTCAATCCATTCGGTGCCGTAAATGTGTTCCAGATCCCTTCCGAGCCGTAGACGCTCCAGTCTGGAAAAAAAAAAAAAACAGTTTTTTCTCCATATCTCCCTTGTTTTCACTCTGTTCCCCTTGAAATTTTTGGGGAACCCCTGTCATCCCATTCTTCATATTTCATTCCTGAGGACCCTATCCCCAATTCCCCTTCCCAAAGCTCGAAATCCCACATTTGTCTATTTTTAGGGTTTGCCATAACTTCCTCAAATTTCACCCAATCACCTTCAAATTTTACTACAGAGTTCCTTTTTGGATTCTGCTTCTTTGTCCCCCTCTGCCAAATTTTTCCATTCTTTCACCCCGCTTCTGAAATCCTCATTTTTGCTTCCCTGTCTATTCGACAGTGTCCAAAACCTAGTCAAACCCCAATTACCCTTTAGATTTTTTCCCAAGTCCATATTTTCCTTTACTGAAGCAGTTTCTGATTTTGTTATCCTACCTAGTCAACCAAAAAAAAAACTCCTGGTTATGGTTGTCACCCGTGCAGGAGCAAAAACCATGGAAGACGCACTTGCAGTCATCCAAGCCAAACTCCAGGATCTTGATGAAAAATTTCTCGGCCTCCATCTTGAACATTCAGCTATGAACAACAAACGGCAGTCCAAGTCTTCATCAGACAATGGGTTCTCTTCTTCCATCAATTTCCTTGGTCCAAAGCTTGATTTTCCTCGCTTCAATGGTACTGATCCAACTGGATGGATCTATCGTGCAGAACAGTATTTCAGTTTGCATAATACTTTTGATGTCAACAAAGCTCTGCTTGCATCCTTTCATTTGGAACAGGAAGCTCTTCAATGGTACCGTTGGTACATCAAGGCTCATGAAGAGCCAAAATGGCCAGACTTTTGCCAGCTCCTTTTGCAACGATTTGGTCCTAGTACTTTTGATGACTTCACAGGAGCCCTCACTAAACTTCACCAACTTGGCACTGTGAGAGAGTATCAAACCGAATTTGAGAAACTAGCCAACCACACTGAAGGATTGTCTGATGACTTTTACCGGAGTTGTTTTATCAGTGGTTTAAAGGATGTCATCCGCTCTGAGGTCAAAATGTTCTGTCCCAACACAATGATGGAAGCCCTAGGGTTGGCTAAGTTGGTAAAAGACAAGATTGCAGCCCAACAACGCTCTAAGCCCACTTTTGTTCCCTTCTGAAATATGGGTTCTCAACGACCACCTGTACCGCAGGCTCCTCGACCAACTCCTATCAAGTGTTTGTCTGAAACAGAGATGCAAGCACGTAGAGAAAAGGGGCTTTGCTATAATTGTGATGAAAAATTCACTCGGGGACATAGATGTGTTCAGTAAAAGCTCTATCTCTTGGATGTGGATTCTCTACCTGCCTCTGAAATTGGTGACGAAGATCCAGAAACAATGGATGCTCCGGTCGAAATTCAGGAACCGCCTATTGACCCTCCATCTCAGTATGACCAGCCAGAGATATCTCTCCATGCTTTAGCTAGAATCACCACCCCCCAAACAATGCGGGTCAGGGGTTACTTCAAGAAGCTTCCTCTTACAATACTCATTGAATCTGGTAGCACTCATAATTTCATTGACCCTCGGATCGCCAAACAAGCTGATTGTTTTATCCATCCTTGCTCCAACTTTGAAGTCATGGTTGTCAATGGGGGCACCTTACCTTGCAAAGGGAAGTGTCGAAATGTGCGTATCTCTATGGGAGATTATACCTCGTGCTCTGACATGTTTGCCTTTCCCTTGGGCAGATGTGATGTGGTTTTGGGTGCTCAATGGCTACGCACACTTGGCTCTATCTTATGGGATTTTGCTGAACTTTGGATGTAGTTTTCCCTCAATGGACAAAAACACACATTGACAGGATTACAACTAGTTTCTCTCAGCATCATTAGTTCACATCGCATGGAAAAACTCCTCAAGAAGAATTCACATGGTGTCATCGCTCAGATCCATTCCATTCAGATGCAACCATCAGCGGTCTCCACTACTCCTTTGGATCTACAACAAATTCTGGATCGATATACATGTGTCTTTGCTGAACCAATGGGATTGCCACCTTTTAGGCCAGAAGACCATCATATTCAGCTCCTTCCTGGCAGCGTTCCTCCCAACATCAGGCCCTATTGCTACCCATTTCACCAAAAAAAAGAGATTGAAATGCTCGTTCGGGACTTATTGAAGCAAGGTATTATTCGCCCAAGCACTAGTTCCTTTTCTTCTCCAGTTCTTCTTGTCCACAAAAAAGATGGGTCATGATGCCTCTGCATTGACTTCCGAGCACTTAATCACCTCACCATCAAGGATAAGTTTCCAATTCCCGTTGTTGATGAGCTTCTTGATGAGCTTCATGGGGCTCACTTTTTATCCAAGTTGGATCTTCATTCTGGGTATCATCAAATTCGGGTTCATGAGGATGATATCCCTAAAACAGCTTTCTGCACACATGATGGTCATTATGAGTTTTTGGTCATGCCCTTTAGCCTCACTAATGCTCCTTCCACATTCCATGCCTTAATGAATAAAATATTTCAACCCTACTTGCAGAAATTCATTCTGGTATTCTTTGATGATATCCTCATCTATAGTAAAACATGGGATGAACATCTCCAGCACCTGGATCTTGTGATGCAACTTTTCTCTGACTATCATCTCCACACCAAGCAGTCTAAATGTGTTTTTGGACAGAAGGAAGTTGAGTATCTAGGGCACATTATCTTAGCACAAGGGGTTCGCGTGGAGCCTGCCAAAATCGATGCCATGAACAATTGGCCGCATCCTCAGACACTCAAGAGCCTTCGTGGTTTTTTGGGGTTGACTGGATACTATCACAAGTTTGTCAAGGATTATGGGAAGATTGCGGCTCCATTAACTGCTCTATTGAAAAAGGATGCTTTTACATGGACACATGCTGCTCAGTGTGCATTTGACAAACTAAAACAAGCTATGTGTACTACACCTGTTCTAGCTATGCCCAATTTTTCCAAACCCTTCACTATTGAGAGTGATGCTTGCGGCAATGGACTTGGTGCTGTTCTCCTTCAAGAAGAACACCCCATTGCGTTCACCAGCAAAGCCCTTTCCGGTAAGAATTTTGCTACCTCTACCTATGAGAAGGAAATGATGGCTAGTTTGCATGCAGTACAGAAGTGGCGACCATACCTATTAGGGACTCATTTCTTGGAACAACGTGTCTCCTCCCTAGCACAATATAAATGGGTTAGCAAACTCATGGGTTATGACTATGAGATCACTTACAAGAAGGGTAAAGACAATATTGTGGCAGATGCTCTTTCTCGCACATTTGATGCCCAAGGTTCTCTTTCAGCTATTTCTATGCCTGTTCCAAATTGGTTGCAATCTGTTCAACAGGGTTATGTCAATGACTCTTCCTTATCTCAAATCATCCAACGCTTGACCAATAACCCTTCTGCTGTACCACATTACTCTTGGGAATATGGTGCTTCTCTGAGATACAAGGTTCGTTTGGTGCTTCCCCAGAGCATCGATCTTCAATAGGTTGTCTTCTATGAACTCCATGCTTCTCCATCGACAGGGCACTCTGGGTTCCTCAAAACATATGAACGGGCACGGCGTAACTTCTTTTGTCAGGGCATGAAAAGGACAATTCAACAGATGGTGGCCGAATGTGATATCTGTAGCGCAATAAGGGTGAAACAACGCTCCTTCCAGGATTGCTCGAACCCTTGCCCATACTTACACGGATTTGGACAGATATTTCTATGGATTTCATTGAAGGGCTCCCTAAATCTGGCGGGAAGACAGTGATTCTTTTTGTGGTTGATCGCCTCTCCAAATATAGTCATTTTTGTGCTCTCAACCATCCCTATACAACCTCCTCAGTCGCTCAAATTTTCCTGGACCAGATCTTTCGTCTTCATGGCATCCCTTCTTCCATTGTCTCGGATCATGATGCGACTTTCACCAGTCATTTTTGGACAGAACTATTTCGCCACACTGGCACCAAACTGAAGATGAGTTCAGGGTATCACCCACAAACAAATGGTCAGACTGAAATTATCAATAAATGCTTGGAAACTTATCTTCGTTGCTTCACCTCTGAACAACAACATTAGTGGGAAAAGTGGCTCCCTCTCGCTGAATGGTGGTACAATACCTCTTACCACATTGCCTATAAAATGACCCCATATGAAGCATTCTATGGTCAGGCACCTCCAGTTCTTCTTCCATACACCCCCAACAGTTCACCAGTTCAGAAAGTTGACACGATCCTTCGAAACTGTGATCAGATTCTTCGCATTTTGCGGGACAATCTTCACATGGCAAGAAATCACATGAAGCAACAAGCTGACCAACACCGTTCTGAGCACACTTTTCAAGTAGGCAATATGGTTTTTCTTCGTCTCCAGCCGTACAAGCAAACCTCCCTGAAACTCAAAGGGAGTCATAAGCTCACTCCAAAGTTCTATGGGCCATATCAGATTCTTCAGAAGATTGGGTCCATTGCTTATAAATTGGAACTTCCTCCTTCTTCTTGCATTCATCCAGTCTTTCATGTCTCTTGTCTGAAGAAATTTCTTGGCACCAACATCAGTGGACAAATGATTTTACCCGAACTGGATAATGAAGGATCCATCCTTTTGGAGCCGGAGGCCATCCTCAATCGGCGCACTCGTTAGCTTCGCTCTCGCTCTATCACAGAGGTCTTAATTCAGTGGCACGGCATGCAACCAGAGGATGCTACATGGGAACCACTCCTTCAGATTCAACAAGAATTTCCACATCTAAAGATTTGAGGACAAAGCTTTTTTTAAGGGGGAGGGGATGTTAGGAACCCATGTCTTTACTTTGTTAGTATATTGTTGTTGGACGTATATGCTTTGTAAGTCGTCCCATAGTATTTGTTGATCAATAGTTTGTGTTATTGTTGTTGGCGCATATGCTTTGTAAGTCGCCCGTAGTATTGTTGATCCATAGTTTGTAGTGGCCCATGGTTTTGACCCATAGTATTGGCGCCTAGACTTAGTATACAAGTGTGTGTTGAGACCTATGAAGGCACGGTGAACTTATTTGTATTGAGCTTGCTCATAGCAGGTTTCCCCCTCGAAGTGGTCTGTGATCAATATAAAAGTGATTCTGAGTTATGTCATTTCTGTTATTTCGCATATTCTTATTAATTAATTTTTGCAGGTGCTTTACAAATCCATCCTGGGCCCTGGTAACTAAGACCAAAGGTCACCCAATACAATGAATAATAATAGTCAATAAACCAAGGAAGTGGAAAAATTTCATGGGAAACATACCCCCTCCTCAAAAAATAGACTGTAAGGCACACATAAAAATAAATGCTCCAAACTCAAGCAGGTGTGATGCTTGGTCATATGTCTGGAGGTATCTTCTTCTTGGGAAGAAGTGGATCATGCTCAAAAAGCATGTGCTTGTACTTGCTCTTCAGATCGAATGTGATGAGAACAAATCCAACAGTATGAGAATGATCCTTGAACTTGTGATTCGAATCAGCTGAGGTAGGATCAAATCTATGAAAGTGCATATAGTCTTTTGTCGTCTCCTTCGAACCACCATGGGTGAGATTATGCCAAAAATAACTATTACATGTTTGCTTGAAATCAAAATCATATTTAAGACTTAAAAAATAGTTTCTTGAGATCTCCTTTGAACCAGCAAGGGTGAGATCAAAACTATCATATGCATGAGAAATTATCCCAAGCAATAATTGCTTAGAACCCAATTTAGATACAAGACTTGAATCATGGTTTCTTGAGATCTCCTTTGAACCATGAGAGGTGAGATTAAAACCAGTAAATGCATGAGAAATTATCCTAAGTGAATGGCAATGGCCATATTCTTCAATGACCTTCTGAAAGCATGGAATTATGATCATATAGTAGTATAAAAGAGGAGATAGCTGGAGAGGAGCGAATGCATTACCTTCAATAGTTGTTTTGACCTCCAAAATAATCATGTGATCATGATGCAAACCAACAGACTCTAGTGCAAGAGAGGATTTAGGACCTTCTGCAATATCTAGAGTGTGAGCTGGCACATAAGAGAAGAACGTTTGAGCATGAGTGTAGAATCTGCAAGTTCTTTGTGGACAACTTCAATATGAGATGATACTGGTTCATGATCTGAGAGACCATCAAGGGGAGCGAATGCATCACTTTTCTTGCTTTTGAAGGGGTTTGGACCAAATCCTTCATTTTGTTTGCCGAATCTTTCATCCAGATGGGCCCATAGCTCTTTTGGAGTTTCAACATCATCAATGATTTGGTATAACATGTATTCAGGAAAAGCAGACATCATTCTTCCAAGGGCCATGTCACCTTTATTCAACCAGTCAATATTCTCTTCAGAGGATTCGAACTCTCTTTCAAAATAACAATCAAAGAGATCATGGCTCTTCAAATATGCTATCATTTTTGGTTTCCATTCATCATAGTTGAATGGTGAAAGAAGAGGGATTCCTTCTAAATATGAATACATTAAAGCTATAGAAGACCTGCAAAAACAATAGAGAATATCTGCAACTGCTACTACTGCAAAATTGCAGAAACTGCTGCAACTGCTACACTCAAAATCTTGATAATAACCTACAAAAAACTCTGAGGAATGGAGATAAACAATACTCTCAACATGCTCTGATACCATGTGAAAATCCTCACAGTAGATCTAAGAGATGATGTATACCTCACAAGAGTAATTATGATTAAGCAGGAAAATAGAAGAAGAGTGGTCAATACAGTATAATGAGCAGCAAAATAATATGGTACATTAGAACTTAGATAGAAGCAATAATACTTCACACACACTAATTAATTAGTCACAATATGGAAAAATAAATAGTACAATGGTAGAGAGGATTCGAATGCCTAAGGTGGCAATTCGAATTAGCCTCTCATAGTGATCATAAGATCAATAGAGTGTCATCGAAGCACAACTAGGTGTCCTCATGATCATCGGAGCACAACTGGAAGTCTTCATCATCATCAATGGAGTCATCAATGCTCAAGTAAATGTCAACCATCAGTCAAACTGACTTTGGTAGGTGTAACTGAGTGTAACTGACTGTAACTAACTGTAATTGATTGTAACTAAGTGTAACTGAGTGTAACTGAGTGACAACTGGACTGGTAGGTGAAGAAGGGCGAGTTGCTTCCTAAAATCAAGGAAGAAGGACGCATTAAGCAATTGGAGGGCTAAAACTGAATAGTGAGAAGCTCGTGGGGGATGGCTAACTGAGGGCTAGGTGTTGGACTGATGACTGGGATGCATGCAAACCCTAGAATGCATGCACACCCTAAAGTTGCATGCATGACTGAAAATGTAAATGATCAAAATACTAGTGGGACTAGGATGGAGTATAGGAATATCCTAACAACTCAAGTACCATTTCATACGATCTGTTCTGGAAGATGAATTGTTTAAGCTAGAAAAGATACATACTAGCCAGAATCCTACAAACATGTTCACAAAGGTAGTGACCAGAGAGAAACCGATTTCTTGCTCAGTTTCAGTTGGCCTTCTAGCGTGAAGGTGAAGATGAGAAATTTTCCAAGTCCAAGATCCAGCAAGTACAGCAGCGGTGGAGTTGTTGTGATCAGTCTCCAAGTGGGAGATTGTTGGTTGTGGATCCTGATCTTCCAATCTCATAGATGATGATTCAGCTGTGTTTGAACCCCAAGGTTGGTTATGATCTCGACACGATCCCCAGGAGGTCTGGGGGAGTGTTGACGCTCCCCCGGCTGGGGGACGCAGGGGCCAACGGGCCCTTGTGAAAACTTTTTGGGGTTGTTTTCGCCAACAGTTTACGAGCCCATGGTTTTGGGTAACTCGTGGTATTTTCCCATTGTATTTCCCTTATAAAAGAAAGACATTGTAATACGGCCAGGGTAAGATGTATTAGGTATTATGCTTGTAAATATCTCTGAGATACTGTAGAGAGACTGTGAGAGAGTGTGAAGAGGAAGTGCAGCGGCTGTGCTATAGGTTGTATCCCTTCACTTTGCTAGATGGTATAACAATAAGGACTGGCAATTTCAGTGTGGACGTATCCCATCTTAGGTGAACCATGATATATTGGTGTCTCTCTTGTAATGTGTTTGTGTGATTATATTTTCATTTATGTTTATTGTTGTTTCTCTGCGATCATGTTTTTATAACAAGGAACTCATTAGTCATGATGGGGAAAAAGGAAAGATTTTTTGTTACACTCTATTTACGGAACTACATTATCTCTCTTGAACATGCCACTCATTTGCATTTGCATACACCACTTGAGTCATCCGTTTGTCTTCGAGTCATACTGATTCCATGAGTCAAGTCACTCCTTTGGGTCATCCCAAGAATGTGTCCACTATCTGTTGCATTAGGGGTCAGTACCGTTCTTGTCATGTCAATACTGCCAAGTCATGCCATGCCCATGTTCTAGAGATGTTCATTTCTCATCATCTGCTGTCAGTACACCTCCCATCATGTCGATCTACCTTGAATTAGTCTTTCACATTACTCTACCATCCGATCTACTCTAAACATCTATTATTGAGTTTCGTGTTGTTGATGGGGGATTCATCATGGCCCTCCTTCAACAGATTCATCCTTGTCGACTTCAAGACATCATCCGAAGATTGGATTTAGAAACCAATCGAATACCTTGGGCCTACATGCCTCAATGGCAGGTTACCTCGCTTTCAGCATGAGTTTACACATTGATGCTTGGTGATATGTATTGTGATACCTTGGGGATCATTGACATTAATGGTGATATCCATTGCACTTGTTAATGGTATACACCAATGACTAGTAATCAAGTGGTTTCTACCATGTTCGACTCCAAAACATTGTAATCACATGGATAGATTCATATCATTGCGGGCTCGACTTGAATACCCTGGGGAAATCATGTCTTACCTAGGTTGCGATGGAGATTGTTTGAGTCATATTACACAGATCCACACTGTATTGGTCATGGATGTGTTATCATCTCATCATGGATCTATGATTGTGTCTAGTAGCCGTGATTGTGTTCAGTCGGTCTTTACTACCATGGATCTGCAATGTATTGGTTGGCAGCCATGTTGTGAGTTATGTGAGACTTGTATCTCAGAGTTAGTTGTATTGCAACAACATCCTACAGCCAGCAATTCCTTGCCATTTATATTTCAAAGCACTTCACCTGTCTTGTTTTTCCAGCTTCATGCTTTGGGGGGCATTCTATTACACCTAAATCTCATCATCATGATTCTGTTGTCAACTCAGTACCTCAATCCATGAATTTCCCATGATCAAGCAAGTCATGTATAGAAATTTGATGCCCTTTATCCAAATTTGTATTTGGGCCAACTCATGTTGTCTTTGAGCAAGAAGCACCCAACTAGGGCCGCATTTTCCTTCTCAGGCACTGGTTGTCTTCATCCAACTTGTGCCGGATTTGGTTAATTGGGATAAAGGTAGCTTTCGAGTGATTTTTAGAATTTGGATGAGGTGGATCCCTATCCCTAACTCCTAGATGAGTTGTCCTACAATTCCCTATCCTCAAGAGAGGATCTGTTATCCCTCTCCCCATGATCCTCAACCTACTCTATCCACTTGGTCCTATAAATACAAGGCCCCTCTCCACTTGAAATGGAGGAAGTCTATAGCACTTACATGCTGGTGAAATTAGCTTATGAGATCCCTATCCATCTTTTGGGAGACTCTCACTTTGTTTGGAGGCATTGGCTTGGCTTGTTGGAGGAGGATTGCAGCGTTATGGCTTGGGTTGTGATCATCTCTCTACTTTGTATTTCCTTCTTTTATACAGTAATATAAACTCTTTCCACAAATTTTATTGTGTTGATAATGTTTGTAGTTTACTTCCATAACTGTTTACTTAGATCAATTATTGTTTAGACATATTTTACTGCTTGTATTATTTCCATATGTTTTGACAGGTCTTGCAGCTAAAGATTTGACAACCGCGGGACTTGGAGCAACAACGAGGAAGAAGATCTACAATCTGAAGGTAAGATGTCTAAGTACTTGATCTCTAACTAGATCTAGGAAAGTAGCTTTGTATTATGTCCTTATTTGTTCTAGATTCACATTGAACTAGGGAGATCTGGTTCGCGTCCACTCGAGTAGATTGTCCAATAACAGTAAAGATCTCTATGATTGTGAAAGAGAGACCATAAGAGAGTGAAGAGTAAATTGAAGTGGATTTGCTGCGGGTTGTATCCCTTCATTTGCTGGATATATTAATAAAAGGACTCGTAATTTCTCCGTGGATGTAGCCCAGATTGGGTGAACCACATATATTGGTGTCTCTCTTGTATTGTGTTTTCGTTTTTTATATTTGTATCTTATTTATTTTTATTGCTCCGCGGTCCCATTTTTCTAAGAATTGGTATCAGAGCCAAAGGTCTATTTGGCAAATAAACTCACAAGAAAGAAGGGTTCCTAGTTCGAGTGGGAGAAATGGTGGAAGAAGGAAAATTTAAGGTCGATACATTTAATGGCCAAAACTACCAGTTATGGAAGATGAAAATGGAGGGCTATATGTATCAGAAGGATCTATTCCTATCATTGGGAGGAAAAGAAAAACAACTGGTGACTATGAAGGATGAGTAATGGGAGGTTCTTAATAGAAAGGCACTAGGAACAATACAACGTTGCCTGGCTTCATTGAAGGATTTCAATATTTCAAAATAAAATACAATAGAGGTTCTAATGAGCGCATTGGGTAAACCATATGAAAAACCCTCGACCTACAACAAGGTATTTCTAATGAAACATTTATTTAATATGAAGATGTCAGAAGGTGGATCTGTTGCGGATCATTTAAATGAATTTAATGCAATAAAAAATCATCTAAGTTCTATAAAAGTAAACTTTGAATATGAGGTTAGGGATATTCTAATCTTGTGCTCATTTCTAGAAATTTGGAATGGCTTGGTCATGGCTATAAGTAACTCTGTCTCTGGTTCAAACACTTTGAAATTTGATGATGTTGTTGGTGTTATTCTTAGCGAAGAAATGCGAAGGAAAAGCATAGGTGAGACATCGGGTAATTCATTGACCATGGAGAGAAGGGGAAGACAAAGGGAGAGAGGAAAGATCCCAAGTAATCATATAAATTCTAGGAAGGGAAGATCTAAGTCCAAACTGGGAAAGATAGAGTGATGGAACTGTGGAAAGAAATGACATCTAAAGAAAGACTACATATCTCTAAAGAAGAAAGGAGAAGGACAGCAGGAGACTACTCAGGAAACAAATGTAACAGGTGATGTGTTTCAATATGATTTGATTCTTGCATTAGATAATTCTAGTGATTAATGGGTAATAGATTCAGGAGATTCATGTCATGCTACACCCCATAGGAAATTCTTTCATGATTATGTTTCAGGTGATTTTGGACATATTTTATTGGGTGATTATGAGCCAAGTAAAATTGTTGGAATGGGTAAGGTACATATAAAGTTAAATAATGGAGGTGAATGGCTGCTGATGTTAAATTTTGAGCATTAATTCACAATACTCTAGGATATTCACTGAGAGAATAACATATACAGTATATCAATGCATAACAATCACAAAAAGCATGACAAGCATCACAAGAATCAAAAGCATGAGAGACAAGAGATAGAGATTCTGTGGGGAAAACCCTAAGGTGAAAAACCCCAAAACTTCCTCAGAGATAGAGAGAGCAATGGCTCAACCAAAGTACAAACAAAATACACTTGAGATAGTCTCCTAGTAGTAGATGATCCTCCTCCTCAGTAGTGCGCCACTTTCTGAGTGAGAGAAGTGTGACTTTTCGAATGATCCAAATAGAGATCTCCTGATCTCTATTTATACTTAACATGTTTTCCCAGTTACACTATGGGGCCAACTTGTCTAGCTAGATACATCCACAATATAATATATATTTCAGGGCCGACCCCACACATGGTGGTCTAATAACCCATCGGAAAGTACACACACTTGCGACACTTGTCAATCCACATGACGACACTTCCTTATAGAGGAATAACACATCTCTAATAAGGGTACAATAAATATATATGAAATACATAGATGAAATACATTCCGAAGTTACATATACATCAACACTCCCTCTTAACTAGGAAGGTATTTCTCGACACAGATCTGCTAGACAAGTCTTCTTCTCAGGATCATCGTCATCGATGCATCGTCATTGTCATTGTCACTGCTGCTGCTATCTCAACCAATCTTTGACTCTAATCGTCATAGGAAGTTCTACAAAGCCAGTCCTTTTTCATACTGGATGTAGGCCCACCACCTACAGGTCTTTGTCATCACCGGCCATACTGTGGAATCCTCAGGACTTACTACGTGTGTCACAAAACCTCGAAAGAGAATCCCAGGCTATTACGAGCAGACGGCTCTACCTATAGGATCTCCCAGGGCCATATTATATATGACCTCACCACAAAACCTCGCAAGAGCATCCCAGGCTGTTACGAGCACACAACTCTACCTATAGGATCTCCCAAGGACAGATTATATGTGGTCACCACAAAACCTCGCAAGAGCATCCCAGGCTATTACGAGCACACAGCTCTGCCTATAGGATCTCCCAGGGACAGATTATATGTGGTCATGGAAAAACCTTGCAAGAGCATCCTAGGACTTATTATGGGCACACAGCCCAACCTATCGGATCTCCCAGGGACATATTATATGCCATAGGACAAAAACTCGAAAGAGCATCTGCCAGATATCCTAGGGCTAGATTATATGCCATAGGCAAAACCTCGAAAGACTATCTGCAGAACTCCCAGGGCCAAATTATATGTCTTCCTAGAGCAAAACCTCGAAAGAGCATTTTCCAGATATCCTAGGGCCAAATTATATGCCATAGGCAAAACCTCGAAAGACTATCTGCAAATCTCCCAGGGCCAAATTATATGCTCATCTGCACAACCTGATCCATGGCCATAGAGTATCAAACTATTTGATACTCACCATACAGCATCCTGATGTACACATGATCATCCTGATCATCATCACTACAACATCCTGCAGCATGTCATCTGGAGCAACATCCTAAAGCTTGTCATCCATGATCATCTTGATCATACAATGCATCTACCTAATGCATACCAAGTATCTACCTAATTCATCTCATCATACATGATCCACCTGATCATACAGTGTATCCACCTGAGACAAATGCAAATACATGATACATATCACCATACATGATCCACCTGATCATACACTGTATCCACCTGATACATATACAGATACATGGTCCAAGCATCCAACATGATGCATATACAAAATACATACAAATGATCCTACTGATCATATCCAGCATCCAACATGATGCGTACATACATATAAATGATCCAACTGATCATATCCAGCATCCAACATGATGCATACATACATATAAATGATCCAACTGATCATATCCAGCATCCAACATGATGTGTACATACATATACATATAAATGATCCAACTGATCATATCCAACATCCAATATGATGCATACATACATATAAAAATGATCCAACTGATCATACAAAGAAGAAACCATAACATCATCCTGATGCTCATCATCTAGCACTTACATCCACAGCCATGTGAAGGATCCTCCTTCCAACATGCTTGGAATGGCTTCAGCAAATGTGTCCATCACTTCTTCCTCGAAGTGTCATCAATTCGAAGAACACAAAGCCTCTCTCTGAAGTACTCGAACTTCACCCTGGCTAGTGGTTTTGTCAGCACATCTGCAATCTACTCGTCCGTCGCAACATACAGGAGCTTCACAGCTCCTCTCTGCACCATATCCCTGATATAGTGATATTTGATCTCTATGTGATTCGACCTGTCATGAAACACTTGGTTCTCAGATAACTTCACACAACTCTGGTTATCACAGAAGATACCAGTAGCATCCAACGGGAGATCAAATAACTCAGACAGTAGCTTCCGTAGCCATACTACCTCACAACTAGCTGAACAGGCTGAAACATACTCTGCCTCAACTGTACTCAGTGCTACACAGGACTGCTTCCTGCTAAACCAAGAGATCACACCTGATCCCATACTGAAGCAACACCCAGATGTGCTCTTCCTATCTACAACACTGCCAGCCCAATCTGAATCAACATAACCGTGCAGGTTAAACTTTTGATTCGCCTCATACTTGAGCCCATAATCCACTGTACCCTTCAGGTACCTCAGAACATGCTTTACAGCAGGCAGATGAACAATCCTCAGATCTGTCAGGAACTGACTCAATGTGTTCACCGCAAAGAAAATATCTAGTCTCGTGTTCGTCAGGTACATCAAAGACCCAATCATCTGACGATACATAGAGACATCAACCGGCTCAAATGAAGCATCACATAGAAGCTTCAGATTCGATGCCATAGGTGTGGCCATGGCCTTGCAATCCATCATCCCGAATCTCTTCAGGATATCTACTGTGTACTTTCCTTGACCAAGGAAGATCCCACCTGCACTCTGCCATACCTCCATACCTAGGAAATAATGCATCATTCCCAAATCTTTCATATTCAACTCGACAGTAAGCTTCCTCTTAGTATCTGTAATCAATCTGCCATCTCCTGTTACAAATAAGTCATCCACATACAAGAGTAGAATCACAGGATTCCCTTCCTCAACCTTGTAGTAGAGGTTGGAATCCGCTTTACTCTTGGTAAAGCCCAAACTAGATAGGAAACTGTCCATCCTACCATACCAAGTTCTGGGAGCTTGATTCAATCCATACAAGGCTTTCTTCAATCTGCACACATATGACTCCCTATCATGTATTTCAAAACCGAGTGGCTGCTCCACATATATTTCCTCTTCAACTACACCATTCAAGAAAGCAGTCTTGACATCCATCTGGTGTATTTTCCATTTCATTGCTGTAGCCAGGGCAAGTACTATTCTGATGGAAGCATACCTGGCTACAGGTGCAAAAGTTTCTTCATAATCTATTCCCTCTTTCTGAGAGAAGCCACAAGCTACGAATCTTGCCTTGTATTTCTCTACACTGGCATCTGCAGCATGCTTGATTTTGTAGATCCATTTGGAAGTCACAACAGACTTCTCTTTAGGTCTTGGGACAACATTCCAAACATCATTCTTCATTATTGATTGGTATTCCTCAACCATGGCATCCTTCCATTCTTTCTTTCCGATGCTTCTTCATAACTGGAAGGCTCTTTGTTCATAATGTCACAAAGTAAAGCAACATAGTTGGTATGTGATCTGGTTCTCTTCTTTGCTCTGTGTTCTTCTTCTGGAATGCCAAATCTTTCTGCATCTTGAATGAGCTCTCTAGCCCATGCATGTTTTCTCTTGTGAGAGTTATCCTCACGGGGTGGATCTACGGGTTCTTGCAGATCTTCAAACTCACGAACAACTTCTGGAACTACTTCAGTCATGGTAGTGTCTTGAAATCTAGTTTCCTTAGGTTCTTCATAAACTTCGATAGGTTCCTTCCTTGATTTTATGAATGTTGAGTTTTCATCAAATGTTACATTCCTGATGACATCAATCTTCTTGAACCTTGGAAAGTATATTATGTAAGCCTTCGAGCTTTCACTGTAATCCACAAAGATACCCTTCTTTCCTGAAGGATCTAGTTTAGTCCTCTTTTCCTTTGGGACATGAGTGTATACTGGACAACCAAATATTCTGAGATGGCTGACTTCAGGTTTCTTACCAAAAAAGACCTCTTATGGTGTCTTGTTGTCCAATATATTGTGGGGTGTTTTGCTCTACACATATACAGCTGTTCTAGTTGCTTCTGCCCATAGATGCATAGGTAGATCCTGGTCATGCAACATTGCCCTTGCTTCCTCCATGACTGTTCTGTTCTTCCTTTCTGCAACTCCATTATGTTGAGTATTATAAGGAGCAGTCAAGTCCCTCTTAATTCCTAAATCACTACAAAGCTTCTTGAAGTCACCTGAGGTGAATTCTCCACCATTGTCAGATCTGAATGTTTTGATCTTCTTGTCAATTTGATTCTCCATCAAGGTTTTGAATTCCTTGAACTTATCAAACACCTCATCTTTGTTCTTCAAGAAGTATACCCAAGTCTTCCTAGAGAAATCATCAATAAATGAGACATAGTAAACATACCCACTAAGAGAACTGGATGACATAGGACCACATATATCTTAGTGGATGATTTCCAGGATATCTTTTGCCTTGCTTTCACTGCTTGGGAAAGCCTTCTTAATGTTCTTACCTTTTGCACATCCTTTGCAAACACCTTCATGTTTGGTCTTGATTTTAGGAAGACCTTCTATAGCCTTGCTTGCAATTGGAAGTGCCCTATAGTGCATATGAGCAAGTCTTCTATGCCAAAGTTCACTTGGCTCCATGGATTCATGTATCATGGCATGTTCAGGTTGACCCTTCAATTTATACAAACCTCCCTCTTGCTCTCCAATCACTACTGCATCATCGATTGTTTTACCCTTTGGCCACATTAGGACTTGGCCATCAAAAAATGCAACCCTCATACCTTTTGCATCCAAAACAGAGATGGAGAGCAAGTTCTTCTTGAGCCCAGGTACATAAAGGACTTCTTTCATCTTCAAAGATTTTCCAGAATCTAGGTTGTAGGAGGCTTCACCACTTCCTTTGATTGGGTGTTGATAATCATCCCCAAGTTTCACCTTATGGGGTGATTCATGTTCAGATAGATTCACAAAAGAGTCCTTAAACCCAGTCATGTGTTTGGAAGCCCCACTATCAATCAACCAATCATTACAACCATGGGAGATAGTACCTGTGAGAGCAGAGATTGGAACATACTCTTCTTCACTTGATGAGTCATCATTACTATCATCACTTTATACCCTAGCCTTCTTCTTGGGTGGTTCATCATCCTCGACAGCATGAGCATGAAACCTTCTTTTGCTGCCCTTCTTCTTCTTGTTGGAGTTGTTGTTATTATCCCTTTTGTTCTTGGGACAATCTGAAGCAAAGTGACCCTTCTCATTGCATGTGAAACATCTTAGATCCTTCTTATTCTTTTGATAGGATCTCTTGTAGTGAGAGTGCTCCTTCTTCAGCTTGCTTCTTTTGGTGTGAGTTGCAAGAGCTTGATCTTCACCTCCCATCTTTTCCTCACAAGCTACAAGTCTAGCTTCTTCTTGAGAGCATTCTTCCCATAGTTTACTGAAAGAGATCAATTTCTTTCTTGCACAGATTCCTTGAATAAAGGAGTCCCATGACCTAGGTAGGCCATTCAGAGTGGTCATAACAACTTCACCATTGTCCACTACTTCATCCACAACTTCAAGTTTCTCCTTGATCTGAGAGACCTTGGAGAAGTAAGATTGAATGGTTTCTCCATTCAACATCTTGACCCCTTTCAATTGATTCCGCAGAGTCATCTTCCAATTTATGTTCTTCCCTTCAAATAGCTTGGTCAAAGAGTCAAACATCTCCTTCGGTGTCTTTAGAGAAGACACATGGGGTATGAGACGGTCTTTGATAGAATCAACATTGATTCTCTTTGCCTTTACCAAGTTCTTCTTATGCAATACCTTGGCCTCTTCATCCTCTGGGATAGGGATGTCTTCTTTTATATATGACTCCAACTCATTCTCTTCCAGGATTAACCCAATCCTATAATTCCAAGCTCGGAAGTTATCAACCCATTCAAGCTTATCCTCAAGCTTGGTGTGGTGAGACATTTTAAAGATTACTTCATATGGAAATAGAAAAGATTTAGGTCTTACCACTTGAAATGCTGAAAACTGAATCTGGTCCCGGAATAGGGTTTGTCGAAAAAACCCTAAAAATTCAAAATATGAATTTCAACTTTCTGAAAGGATAGAAAGATGTGCCTTGATGAGCTGATCAACCTGATGCATTCAGAATTTGAGATCAACAAATTTTTACCCTTCAGATTTTCCTTTTTTTCCTCCCGGGTTCAGTAGGGAGAGCCCTAAATTAGGATTTGAGTTTCCCGGAGATCTACCCAACCAAAAATCTTGATCCAAATCTCTAAACTTTGATTTTTGCAAGGCGCTTCCAGCTATGTCTTCAGATTTCAGAAATTCCTATTTTTAGGGCCAAATTTGAAAATGCTCAGAATTGAATTCTGATTGGACAGATAGATTCTCCTTGATGAGTAGAGTCAATATACTATGCTACTTTTCTAAAATCTATGGAGAGAAACCCAATAAACAAGAAACTCAAGTTTTCGTCACTGCAAAATGTCTTCTTCTCAGGTTAGCTCTGATACCATGTTAAATTTTGAGCATTAATTCACAATAATCTAGGATCTTCACTGAGAGAATAACATATACAGTATATCAATGCATAACAATCACAATAAGCATCACAAGAATCAAAAGCATGAGAGACAAGAGACACAGAGTTTCCATGGGGAAAACCTTAAGGTGAAAAACCCCACAACTTCCTCAAAGATAGAGAGAGAAATGACTCAACCAAAGTACAACCAAAATACACTTGAGATAGTCTCCTAGTAGCATATGATCTTCCTCCTCACTAATGCGCCACTTTCTGAGTGAGAGAAGTGTGACTTTCTGAATGATCCAAATAGAGATCTCCTGATCTCTATTTATACTTAACCTGTTTTCCCAGTTACACTATGGGGCTGACTTGTCTATCTAGATACATCCACAATATAATATATATTTCAGGGCCGACCCCACACATGGTGGTCTAGTAACCCATCGGCAAGTACACACACTTGCAACACTTGTCAATCCACATGATGACACTTCCTTATAGAGGAATAACACATCTCTAATAAGGGTACAATAAATATATATGCAATACATAGATGAAATACATTCCGAAGTTAAATATACATCAACAGTTGAAAGATGTAAGTCATATTCCTGCTATGAAAAGAAATCTGATCTCAACAGGGAATTTGGGATATGGTAGTTGTTTATCTATGTTTGGAGAAACATGGTGAAAGATCACTAAAGGATCGATGATGATAAAAAAAGGAGACAAGATAGGTACATTGCATTTATGTCCTCATAATAATGGTTGTTATATCTCTTTAGCTTCCACAAGAACAGATACAACATTGTGGAATCATAGGCTTGGCCACATGACTGAGAAGGGGATGCAGAGTCTCCACTCAAGGAAGTTGCTGCCAGATTTGAAGTAGGTAAGTTTGGAATTCTGCGAGAACCATGTTTATGGAAAAAAAAAAGAGTCAGATTTACCAGGGTTGGGAAATATAATAAGAGTGAAAAGTTAGAGCTTGTGCATATTGATGTATGGGGACCAACTCAGGTACAATATCTTGGTGTCTCTCGTTATTATGTTACTTTTATTGATGATGTAATTAGAAAAACTTGAGTTTATTGCATTAGATAGAAGTCTAATGCATTTTCTACTTTTAGGAAGTAGAAAGCTTTGGTTGAGAATGAGACAAGAAAAAGGTTGAAATGTCTCAAATATGATAATGGAGGTGAATATTGTAGCAAGGAGTTTGATGGTTATTGTTCATACCATGGGATTCATAAAGAGAAGATAGTCCCAGGAACACCAAAAGAAAATGGTTTGTTAGAAAGGATGAATATGATGATCACGAAGTGTGCAAGGTGTATGAGATTGCATGCAAGGTTTCCCTTACAGTTTTTGACAGATGCTATAGATACTATTGTTTACTTAATAAACATAGGGCCTTCAAGCACTTTGGATGGTGGTATTCTAGAGGAGGCATGGAAAGGTAAAAAGGTAAACTACCCATTTATGAAAACTTTTGGTTGTGAATAATTTGTCCACATTGATAAAGAAAATAGAACAAAGCTTGAGGCTAAATCCAAGAAATGTACCTTTATTGGATATGGGGTTGATGATTTTGTTCATCGCTTATGGGATTATGAGAAAAAAAAAATCATTAGGAGTAGAGATGTGGTATTCAATGAAAATTTCATGTATAAAGATCAGTTGCAGGGAAAGAAAAGGGAAAAGGAAAACATAAATTACACAATGCTTGATGAAATAAAAGAAAATGAAGTTCCAAAGGTGCTGGAAAATCAAGAACAACAACAGGTACTATTGGGCCCTGGAAATGCCCCTTTTTTACCACACCTATTACATCATTTTTCCTTGTTACATCCTACTTTCATAAACCATATACATGCCTTTTTCTAGATTGATCAGCAATCCTAACAAGGTATAATTCATTATTGCTTCATTTACTTAATGCCTAAGATTGTTATGGTTATGAATTCTAGCCTTCGATTTATGATAACTTGTGTTGATTTCATTAAGTCAAGATCAAAGCACAGGTGTATCAGCCGCAATTCCTTGGAAAAGAATCACACATGGTGCCAGTTGTTACTCTTCATATTTGATTCCCCATATTCAAAGGGACAACGCATCTTTCCACGTGAAGCTGTAACAGGTATTCGCTGAAACAGAGCATTGCTGCAATAGACAGGACGCCTCCCAATTGGTTAATCCGTTGATCCAATGACTTCCAAAGTAACAACATCTTTCATGTCTAACGACCTCATTCATTACAGCTGTAACAGTTTAGTTTTAACTCTGTAGCATGAAGATCAGAGATCTTCATTGCTGCATGAAATTAGTGGATCACGAACTGTATTTTTCATGTATAAATATGGGAAGGATTTCAGAGTGCGGGGTTGGTTGATTATCATGTTGTACGGGCTGTAACAAAGAAATGAGACTGTGGATTTCCAAATTTAATGAAGAGCAAAGTTATTCATATTTCTGTGTCTTAATTTGTGCTAGTTCACAGCGTCTCTGTTAGAATTCCAGGGCCCGCCTTCTCACAGAGATTGCCGAGTTAAGTATGTAGTTTAATTTATTTCATGCTTATGTCGTGTGGAATTGCATTAGGCATGACTACTGATTAGCTTCAATAGAGTTTATAATTGCATTCTTTACTGGTAGTTTATCATTGCATCCTGAATAGCTACAACTGTGTGGTGTGACAGTTGACTGTGTAGGATAGTTCAATTGATGCATGGTGTGTTAGAATTATCTATTACAGCCAAGCTCATCTTCAATCCTTTCAGTCATTTACGCTTTCAAGGATTTCCAATATTTATCAATTTAGAGTTCAAGCTTATTTCTAATTTTGGTTGTTGTTGTATCTTCTATTGAATTCATTAGATTAGGCAAATTGTGATTGAGTTACAGTAGTTGTTGGATGAATCATTTTGGTGAAGATTGAATATTGTAGTTTGATAATTATAGGATTTAACTTCTTGCAAAAGTAATCTAGTTCATTTCTATTCTTAGATTAGTAACTGCTAGGTTGATTTCTGTAGGAAGGTAGTTTTACTTTGAATTCCTAGATGTATGAGTTAGATTAGTTTTCTTTATGGAATGAGTTTGGCTGAGCAGATAGGTAGGATTATTATCTCCATTTAGTTAATCAACTACTTGAAATGTTTATGCATAGATTGTGCTTGTTTCTATTGAGATAAAAGACTTCCCTGGGTTGACAATTTATATTGAGCATCCTGTGTGTTAGTTGTAATTAATTAGCATATAGGTTGACCAACATCTTGGCGCCGCTGCCGGGGATGGTAATTGATAGACATAGTTAGTAGTTGGTTTATTGATTTCATTTTGGTTTGATTATTTACAACATGCATGAATACAAGAAAAACAAATCGGGAACCCCCTTTGAATACTAACACTGCAAGTGGAAGAGGTTGAGGTCGTAACACAGGTCTGGGAAGACAAATGTTTATCAATGAAATAATTGCTAAAGCTAATTCTTCCACCAGACTACCGCGGACGTGTACAAGAAGAGGAAATTATGTTCCTCCTAATCTTGAGAATTCAACATCAACTGTGGAGAACACAACAGGACCAACTACTCCCATTGCAGAGAAGAAGCCTCCTGAAGACAACAGAAGCGTTGTGGGTGCACCAGATAGAGAGGAGATTTATCATATTAATGAGACCAGATTTAGTAAAGAAGTGTGGTTGGAGACTCACCGAGAATCAGAGGAAGAAAGAAGGCGAGAAGAAGAAAGGAGGAAAGAAGAAGAAGCAAAAACAGAGGAAGAATGAATAAAGAAGTCCATTGAATTTTGGAACAAAATGGCTAATAGAGAACATGAAGGAGAGAATGAACATCAGGATAATCACGAAGAGGAAGTGGAAGATAATCATCCTAGTGACGCTGTGGTCACACTTGAATTCCCTATCCTCCAGACACCTGGAGCAGCTCCTATGAAAAATATCTCACCATCAATTCTCCCGAATTTCCATGGTAAATCTTCTGAAGATCCTGATGAATTTCTTTTTGAGTTTGACATCCTCTGCCGCAGTTATGACTACACCTCCAGTGCTCAGAAGCTGAAATTATTCCCAGCCACCTTGAAAGGAAATGCTCTACGTTGGTTCATGAGTCTAGGTTATGATACCATTACTACTTGGGATCAAATGAAACAGACCTTTCTTATCAGGAATATTATAGAACTAGAGAAAGGAAGGAGGAGTTGTTTAAAATGGTTTAGAAGGAAGAGGAGAGCTTGGAAGATTTTGTGGAAATATTGTTCTGTAATTTACAAAGGTCTGGCCATACATCGATTGGAAAAGATGTACTCAATATTATCTTGCTACGAGGAATTAGAGAAGATTGCCTTGATATGTTGAATTTGTTAAGAAAAGGGGATATCTCTAAAGAACATTTTGATAGGATCATTGAATTATGTTGAAGGTACTAAAGGGGATCCTCTAGAACTAACAAATGAGACAAGGATCGAGACCAGGATGTCTTCACTAGGACACAGAAGTCAGCTAATAGAGGAGCCACTCGAGCAGAAATAGGAAACTTATTGGAGAATTTTAAAACAGACATGATGAGCTCCATTTCCTCATAGTTAGATGTTTTGAGAGAAAAATAGAGGCAAGCAGTAGAATATCTTACACTCGGTGTATTCTGTCCTAAATGTAGGAAAAAGCACCCACTGAAAGAATGCCCGCTGGACAAGGTAGATATATGTAGGATATGTGAGTTGGAGCATGACACCAAGGAATGTCCCTCATTACCCAAGGTAAAAGCAGTCCTGTAGGAATCCACTTCAGATGTCGAACATGCTTACTTTATTGCACAGAAGAAACCTTGGCAGCCTCGCAATCAAGGTATGAATTCAGATCTATCAATTTTCTTAAATAATATGAATGGTATGAATAATATGAATACGCAATTCCCTTCACATTATTCTAATAACCAATGGCATCCATCTTAGAACCCAGTGCAAAATCCTAACTCTTGGACACCATGGTCACAGCAGTCAAACCATCAAGCTCCCTGGAACCACATCTCCTCAACAGTATCCCCACCAATATCTTCCTCAACAATATCCTCACCAACCATATCAGCAACCACAGCTCCAATTCCAAAACAATGTCGGACCTATGAATGCACCACTTTTACCACAACTACCTACACCACCTAACCCAAACCCGAATAATAAAGCAGTTCATCAGTTTGAGACTACCAACATGCCTTTGTATTCCATCTCTCAAATTCCCTGCAATGATATACAATTATGATCAGAGAGGGTAGTGGAACCCATCATCACTAACAATGTTCTATCCCCCCAGTGACTGAAACTGGAGTGAATCAACACTTTGAGAATATGGTTCATTCATCAATCCCCATGATTGAGATGATGACATTCCTACCGAAACAATAGCTAAAACTCAGGAAGTAACACACGATGAAGCAAAACCTACACAATTGATGAGAGAACCGCCATATCCTAAACAATTGTCCCTGCAGAAAATAGTGGAACAACCTCGATTCAATCTCTTAGGAGAATTGAAGAATTTATATGTCAAAATCCCACTGTTACAAGCCCTCCATGACGTGCCCATTTATGCTAAGACTGTTAGAGATTTATGTGTCAAGAAGCCAGGAAGAAAGACTAGGGATCCTCCCACTGTCCATGTATTGGGAAAACTTTCCGAATTAATAATGGGGAAGACTCGTATGGAAAAATATGATGATCCTGGGAATCCTATTGTTACAGTTCACATAGGAAACAGACAAATCCTCAATGTCTTGGTAGACTTAGTCGTGGCTATTAATGTTATGACCATAGAAACTATGAAGAAACTTGGACTCACTAATCTTAGGAAAACCCCTACCATTTTAGAAATTGCTAACAGATCAACAATCAATCCTGAGAGGATCCTCGATGACCTAGTAATCTCTATGGACTTGTGGGAATACCCTGAGGACTTCTTTGTGTTACAACCAAAGTCTCAGTTGGGGGGACACCCACTGATTCTGGGGAGACCGTGGTTGGCCACAGTAGATGCTTGTATCAGCTGTTGGTCAGGATCCATGACTATCTTAGACGGGACTGAGATCAAAATCCTAACCTTATACCCTCCAACTCAACCAAGCACAGAAGCTGAAACTCCACTTTGGGTGGATTTGGAGGAGGAGGAAGGCGTTCATCCATTATTAATGATAGGGAGAGCCTTAGCTTTTAAAGATGAAACAGAGGAAGATGCCATTAATAGTTTCATCAGTGAGCCCACGTCCATCAATAAGCATGTTTATCAGATTCTTGACAGTACACTAGATGAGAAAGAACAAGAAAATCTTACGGAAGAAACTCTAGTCAGTGATGCTAGTATAATCCCAGTACTCAAAAATTCAAAAATTGTCCCAGTAGAAATTGATCCAGGGAAAACATTAAACATCAATCCAAACCTTGCGCCCAATGAGCTGGAACAACTTATCACTCTGCTGAAACAACATAAGGGAGCTTTCGCTTGGGAGTATATAGACATGAAAGGAATTCCTTCTAATCTGTGTACCCATCACATTTATATCAAGAGCGACTCCAGGCCTGTGTGTCAACCACAACGAAGGATGAACCCGAACCTAAGGGATGTAGTGAAAGAGGAAATCCAAAAACTTTTGGAAGCGGGATTTATATACCCAATTTCAGAGAGTGAGTGCGTTTCTCCACTCGTGATTGTGCCAAAAAAGAATGGGAAATGGAGGGTCTACGTGGATTACAGAGAATTGAACAAAGCAACGCAGAAAGACAATTTCCCCTTACCTTTCATCGATCAGGTCCTTGATACCTTGTCTGGGAAAAATTATTTTTCCTTTCTGGATGGCTTTAGTGGCTATAACCAAATCCATATTGCTCGAGAAGACCAAGACAAAACCACTTTCACCTATCCCTGGGGCACCTTTGCATATAGGGTACTTACTTTTGGGTTATGTAATGCACTTGCCACCTTTCAGAGAGCAATGATTGGAATCTTTTCAGAGATGGTAAACAGCTGCATGGAAATTTTTATGGAAATTTGGAAAAGGTCTTGAAATGCTGTGAACAACGCCAACTATCTTTAAGCACTGAAAAGTGCCATATGATGATGAGCGAGGGCATAGTTCTGGGGAGCTTCATCTCTTCTGATGGTATCCAGGTAGACCCATCTAAAATCAAGGTAATTGAAAATATACCAACTCGTAGAAAACAAAAATATGTACATAGCTTCTTAGGGCATGCTGGCTATTACAGAAGATTCATAGAAAACTTTTCCAAACTAGCTTCTCCTTTGTTCACCTTGTTGATGAAGGATGCACATTTTTTTTGGAATGATGCATGCCAAAAAACATTTACTAAACTTAAGAAAAGGCTGTCTACATCACCCATCTTACGAGGGTCTGCCTTTTAATATATCCTCAGATGCTTCAGACACTTCTATTGGATCAGTTTTAGGACATCAGGAAGGTAATGCCCCATATGTAATTGATTACATTAGTAAGAACTTATCCCCTACTGAACTAAGCTATACTATCACAGAGAAAGAATTCCTTTCCATAGGTTATGCCATCAACAAATTTAGACGCTACATTACTAGATACTCCACTTTTGTGCACAATGATCATTCTACCATCAAATATTTAATGAATAAACCAATCATGAATGCTAGAGTTACTAGATGGCTGCTACTGTTATAGGAATTTGACATCACAATTATTGATAGACTAGGGAAGGAAAACGTTGTTGCAGAATTTTTATCTCGACTTACTAACAGTGATGACAATTTACCAGTCAAAGATTCCTTCCCTGATGAACATTTGTTTGCAGTATCAGCTCATTCCCCATGGTATGCAGATATTGCTTAATTTTTGGCTGCAGGTAAGCTTCCAGCACATCTGTCGAAGAGAGAAAAAAGAAAGATCATACAACAAAGTGCTAGGTATTGCTGGATTGATGGACATCTTTTCTACACAGGGCTTGATTTAGAAATCAGAATATGTGTTAGAGAAGATGAAATTTTTAGTATCCTTAAAGCTTGCCATGATGAGCCCTGTGGGGGAAACTTTGTTGACAAAAGGACAGGTCATAAGGTTTTAATGATGGGTTATTTATGGCCTACATTGTTCAGGGATGCGAAGAAGTATGTTCAAGCATGTGATAGCTGCCAGAGAATGGGCCAGCCCAACAGATTAGATGAAATGCCTCTTCAGCCATAGCTCGTGGTTGAACCATTTGATAGATGGTCTTTGGATTTCGTAGGGCCTATCAACCCTTCCTCAAAACAGAAATTTCACATCTTGGTTTGTATAGATTACATGACCAAATGGGTGGGAGCTGTAGCCTTGGTCAAAGCTAATGATCAGGCTGTAATTGATTTCCTATATGAAGAAATTTTTACTCGGTTTGGAGTACCCAAGGAAATCATTACAGATGGTGGACCACAGTTCATGTCTCACAAATTGGAAGCGTTGTTACATAAATTTCATATTCAACACAAAATAACCTCACCATATCATCCACAGGACAATGCCTAGGTGGAGAGCACAAATAAGGTCATTGAGGCTATTTTGACAAAAACAGTGAAAAGCCATCATAAAGATTGTTAAATTTTGAGCATTAATTCACAATACTCTAGGATCTTCACTGAGAGAATAACATATACAGTATATCAATGCATAACAATCACAATAAGATTCATAAGCATCACAAGAATCAAAAGCATGAGAGACAAGAGACACAGAGTTTTCGTGGGGAAAACCCTAAGGTGAAAAACCCCACAACTTCCTTAGAGATAGAGAGAGCAATGGCTCAACCAAAGTACAACCAAAATACACTGAGATAGTCTCCTAGTAACAGATGATCCTCCTCCTCACTAGTGCGCCACTTTCTGAGTGAGAGAGAGATACTTTTCCAAATTATCTAAATAGAGATCACTTGATCTCTATTTATACTAACCTGTTTGCCCAGTGACCTTATGGGGCCGACTTGTCTAGCTAGGTACATCCACATTATAATATATATATTTCAAGGCCGACCTCACCCATGGTGGTCTAATAACCCATCGGCAAGTACACACACTTGAAACACTTGTCAATCCACATGACGACACTTCCTTATAGAGGAATAACACATCTCTAATAAGGGTACAATAAATATATATGAAATACATAGATGAAATATATTCCAAAGTTACATATACATCAACACTCCCTCTTAACTAGGAAGGTATTTCTCGACACAAATCTGCTAGACAAGTCTTCTTCTCGGGATCATCGTCATCATCATCATCACTGCTGCTGCTATCTCAACCAATGTCTGACTCTACTCGTCATAGGAAGTTCTACAGAGCCAGTCCTTTTTCATACTGGATGTAGGCCCACCACCTACAGGTCTTCATTATCACTGGCCATACTATGGAATCCTCAAGACTTATTACGTGCGTCACAAAACCTTGAAAGAGCATCCCAGGCTGTTATGAGCACACGGCTCTACATATAGGATCTCCCAGGGCCATATTATATGTGAACTCACCACAAAACCTCGCAAGAGAATCCTAGGCTGTTATGAGCACACAGCTCTACCTATAGGATCTCCCAGGGACAAATTATATGTGGTCACCACAAAACCTCGCAAGAGGATCCCAGGCTGTTACTAGCACACAGGTCTACCTATAGGATCTCCCAGGGACAGATTATATGCGGTCATGGAAAAGCCTCGTAAGAGCATCCTAGGACTGATTACGAGCACACAGTCCAACCTATCGGATCTCCTACGGACATATTATATGCCATAGGACAAAACCTCGAAAGAGCATCTGCTAGATATCCCAGGTCCAGATTATATGCCATAGGAAAAACCTCAAAAGACTATCTGCAAATCTCCCAGGGCCAAATTATATGTCCTCCCAGAGAAAAACCTCGAAAGAGCATTTGCCAGATATCCCAGGGCCAAATTATATGCCATAGGCAAAACCTCGAAAGACTATTTGCAAATCTCCCAGGGCCAAATTATATGCTCATCTACATAACCTGATCCACGGCCATAGAGTATCAACCTGATACTCACCATATATCATCCTGATGTACACATGATCATCCTGATCATCATCACTGCAACATCCTGCTGCATGTCATCTGGAGAAACATCCTGAAGCTCATCATCCATGATCATCCTAATCATACAATGCATCTACCTGATGTATACCAAGTATCTACCTGATACATATCATCATACATGATCCACCTGATCATACAGTGTATCCACCTGATACAAATACAAATACATGATACATATCACCATACATGATCCACCTGATCATACAATGTATCCACCTAATACATATACAGATACATGGTCCAGGAATCAAACATGATGCATATACAAAATACATACAAATGATCCTACTGATCATATCCAGCATCCAACATGATGCGTACATATATAAATGATCCAACTGATCATATCCAACATCCAACATGATGCATACATACATATAAATGATCCAACTGATCATATCCAGCATCCAACATGATGCATACATACATATAAATGATCCACCTGATCATATCCAGCATCCAACATGATGCATACATACATATAAATGATCCAACTGATCATAAAAAGCAGAAACCAGAACATCATCCTGATGCTCATCATCCAACGCTTACATCCACAGCCATGTGAAGGATCCTCCTTCCAACATCCTTGGAATAGCTTCAGAAAATGTGTCCATCACTTCTTCCTCGAAGTGTCCTCGATCTGAAGAACACCAAGCCTCTCCCTGAAGTACTCGAACTTCACCCTGGCTAGTGGCTTCGTCAGCACATCTGCAATCTGCTCGTCCGTCACAACATACAGGAGCTTCACAGCTCCTCTCTGCACCATATCGCTGATATAGTGATATTTGATCTCTATATGTTTTGACCTATCATGAAACACTGGGTTCTCAGATAGCTTCACATAACTCTGGTTATCGCAGAAGATACCAGTAGCATCCAATGGGAGATCAAATAACTCAGACAATAGCTTCCGTAGCCATACTACCTCAAAACTAGCTGAACAGGCTGCAACATACTCTGCCTCAGCTGTACTCAGTGCTACGTAGGACTGCTTCCTGCTAAACCAAGAGATCACACCTGATCGCATACTGAAGCAGCACCCAGATGTGCTCTTCCTATCTGCAGCACTACCTGCCCAATCTGAATCAACATAACCTTGCAGGTTAAACTTTTGATTCACTTCATACTTGAGCCCAAAATCCACTGTACCCTTCAGGTACCTCAGAACATGCTTTACAGCAACCAGGTGAACACTACTCAGATCCGTCAGGAACTGGCTCAATGTGTTCACAGCAAAGCAAATATCTGGTCTCGTGTTCGTCAGGTACATCAAGGACCTAATCATATGACGATACATAGAGACATCAACTGGCTCAGATGAAGCATCACATAGAAGCTTCAGATTCGATGCCATAGGTGTGGACATGGCCTTGCAATCCATCATCCTGAATCACTTCAGGATATCTACTGTGTACTTCCCTTGACCAATGAAGATCCCACCTGCACTCTGCCACACCTCCATACCTAGGAAATAATGCATCATTCCCAAAATTTTCATATCGAACTCAGCAGCAAGCTTCCTCTTGGTATCTGCAATCAATCTGTCATCTCCTGTTACAAATAAGTCATCCACATACAGGAGTAGAATCACAGGATTCCCTTCCTCAACCTTGTAATAAAGGTTGGAATCTGCTTTACTCTTGGTAAATCCCAAACTAGATAGGAAATTGTCCATCCTACCATACCAAGTTCTGGGACCTTGTTTCAAGCCATATAAGGATTTCTTCAATTTGCACACATATGACTCCCTGTCATGTATTTCAAAACTGAGTGGCTGCTCCACATATACTTCCTCTTCAACTACACCATTCAAGAAAGCAGTCTTGACATCCATCTGGTGTATTTTCCATTTCATTACTGCAGCCAGGGAAAGTACTGTTCTGATGGAAGTATACCTGGCTACAGGTGCAAAAGTTTCTTCATAATCTATTCCTCCTTTCTAAGAGAAGCCACGAGCTACGAATCTTGCCTTGTATTTCTCTACACTGGCATCTGCAGCATGCTTGATTTTGTAGATCCATTTGGAAGTCACAACAGACTTCTCTTTAGGTCTTGGGACAACATCCCAAACATCATTCTTCATTATTGATTGGTATTCCTCAACCATGGCATCCTTCCATTCTTTCTTTTTCGCTGCTTCTTCATAACTGGAAGGCTCTTTGTTCATAATGTCACAGAGTAAAGCAACATAGCTGGTATGTGATCTAGTTCTCTTCTTTGCTCGGTGTTCTTCTTCTGGAATGCCAAATATTTCTGCATCTTGAATGATCTCTCTAGCCCATGTAGGTTTCCTCTTGTGAGAGTTATCCTTACGGGGTGGATCTACCGGTTCTTGTGGATCTTCAAAGTCACGAACAAATTCTGGAACTGCTTGAGTCATGCTAGTGTCTCGAAATCTAGTTTCCTTAGGTTCTTTATAAATTCGATAGGTGCCTTCCTTGATTTGATGAATGTTGAGTTTTCATCAAATTTTACATCCCTGCTGACATCAATCTTCTTGGACCCTGGAAAGTATATTTTGTAAGCCATTGAGCTTTCACTGTAACCCACAAAGATACCCTTCTTTCCTAAAGGATCTAGTTTAGTCCTCTTTTCCTTTGGGACATGAGTGTATACTGGACAACCAAATATTCTGAGATGGTTGACTTCAGGATTCTTACCAGAAAAGACCTCTTCTGGTGTCTTGTTATCCAATATCTTGTGGGGTGTTCTATTCTTCACATATACAACTGTTCTAGCTGCTTCTGCCCATAGATGCATAGGTAGATCCTGGTCATGCAGCATTGCTCTCGCTGCTTCCATGATAGTTCTGTTCTTCCTTTCTGCAACTCCATTTTGTTGAGGATTATAAGGAGCAGTCAACTCCCTCTTAATCCCTGAATCACTACAAAGCTTCTTGAAGTAACCTGAGGTGAATTCTCCACCATTGTCGGATCTGAATGTTTTGATCTTCTTGTCAGTTTGATTCTCCATCAGAGTTTTGAATTCCTTGAAATTATCAAACACCTCATCTTTGTTCTTCAAGAAGTATACCCAAGTCTTCCTTGAGAAGTCATCAATAAATGAGACATAGTAAACATACCCACTAAGAGAACTGGATGACATAGGACCACATACATCTGAGTGGATGATTTCCAGGATATCTTTGGCCTTTCTTTCACTACTTGGGAAAGCCTTCTTAATGTTCTTACCTTTTGCACATCCTTTGCAAACACCTTCATGTTTGGTCTTGATTTCAGGAAGACCTTCTACATCCTTGCTTGCAATTGGAAGTGCCCTATAGTGCATATGAGCAAGTCTTCTGTGCCAAATTTCACTTGGCTCCATGGATTCTTTCACCATGGCATGTTCAGGTTGTCCCTTCAATTTATACAAACCTCCCTCTTGCTCTCCAATCACTACTGCATCATCTATGGTCTTTCCCTTTGGCCATATTAGGACTTGGCCATCCACAAATGCAACCCTCATTCCTTTTGCATCCAAAGCAGAGATGGAGAGTAAGTTCTTCTTGAGCCCAGGTACATAAAGGACTTCTTTCATCTTCAAAGATTTTCCAGAATCTAGGTTGTAGGAGGCTTCACCACTTCCTTTGATTGGGTATTGATAATCATCCCCAAGTTTCACCTTATGGGGTGATTCATGTTCAGATAGATTCACAAAATATTCCTTAAACCCAGTCATGTGTTCGGAAGCCCCACTATCAATCAACCAATCATTACAACCATGGGAGATAGTACCTGTGAGAGCAGAGATTAGAACATACTCTTCTTCACTTGATGAGTCATCATCACTTTCTTCCCTAGCCTTCTTCTTTGGATGTTCATCATCCTCGGCAGCATGAGCATGGAACTTTCTTTTGCTGCCCTTCTTCTTCTTGCTGAAGTTGTTGTTATTATCCCTTTTGTTCTTGGGACAATCTGAAGCAAAGTGACCCTTCTCATTGCATGTGAAGCATCTTAGATCCTTCTTATTCTTTTGATAGGATCTTTTGTACCAAGAGTGCTCCTTCTTGGGCTTGCTTCTTTTGGTGTGAGTTACGAGAGCTTGATCTTCACCTCCCATCTTTTCCTCACGAGCTACAAGTATAGCTTCTTCTTGAGAGCATTCCTCCCATAGTTTACTGAAAGAGATCAATTTATTTCTTGCACAGATTCCTTGAAGAAAGGAGTCCTATGACCTAGGTAGGCCATTCAAAGTGGTCATAACAACTTAACCAATGTCCACTACTTCATCCACAGCTTCAAGTTGCTCCTTGATCTGAGAGACCTTGGAGAAGTAAGATTGAATGGTTTCTCCATTCAACATCTTGACCCCTTTCAATTGATTCCGCAGAGTCATCTTCCAATTTATGTTCTTCCCTTCAAATAGCTTGGTCAAAGAGTCAAACATCTCCTTCAGTGTCTTTAGAGAAGACACATGGGGTATGAGATGGTCTTTGATAGAATCAATAATGATTCTCTTTGCCTTGACCAAGTTCTTCTTATGCAATACCTTGTCCTCTTCATCCTCTGGGATAGTGATGTCTTCTTTTATATATGAGTCTAACTCATTCTCTTCCAGGATTAACCCAATCCTATACTTCCAAGCTCGGAGGTTATCAGACCCTTCAAGCTTATCCTCAAGCTTGGTGTGGTGAGACATATTAAAGAGTACTTCGAATGGAAATAGAAAAGATTTAGGTCTTACCACTTGAAATGTTGAAAACTAGATCTGGTCCCGAATTAGGGTTTGTCGAAAAAACCCTAAAAACTCAAAATGTGAATTTCAATTTTCTGAAAGGATAGAAAGATGCGCTTTGATGAGCTGATCAGCCTAGTGCATTCAGAATTTGAGATCAGCAAAGTTTTACCCTTTAGATTTGCCTTTTTGTCCTCCCGAGTTCACTGAGGAGAGCCCTAAATTAGGGTTTGAGTTTCCCGGAGATCTACCCAGCCAACAATATCGATCCAAAGCTCTAAACTTCGATTTTTGCAAGGATCTTCCAGTTATGTCTTCAAATTTCAAAAATTCCTATTTTTGTGGAAACCCTAATTTTTAGGGCCAAATCTGAAAATGCTCAGAATTGAATTCTGATTGGACAAATAGATGCGCCTTGATGAGTAGAGTCAATCTACTATACTACTTTTCCAAAATCGATGGAGAGAAACCCAATAAACAAGAAACTCAAGTTTTCGTCACTGCAAAATGTCTTCTTCTCAGGTTAGCTCTGATACCATGTTTAATTTTGAGCATTAATTCACAATACTCTAGGATCTTCACTGAGAGAATAACATATAGAGTATATCAATGCATAAAAATCACAATAAGCATGACAAGCATCACAAGAATCAAAAGCATGAGAGACAAGAGACACAGAGTTTCCGTGGGGAAAACCCTAAGGTGAAAAAACCCACAGTTTCCTCAGAGATAGAGAGAGAAATGGCTCAACCAAATTACAACCAAAATACACTGAGATAGTGTCCTAGTAGCAGATGATCCTCCTCCTCACTAGTGCGCCACTTTCTGAGTGAGAGAGAGATACTTTTCCAAATTATCTAACTAGAGATCACCTGATCTCTATTTATACTAACCTGTTTTCCCAGTGACCTTATTGGGCCAACTTGTCTAGATAGGTACATCCACATTATAATATATATATTTCAGAGCCGACCCCACACATGGTGGTCTAATAACCCATCGGCAAGTACACACACTTGCGACACTTGTCATTCCACATGACGACACTTCCTTATAGAGGAATAACACATCTCTAATAAGGGTACAATAAATATATATGAAATACATAGATGAAATACATTCCAAAGTTACATATACATCAACAAAGATTGGGCTGAGAGACTTCCAAAGGCACTATGGGCCTATCGCACTACATGGCGTAACACCACTGGTTTTTCCCCATATGAGTTGGTGTATGGAAAAAATGTTGTTTTTCCCGATTAAATTTGAAATCAGAACTTTGAAGATAGTTGTAGAAGCAAACCTTGATTTATCAGAAGCACAGAGGAACCAACTTAATCAAATTAATGAATTGGATGAAAAGTGCACAGCCGCGGTAAATCATACAGCTTTAATCCAACAACAGCGCTCTAAATGGCATGACAGATTTATAAGGAAGAAAGTGTTTCGAGAAGGAGATTGGGCTCTGTTATATGATTCACAGTTTAAGAGGGACTTCAAAGGAAAATTGCACACTCGTTGGTTGGGACCATATCAGATAGATCAAGAATTTGATAATGGAGTAAATCAGTTGATCACCATTGATGAAAACAAGACACCATTATTTGCAAATGGTCATTGGCTGCGACTGTATCACAAACCGATCTCAAAGAATGCTTTCAATTCACATGTTATAGCTGATCCAGATTATCAGTTAACGCCAAGGCAGTGAGTTTTCTCAAACCTTGTGAATTTTTAAATAAAATTGCAATTTCCACACATAATTTGTACATAAATAATGTGTTTTCTTTTTGTATTTTATTTATTCTTTCCTTTACACTTGATCATGTTTTTTTTGAAGAATTGTGTGTAGGAATTAATTTGAGGAGCAACAGTTGTGACTGGTCCAGACGATTGCAGACACCTTGCATTGTTTTCCTGATTTAATAAAGCTGTTTGAAGAAGATGGATGATTTGTTAGCTTTCAACACCTAGCTGAAAATTTTCCTGTTACTCCATTTTGCGCAGCTGCGACTCCATACCTTTCTCATTTCTTTTCAGTAGCTGCGACTCCATACCTTTCTCATTTCTTTTCAGCAGCTGCAACTCCATACGTTTCTCATTTATTTTCAGCAGCTGCGACTCCGCTATTCTTTCCCATTCTGCCAAAGTTTTGCGGCTGCAACTCCGTTATCTTCATCCATTTCTCCTTTTTCAGTAGCTGTGACTCCGCCATTTTCGACCATTCCGCCAATTTTCACAGCTGTAAGTCTGCTATTTCCATTTCATTTCTCCTTTTTCCAGCAGCTGCGACTCCACCACTTTTGCCTATTCTGCCAAGTTTTGCAGCTGCAACTCTGTTATTTTTTCCCATTTCGGTAAAGTCGCACAGTTGTGACTCTTCCATATTTCGCCGAACTCTACTAAAAATTTTATATGACTTTGCTGTATCAGCTTATTTTCTAATTAGCTTGTCAAAATCCTCTTATTCATCAACTGCAACTCCACTAGATTGTCTTCCTCTTAGAACAGTCTCGCCACTAATGATTTGACCAAGCTCTAATTTAAATGATGACTCTACAGTTCCAATCGCAGTCTTCCAAGAACGAAGAAAATTATTGGGCCGTCTCGCATATCCGTCAGCATGAATGTACTTATCATCTTGGTTGGCGATGGCCAACTCATCTTAGCACATGCGCATTTATGATCTCTTAATGGAAGTAATGACAAAGTCGGGTTACAGTGGCAATTTAAGGCTGATCTCATAACGCGAAGGTATGAATTCTGACCTTTTACATGATTAAGCATAAAATTAAATGTGGCAATGATGAGCACGCCTTGTCTTTTGTCCCCGTCAGCATGCTGTACACACTTCACTGTCAAAGAATGTGTTAGGATTAACAACCTGACCATCACCTTACCCGATTCGTACCAAAATACCGCAATTATACCATATTTCGTTAACTGTATCATCTTACCGCCGGTTGAAAACTGCGCCATCTTTCCTAAAATACCCAATTTCCAATTCTGGCTATTCCATGACTGTTCGTAAGCTACAAATTCCATTTCTGAGCTGATAATCATTGTATTCGTTGCCTGAATTAAGAAGGGAGATTGATATGGGTAACCCAGTTAGGCATGAACCTGAGAATACGGAAGCTCTGCGTGCCAATGCAGAATTTTTCGGCATTTTTGCAGTAGCTGGGTGGACCGAGTATTTCCAATGTTTAAACAGTTTCCACATCAAAATGGCATTACAGTTCATTTTTAACTTGACTGATGCTCATTCTGAAGTCAAGGGGGTACGCATTGAGGTTACAGAGGCCATTATATCCGAGGTTACTGGCTTACCCCAGATTGGGAAGAAATTGTTTGGACAAAAAGTGTCGAATGTGACTACAACAAGGGAATTTCTTGCAGTCAGGGAGAATGCTCATCCAAAATGCCGTGGAATTGCACTGGAATCGTTACCTCGTCCCTGGGATCAAGTAGCAATTTTTTTGAATAAATATATCTCCTATGAAGGTAGGTACCAAACTGTCTATTTCTCTGAATTTCCTCTATTATCTCACCTACGCCATGGTAACTTAGTAAATATGTCGTTCTATCTCTTTAAGACCCTACAAAACATGGCTGGGTATGCAAGAACAAACTGACACCCAGTTTCCTCTCTCACCAATCATGGCCTAATTAAATTGCTAATCTTGGGAGCCCTTGCACATCAGAATTTGACTTGGGCTCAATTCCTTGCTGGGTCCGTGGTAATTAGAGAACTTGCATTGGAATTGGGGGGTGTTGAAGAAGGAGAAGATGACTGGAGCTCCTCAAATTCAGTTGGGGGGGAGGATGGAAACCTAAATGAATGGGAAGAAGAAATAGACATGGGGGAAGTTGCAACAACAACGAACCCTAGTATAGATGGGGTATCAGGAAACCTAAATGAAGGGGAAGGAGAAATAGACATGGGGGAAGCTACGCCAGTAGCGAACCCTGTTACAGATGGAGTATCAACAGGAAATCATATTGAAGGAGAAGAAGAAGTAGATATGGGGGAAGCTACGACATCAGCGGACCCTGTTACATAAGAAATGATGATGGAAGCCACGACAGATGAGGCAGTAACATTAGAAGCTGCAACAACAACAAATCTTATAGGGGATGAAACAGACCCAATTAAAATTGCAGTTAGGGTGGAGGATGAAGTAGTGGAAATGGTGTCATTAGCAGCTTCACCAGAGGAAGCTGCAGCTGGGGCAGTTATTGAAGCTAAGATAGTGGAAGGTGCAACTGCAGAAGTGGAAACGCAAGAAGGAGGGTGCCAGGTAGAGGCAGCAGAGGAAGGAAATATGGAGGTGTTAGATATTGCATCCTCCCAGGAAATCAAGGTAACTATTGTTGAAGAGGAGCAATTCGTGTTTCTCTCTGAAAATTTGGAAACCCCTATGTCACAGAAGAAAAGAAAAAGGTCAGGGAATAAGGGTTAGACAGCTACTTCAGCAAAGAAGAGAGGAACTAGAGCTTCTATAGCAGTAGCAGCATGTCGTGAAAGCCAGCCATCGGAAGTTGTGAAGAGAAGGACTCGATCCATGGCAGCAGTAGAGATAGCTTGTGCAATTGGGGAAAACATTGAACTACCCACAATAGAAGCAGCTTGTGTAATTGGGACATGCATAGAAATTCCTATTTTAGACCCCAAAACACCTACTGTCACACAAGAACCTGTTGTGGGTGAACCCCAAGTTGAAAACCTCCTTTATGAAAATGAAATGTTAAAAGAGGAAGTGAAATGGCATCGAGATGAGTTGGAGAAATGGAAGGAAGTGGCTGGGAAACATGCAAAGAGAAATTTGAATATATTGGTAGAGGCTGCAAATTTGCTAGAAAATTCATCTCTCTCTTTGTCAAATGAGGAACAAGGAGAAATGGTATGCCCAGAATGTGGGGACATATTCTTTTTAGTAGGACATAAAGTCATAGTGCTGGGTGTGGGAGCACAATATCCTATACCAGTAAAGCGAGGAAGGGAAAGTGTATCCGCAGTAGAGTTGATGAAGGAGAATGAGGAAGAAGTTGACATAATCCCTGATTTGGATTTAGGAGAATATGAAGCAATGCAGTCCCAGCCATCAGGAAATACTGAGCCATTCTAGGACCAGTCTCATCTTTCAGAAGATATCGAGGTAATTCAAGAACAACCTCAGCAATTTGAATAAATAAATGAACATGGTGTTGTTACACAAGAACCAATATCCTTAAAAATATTTGTTGAGACTGCAACTCAAAATGACGTTGCTGAGGTAGAATTGAAGGGACAGGATGCTTCCACACAAGAACCAACATCCCCAAAGTTAGCTTCCGAAGCAAAGGTCATTACAACACCAATGGAAGATGAGGCTGCTACACTGTCAATCCAAAATGGGGAATATGGAACATGTGGTGACGAGGTAAAAATGCTACTATCCCAAGACACCATTAATTTAGATTCTGATGATGAAAAAGATGTGGAGGATAGAAGGATTCAATGGTTGGTTAAAAAGCTTCTCTTGTTAAATCTTGAGCTAGACAAATGGAAGAAATATATTTCTCAGTGCAGGGAAGGTATGGTCCCTCTTTATGAATATAGAAACACTATCAAGGGGGTGAAAGAGACATGGGTTGAGGAATTGTTCCTTCATAAAATCCAGTGGAAAAACGTTCAAAAAGAATTGACAGAGTTGAGGAAATTCAAGTCCATGCAACAATAGAAAGACCAATTGTATATTCTTTCTCAAGAACTGCTGAGTTGCAGGGCTCCATCCCCTTCTTACCCTGTCTTTCTTTATGAACATACCATTTTATTTAAAATGAAGGCATTGAAAGAGAGGAGGTCATTCAAGCTAGAAACAATCTCCCAGTTTTTAGAAACTTTCCTGGAAAGTAATGATGACGAGCAAAATTTGTTGTGTGAATTATATTTACATGATAAAGCCTGTTATACTGATTCTCATTCTAACATTGTGCCTCATTTGGGAGATGTTCAGCTGAGGGCGTTTACTTCTTTTGTCATCAACCATGTAAAATGGCGAGATGCTTTCCACACTATCACAAAGAATGAGGTTAATGCCACTCTCTGGATTAGAAATGAACCTTAGCTTCCAATAGGACTCAGAGCCAGGCATGTAAAATCTCTCGATTTTCCTGAGATTGTTCAGCATTTGGAAAATATTCAAGAGAGAATATTCACTACCTCTGTCTAGGTAATTTCTAGTAATCAGCAGCATGCCCTGGAGGGAAGTGAGTACAGATGGTTATATTCGTCTCCATATTTGAAAGAAGGGGATCCATACTGTTTTGAGAATTTTAAGCAAGCTTTAACAAGGGTGCTTGGGTATGTGAAATGCATGAAAACATGTGGACCCTGGTGGCTTGGGATAAGATTCAGGTTTCCCCTCATTTGGCTTCCTATGAGTCCTTACATAAACAACTATGTTTTGACTGAAGAGGAGAAGAAGCAGTGCTGGGAGAAGTGGGCTGCTTGTCATGGATTTGTGCATCATGGGGAACCAATGGAACTTGCCTACAATCTTACCAAACTTCACAGGTTCAATCTAGATTCAGATTCGGACTAGTAGAAGTTGTTGCATGAGGACATGCAAATGGATAGTTGGGGGGAGATGTTGGGCCCTGGAAATGCCCCTTTTTTACCACACCTTTTACATCATTCCTATTACATCATTTTTCCCTGTTACATCCTGCTTTCATAAACCATATACATTCCTTTTTCCAGATTGATCAACAATCCTGACAAGGTATAATTCATTATTGCTTCATTTATTTAATGCCTAAGTTTGTTATGGTTATGAATTCTAGCCTTCGATTTATGCTAACTTGTGTTGAGTTCATTAAGTCAAGATCAAAGCACAGGTGTATCATCCACAATGCCATGGGAAAGAATCACATGTGGTGCTAGTTGTTACTCTTCAGATTTGATTCCTCATATTGAAAGGGACAACGCATCTTTCCACGTGAAGCTGTAACAGGTCTTCGTTGAAACAAAGCATTGCTGCAATAGACAGGACGCCTCCCAATTGGTTAATCCATTGATCCATTAACTGCCAGAGTAACAACATCTTTCATGTCTAATGGCCTCATTCATTACGGCTGTAACAGTTTAGTTTTAACTCTGCAGCATGAAGATCAGAGATCTTCATTGCTGCACGAAATTAATGGATCATGAACTGTATTTTTCATGTATAAATATGGGAAGGCTTTCAGAGTCTAGGGTTGGTTGATTATCATTTTCTATGGGCTATAACAGAGAGCTGAGACTATGGATTACCATCTTTAATGAAGAGTAGAGTTATTCATATTTCTGTGTCTTAATTTGTGGTAGTTCACGTCGTCTCTGTTAGAAGGCTAGGGCCTGCCTTCTCACAGAGACTACCGAGTTAAGTAGGTAGTTTAATTTATTTCATGCTTGTGTGGTGTGGAATCGCATTAGGCGTGATTACTGATTAGCTACAACATAGTTTATAATTGCATTCTTTTCTAGTAGTTTATCATTGCATCCTGAATAGCTACAACTGTGTGGTGTGACAGTCGACTGTGTAGGATAGTTCAATTGATGCATGGTGTGTTAGAATTAGCTGTTACATCCAAGCTCATCTTCAATCCCTTTCAGTCATTTATGCTTTATAGGATTTCCAATATTTATCAATTTAGAGTTCAATCTTATTTCTAATTCTGGTTGTTGTTGTATCTTCTATTGAATTCATTAGATTAGGCAGATTGTGATTGAGTTACAATAGTTGCTGGATGAATCATTTTGGTAAAGATTGAATATTGTAGTTTGATAATTATAGGATTTAACTTCTTGCAAAAGTAATCTATTTCATTTATATTCTTAGATCATTAACTGCTAGGTTGATTTTTGTAGGAAGGTAGTTGTACTTTGAATTCCTAGATGTATAAGATTAGTTTTCTTTATGGAATGAGTTTGGCTGAGCAGATATGTAGGATTATTATCTCCATTTAGTTAATCAACTACTTGAAATGTTTATGCATAGATTGTGCTTATTTCCATTGAAATAAAAGACTTCCCTGGGTTGACAATTTATATTGAGCATCATGTGTGTTAGTTGTAATTAATTAGCATATAGGGTGACCAACAGGTACCTCAAACTCCTGCAAGTGTTAGAATATCTACCAAGTTAAGTAGACCCCCTGAATGATACTCTTCTTCAATGTATTATTTATTGATGACTAATTATGGTGAACCAGAATGTTATGAAGAAGCAATGCAAGTGGAAACTAAAAAGAAATCGAATCAAGGCATGAATGAGGAGATGGACTCCTTAGTAAGAAACCAGACTTGGTATTCGGTTCAGTTTCCTATAGGTAAAAGAGCATTGCAAAAAAATGGGTTTACAGGTTGAAGGAAGAAGATGGAGGAAAGAAGCAGTACAAGGCCATACTTATTGTAAAGGGGTTTGCACAAAATAAAGGTATAGATTTTGATGAAATGTTTTTCCCTCCTATTAAAATGACTTCAATTAGAACTATTTTAAGTTTAGTGGTGGTAGCATATTTGCATCTTGAACAGTTAGATGTAAAAGTAGTCTTTCTCCATGGGGATTTGGAGGAACGTATTTATATGCAATAGCTAGAGGGGTATGAGGTCAAAGGGAATGAGAATTTAGTATGTAGGTTGAAGAAGAGCTTGAATGGCCTGAAGCAAGCTCCAAGGCAGTGGTATTTGAAATTTGAAAAGTTTATGACATAACAAGGTTATAGTAGATGCCATTCTGACCACTGTGTTTATTACAAACAGCTAGATAATGGAAGATATATTATCTTTTTATTGTATGGGGGTGGCATGTTTGTTGTAGGGTCTAATGTGCAGGATATAAATGTGCTCAAAAGGAAGTTAGCTAATTATTTGCGATGAAGGATTTGGGTGTTGCAAAGCAAATCCTTGGTATGAGAATAACAAGAGATTGGAAAAATCGCAAGTTGACATTGTCTTAGGGTGAGTACATAGAAAAGGTGTTGGAGAGGGTTAGAATACAGAATGTAAAACCAGTTAGTACACCTTTGGCTAGCCATTTCAAACTAAATAAGGAGATGTGTCCCAAGACATAGGAAGAGATAGAATACATGTCCAGGGTTCCCTATTCATCAGCAGTTGGCAGCGTGATGTATGCTATTGTGTGCATGAGACTAGATATTGTACACGCAGTGGGAGTTGTGAGCAGGTATATGAACAATCTAGGTAAATAACATTGGAAGGAAGTATAGTGGATTCTCAGGTATTTGAGAGGTACTTCCACTCATGCATTATGTTTTGGAGGTTCAGACACTATTCTACAGGGATATGTTGATGCATATATGCCAGTTGATAAAGATAGAGGGAGGAGCACCACAGGGTATGTATTTTTTGTAGGCGGAACAACAATAAGTTGGATTTAGAAGCTTTGAAAGGTTGTTTCACTTTCAACAACGGAAGCAGAGTATGTTTCTACTACATAGGCTATTAAAGAGATGATTTGGTTACAGAGGTTCATGGAGGAATTGGGTAAGAAGCAGGAGAATAGAAGGTTGTACAATGACATCCAGAGTGCCATTCATCTTGCAAAGAACTCATCCTTCCATTCTAAGACTAAACATATAGAAATCAAGTACTGTTGTTTGGGAATTCTACCCTATAGCGAGGAGAGGGACACTACCAACTTCTGGGGTGACAAGTAAATACATTAATCACATCACATAGGCTTCTACAAAAGGAAAGAGATCAAGGTTCTTGAGGGCATACCTTATTAACAATGTTCGATCCTAGCTTTCGCTTGTTCCTTCGATCGATCCTCCACTTCATCCTCCATTCGATGAACCTGCAATACAATAGATACCTTCCTCAGCGTATCTTGACTGATATAACAATGATGAAATTGAAATGCAATTTAAACATCAGATACAATCAAGCATTTAACCCAAACAAATATGCAATCCATTAGACATTTGATTGGGATGGGAAGGGTATTTCAACCTTTATTGTCAAAAGCAGATAATCAGTACAATTATACCTGATCATTCAAAGTGCTTGTGCAACCGTATCCTGGGCTCCTGCTCTTCACAATAACTTTGGAATTCCTCCAGCATAACAACCCTTAATGCATAGTTTCTCCCCCACTCTCTCATCTATCCCCCTTGTATTTATGGGACAAGGTAGGCAATTCGGATCGAGAGGTAGTTTAATTGGGAGGTTGGGGAAGTTGCAAAAAACAACTTCAACTAATCCCAATTCGTCAAATTAATAAATTTTTTATTACTTTTTAAGGTGTACGCTAGTTTTCTTAAGTGGAGTAGCGTTCAACATGCAACTTCCCTGCTTTACAACCATCGTTTGCAATATTTTTGAGTTGTACGCTACCCTATTGAAGTAAAGTAGAGTATTTCAGAAGGAAAATGTACTTTATTGAAGTGGAGTAGAGTATTTCAGCAGGAAAACGCTACTATCATGCTTATAGGGTAGCGTTTTTCCCAAAAAGTAGGTAAACTAAGATTTTTGTTAGCTGTAGAGGGGTAAGTCTAGTCCATTCATCATCTAAGGCAATCATGTTCTTCAATCCTAGTTGTCCTTTTTTGTGATCAATAGCTAAAGGTGATCACGAACGGAGAAGTGCAGATTTGACCTATAACAGATGCCCCCTAATGTGTGAGGTCAGAGGGAAGCGATGGCCAAAATACATTATAATTCCAAGTCATAGGAGGAGCGGGAAACCGCAGAACCAAGTCACAAAAGTACTTGAAATAATGATCAAGGTCAGCGAGCAATTAAAATCTTGACATCATATAGATGTGTAGAATTATACAACATGATCTTCGATACATAACTAGGAGATGTATATATAGCATGGCCACTGAAATGCAAGCGTGGATCCATGTCAGAATGAGAGATCATAGCCATAAAAACAAAATGGATCTATGTCTCATGGAGAGCCAAAATGAGTGAGGCTCAGTCTTGCGCAACTTGGGTGATAACATAATGAGGTAATGCTATCAACATCTTAAGGTCTTCATCCAAAACAACCCAAGGTACAAACCCTAACCATGTGAATAAATGATCTGAAGTCAAACATGGGGGGAATCGTTTGATTACCGGTCATTGATGTATACCATTAACAAACGTGAGGGATTCCACCGATAATGATAATGGGTCCCAAGGTACCTAGTACGATCCAACAAGTGTGAATAAGAGGACTTGAAGTCGAACACCTAAGGAACACGTCAAATAAGAGACATTGATGTATTCTCATTATTCAATGATGAGGGAAACTGCCATTGATGACTGCAATTCCCAAGGTACTAACCAAAACTCTAAACTTCATTCCCAGAGAAAAATGAGTTGATGTTGATGGGAAGAAGTCTATTGGAAGGGAGACATTAAGGCATCCTCCATCATCCAACACGAGGAACACTCAAATGGTATGAACTGATGTGGAGTAGGACATGTAACAAGGCTGACACTAGGATGGCCGACACATGAGGTCAAGGTAAACTGCAGAATGGCTGACATGGGCTATATCCTTGAACAGTGAGCACGACACAAAGTGACTTAGGTAGTTTTCAACATGACGGGAAAGTGATATAATCCTGTAATGTAGGAGACATTGACAGACCCTCCATATGGTTGGAAGAATAACCAACTGGGAGAGTAAACAACTCGGAGAACAGGTTCACCCTAGGGTCGAAAACTAAACCCAACTGAAATGATAGACTCAAATAGGTGCTGTGTTCAAGGATAGGACTGACTGAACTGCCTTTAAAACTAAAAGATGTGATATACCCTTCTTATCCCTTATTCTTTTTAGATAAAAGAATACCTTTCTTGTTGTTTAAATGAGTCCAAGAAAGAATGAAAACTCAATAGATCCAACCATGTATAGATTTTAACAATCCCATGGGAGGAAGACTCAGGACCTTCTTCATTGTTTACAAATTTTGAAGAAGAGATAAAAGAATACTCTATAATACTGATCTATGGATTTTAATATCGAGCCGAGATCTGTTCTTGCTCATCGGTGTTTTCCTATTTATAGAGTCTGAAAAACTTAAACAATCCTCTATACACCCTCTCGTGGATTTCACATCGAGCTCGAGTAGGTGAGTGCTCGCTTGGTGTTTTCATATTTCAAGAGCCTGAAAACCCTAAAGAAGGCTCCAAAAGGTCCTTTTTCATAAAGTTAGTCTCCTCCCCCGAAAAAGTGTAAAACAATGGAAGAAGAACTCTTCTAGCCACGGATGACTAGTGTATTCCTTTTTCGTAAGTAATCCACAAAAGTCCAGAAAAGGGTTAAACTTATACTTAAGCAGATGGACCTTTAATTCCTTCAATGAGCTTGAAGAGGACAAGTCTGCTCAGCAATCTTGTCATATTTAAAGAGTCTAACAAGAGCTTAGAGAGAACTCCATAAGAATCTTTTTCGTAAAATTTTAATGAGCCCGAAAAAGTAAACTCATGACCTCCTTACTGTTTTTAACGAGCTCAAAGGATAGATGGAAGAATGCTCGTAACTTCCTTACTGTTTTTAATGAGCTCGAAGTGAAGGTGGGAGAATGCTCGTAGCATCCTTACTGTTTTTAACGAGCTCAAAGAAAAGGTGGAAGAATGCTCGAAAGTGGATCAATGTCCAAATGAATGGCATACTGTATTATAGACTCTAGGAAAACTTCATCAGAAGGAAGTATATTATCCCAGATCGAACACATATCTAAACATTCAGATGGAGTCATCACCTGGTCAATTTCCAGAACCCAGTCCCGAGAAGGTAAGCATGAATTCAGAGGCTTATTCTCAGTAGAAATTGGACTCAAGGAACAATATGCCACATAATTTGATTGTGACATAGTAGTGCCTACTGACGGGGGTCATACTTGGTCTATAGTCAAGTAATAAGGGGGATCAACAAATGTAAGCTGATTGATAGTGACAATGCTTTCGTTGTGAGGAAAATGCATCACACGAAAGAGCGTAGACACCACAACCTGCATAGCATATAAGTAATCACGTCCAAGGACAATATCAAAATCCATGGGGTCCTTTAAAACCATAAAATCAACTAAGACTGTTTTTCCACTCAAAGTAATACGTACCTGAGGGAGGAATACCAACGGTTCACTAGGTCTTTTATTGAAAGTCAATAACCAATTAACAGCTGTAATAAGGTTAGGGAAACCTAAATCTCTCCAAGCAAAAGGGAATAAGATACTAATAGAGGCTCCTTCATCTACAATACATCGATGAACCGCATGGTTGTCGATATCAACCTTTATTTGGAAAGGTGTAGCAGAAGGAAGGCGAGGCCCAGTTAGACTATTCCAATCAAAGGAAATGATCCCAGAGCTTGGTAGGGATTCGCTCGGCACAAAGGAAGTTCCCCCAATTTCATAGACATTCGAACTGGTAATGCATAAGACTTCAAGAATAGGTGCATCAGTCTCTGAAGGACTAATGGGATCATTCGAAGATTGCATCGATTCAATCGCTTCACTCTCTAAAGGAAGAGTGGGGTTGACCAAAGATTGCATTGGTTCAACCACTTCATCAACCAAAGGTTGATCAGGTTGTTGGGAATCTATAGACAATTCAGGAGCAGAGGATCCTTTAGACATGGACCACACTCTCTGCACCTTTGGAATAGCAGGGCACTGATGAGTAAGGTGATCTCCCCTACAAAGTTTACAAGGGAACTTTGGCTTGCGTCCTATAAGCTTAGACTCCGTAACAACAACAGTACTCTTAGCATGACTAGCATTGGCTGATAGCTTGCCCCCAGCATGACTTGCATTGGCTGGTTGCTCGAAAGCAAAAGACTTTTGAACTATGGACCACACTCTTTGCACCTCTAGAATAGCAAGGCATCAGTGAGTAAGGTGGTCTCCCTCGCAAAACTTGCAAGGGAACTTAAGCTTCTGTTTATTAGGTTTGTCGACAATGTCAACTTTCTCAGCATGACTTGCAGTGGCTGATTCAGTGTCTCCAGTATGAGTCACAGGAACTGGTGACTTGTCATTAATATGACCAGCAGTGATCAATGACGTGTCCTCAACATGAGAAATAGTGGTTGAAGACACACTTCTAGTATGATTTGCAGTGACTGAAATTTTACTCCCAGCATGACCTCCAGAGGCTGGGTAGGTGCCCCCAGCATGACCTCCAGAGGCAGGGTGGCAAGGTTCAGTATGATTCACAGTGACTGAGTGTTTTTTCCCAGCATGACCTCTAGAGGCTAGGTAGGTGCCCCCAGCATGACCTCCAGAGGCTGGGTGGGTTCCCCCTTGCTTTGGCATCTTCTTCCTATTCTTCCTCTGTCTATTCCTTTTAGACTACTGGTTACTAGTATTACTACTTTCACCACATGAGGTAAAAGGAGGAGGAGAATATGTTATTGGCGAAGTGGGCATAGGTTTCTAATGCTCTTGATGTGAGGTGCTTACTTGAGAAGCATCAAGAGAATGCAAGGAATTCAGAGTGGAAAACAACCAAACCGGTAGCCCTATAGTGAATCCCGGAAGATTCAAGGTAGCCATTAAGGGAGTACCAATGTTCCCAATGAATGGAAAAGCACAAGGATCCCCTTGAACAGGGGTCCCTTGATTGGTGCTCACCGGGATGTTATCCATAGTTCTGACTCAATGGGCCAGAAAAATATAAGGCCAACTAAGGGTGAGAGGCACAAAAAGCACACCACTACAAAATCTTAAGTATCCAAAACCAGGCAAACAAGGATGGTGAATACTCAATAGAAAGTCTGGGATGATTAGGGCCCAGAACAAGCTAGTAGAGCATCGAAGAACAGTTATACGGCATCCAGTTCAGGTCCTCTAGGTGCAAGCATTTGAATCACCAAACTGCCCTCCCGGGATTATTGAAAAGGGTTACCTTCCGTATCTGTCCTAAGTAGAATGAAAATAGCCTTTCACTTCCACCTGTGTAAGAAGCCCTAAAGTCAAGATACTAAGGCTACCATTAACACAAAAGAAGCTCTGGGGGACAGTCGTAGGTCTGACTAGAATGCATGGGCAGGGTAGCTAAGCCCGAAATCCAAAAGGATCCCTGTACACGAACCAGCCTTGGTGTATGCTCCGAATGAAAAGTGAAGGGGTATCCTCACTATTTCACCTTCGCAAGACCTTGTGCTTAACTCTGGTTTCAGTGGAGCTTCCATAACAACTTTGATGTCCATGGGTTTACCTAAAAACAGTCTCACTACAATTATTGAGTAATGAAAATGGTTTCAAATAGTTAAAGTGTGTTCTAATCCGAAACCCTAGCCTAAGCTAGTTGGTGTAGTGACATCCCTAGAAAGAAAAGTTGCTAATGAATTTTATTAATTATTCTTTTTAAGGGTTGTTCTTTACTCAAAGGTTGCAGTGCATTATGTGGCATGGTTGTGACAGAAATGGAAAATACATAAAAGTAAAGAACTTTCACTAAACTTTCTCATTCATTGTTTTCCAAAACTAAAGATGACCAAACCTAAAACAAGTCTCTTTTTATTTTCTTTTCAAATTCAAAACAAAGTAAACTACGCTCCTTTGAAATGATCATAAGTCTTTCTACTTTAAACTACCAAACTCATTTTTTTCTTTTTCTAATATATGCAAAAGAAAAAGAACTCGAAAATGGAAGCAAGTAAGACCTAAAAGAGCAATGTAAGTAAGGAAAAGAAACTCTAAGGCTCATAACAATCAACTTGATGTCTTGGCAAAGACTTGTCCTACAAATTTTTTAAAGAGAAAAACCTTGGGCTTGGAAGACAAAGTGGAAAGAAAAGAAGGATAAGAGACGCTTTAAAATGGAAAGGCAAACTTCAAAGGTTGCTCCAAAGCATCAAGAAACCTAAGAAAGCACTAAGCCAAGCAAACGGTAGGAAAGCGAACCAAGGATGGCCTTACAACCACAAAGACTCGAATGGAAGCAAACTAAAAGACTTCAACTTACTTGAAACTGAAACTAACAAAGCAATCAGGAAGTGTCTAGACTCAAAAAGCTTTTGAAAACACCCTAAGGACTCCAACTTGGGGTCAAACCCTAAATCAAAGGCCAAGACACCATCAAAGCATGATTAGAGTTGCCACAAACAAGAAATGTTACAAAACAAAGGTTTGTATACCTGCAACAAGCATCTAGGGTACATGAGTGCAACTATGTCCAACAAGGAACAAAGTACGGTCTTAAAAAAGAGCCACAAACAAACAAGACACCTCAAAAGTACTCAAGCAAGCAAGAGATTACCTAAGGGACTTAGGAGAGGCAAACAAGACTCAACAAGGGCATAAATACCTCAAAGATCAGTTAAGAAGACAAGGCAAGAGGCTAGAAATCGAACCAAACAAGTGGAAATCAAATCCCAAAAGCAAGCAGAGACTTACAGGAAACAACTCTACTGTGCAGTGTACAAACCTGCATACACTGGGAGCTGTACCCTACTGTGTAGTAGGGAAAACATCATTTTTCAGCAAGTGTACTCTACTGTGCAGTACGTAAACTAGCGTTTTTCAGTAGGTGTATGCTACTGTGTGCAAGGGATACCAACGTTTGTGCCAGGGAAGGCTTGAAACAAGCTTTAAAACTTCAAACTGGAATGATTCAAGCAATGGAAACAGGATATAGTAACCTACAGAGCCTCTTAGAGGATCAAAAAGATCAAAAAGTACTGGAAGGAAAGGTAACTATGTCTCCTACAGCAGAAAACAATCGGTCCCCAGTGGAGTCGCCAGTCTGTTGTTCGGGAATTCTACTCTATAGCGAGGAGAGGGACACTACCAACTTCTGGGGTGATAGGTAAATACATTAATCACATCACATAGGTTTCTACAAAATGAAAGATATCAAGGTTCTTGAGGGCATACCTTATTAATGATGTTCAATCCTAACTTTCGCTTGCTCCTTCGATCGATCCTCCACTTGATCCTCCATTCAATGAACTTGCAATACAATAGATACCTTCCGATCGAGAGGTAGTTTGATTGGGAGGTTGGGAAAGTTTCAAAACCAACTTCAACTAATCCCAATTTGTCAAATTAATATATTTTTTATTACTTTTTAAGGTGTACACCACGGGGGGTTCACTAGTGAGGCAATATCATATCACATCCATTCATATTGGGGGGTTGAATACTCTTAAAAACCTTAAAAATATATTGCCCTGTATTAAGGGGTCAAGGGGTTTTTTTTATTTGACATAGTAATATAAATATTGGGGGTTATTTTATTTGGGAGTGTTGAGGAATAACCTCCAAATCGTGGGATGGATTCATACGTCCAAATCATGGGCTCAATTCATACCCACCTAAGACTTAAGGACCTTCCATTTTTATTTGATATTGCTTATGATCCTAAGTTTTGAATAAATTTGATAATAGTGTACCAATGATAATATCGATGGAAGTCTCTTTGGATTATTGTCCTTGAGCAATGTAACATCCCGATAATTTCATAAAATTTTAAAAAAAAATTATACCAGTATTAAATGTTAAAATTGTGATTGCGGAAGTAATAAATGCTTGTTAAGGAAATATTAAATAATAAATTCATTAATGTATATAACAATTTAACTACTATGTCCTTTTAACTAATGATGCTTTAAGACAGTGATGTGTCTTACCTCCATAAAAATGATTACGACACTAATTTGTTTGTATTTGTAATAACTGAAATTTCAAAACAATATAAGACGGAGTTCTCCTTGACAGGGTACTGACAGTTTTAATTTCGGGATGGTGATGAAAGGGTTCCTGCAAGGTGCCCCGAGACTTACTTAGCTAATTAGCTAAAGCATTTGTACCTGTCCTTCTTGCGAATATTCGCAGGTAAGGATAACAATGACAAAACAATGTTTAAGAGTATTTATGTTTTCCTATTAGTCGTCTTATTTGGTTAAAGAAATTAGAAGTACCTCCTTGTTTCAGGTATGGAATTCTATCCAAGTTCTAAATGTATTATTTCGAAAAAAAATACAAGTTGCAGAAGTTAATAATATTTAAACAGGGTTCAAAAGTACATTATCTTGGTAGAAATATCTATGCTTAAAATCTTAATATTAATTACTAGATTTGAAGAATGAATTGCTAATATGATTCTGCCAATATTTTCCAATTCATGAAACCTTTTACTACCAGGTGAAACGATTGATGGACAAATTCAATTTGAACTTTATTCCTTTATTATAACATCAAATTTCACTTACTATTTCAATGCTTGGTATTTTATTTAAGATAACTATTGTAGCTTCTACTTTCTCCATTTATAATTTATATATATATGGATATAGTCTTGATATTTATAAAGTCAAAATCATATTTTATTTAAGAACATAATACAATATAAGTGTGGACCCTTTTTAACTATAGGGTGAACCATTCTAATGTGATATTGGTGCATTATTATAATAAACAACTTTTATATGGTTTATTGTAATAATATTACAATGTACCGATACTATTTTCTAACCTAAGTTCTAACTATCTAAATCTTATATGCATGCGATTATTACCAATACAAACTTTTGATTTATGTAATCATGCATTCGATGGTTAATACCATAGCAATGAAGCGATATACAATGCAATCCCGACCTTACTCTATGTATTGATAATGAACGACATTACACCAAGCATTAAATACGACACTGGTAAGGAAGTGACGGTTATTAATGTCGCTACTGCATCGATCTGATAGGTTGATGGTGTCTCGTCCAAACATTAATGGTTTTGAACCAACTCTTTAGTGGAGTGTAATGTTGTCTATCCACGTTGTCAAACCACGTGAAGCCTGGTTAAAATGTGACTCACGAAATCGAACTATGCATAGTGAACAAGCAACTCTCCTCCGAACTGTACATGGGATTGACTCCTTGGCATACAACATTGGCATTGTTGTAGCTGTTACAATAAATGAGGTATTTATGTTATGGTTTCCCGATTCTCAAAGCATCAGGCTGTCACCTTCTCGCTCGTCGATCACAATAGATCTAAGTTGTTGAATGATAAACCCTAAATTCTCGTTGTAAGTAATGCTGGAGGGTTTCTCAGTCTTCACTTTCATGTTTTAGAGTTAGAGTGTGAGGCCGACACGCTGCTAAAACTTAGGGTTAGCAAGTTTGCTTGGAGTTTGGAACCCGCGACCTCTGCGTTATTTTAATGGTGTTTTGCAGACCTGTAAGTGAATGCTCAGTAGTTGATACCACGACCTTGGTGTGGTTTCTATTTCAGGGTGAAAGTCTATTTTTACAGTGCTAGAGTTGGATCGTTGGCCTTTCCACTCAAGGTAATACGTCTCTATGTTCCATCATTGAAATTTGAGTTTTCATAAATCCTTTATTTTGGTTCATTCTAATTTATTTAGATGTATGTTTCACTTGCAGGGTCAATCAAAGGTCTAACATCCAAGCTTGTTGGACAAATAAATGTCGAGGACTCCATCGTCCTGGTAAGTCTCGGGTTCATCCATAACCCTGGACTCGTCGGAAGTTAAAACGTTCTGCTCAGTAAAAGAGTTAGGTTAATCCGTAAGCAATGATAATGTTTAGACTGAGTTTTTTTGTTGCCGAGGCTTCAAGCCTGCATTGTAAACTGAAAATATTTTACAATGGAATCTTCGCCACAGTACAGCTTACAAGCTTCGCTTTAAAGGATTGAAAGTCATTTGACTTGGTATTATAATACTGGTTTTTAGTTACAGAAGAAAAGAAATGTTGCGTTGTTCTTTTTTTTGTATTCGGTACTGTTAAAGTTGTTGCGAATACTGTAGTTTGACGCTCAATCTAAAGAAATGAACTTCTGTAGTTAGATTCTGGAAATAAATAAGAATGGAGGTTTTGAAGATTTCGATTTGAACTGTCAGAAAAGTAATTTAATAAATAGGCCTTAAAGTTTTAGTGACAAAGTATTGTTTCCAAAGTCGTAAACGAAATTACAATGTAAAAAAAAAAAAAGTATTTACAAGGTTGAAACCTTGTTCCTGTGTGAGCATAACTTGAATCACTTCTTGCTCGGTTTGATATGTAGAAGATCTGGGTTTTGAAGCTCAAGTATTGTCTGTGTCTCTTCTATCAATAATGTTTAAAACAGTTGTAATGAAAAGTCGAGAGTCAACCTAGGGTTTTGAAGTGAAATTGTAAGAATAATGGGATTTGAACAAGGATTCAAACTTCACCTTTGGTTTAAAAAGTGATAGAAAACAAATACTAGAAAATTTTATGAAATAAAAATAAATGCTAAGATTTATATAATACTGTTCTGCAATGTCTTTGCATGTAAATACTGTAACTCTGCTTTCAAAGCTTATAATGACTCTCGGAAAGGAACAGATTTATTTTTATAACTGTTGAAAAGAAAATTCAAAGATATCGAAGAAAGAAATATTCAAGATGCTAGATGGTCTAAAACAACTGTTACAATTCATAAATAATTAGTAAGGTAAGAATAATTGATAAGTATTTAAACTATAGTTTTCTGTGCAGGGATGAAGTATTTTACTTCTGTAATTTGATGAATTAATTGCTATGCTGGCATTTTAAGAGAAACTGTTCTGTAATTTAAGATCAATCTTTCTTGGCTCACTGGAACCAAGAAAAGTTTGATCAATGTTTCTTGACTAATTATTTATTTCTACTTTTTGCATTCTTCTTTAATTTTTTCACATTTCCAGTTAGGAATAGTTGTTAGATTGAGTTATATTTGGCACATTCATAATTGTAATTTCAATTCTTATATGCAAGGCATCTGTTTTAATATTATATTGGAATTAACATGAACATAGGTGAAAATCTAAATCCTTATTTAGATACCCTATGTGTTATCATTACCATGAAATGGTATCATATAAGTTTCACTATTTGTGTATCTTTATAACTATTGCATGCTTGAAACCTAACAATGGATATTTTCCCCTATCTAGATATAACCCAAGAAAAGGTAACTAAATGTTGTTAATTCCCGTGATTGCAAGAATAAATGTAGAGGAAGTGGAGGCAATTCATTGGATCTTGTGAATGACCCAAATCCAAGCTATGCACATGATCATATGGTGTTATTGAAAAGTAAAAGGAATTTTTCTATGTTCATTTGGGTTCAAACATCGACAATGATGTTTTTTTTATAGGAAGGTAGGGGCATCCTTCCACAAAAGGGTTTCATTTTTCATTTTTATGGAGATTAATTTATTAAGCATATAGAAAACATGAGTTATCTATGGCTATATTTGTATTACATGATATAAAATTGGTAGATTGGTAGGTTGTGGTGTGAAACATTTGCAATTATCATATTTCCTAAGCATTGCACTAACAATTGGACTATCAGTCTTTTACATTCTTTGTTAATATGTTGATCCCTTGACTAGGTTTTGTTTTATGCATTTTGCCTTCCCCGGTACTTTATTTCTTTGGGTGTTCCACTCTCCAATGCTACAAATTGATCGGTCACCCCTGCGATCCTAGTGGGATCATTGTTAGAATTATACTATTATTTTATTTAGCATCGTGTTTGCTTATACTAAGATGTGGCAGGACTCCTGTTTGTTACAACTTGATAATATCATATAAAGGGGGTGTTAAAAATGGGTTGATAAAAATGGATACCTACAATATCTAGTGAAACTAGGGGTTTTCTTAATTGGAAAGGCATATTGGGAGGGGGGTTCAACAATACAATTTTAGGATGCATTTTCCAATATTTAGTGAAATTAGGGGTATTCTTTAATATCACGCGAACGATCATGCTATGCAACAAGTTCATTGAGTGAACCCCCCGTGGTGTACACTAGTTTTCTTAAGTGGAGTAGCATTCAACATGCAACTTCCCTGCTTTACAACCAGCGTTTGCAAGATTTTTTGAGCTGTACGCTACTCTATTGGAGCAAAGTAGCGTATTCCATAAGGAAAACACTACTTTATTGAAGTGGAGTAGAGTATTTCAGTAAGAAAACGCTACTAACATGCTTATAGGGTAGCGTTTTTCCCAAAAAGGAGGTAAAATGAGAGTTTTGTCTGCTGCAGAGGGGTAAGTCTAGTCCATTCATCATCTAAGGGAATCATGCTATTCAATCCCAGTTCTCTTTTTGTGTGATCGAAAGCTAAAGGTGATCATGATGGAGAAGTGTAGATTTGACCTATAACAAGGATATGTTGATTCATATATGCCAGTTGATAAAGATAGAGGGAGGAGCACCACAGGGTATGTATTTTTTGTAGGTGGAACAACAATAAGTTGGATTTATAAGCTTTGAAAGGTTGTTTCAGTTTCAACAATGGAAGCAGAGTATGTTTCTACTACAGAGGCTAGTAAAGAGATGATTTGGTTACATAGGTTCATGGAGGAATTGGGTAAGAAGCAGGAGAATAGAAGGTTGTACAGTGACATCCAGAGTGCCATTCATCTTGCAAAGAACTCATCCTTCCATTCTAAGACTAAACATATACAACTCAAGTACCATTTCGTACGATATGGTCTATAAGACGAACTATTGAAGTCAGAAAAAATACACACTAGCCAGAATCCTACAAACATGTGTGCAAAGGTGGTAACCAGAGAGAAACTTAGTTCCTTCTCATTTTTAGTTGGCCTTCAAGATTGAAGGTGAAGATGAGAAATTTTCCATGTCCAAGGTTGGAGCATAGTCCAACAGATGCAGTAGCGGTGGAGTTGTTGTGATCAGTATTCAAGTGGGAGATTGTTAGTTGTGGAGCCTAATCTTCCTGATTCGGAGGTCATGATTCAGTCGTGTTTATACCATATCCCATGACAAGCAGGTGTGGAGGGGCTTGTACCCCCACAATAGTCTCCATGGGGGGTCTAGGTAGGGAAAGTTCTCTGGGCTAATCTTATCCCATGGGAGAAATTTAAAGCTTTTAATTTTTAGATGGGCATATTTTTTAGTCAACCCTCATTTACAAACATTAGCCAAGTTTTTATTTATTGATTTTTAATAAATGATATATTATCCCAATAAAATATTTAAAGGATAACCAAAATCTGGTCATTTCACCCCCCTTTCGATTTGATTTGGAGCCACCATCGCCCAAAAAAATAGGGAGCTAGGTCAAGTTCACCCAGATTTGCAAAAATGGTAGATGCTGAGGGTAATTTTGCCCTTGATCGATCGTGCAAATAGAATATGTTGGTAATTTCATCCACATGTTATGGAATGAATCCCATTTTCAAATTTATTCACCCTCTATATATTTTGTTTTCGATTTGGATTTTTATCATAGCTCAAATGATTTTTGGTTTTTCCAAATTTTAGGAATCTGAGCCTTTGGAGAAAGCAATCGAGGATTTTGGGTTTTCTTTTCCAGATCTCAAATTTTTGGGATTTTGGAGCAAGCAATCAAGTTGTGTTTGCTTGGGTTCTTCTCAGGTTGATTTGTCTCCATTCAACTTCCAAGAAAACGACCTTATCCAAGTTAGTATGGTTATGTTCTCTGCCCTCTCGGGTTTGTTTCCGGATGATTAAATGTTCATTCTATTTTCCCCTGTGTTCTGAAGTACGTATTTTCCATGAATATGGATTATCTTGAGTGGGTGAACCCATATTTTTAACCAATGCCTCTTAACTGGTGTTTTTCTCACTATTATTGTCAAAGATAGTCTTGATCAATGTCTTCTTAATTTGCACTTTTACATAAAACAATTGCTTTTTGTATTCTGTGTTGGTTTTGGGTTATGGCTTCACCATGAGTGATAACCTTTCATCCATTTATTTACACAATTTACTTGTTTATATGCCTCAACACATTAGCAAGAAAAAAAGATTACAGATTCAACGAGATGAACTAGTTAATTGTTTCAAACCAAGCACCTCCCATTAAGTCTTTTATAGTTTTTTTCTATGAATGATTTGGAGAACCTTTTTCCCGCTGCATCTTCCTCCAACAATCAGTTGGTTGGACGAACCACCCTTTTCATGCATGGGTCAAATACGAATTGGCACATATTGCAACAATTGTCTTAGTTTGGGCATTTAGAATGAAATAAAAATGCATTAAGAGAGAGGTCATGTAATGTCCCGATTCAAATAATTGTATAGCAGACAATCCCCATCAATCCTACCAATTAGTTCCCTAGGTTGAATGGGTACATTGGGAATTGTAATAAGGGAGCAAAGGAATAATGTTTATACATTAGAATAGTCCAAGTATTTAATAAATAAGTTGAATAAATGAATCCAAGAGGAATTATAGGTGGCAAATGGTTTTGAGGACATTTGGAGGATGTGTGACCCACACTAGCTTGGTTTTTCACTGCCACATGGAAAATATCACTTTCCATTTTGAATCCATGGTAAGGAAAACATTATTGGGTGATTTGGTAAGACATACACATGGAATTGATAATCTTAGGTCGAAATGGGATGGAATAGTAACCTCCATGGGAGAGGAAGAGTCAAATTGGAGACTAGTGGGCACTTGGGCTAGATTCCCTAGTCTTATGACAACAATGATGAAGCATCTATGACATCTATGACAAAATTCAGTTCTGACTTCTGACATCTGACCATTATGACATGTCAGCCCCAAAAATAGGCTCAAGGAAGGCGCTCATGGAGTTGGGGGAAGCCAAAGAGACACCTACTCGAATTTGGGAGAAGATGGAGGGTTGGAAACTAGGAGACAAGTGGCAAATGTGGAATATTTCCGAAGTGGAAATATCTAGAAGCTAATGAGAGGATTTCGACCCTTAGAAGGCTAATGTTGGTTATAAAATGTATAAATCAGGTATGAGAATGGATTTTGATGATTTGAGAAAAATTGCATTTGTGAAGAGAGAGCTAGTAGATGACTAGTTTCTTGCCTTAGCGAATTTCGAGGGTGAAAGATTCCCATCCAAGTTGGTGTTTGGAGAGGCCACTCAGGTATTTCATGGTGATTTAATAGATTTTATATTTGCAGGTAGCAGCTACATGAAGGTTCACAGTTTGGTTTATTGGAGCACTTTCTCTCCACCATTTCCAGTTTTGAAGGCATATTCATGCTCCTTGATGGATTGTGCTTTGGGTGAGCACTTGTACTCATTGGGAGATCTTCATATAATATATTTCTGATTGTAATAGCTTCATATCCTCTTTTATTAATATTTAGAAAGTCTCAGGTCGAAATACCCACTGATTGTATGCAAAAATGTTGATTAATGAGCAAACAATGCCCATTTCCCCACTACATTGATGTATAGCATGGTAATGTTGATGATTTCGAATGAATGGATGGTTCTATGATACATTTATGATTAATAGAATGACATGGATGTATTTTACAAGTTTCATGTACTGTACTTGAGCATTTAAATTATTTTTACTTAGTTTAATTGCATTGGGAGAAGAAATAGTGCCATTTCCCCAAGGGTCTAATTGATGATTTTTGCAGCTGAATGGGAGAGGGTTGGAACAGAGATAAAAATAAATTAATGATGCAAATGAGACCTTAATAAAATATTTAATACATTCCCTACCTCTGTTAATATATTCTAAGGAGTTTGGAAGCATTTGGGAGTCCATTTTCATTATTTACCTAGGGGGGATTTGATGCATAAATTGCTAGTTAAAATACCATACATTGACCAGAATACAAATCAATTTTGCAGAAGTATTTTGAGGGTTATAAATCATCTTTGAACTTAATATTCAAGTCTAAATATCATTCATACACCCTTACAGAATATTTGGGAGCATTTGGGTTAATTTGGAGGCCAAAACAATAAAACTAGTCAAAATTCGAAATTGGGGAAAAATTGGAAAATTGGGCATTTTCATAAATTTTTGAAAAATGGACATTACTAGTGGTATCATAGCATGGTATTGGAACCTGATGGTATTAAAAAAAATCCAAGCAAATAAACCACCACCCTTTGAAGCAGTAGTTGAAGAAGTTTTGGTTGAAGAAGAGATAGTAGGAGAAAAAGAGTTTTTTTCTAAAATAATGGGTAGAGAGGAGGATGAAGAATTAAGACAGCAGGAGAAACTTATTGCAACCTTAGAACCATGTTTCTCTAAACTTTCCACTAGCATGGACAGAATGGGTAACAAAATTATGCAAGGATTGGAATTGTTGATCAACCAACTTGGAAGCGAAGGGGTGATAGGAGATAACACTGGTTCACACTCAGGGGAAAAGATAAAAGGGAGTGAGCATATTTTTTCAAGCACAGGACCAAATAATAGACCTGATGAATTCGAAAGCACACAAAGGCATACTGCACCTAAATTTATCATACCCAAAGAAGAGCCTGACATTCAGATGGATAGTATTAAACTACCAACTGATTGGAATGGATTGAGCGAAGAGTGTAAAAGAGGTTTACCATTTAGTGACTATATTGATGCTATACATAAAATGAAAAGGAGGGAAGACAATAGGAGTCCATTCCAAAACAAAGAATTAAATAGTGCTATTGGAAAAATGTCACTTCCTACTTTTGATGGTTCTCCTCAAAATTCTGCTAACACTTGGGTGCAAAAATTGGATGTGTATTTTCAACTGAATCCTATGCTAGAAGAGGATGCATTAAAAATGGCCATTTTGCATTTGGAAGGAGATGCCAATGAATGGTGGTTTCATGGGATGAAAACCTTGGGTCATAATCAGGTTAAAACATATGGAGAATTTGTTGACAGGGTACTAGACAGATTTGAACAAAAAGATCCAGAATTTCCTTTCAAAGAACTAGCTCAATTGAAGCAAACTGGGACCCCTAATGAATATATGTTGGACTTTCAAAAACTATCAGTTAAGGTGGATGATGTCTCTATGGGAAGGTTAGTATTGTTGTTCACTGAAGGTTTGGATGAACCCTTAAAATTTTTGGTAAAATCCCACAAGCCAACCACATTAAAAGATGCAATGAGCTTGACTAGGGATCTCCAAAATGAGCTTCCTAGAACAAGATTTCCTCCCAAGCCTAGCTACAAATTTGAAAAGAAACCTTGGAAAATGGATGGATATGATAAGAAACCTTGGAAAAGAGAGTCATTTTAAAGGAATAAAAAAGAAGGACTAAACATGGATGAACTTCGAAAAAAGAAACTTTGCTTTACATGCTTCCAACCATGGACACCGGGGCACAAATGTACTAAAGGAAAGGCTCAATACATAGAAGTATTTTCTGATAATGAGGGGTATGACGGGGGCATGGATGAATATGGAAATATTTCATATCAAGAAGAGGCATATGAGACAACAATAGAAGAGGAAAGACAAGAAGAAAATCAACCTTCACCAAACAAAGCAAGAATGGCAGTACTTCCAACATTACCTCGCTATCATACTATCCGATGCAAGGGTGTGGTACAAGGACAAAGGACTTAAGTTTTGGTAGATGGAGGAGCCACCCATAAATTCATTGATGCATAGATGGTGGAGAAAATAAAGATACCTATTGAACCATTTGATGTATTCATGGTAGTTATTCCCAGTCACAACACAATGCAATGCAAAACATGGGTTCCAAAGCTGCAAGTCACCGTAGGTAACTATACTTTTGTTGATAGTTTTAATGTGGTTGATGTTGCTAATACTAATGTGGTTTGGGGAGTGCAATGGATGTATTCAATAGGAGAGCATACAGTAAATTATCAAATTCTTGAAATGAAATTCCAAGATTCAAAAGGGGTTCAAAGAGTTGTGCGAGGGCAGCACACTTATCCAAATCAAGTAGTGACTTGCAATAGTATGAGATCTATATTGAGACATGGGGACATAGAATTGGCTATTGAATGTCATATTACATCTCCCAAGCCAAATATAAATATTTTTGAACACCCAAAGGAGATAGAGAGACTTTTGCAAAAATATGAAAAAGTTTTTAGAGACCTTCCACATGGTAGACCATCAGATAGGGGGGTTGAGCACAACATTATTTTGGAGGAGGGTACTTCACCCATTCAGATACCACCTTATAGACATCCTAAAAATTTCATAGATGAGATTGAAAAATCCATCCAAGAACTCCAAGAGTTGGGACTCATTAGACCAAGCTCTAGCCCTTATGCTTCTTCAGTAGTGCTAGTGAAGAAAAAAGATGGAACATTGAGAATGTGCATAGATTTTAGAGCCTTGAACAAAAAAACTATCAAGAATAGGTATCCTATTCCTAGGATTGATGAGCTCATGGATGAGCTACATGGGGCCAAATACTTCTCCAAAATTGACCTTAGATCAGGGTATCATCAAATTCGAATGAAAGATGAAGATGTGCAAAAGACTGCTTTTCGATGTCATTATGGTCACTTTGAATTTCTTGTCATGCCTTTTGGGTTAACTAATGCTTCAGCCACATTTCAAGAATGCATGAATAGGATCTTTTGCAAGCAACTAAGAAGGTTTGTTTTGGTTTTCTTTGATGACATTCTCATTTACAGTAAAACATGGGAAGAGCATTTGCAGCAATTAGAGATTATGTTGAAATTGTTGCAAGAAGAGTCCTTATTCGCTAAGTTGTCAAAGTGTGAATTTGGGATGAAATAGTTACTGTATCTTGGGCACATTATTGGGAAAGGATTGAAGTTACACATGGAAAAAATCAAGGCTATCTTAGAATGGCCATCACCAAAAATATCACCAAATTGAGAGGATTTATTGGCATATGCACCTACTACAGAAAATTTGTGAAGGGATTCTCCAAGTTGACTTCTCCACTCACTGATTTGACTAAGAAGGATGCTTTCAAGTGGGATGAAGAGGCTGAAAAGGCCTTCCAAAAAATGAAAGAGGTAATGATTAGTTGTCCCATACTTGCACTTCCTGATTTTACTAAACCTTTTGTTGTGGAATGTGATGCTTCATGTGGAGGAATAGGGCCTGTCCTAAAGCAAGGCCAATACCCCATAGCCTTTGAGAGCATAAATTTTCAGCTTCATGAAAAAATTTACTCCATCTATGATAAATAAATTATGGCCATTATGCATGCATTGGCCAAATTCAAACAATACTTGGTGGGCAGCAAGTTTGTGGTGAAAACTGACCACAATAGGCTAAGACATTTTCTCACCCAAAAAGATCTAAATGAAAGGAAACAAAAGTGGGTAAGAAAAATACAAGATTATGATTTTGATATTGAATATGTCAAGGGAAAGAATAATATAGTAGCAGATGCTTTGTCAAGAAGACCTTCTTTTTCTCTCATGGACATTGCCAAGGATTGGAAAAACATGCTACTAGTTGAATATGCTAAAGACAAATTTGCTTGTGATGTGTTGGATGGAATCAAAGGGGATGATAACTACAGGATTTTGAATGGACTGATATATTATAAGGGCATAATTTATTTAGTTCAGAACTCAAAGCTCAAGTACCGAATTTCGCAAGAAGCACATGATTCCCCACTAGCGGGCCATCCGGGGATCTTCAAAACTTATAGACAATTGAGGCAAAGCTTTTTTTGGAAAGGGTTGAAGGAAGATGTTCAGAAATATGTGAATGAATATAAAGTATGTCAACAAAACTAATCATATCTCACATATCCATCTGGGCTATTACAACCATTGCCCATTCCGGAGCAAAAATGGGACAGTATCTCCATGGATTTAATCACTAGTTTGCCTAAATATTTGGGTAAGGATTGCATCTATGTGGTAGTGGATAGGTTGAAAAAATTTGCTCATTTCTTTGTTGTTACATCATCTTTTAGTGCTGCACAAGTGGCTGATAGTGTTTTCAAAGAAATCTTCAGATTGCATGGGCTCCCCAAGAGCATTGTCAGTGATAGAGATACTAGATTCATGGGTGCCTTTTGGCAAGAAATTTTTAGGTTGTTGGGCACTCAATTGACTCCAAGTACCAACTATCATCCACAAACTGATGGAAAAATGGAGAGGGTGAATCAATGGTTGAAAGGGTACTTAATAAACTATGTGGGAGAGCAGCAAAAAGCATGGAAAAAATGGCTACACTTGGGTGAGTTTTGCTACAACACCACTTATCATATGTCAATAGGGATGTCTCCTTCCAAATAATTATATGGTTATGATGCACTCACATTTGTTGAAATCATATTTGGTGATAGTAGAGCCCCAAAGGATAAAGATTGGGTGGAAGAAATCCAAGATATTTTAAAGCTCTTGAAAGACAATTTGCAAGTTGCTCAAAATCAGAAAAAACAATATGTTGATAGACATAGAGAAGAAAGAACCTTTCAGGTCAATGATTTAGTATATTTAAGGTTGCGGCCATATAAGCAAACATATCTCAAAAAGAATGGAGCAGAAAAATTAAAACCAAGGTACTATGGGCCATACAAGGTAGTGTGGAAGATTGGAGAGGTAGCATATGAACTAGAACTTCCGGAAGAAAGTAAAATCCATAATTTATTTCATGTTTCTTGTCTTAAGAAAGCCATTGGTCAGAAAATAATCACTTCAGAAATACTTCCTCCCTTGGATGATGAAGGTCAGCTCACACTTGTTCCGGAAAATATTTTGAAGACACGAGAAAGGAGGTTGAGGAGCAGAATTATCAAAGAATATTTAGTACAATGGAAGGACCTACCAAATGAAGATACCACATGGGAAGAGGAGAATATTTTGGAACATACTAATTTTCAATTGCTTGAGGACAAGCAATCTTGGGTGGGGAGGACTGTAATGTCCCCATTCAAACAATTGTATAGCAGACAATCCCCATAAATCCTACCAAGTTCCCTAGGTTGAATGGGTACATTGGGAATTGTAATAAGGGAGCAAAGGAATAATGTTTATACATTAGAATAGTCCAAGTATTTAATAAATAAGTTGAATAAATGAATCCAAGAGGAATTATAGGTGGCAAATGGTTTTGAGGACATTTGGAGGATGTGGGACCCACACTAGCTTGGTTTCTCACTGCCACATGGCAAATCTCACTTTCCATTTCAAATCCATGGGAAGGAAAAAATTATTGGGTGAGTTGGTAAGGCATGCACATGGCATTGAGCATCTTAGGTCGAAATGGGATGGAATAGTAACCTCCATGGGAGAGGAAGAGTCAAATTGGAGACTAGTGGACACTTGGGCTATTTTGTCTAGTCTTATGACAACAATGATGAAGCATCTATGACATCTATGAAAAAATTCAGATCTAACTTCTGACATCTAACCATTATGACATGTCATCCCCAAAAAAAGGCTCAAGGAAGGCGCTCATGGAGTTGGGGGAATCCAAAGAGACTCCTAATCGAATTCGGGAGAAGATGGAGGGTTGGAAACTAGGAGACAAGTGGCAAATGTGGAATATTTCCTAAGTGGAAATATCTAGATGCTAATGAGAGGATTTCAACCCTTAGAAGGCTAATATTGTTTATAAAATGTAGATATCAGGTATGAGAATGGCTTTTGATGATTTGAGAAAAATTGCATTTGTGAAGAGAGAGCTAGTGGCTGACTAGTTTCTTGCCTTAGACAATTTCGAGGGTGAAAGATTCCCATCCAAGTTGGTGTTTGGAGAGGCCACTCAGGTCTTTCATGGTGCTTTAATGGAGTTTGTATTTGAATTTAGAAGCTACAGGAAGTTTCATGGTTTTTTTTAGTGCATCACTTTCTCTCCACCATTTTCAGTTTTGAAGGCATATTCATGCTCCTTGAGGGATTGCACTTTGGGTGAGCACTTGTACTCATTGGGAGAGCTTCATATAATATATTTATGATTGTAATAGATTCATATCCTCTGTTCTTCATATTCATAAAGTATCAGGTCGAAATACCCACTGATTGTATGCAAAAATGTTGATTAATGAGCAAACAATGTCCATTTCCCCACTACATTGATGTATATCATGGTAATGCTGATGATTTTGAATGAATGGATGATTATTTGATACATTTATGATTAATAGACTGCCATGGATGTATTTTACAAGTTTCATGTAATGTACTTGAGCATTTAAAGTATTTTTACTCAGTTTAATTGCATTGGGAGAATAAATAGTGCCATTTCCCCAAGGGTCAAATTGATGATTTTTGCAGCTGAATGGGAGAGGGTTGGAACAGAGATAAAAATCAATTAAGGATGCACATGAGACCTTAATTACATCCTTAATACATCCCCTAACTCTGTTCAAATATTCAAAGGAGTTTGGAAACATTTGGGAGGCCATTTTCATTGTTTACCCAGGGGGGATTTGATGCATAAATTGCTAGTTAAAATACCATACATTGACCAGAATACAAATCAATTTTGCAGAAGTATTTTGAGGGTTATAAATCATCCCTGAACTTAATATTAAGGTCTAAATATCATTCATACACCCTTACAGAAGATTTGGTATCATTTGGGTTAATTTGGAGGCCAAAACAGTAAAACTAGTCAAAGTTCGAAATTGGGGAAAAATTGGAAATTGGGCATTTTCATAAATTTTTGAAAAAGGGGCATTACAGGTCATATTTTTTAATTTTAGCATTAGGTTCAAATAACTGTTGATAATTGTTGTTTAAATCTTACAACACTCTACTCCTTAAAACCCTCTTGTATTTCATCTAGTTCAAAGAATGATAGAATTATCCAGTCACTTTGAATAAATGACATTCTTTCAAGTGTTGCCAATGCATGTTAAATAGGTAAACCTTCTTGTTAACATGCAGGATATTTTTCTAATATCTCCATATTCAGAGATATTATTATTCAGTCGTTTTTGTACCCCAGCTTTATATGATATGTACAAAGGACTGTACACTCACCCCAACGGGGGGGGGGGGGTGTGGGTTGTTTTACGAGCCCATGGTTTTGGGTAACCCATGGTATTTTCCCATTGTATCTCCCTTATAAAAGAAATACATTGTAATACGGCTAGGTTTGATGTATTAGGTTTTATGCATGGTAAAGATCTCTGAGATCGGAAGAGAGACTGTGAGACGGTGAAGAGGAAGTGCAGCGGTTGTGCTGCAAGTTGTATCCCTTCGCTTTGCTGAACGGAATAATAATAAGGACAGGAAACTTCAATGTGGATGTAGCTCAAGTTGGGTGAACCACGATATATCTGTGTCTCTCTTGTAATGTGTATGTGTGATTATATTTGCATTTTTGTTTATTGTTATTGCTCTGTGATCCTGTTTTTCTAACACGAGCATCCATAAATGAAGGAAAATTAAGGAAAGGTGTTGGGGGGGGGTGACGGGTGGGGTGATACTTCATTATAATCCCCACACATAAAATTTATTTGCATTAATTCATTGATGTAATCTATGCACAAGTGTTTAGTCTAACAGGCTCGAAAGGACTATGGATTATGTCCATTACTACGTTGCACTTCCCAATTGTTCCAATTGCTCTAACCCTTGATTATAAATAGCATGTCGATCTACCACCTCTCCATATTTGGTTTTATTTTAATTTAAATATGTGTTGGAAGAGTAGGTCCTTATGTTCCCCTTTCTTAAGTTTATGTGTTTCTAACTTGGGAGCTTGTTTTGCATGTCTAACTCTAGGGAATGCAATGGGTGAACATTCTTAGTTTATCTGGTGGGTTTCAACGCCCCTCATGATACATATTTGGTTTGGGGCATATTTGATGCTATAGAAGGCCGAGTTAATGCAGGAAGAACTTGTGTGGAATGTTGTGAGTTGGTGTAGGTAAGTAGACGTGTGAAATAATACGAAATGGGGATAGTAGAATCCCAAAAATCTATGGTACTATGACTATCCAATGTAAATGTTGGTAATAGGAATATGAATAAATTCTAATGGTGGAAATTCAAGAGCAACACAAACATGTTATTAACATTTTTTCTCAATGAAGAAAAATGTAGGACTTGGATGTGAGTTTAAGGCACTTAAGTAGGTACAAAGAATAAAATATTTAGAATTAAACCTTTTCCTTGAATTTGTGGTCTCTCTGGTGGCTCGTATTGTTGGTTTCATTAATATCCCTATGGATACTACCCAATCCCCTGCTTCTTCCACTTCATAGTCATCTAGCTTGAAAGAAGAAAGTGTAGGGTTAGTGTAGGATAACATAAAATTAAGTAAAAATCAAACTAATAGTAATCAATTAGCAAACCAACTAGTAATATTTGTTTTTCAAAAGCATTAGCCTCTAATTTTCATATCATGCCGACTCCAAACCACCCACCCAAAGTACACAACTCACGGAGTGGATACGTGCCCTAGAAGATATGAACTTTTTACTTGAATTTGAATTTGGGAGTACCACTCCAGAAGCAGAAGGCATAAGATGGTAAAACCAAAAACCCAAGAGTTCTACTTCCTATAATAAGATGCAGGACCTTTGGTATCCAGTTTCATGCACGAGATGCAATAGATTGGATTAAATATCAAGGTGTAAAGGTCAACAAAGTGTTCACGATTGTCTTTAAAATATATCAAGTGCAAGATACACTGAAATACTGTAAATTTTGCAATGATCAACATCTACATGACAAAATCCACAAGGAGTTGAAGTTACTTGTAGGTCATACAAGTATATATGATATGGAGGAGCTTTACATATTTTCAAAGAAAGGTTATTAAATATTTCTAAAATGGACAAGATATTTATTAACTACACAATCATAAAGCATAAGTTCTGAGACAATTAATTAAGTAAACTAATAAACTGTAACCATAATTATGGTTTATCCATACTAGTATAAAAGCTATAAACTCCCATACAGTCCTAAATTTATCCACTGCAGAAACAACAACAGAACAATTTGTACAAGATATAGATAAAAAAGCAATAGGAAATTAGCTTAAATAATTTATAAACAATCATGACACATGACAGTTAGGTCAACTAACTAACTATTTATAACATATATGAAGCTAGACCTCTCAAATGATAGGTTAATTGTGTTGGAATAGTAGTGACATATTGATACCTACCATAAATTTTGAAATATATTTCAATGCTCGTTTTGATTTCCCTACTAAGAGTGGGAAACATTAGATTGTTTAACTTGAAGTATTTATTAGATTGTCTTACAGTAGCAATTTGATGTTTTGGCTATTCCTACAATAGAAAACTGGATAGCTTACCTGAAGTGTTTTTTAGTGTGGGTTTTAACCTCATCACATCTTTATCATTAGACTTGACATATTACAACACTAGGAAAATGCTTATTATATTTAACTTGCATAACAATCCTAAAGGGGGGAAGTTGTAATTGACTTTTTACCACTTTTACCACTTTTAGTTTTACTCATTAGTCTTAATTTTCCCTTGCATGAGATGGTATTAGGGAAATGGGAAGGCCAAGAACCAAATATTTGGAAATTTGTTTCACTTGAGAAAGATTACAAAATAAATTACCTTCCTTGTAGAGATGAGATTGTCTCATGAGGAAATGTTCAGAGGTTTTCTAACTATGAATTTTGTGTGTGTTTTGAATTGCATAATTGGTAGAGTATATTGTTAGTTTATCTAACCTAGTATGAGTGGACTAACACGCTAGGAGTGTACATGACCAATTGGTGGTAGAAATGCACATTTATTCCTAGTTATCATTTCTAATTGGGTCCTTGGGATGCCACTACTGAGTATGACGTCCTGATATTTGAGGGTATTCCTCAAGGGCCAAAGTGGTAGCAATATCCTTTAGAGGGGTTTTGTTGTTGATTATGTTTCATGACCAACCATATGTATGCTTAGGGGGCTTGATTGGTAATAAGATCCCTGTACACAATGGTTGTCATGTCCCAAATTTGGAATTGGGTCACAATGGCCTAATCACATTAGCCATATTCATTAGAGTTTGCAAAGTTGATGTTAAGGGTCAAATAATTGCCAAGGAGGAAAATTACTAGTTTCCTAGGTTTGGGGTGGAAGCTTTGGGATTTGGAATAATGGGGATAATAAATGATGTTTGAACATTAGAATGGAATAAATATTTAATAAAGGAACTAAATAAATATATACAAGTGAAAATCAAAGTGGCATTTCATCATGAAGACACATGGAGGAAGTGGGACCCACATATGGCTAGATTTCCCCACTACATTTGGCATCATTCTCTCACCAATTCGAATTCAAGGTGAATGGTAACATACTTGGGGAATTCCAAAAGGTATTATTCATGGCATAACTCATCCAAGGTCGAAATATAGAGGAAGAGTAACTCCCATGGAAGAGGAAGAGGCAATTTGGAGCTAGTGAGACACTTGGGCTAGATTCCCTAGCTCTATGACAACAATGATGAAGATGCTATGACACCTATGACACAAATCAGACCTGAAGGCTGACATATGACATATATGACATGTCAGGGCTAAAAATAGACTCCAAGAGGGCGCTCAAGGGTGTTAGGGCAGCTAAGATGCTTCCACATGTGATTTGGTGGAAGTGGGAGACTAGGAATTGTTGTACAAGTGGCGTTCTTTGGAATCTCTTCCCAACTTGAGTTGGCATGAGTCTCTTGGAAGGAATTCGACCCATGGAGGCCATTAGAACTTTATAAATGTCAAGAACAAAGAATGAAACCAGCTTTTGATCATTTGTAGAATTTGCAATTGCATTTGTGAAGAGGGAGAGCTAGTGGATGACTAGTTTCTTGCCTTAGCCAATTTCGAGGGTGAAAGATTCCCATCCAAGTTGGTAATTGGAAAGGCCATTCAGACCTTTCATTTGGAGCTTTAATGGAGTCTTTATTTGCAGGTGTAAGCTACAGGGCAGCTCATGGTTTCTTCTATTACAGCTCACTCCTTCAACCATTTCCAGTTTTGATGGCATATTCTTGATCCTTGAGGGAGGGCGTTTTTGGTGAGATATTGTACTCTTTGGGGAAGCTCTTAATGCTCCATTTCTTTTGTAATATGAATTAAATACTCTGTTCTGCATCTCCAAGAAGTTTCAGGTCGAAATTCCAAGTATAAATGTATAAATCTCATTTTTAATGGAAGAACAATGCCATTTCCCCACTACCTTGTTGTGAGCCAATGTATTGATGATGATTTCGAATGAATGGATGATTCTCTGATATATTTGTGATAAATATACTGCCATGGATGTCTTCTACAAGTTTCATGTACTGTACTTGAGCATTTGAAGCATTTTTACTCAGTTTAATTGCATTGGGAGAAGAAATAGTGTCATTTCCCCAAGGGTCGAATTGGTGATTTTTGCAGTTGAATGGGAGAGGGTGAGAAAAGTTTTAATAAACCATTAATGGTGCATATGAGACCTTAATAACATACTTAACACATTACATACCTCTGTTCATAAATTTGAGTGGGTTTGGAGGCATTTGGGAAGCCATTTTCAGTACTTACCTTAGGGGGATTTGAACCCCAAATTACTAGTAAAATTGCATACTTGGTCCAGAATCTTAAGAGAGTTTGCAGAGGTCTTTTGGTGGCTATATGTTATCCCTGAACATCATATTCAATCCCTAATATCATTCATAAACCTTCCTTGAAGATTTGAAGGCATTTGGAGTCAATTTGAGACCTAGAGACCAATACTAGTCAAAGGGAAATCACTAGTAAAGTTACCTACATTGACCAGAATTGAAAGAGTATTTGCAGAAGTGTTTTAAAGGTACAAAGGAATCCCTGAAACACATATTTATGTTCTAATATCATTCATATACCTTCTCAGAAGATTTGGTATCATTTGGGGCAAATTTGGGACCTAGAGATCGAAACTAGTCAAAGGTCGAATTAAGGAAAAAAGTGGAAAATTGCAATTTTAATAAAATTCCTAACAAGGGACATTACAATGGTTTAGGCACAATTTCCCCTTATTAGCAATCTTTTTGTGAATCAATGGTTGGATCATCACTTGGAATCTAGTAAAGAGAATGACCTACATGTAGTCTAAGTTTTGGGCATTAATTCCACGTTCAAAAATCTTAACCACATGGTCGTCCTGAGGCCAACATCAAGGGATTAGCTTATGTAATTTAGCCTAAGACAGTGTAAATAAAATGTATATGGATACATATTGAATATCATAATTAATGAACAACTAAATTATTCTTACTACATATTGCAGTAGAATATTTGTTCTCATAGGTACTCTACTTGTTATTCACTTGTTAGTAACCACAGTTAGCAAGATAAAAGCAGAAGTGGAAAGTAGCATAAGCATCTATTTCTCTTCAACCACAACATAATATCCGATACACATATCTTTTAATTTAAGTTTTTGTTTCAATGTTGAATAGTATGCAAAGAACTGTAGGAAGCAACCAAGTGATAAACCATGAATAAAAACATATAAAATAACTGGCTAGGTGAACTATACTCTCAAGGTTAAGACAATATTAAGTAATTTAGACTTCATCGGCCAGCACATAATTAGGATAGAGAGGCAGTGACATATAATGATGATTTAGCTGGAATTAAGTAACCTATAATAGTCATAAGGTTCAAATTCAAGTTTGTGTTCACCTGAAATAATTACAAAACAAAGAATGTCACATAATTCAATAAATTTTGATAACCCTATGTTAATAATATTTTGATTTACTTTAGGTTTTGAAAATTGAAACCATATGCCCCCCTTTGGAAGGGAATAGTGTTGGAAACCCCAATGACAGGAATAGTGTGCCTCTTAAACAATGCCACTTTTGTATCCCTCAACTCAAGATAGAGTCTAAGAGGTATTTGCAAACTAGAAGATTTTGTCTTTATTGATAGATGGTGATCAAGGGAGGCAAATCCTGAAAATATATGAACATCATTAGAATAGAATCTTGTGTTGATAGATGGAAATCGAGGGAGGAAAATCCTTATATATTCCCTAGGAATGACACCGAAAATGTCTATGCTCCTATTGAGGAAATTAGTACAGTGTTAGAGTGGGAACTCCTTCTGTCTGCACAATCAGTGCGTCTGTTGTTGCAAACCCCAATTTGCAAATTAAAATTAACTTTTAGCTTTCCTTTGAGGCAGATCTCACTTGGCGCTCGTCTTCTTAATTCTCACAAGACTTTGGTTAAAATGATCAGGTATCCAATTGTTCCTATCTGCATCATTACAATGCATGAAACTAGTCAAATAAGCACTGATCAACGGTTTCTTAGATAGACAATGCACTTCTAAAACTGTTTCAGTTGGAAAGATGACAAAGTCCCTTCTACACTGAGTTAGGACCAATTTATGAAAAAACCTAATCTTTGAAAATAGCTTGGTGAGTATTACCTGCGATGGTTGTGTTTCAATCCAATCCTCAACGAAAAAACTAGTTAAATTATCAACAATTTGTGGGATAGCCAGCACACTTCTAAACAAATTTCAGACTTCAGTTAGCAAGATGTCAAAAATCCTTCTAAGATAATCTAGGACCAATTTTTCAAAGCTTGATCTTTGAAAATAGCTTGTTGAGTATTACCTACGATTGTCTTATTTCATTCTCAACCTTAAAGGAAAAACCAATTGAATTTCCATAACACATCTATTTTACTTGGCATTCTTAAAATCTCAACCTGTTCCACACAAAGTAGCTTCAAATCAGTAACCCAAAGTGTATGACCACATACTGCTTGAAACAATATTCAAAAGTTTATTCATCAATAACATAGCAAACAAGTTATACAACTTGCCGAGAACCCGACATTGTTCTCATTTTTTGGGGGTGTCGATTTTAATAGTTGTTTTTACCTTTGTTTCAAAAAGTGTGTATACTGGTAGCACCAATTTTCATTTTGAGCCATTTTTGGGGATTTTGAAACTTCTTGGTCATAAGAAAACTATAAATTTTATTTACAAGGGCCATTTTCCAAACTTTACAAAACAATCTACATTCAATAGCTAGTTATAGTAAAAAAATACACACATTTTTGAATTTTTGTAAGATTTGGAAGGTAGTTAGAACAAAAAATATATGCATTTTAAAAAAAAAATCATTAAAATTTTATCTTAAAGAAGTCATTTTTTGGGCAAATTTCTAAACAAAATGAGAAAAAAAGACATTTCAAACCATTTTTCAACGTATTTTCTGTGATTTGATGTATGAAAATGATACTCTTTAACATTATTTTCCGTAAAGTGATGATTCACATAAACTCAACAAAATGTATACAATATATTTCTAAATAGCATATTAAAAACATAACAATTATTCTCAAAATAAAATCTTCAATTCAAAACATTACAAAAATATCTTATCAAAAATTTGTCAACTTTGACATTTTCCTCAATGATATGAAACTAGTCAACAATATCATGCATCCTGAAATCTTAATCGAAATTGACATTTTTTGCTGGTTGGATCTCTTTGTGGAACTCAATGTGTTCTTCCAATGTGTCTACTTTTGTAAAATGTCTAGAGTGATCTTTTACAAACATCCCTTTTAAAGGAGTCTGAGGCTCTTAATTTGACATCTTTGCCACAAGTGACTTACTAAATTCTCCATTCTTCAAACCAACTTCCTACATTTCATCTGGAAGAACTTTCATAGCATTAATTCTTTGCTTGTTATAATTGCACTGTAGTAGATCATTCTCAATAGATATGCAATTTATTCATTTTTGTAATGAACATGCTATTGTTGTACCTAATCACCATATACAAAACAAAAAAAATTAAGTAACATAATGAAACATAAATTTAAAAAAATTTCATTATTGAATTTAGATTATGGCACTAGATTTATATGTAATATCAGAAATATTACTTGATCCCGAGAACAAATCTAAAACCCAATCTCCTTCTCTTGAAAAAGTATATATGAGATAATTAATCAATGATTGTGGCTTCTGGTAGATGTTTACAGACTCTCCTTTCAAATCTCTTTCTTCATATGTCAACTTGTTAACCACGACATTATAAGACAATATTTGACTATATTTGCCTTCACTCTTTTCATTGATTAAAATGGTTTCATAGGTCTCATCTTTTGTCCAACATGCAAGATGTATGTTTTCAATATCATTCATAAATGGATCAGTGTTGGAGCTACGCATGTTAGGCTTATGCCTATAACAAAAATAGATAAGAATCTAATTAACTTACAGAAAAATAATTTTGGTTTTGTAAATTCAAATGTTTAATAATATACTACAAATATTTTACCAATACAGTTGTTTCCTTGAGTTTTCTTTATTCTTGAAGGTTGTTAGCACTGCTCCTCCTTGTACATCTGAATGGAAAACAAAAAATCTCCATAGGGTTGTGTTAACACCCAAAAAATGCTCACCACCTCATCTCCCTCACTACATGACTCAATTGTCTATTTTTTCCACCATCTTTGCCTCCAAAACCTCAAAAAACCATTAATTGGTCACCAAAAGGCCAAAAAAACCCCTTTTTCCCCCTCCAAATAATTAAATTTCCTCAAAAGATAGCAAAAACCCTCTAAAAAGGCCCTAAATTCCCAAAAATGAAGTAAAAGGGAATAAAAAATATAAAAAAGAGGAAAAAGACGGAAAAATGATGGAAAAACCCTAAAACAATTGACCTAAACCATATGGTGCCAAAAACCATGGGTCAACACTCCACCAATAAAAAACCTATAAATAGGTGATGGAGACTCCCCATTTGACATCCACGATCTATCATATCCTCACTCTGCCAAAATCACTCATAAAACCTAAGCTCACCACTTGAGCTAGTTTTCCCATTTGAGTGCCCCTTTTGGCCCACCATCCAAGCACCTTGGAGAAGGAGAAGGAATCCATTGGAGCACGGAAGCAGCCCTCCTGGACTACTGCAAGAGCTCCACCAACCTCCACATTTGAGGTAAATGTAACTTTGGTCATATCATAATACAAAAGAAAGATTTTCGTTATATTGTCATTGCCTTTTTTATTTCTATTGATGCACATGTTAGCTTAGATTTTGTATTTTTTTACTGTTAAAATTTATTGTTTATTGAACTGCTACTAAGAAGGCCATTCTCCTTAGTAGATGCTCATTTGCACAAGCTAGGGTGAAAACCCTAGCTACAGGGTGATGTTGTAACGTCCAGAAACCCCGAAACCACTTTATTGAATGACTGGTATGTATAAGGCTCACAATCATAAGTAATGTTTTTGATATTGTATCCATGAGGTATATTTGCAATAACTAGGGAGCACTCCTTTTTGGGAACAATATTTGCAATGTTTGCACAATCACCAAAAATCACTTTATATTGCACAGTGTCGATCCCATTCCAAACGTGATGATCAAGGGTGTCATCAAGTTCAACATTTGCAAGGCATTGTTTTCTTTGTCATTCTATTTTGGCTTTTTGAATATGAATTTTGAAAGACTCTGGTACTATATTCTTCTTTGAAATCTTTGAAAACAAATTTATATCTATAAGTAATAAAATATAAATTAATTCACTTAGAAATAAATAAAATAGAAAATATCATAAATCATCATACCTTTTTGTATGCAACAAAAAAATATTTTAAGTTTTCCATGGAACTTGAATCTGGATAGTTGCATCTGACATCATCCCAACTCTTCTCACCCAACATTATAACCATATCCTCTTGTATTTTCATGTAAAACTTATGACTACATGATGTAAAAATAAATAGCGTTAACAATGACATCTAATAATAACACAATGCTTATTTAATAAAAAATATTAAACTCAAAAAATAAACTTAAAAAAATAAAAACAACCTATAAACTTACTTTTTAAAATCATTGCACATTTCCTCCATGGATAATTCACTTGAATTTACACATGACAGTATTGTGGATATAAGTGTTTCATCCTTCACACCTTGCAATGATCTCCAAGTTGTTATAGTCATATCTTCTTGCAAATTCTTGACATCAGGGCCTCCTTGACTACTGCTCCATGCAAATGCTTTATTTTTTTTACCTTTTGATTTCTTATGACAATATTCTCTCACATGCTAAATATGTCATCAATCAAATCCCATATGGGTCACGTTCTAAATTCCAACTGAAAATAGTTATCTACATATCTGAATGCATCATTTCCTTTCAAACCTTTATGTTTCACATTGTCCTCTTTAGTAGGGATACCTATTTCCATACACCATTGTTTCCGGAAATCTGCATCAGCTTTCGATCTATCCCCACCACATATTTGTTCAAATTCATTGTGGATAAATCTAACCCTTTGTTCGAATGTCAAGGAAATCCTATAGTCACTATCTGTGTTGTTATCCCATGCCAATATTTTTGCTTCCACATCTGTTAAACCAGCGTAAATGATGCATCTCACTGTTTGAAAATAGGGTTTTGGGAAAATCTTGCATCAATTCTCTTCTAGCCTTCGCAGAATGATTTTCCCTCAAAAAATAGTAATTGTAATCAAAACATTTTGATTCTTCAAATGCATCTTTAACAGGAACATCTTTTGGGTCAACAAGAACTAGGCAATCAACCACATGTGCATAGGGATTGTGCCTCATCAATGCTTTCAAGTTATGAACATGCAAGCGATGTGGTTTCATAATTTGATACTTCTCTTGGTCTTATGTGTGTCTATAAAGTTTCTTTACATTTAAATCAAATGTATGTCCATTGTGAACCAACTTATACCTCCGCAATCGATCTCGAATAGCATTTTTTGTTGTCTTAAAAACACCATCATCTAGATCACCACCTAGAATAATGATTTCTAAAGTGTCCCCCAAGTTTTCACTCTGATTTTCAACATTGGATTGAACATCTTCTTTTATGTCTTGAATCAATTGTATCTAAAAGAACAACTTGTTGATCAGGAATGGAAACATCCTCATCCATAGGTCTTTGAGAAGAGTGTCTCTTACTCTTACCAGCAGAATTAACATCGTCATCACCAACAATTCGTTGATCATGTTCAGTTGGGCGATATATTCTTTTGAATGTAACCTTCCTAGGTACTTCATTTGATTGTTGGATGCCTTTTCCTTTCTATACTTGTAATTCTTTAGGAACATTTTGCACTCATTTTTTCTTTGGTGTTTCTCCCTTCTTTGCTTCTTCTCCATTATGAAGAGGGGCATTAATGACATCCATCGGATTTTTTTTGTAGAATAAAGTCCATTCAGAATATGGGAAAGTGGCATAGCAAAATCCTACGAAATAAAAACATTATTGTATTAAATCTATTACACAGTCATATAATTCAAAATATAAGAAATTCAAAAAGATATAAAAATATAGAAACTTACACTCTTGTGGTCAATATCGTGGACGACTCCTGCACAAAATTATGTGAAAATTTCCTCGATATTATAGTTTGAAACCTTCAAAGAATATTGGATTTTGACAAAGGTTTTAACTTGTTTCACTAGTGCATAAAAAAATACTTTACCCGACACCAAACAAATATCTCGCAACAATCCTAATGAGTGATAATCATTTTTAAGATATGCAAATCCAGCACAATATAAGTGAATACTGTCTGAGTTTCCTTGATATTTCTCTTTCAGAAACCAAGAATAGTCCATTTTCTCTTCACCTAGTGCGTGTTTCCATTCTCTAGAATTCTTGGATTTTAAATCATCACTAGGTACAACTTCATCATGCGCAACATTGTCAGATGGCTCAACTATTTTTTTCAATGACTTAATCGACGATCTCGCTCCAGAGATGTTTACACATAGATTTCTTGATGCTATTTTCCCTATAGTCAAAAATAAAACAAAAAAAGTTTAGTATATGTTTAAAAACAAATAATTTCACTTAAAAAAAATTGTTAACATATAGTTATACAAAGCATAACAATTTTGTAAATGTAGAGGGAGCTTGAGAATTTTTTTTTTAAAATACATAGCCCTTGTGCTATGCTATAGGCCCCCGTAGCATCCATAGCATAGCCCAAGGGCTCAACATTTGCTGGCTTATCATAGCCCAAGGGGTATGCATTAGCGCCCCACGCCGAATGCATATCTCTTGGGATATGCTACGGGCACCCACGTATCATAGCCCAAGGGCTATGCATTGGTGTCCCTGCGGCGAATGCATCACACTTGGACTACGCTACGGGAGCCCCGTAGCATAGCCCAAGGGCTATGCCTTTCCCGTGCCCCCGTAGCATAGTCCAAGGGATATGCCTTTCCGGTGGCCCTGTAGCATAGCCCTTCGACTATGATACGGGGAGCCCATAGCATAGCCCAAGGGATATGAATTGGGAGCACCATTGCGCACGAGCTATGTGATGGGCTACCCAAAGGATGCCCATTGCATATCATGTGGGCTATGCAGTGGGTGCCCAATGCATAGCCCATGTGCTATGCAATGGGCCGCCCAAATGGCACCCAATGCATAGCCCACGGGCTATGCATTGGGAGCCGCAAGGGCTATGCATTGGCACCCAAAGGGGTCCTAGGCGCAGAGCTTCACTTCCCCCCGACGCCCTTTGGGTTGTTGTGAGTGCCCAGAGGGGGCCGAAGGGAGCGGAGCTCCCCCCTCGGGCCCCCTTTGGGCACCCACAACACCATCCTGTCACGTCCCCTCTCATCGATCTGATACAAGGGAGGTAACATGACTAACATTCTGGGCTTATTTGTGTAGCTCAGCCCCATACATTACTAAAAAAATTCATAATAAATAAAAAATTATGTGTGTAGATTCATACTCAGTATAAACACAGTGGAAATAAACATTATCCACACAACTACATCATACACCCAACATATCAATAACAAACATGAATTAAAACATGGTAGAACACATAATTAACATAATTCAAACCACAGAGAATACTTATCTTTAAGAAGAAACTGTCCAACAACTGGTTATGTGAGAGAAACGTTCCACCCAACCATAGGTCTCTGTCCAGCCTGTATTTTTTCAACTAAGAGACCACCCCCGAGATGGGATGTGTATCCACTAAGGAGGAACTAAACAAGTTCACTCACAGCCATGGTCTCACACAAACAGTCATGCTAATCCAACAAATTGTTGGGTTTATCAATCATGCAAGAGACAAAGGAGGAGGATGCTAAGCGAGTGAGCTCAACCACAGAGCTACAAGCATCTCAACTAAACTCAAACAGTCATGGTACCCACAATACCTACCACACCCAACACAAGGAAGGTCCCCTTCTCTGCTGCACAGTCCCTCAGGCATCCCTTCCCTCCAGTGCTCTTTAGGGTGGGAATAGAAAAGGTACAACTGCTAATACATTGAGATTCTAGCCTTCACTGGGTTTATCAAGCAATCCCAACCTCTGTTCAAACACTTACACTTGAATTTTCTCAATTCGTTGACCAAATAACTCAATCCCGTAATTGGATTTTCGGGCTATCAAAATTGGGTTTTTCTATGGATTTCTAGCAATCTAACACTCTCAAATTTGCCCCAAATTTCATGTATAGGGATCCCCCATCGGATTTCACTGTCCACATGAAATTCTGGGCGTTTATGGCACTTCAAAACGTGGGTTCTTGCAAAGTTGCGATTTCTGGTTTCTTTTACTGTTGGCTCTGTGTAATGGATGAAAATTGAAGCTTGGATATTCCATAATGGAATATGAATGAGGAAAAACGAATTCCCATGAGGTAGAGTGACTTGTGGGTCAAGAAAAACAGAGCCCATACCTGCCATACGAATTTTTGGGCTGCCCATGCTCCATTGAAGCCATGGACTGATTTCTTCAACAACTTTCTTACACATAATTAGATGTCAGCAAAGAAAGTCAAATGGGTTCACAAGATGACATTTGGAAGCATATGGTTCAACCCCACAACCCCCTCACCACTTCCTAGTGGAGTACATATGCCCCCTTTGATTAGTTGCTTCCATAGTCAGTTTTGGTATTTTATTGCAATATTAAATATTTATATCATTTTACAAATTTCGTTGCTCGACGAGAGGGCGTTGTGGGTGCTTAAAGGAAACCGGGGGGAGTCCGCTCCCCTTTGTCCCCCCTTGGGTGCCCACAGCACCCACCCATTGGGCGTTGTGGGTGCCCCTTGCATATCCCACGGGCTATGCAATGGGGCCACCCGTTGGCTATGCATAGGGTCGTCCCTTTGAGCGCCCAATGCATAACCTAAGTGAGATGCATAGCCCCCGAGCTATGTAATGGGTCGTTGAATGCCGATTCAAATGAGCTTGGGGGTAGGAGATTAGCTCCTCACTCATGCACCAAAAGGGGTGTGCCCTAGGGCCATACTTTGGGTGCATGAGTCCTCGAGCCAAAATACAAAAAAAATTAAAAAAATTACCCAGGTTTATACAGAGGGCATGTCGAATCCCAAAGGAAAAAAAATTGCATTAAAAAATTAAAAATTTAAAGTATTTAAAAACAACATTTACATTTGAAAAATAATTTAACTAACCTTAACAATGTTTGAAACTCTTCGATGGTCTTCAAATCCTTGTGGATCGTTGTTTGCAAATGGTGACTATAGAAAACCAAGTTGTGTTAATATAGCATAAAATAAGTTTTTTTTTGTCCTTTTATGAATGTGGGATTAAAATGAAATGAAAAAACAGATAACAAATATTGCCAAAGGAAATATAAAATAGAAAGATTTATTTTAAAAAAAATAGAACTAACCTTCAAAGAACTATTAAATTACCCGAAATTTCAAACATGAAGAATAGAAAATCAAAATAGTTTATATGGATAATATTATGTTTAACATTATTTGTTTTACAAATGCAGGATTAAAAACTATGTAATTAGCTAATGCATTATTTCTAAACTTAGAGAAGAAGGCATTAAATGAAATTTGACTAGTGTTATGGCTTTTGGTTTAAAAATTAATGTAAATAACTAATATTGTATTAAAAAGTTTCAATAGTATTGTTTACAAGTAATTTTATTAGTATTATTACAATTTTTATACGATAAATTAAATTACTTTTAATAGTATTATGATTGTGTTCGAAATGTGTGATTTATTTTGCAGGCAAACTTTGGAGGGAATGCTTGGGAGGGAAAATTTCATTCTTTTAGGTATAAGATTGTTGGGGGTTGACAGTTGCAACATTGTACTTTTTGGTGAGGAGTGTGAGAAAATTTCATTCTCTTATACTTTTTAGTGAAAATTCAGGGAATCGTCTGAATCAATCTCAGTGTCTGAAGATGTACATGAAGATGGTGGAAATTTTCATTTAAGTGGGGATTTCAAAGACACAGATGATGATTTACCTCCACGTGAGGATTTTAAAGGCATTAATGATGATGATGAAGAGCTTCCTTCATGTGGAGATTTTAAAGAAACTGAGGAAGATGATGAAAAATTTCCTCCAAGTGACAATTTTCACGGCACCAATGATGATTTTGCTCAAGGAAATGATTCTCAATGCATCAATAATGATTTTCCTCCAAGCGATGATTTTCAAGGCACTAACATTGATTTTCCTTCAAGCCAATATTTTTCTCCAAGCGAGGATTTTCAAGGCACAAACGATGATTTCCCTTCAAGCCCAGGTTTTCCTCCAAGCGAGCATTTACAAGACAACAAACTTGATTTTACTCCAAGCGAATAATTTGATGGGATAGATAATAATTTTCGTGAGGATGAAAGCACTAATGATGGTGTAGATGATTTTCCTTCAAGCAAGGATTTTAATGGCGCCAATGATGATTTTTCTCCAAGCGATGATTTTAATGGGATTGATAATGTTCCTCCCCCGAGAAAGGATTTTGATGGAACTGACGGTGATTTTCCTCCAAGCGGGGATTTTAATGGGACTGACAATGTTTCTCCTACAAGCAAGGATTTTGATGGAACTGATGATGATTTTCCTTCAAGCGAGGATTTTAATGGGACTAATAATGTTTTTCCTCCAAGCAAGGATTTTGATGGCACAGATGATGATTTTCCTCCAAGCGAGGATTTTAATGGGACAGATGATGATTTTGGTGAGGATAAAGGCAACAACAATGTTGTAGATGGTTTTCCTCCCAGCCAGGATTTTGATGCCTCTAATGATGATTTTCCTCCAAGTGAGTATTTTAATGGGACAAATGATGATTTTGGTGAGGATGAAGGCACCAATAATGGTGAAGATGATTTTCCTCTAAGTGAGGATTATGATGGTAGCGATGACGATTTTCCTCCAAGCGAGGATTTTAATGGCAGCAATGATGATATTCCTCTAAGCGAGGATTTTAATGGGACGGATGATGAATTTGGTGAGGATGAGGGAACCAATAATGGTGAAGATGAATTTCCTCCGAGCGAGGATTTTGATGGCACCGATGATGATTTTCCTCCAAGCGAGGATTTTGATGGAACTGATGATAAATTTCTTCCAAGTAAGGATTTTAAAGGGATAGGTGATGATTCTGGTGAGGATGAAGGCACCAATAATGATGAAGGTTATTTTCCTCCAAGCATAGATTTTGATGGAATTGATGTTGATTTCCCTCCAAGTGAGGATTTTAATGGGATGGATGATGATTTTGGTGATGATGAACCCGCCAATTATGTTGATTTAACCTCAAGTGATCAACTTGATACTGATGCAGATAATCATTCTCCTACTAATTTTGGTGATGATAATCTCAACGAGAAGGATGCTATTCCTCACATTGATGAGGATATTCATTCTAATGAGGATGATTTTATGGTTCATGAAATGAAAAGAAAAATTGTACCAATGAGCAAGACTAAGTGTAGGACTAGGCCATTTTATATCAATCCAAAGCGTTCTAGTTATACAATGTCAAGGAAATATTTGCTCACAAATCCCAGTTCTATTACTGATTTGATTTCAAGTGAGTGTTGCCAAAAAAATTGTCTAAAATGAATACACTATAATTATTCCTTAGAGAAAAGGTGAGCATATCTATCAATGAACAAAAATATGAAAAATTCATATTTTGTAGGGTGCATGATTTCTACAAAGGCAAGTTATGATTATCACATTGGAACTATTTTGCTTTGCAGAAGGGAATTCAAAAGAATCCACTCAATTGATAATCTTAGACTATCAAGAATTCAGACAAGGCTAGAAAAGGATCCTATATTTTATTCTAAAGAATATCATGCATGAGCTATTGAGTGGATAACAAACATTGCAATGTCATGGATGTGTGACTTATTTTCTAAGCATGGAGAGAGTATGTCAGATAGAGAAACCATACACATTCCAGATAATTTCTCAAGGCAGGAAATCTACAACTTGTACAAGGCATTTGTTCAAGATGTTGGAGAAAATAACAATTTCATTACATATGCATATTTTACAAGACTATGGAAAACATAGTTAAAAAATGTATGTATTCCTAATAGGTCAAGGATGGGGGTTTGCAGTATGTGTGCTTCTCTTAAACAAAGAAGGGATAAATCAGAAGGGATAGAGAGAGGTATGTCTCTAACAAATTTATTCTTCTGGAATAAATATCTATTATGAAAGCTCATCAATGTTTTGTTTTCATTTTATTTGTAGATTATGTTGTTAAATAAATTCAAGCACATCGCAATCAAAAATCAGTTAAATGGAAAAAAGTTATACAAACATCGAAAGAAATGTTATGATGAACCACATAAGTATATGGGTTTGATAATTGATGGCATTGATAATAAAAAAAAACACTTTTGCCACATTTTGTTCATGTACCAAATAATTTAAAGGAGGAAAATTTTATTCAGATTCACTTGGTTGGTTTTATGGTTCTTAATGGTCAAATGTCTCCAAGGATTTACTTTATAGCTCCCAATATTCATAATGATGCAAATCTGACCATTTCCATAATTCACCATGTGCTGACTCATTGGTATGGTAATCTTCCTCGAGTTCTATATCTGCAAGTGGACAACACCGATCGGGAAAACAAAAATCAGATCGTGTTTGGTTATTTGAACATGCTTGTTGAATTGGGAATTTTTCAGAAGGTTAAAGTTGGTTTCCTTCTTGTTGGGCATACACATGACCATATTGATCAAATGTTTAGCCATTTTGCAATGACATTGGGGAGGAAGAATGTTGGGATGTTGCCATCATTAACTGAAATTATTAGAAAAACATATAGTCCAAAGCCTGTTGTACTAACATTGGAAAAAACTATCGACATGCGAAGATTTATTTTGGGGTGCCTACATCAGGTATAGCATTTCTAAAATTCATCCCAAGTCGTCAAATGTATGCTTCAAAGTTATCCTTGTTGCAATCAACTATTGAGATTCAAAATTCATACTAGCACAATAGAGATGTTGATTCTTCTCAATGCTTGGAAGAAATCAAAAAGTTTATCAAAGATACATATGACTATTTTGATGTTGTTAATCCTGTTGGTGGGAGTCATTTTTCATGGAGCAAAATAACATAATTACAAACTCTACAAATGGATATTTTTTTTGAATACTCCATTTAATTGGCCACAAAGTATGTCAAATGAAAATGAGGAGATAAATGTTGAGCCTGAAGGTGTTGAGCCTGAAGGTGTTGAGCCTTCTCAACCAGAAGAAAGAGAAATGTACATTGGGTCTAGAAGATCATCTGCACGACCTGAGGTGATGGAAGACCTTTACAGAGGCTCAATACAAGATATTAAGGAGGGTTGCATGATTGTAATTTTGGCCAAAAACGATCCATGTGGTTATCCATTCTGTATTTCAAAAGTTATGAAGGTCAATAAAGAAAAAGAATAAGTTATATATATTGAAGTACATTGGTATGCAACAGACACACACCCATTTGTTGTTGTGTACAAGCTGAAGATGGTGATCGAGAAAAAGTTTTGCAAAAAGAGAAAAAGAAAGGTTCAAAATGTAAATCATCGTCGCATAGACATTTTCAAATTAGAGGATGTTGACATACTAGTTTATGACTTCCAGTTGACAAGGAAAGGCACTCTTCACTCCAAGACTATAGATATTATCAAAATATTGTTGGCACCATAAATAGTTGCAACATGGGATTTTGCTAAACCAAGGCGTAGATATAGAAGGAATATGGGATATGAAATGTTGGGTATACATGAAGATTCAGATGGCGCACTCAATGACAGTAGAGAAGAATACGGGTCATCTACATCTTCATCCAATCATTCATCTGAATAAAATGTAGCTTTTGATGGTGTGTTAGAATCCATGTGTTGAGTTGAATATTTTCACATGAAACATTTTGTCTTTTTTATTAATATGCCATTGTGTGTATGGAAACTCTAAAGGAGTGCTCGAATTTTGATATGAATTACTTCTACATCTTATGGTTTAATATATGATTTTATGATGAATATCATAATTTTTTGTATTTTATATGAAAGAGTGGTCAAATTCTTTCTTGAATAATTTGTGTTTAACTCAATGCAAGTTTTATATAGTGTTACTAAGAGATTAAATAAGCACAATTTTAAATTATGATAAAATCATATAAAAATGTCATTTTTGAAAAAGTGTGCTACCGGTAGCATTAGTTTTCAATTTAGAGCTTGATTTTAAGGTTTCTACAAACATAAATAACAAATGTTTTGGTTCATTTCTATATTTTTATCCCAATCAAAAAGTGGTGCTACCGGTAGCACCAGTCTTTGATTCAGGGTTGTTTTTTGGTGTTTTTTTATGCAAAAATACGGGTTTTTATTGCTAGAGTTCTCGTTTTGAGTATAAAGTTCTCATCAAGTTGTATAACATGTTAGCAAAGCAAAGCACATTTTTAGTTACTTTGTTGCAAAAATATCCAATTTTTCCCAAGTTTTTCAGGTTGCCATATTTTCCAAGTTTTTCAGGTTTGTGTTTATGCTTGCCAAGTTTTGCCAAATTTTCATTGATTTTTCCGATTTCTAAAGTTGATGACCCCTATATATTTTTTGTGAATGTCAAATTTTGTAATACTTGTATTACTATACTTTGCTATTCCAGAGTGATCTCATCCAATGTGAATTTATTTTACTTGAATATGGATGGCTTCATTCAGCATGCACCCATGCCAATCTAGAAATTCATCTTTCCTTCAAAATATTGTAGAGACCAAAGACTTGCAAAAGTCACAACAATAGTGAAATGCATAATTTACTCCCAATTTTCCTTTGGTGAATAAAATATTTTTGGAGCACATTTTTTTGACACAAAAGATCCCTTGAATGTTTATTGATCTTCAACATGTCCATGGTATAAGGAAGTGCAATGAAATTGGAGATGAGTCAGTCATGATTTTGTAGAATCTCTACACAATTTTCTTTTGGGATTATGATCAAGCTCTTTTTGTGCAGTTAGTGTTTGCTTATGTTACAGAAAATGATCATTTACTAACACACACTCTACATTGAGAAGCCCATTGACTCGGGAGCCTCACAAGGGCTTACTCATAGCCTTACCAAATGGAACATACAACATTTACAAGAGTATAAAGTCACCAATAAAGTTTTTAGTTTTTTCAAACTACCATATCTTTGCAATTGTGCTATTATATCATGAAATATTTGTTGTGTAGGCATCCAAGTTTACTTGCTTGTTGATTGCATACATTCCAATCAAGTAAGTTGATATGGAATAAGATATTGTACTTTTTATCTTTTGGGTAATGTCATTGTTACCCAATTGTCTTCATATTGAATGTTTTGTTATGTTGTGTAATTTGAATGCTAGTTTTGTGTCGGTTGTATGCCACTTTTCATAATAATATTATTTTGGCTTCTTTTTAGCATAGCCTAATTATACTAATTTTATATTATTTTTTCATGCATATTTCACTTCTAGTTTCTAGATCGATTTGGAGTTTCAATTGTGGAATATCTAGTTAGTAAGATGTCAAACACTAACTGTGGGGAGAAAACATCAAGAGAGAGGGATGTACTATCATACTTCCAAAAGCATCAATCTAGGAATCCACATTCGATTCATGCCTCAAGCTCTTCTAAGAAACCTATTAGTGAGAGATATGTTAACTCTTGCGAGAATGCATCGGATATCCTTACAATGGATGGAAGAATAGGTTCCTTTAGTGATCAAAGTGATACAAATGCAATTTCATCATAAATTGGTGATAAAAATGTTGAATATTTTTCCTTGGAATGTGACACAATCCTTTCACGGAAAAGGAAAAGAGGCCATGGCCAATGGGACATAGGGAGAGTATTCCAAGCAGGATGGGTCTCACAATTTCCATTTATTGAACCAACACCTCAAGCAAATGAGAAAGAGACTTCATGAGAAGTTAAATGCATCATATGTAGTTGGAAACTTGGGAGGGTAGTGAAATTGCAAATGAAGTTAGATACACTAGAGAAGCATGCATGAAAGGTATATGTTAAGGAAATTGTAAATGCAAGGGAGAAATATACTCCTAGATGGAAATCTATTGAGGAATTTCAACATAGAAAATATGAAGATGAATATAAGAAATTATTAGTCAGTAAGGGAAAACTTGAGGCAAGTGGAGGAACCATCCTATCTCAATTTGGAAAGGTGCTGGAAAGAAATTTGTTATCCAAGATGATTCAATTATGCACTGTATTTCATATCTTATCTTATGGTTGTCCTATGATAGATTATCCAAATTACATGAAATATATCTCTTTTCTTCAAGTGTCAAATTTTCCATCTTCTCATTGGTCTGTAACAAGTGGTTGGGAATGGGCAAAATATCTAGCTCAAGTAGAAAATGAGGACATGAAAGAGAAGATTGCAAATGCCAAGTTTTTGACATTGTCTTTGGATGAAGTTACAACTATCGATAGTACTTCATGGATCTGCATGAGCATTTATATAGTTAAGGACCATATTAGAAATTCATATCTACTTGGCATTCATAAAATGAGTGATAGTTATACAATGGAAAATATTTATGAATTTGTTATTAATAGTTTGAAGGAAATTGTTGGAATGGATAATTTAATGATTGCAAAAAAGTTGGTATGTGTTGGAGTAGATGGAGCATCATTAATGCAAGGACAAATGAATGGAATTTGTGTCAGACTAAAACTATCAGCTTCACCATATATGATTGGTATTCATTGCATGGCTCATAGGATGAATCTTGCATTTAAAATAGTAAGCAAATTTCCATTGGTTTGAAAAGTTGAAGATCTTGTACATGAGGTTCATGTATACTTTTGTCGTAGTCCCAAAAAAAATTTGGAGTTTCAAAAATTTATTGACAGTGTTACAAATCGAAAAAAGATACTAAAAGATGTTGATACAAGATGGATCTCATTGAAGGGACCAGCTCAAAGACTATTTAGTGAGTATGAATCCTTGGTAGGGGTGATGTATGAACATCGCTTCAGTGTAGACAAAGCTCGTAATATTCTCTTTCGACTAACTGATATAGAGAAATTATTAACATTGGTTGGAATGATTCCTATGATACATGAAATGAATGTCCTCATGAAAATGTTTCAAAGTCGCACAATGTATATTGCAAAATACACAAATGCAATAAAATTAGTCTGCATTGCATTGGAAAATTTGCATATGATGGAAGAGTCTTTTACAGGTCTAAAGTTTACAAGTTGGACTAGAATTATCAATATAGAAATGCTGAATTGTTTTTTAATTTTGATGAAAAAGGGATTCTATGTATAGCAGTGTGTGGGTATATGGTTCCATTTAATTATATTCATAAGATAGGATGAACCACGAAAGAGTGTCCTGTGTCAAGAGAAGAATTTGACAATGTTGTGATTTCAGTGAGACGTAACTTGATAGAAATTGCAAAATCAATAGCATCAGAGATAAGAGAATGATTTCCTCAAGATCAATTGTTGGAGGCCATGTCTATGGTATACCCTCATTATTGGAACACTTGTCAAAATAATACAACTTTAAGGAAAGACTTTTTAGAAAAAGTAAAGGTTTTAGCAAGCCACTTTTTCCAAGAGACTCAGATACATGGAGAACATATTCAAGGTATTTTAGATGAGGAAATATTGTTTGAACAATCCCAATGCTTTGGTGCAAAAATGTGGGAGCAATTTACTAAATTGGATAATCCTCTAGAATGTGGTGCAATAACAAGATTATGGACCATTTTAGGTGTTATCCAATACCTACAAGAAAATATATCAGAATATTTCAAATTAGCAGATTTATGTCAAGCCATGATTTTGGGATCAATGGAGGATGAGAGAATGTTTAGTGAACTATATTTCTTGAAGTCAAAGTTGATGAACAAGCTTGATAAAAACATGGATAATGTTTAAGATTATATGCAACAAAGTATGACAACAATTTTCCATATGAAAGAGCACTAGATCTTTGGCGATCAGATTGTGATAGAAGGGGAGAAAGCAATATAACGAATTTTTCTGATGAACTAAATATGGAACATAATGTTTCCCAGGATCATAATGACAATTCATCAGGAGAAGATCATGTTCATAATGTAGAAAATGAGGACCAAGCTGGAAATTTCAATTGGGGATTTGAAAGTTGATAGACCCCAAGATTTTAATCTAATTTAATATACATGAATGGACCGAGCACTCTTATTATGGTATATGTGTTCAATAATTATTGGTGATGTAAGACTACTATGTCAATTTGAGGTTGCATTTTAGGGAAAAATACGTTCTATATTTTGTATTTTCATTGTAACATTAGAGCTACATCTCCTTCATGCATGTTATTTTAAGATTGATGTTTTGATATTTAATTAATACATTGTCTCTTTCTTGTGTGTGACAAGAAATGAAGCTATATTTGATGAATTTGGGATCTATCTCTTTTCATAAAGATCACTATATGTCAATTTAAGGTTGCATTTCAGGTAAAAATGGATTCTATATTTTGTGTTTTTCATTGTAAAATTGATGATTGGAGCTACATTTTCTTGATGCAAATTATTTTGGGATTAATGTTTGTATATTTAACTATTTCATTGTTTATTTCTTGTTTGTGACAGGATATGAAGCTGGTGTTAAATTTAATGCAACTACGAGAGACATTCTATGGGATGATGGCACCCTAGTCAATTAACTAGGGTTCCTGGTCAGTTAACTTGGAAATGTAAGTCCCTAGTAGGTACCTAGGGCCCTTAGTAGTTATCTAGGGATATTGGTCTGGGATGAAGCAATATGATCCATGTCAAAATCTCCTAGATGATCACAAGGACCTACTGGTCATTTAAGCATAGAGATTCTTGGTTTGGGACCAAGCAGTGTATAACCCTAGTAGTTATCTAGGGAAATTGGTATGGGATCAAGTCATATAAGCCCCTAGCAGTTATCTAGGGCCCTTAGATGATCCCTAGGGTAGCTTTTTAGTTAACTAGGTGGATCTTGGTTTGTTAACCAAGATGATGATGTGTGATGACCTCCTCTCCCATGTCTTCGAGATGGTTAATCTAGGTTGTTTCCTCAAGGGACTGGCCACCCCTTGATGGAGTCACTAGCATTTGACATTAGGATCAATTAGGAGGATTAGGTGATCACATCATCCAATCTGGACCTTCCTTATATGGCGATGATAACAATTCCAGTTATTATGCAACACTTGTGGATCAAATACATTGAGAGAGAGAGATAAAAGAGTTGTTTATCCCTCCTTGTTGTTACACCTCCCGTTGACTTATGATTAGTTAAATTGTGTTTGGCCTAGTCTTGTGTTGACCCCTCCCTTGTTGGTATTATGTGGTAGTACCCCCCTTTGTTGGTTCATCCTTGTTAGGAACCCATGTCAACCCTTCTCTTTACTTTGTTAGTATATTGTTGTTGGACACATATTCTTTGTAAGTCGTCTCGTGAGTATATTATTGTTGGGTCTAGGAAATGCCCCCTTTTGGCCATCCTTAATACATCATTTTGCCCTGATTACATCCTATTTTCATAAGCTATACCTATGCCTTTTCTCCAGATCAACCAATGAAATTGACAGGTATAATTCGTTATTGCTTTATTTATTTTATGCCTAAGATTGTTAAGGTAATAGATCCTAGTCCTTGGTTTATGCTAATCTGTGTGATTTCATCTAGTCAAGGTCTAAAGCGCAGGTGTATCAGCCAAATGGCACCAGTTGTTACTCTTCAAATCCCGATTCCTCATAACTCCAAGGGACATCACATTCCTCCACGAGAATCTGTAACAGGCCTCCACTGAAACAGAACCTAGCTGCAACAGATAGATCGCATTACAGCTTGCTAAATCCGTTGATCCATTGATTACTGGAGTAACATCTCCTTCATGAGTAACAGCCTTGTTTAATACAGTTGTAACAGTTAGCTGTAACTTCGCAGCATGAAGATCATAGATCTTCATTGCTGCATGATTTTAGTGGATCATGATCGGTACTTTCAATGTATAAATATGAAAAGGCTCTTGTAGACCAAGGTTGGACAATTACTTTTTTGCATAAGTTGTAACAGAGCACTGATACTGTCAATTTCCATCATTAATATGAGAGCAGAGTTCTTCATTTTTGTGTATTAATTTGTTGTAATTCTCAGCGTCTCTGTTAGAATGCCAAGGCCCACCTTCTCACAGAGATAGCCGGCTTAAGTAGGTAGGGTAATTTAGCTTTCTTTCTGTTGTGTGGTGTGGAATCATTGTAGATGTTACTGTTAGCTGCAACAGAGATTAGCTTTCCTTTTGGTAGTTCACGCTTGCATCTTGAATAGCTGTAGCAGAGTGGTGTGATAGTTGACTGTGTAGGTTAATTCAGTTTAATGCATGCGTGTTCGATTCAGCTGTAACAGCCAAGCCTAATTCCAATATATTTCAATTGTTCATGCTTTCTAGGATTTCCAGTAATTATCAGTTAGAGTTCAAGCTTATGTTTAGATTCTGGTTGCTGTTGTATCTTCAATTGGTTTATTAGAGTAGGAAGATTGTGATTGAGTAACAGTAGCCACTGGATGGATCATTTTGGTAAAGATTGAATATTGAAGTTTGATAATTATAGGATTTAACTTCTTGCAAAATTAATCTAGTTTATTTCTATTCTTAATTTTATAACTGCTAGGTTGATTTTTGTAGGAAGGTAGCTGCAATCGAATTCCTAAATGTATGAGTTAGATTAGTTTTCTTTCTGGAATGAGTTTGGATGGATAGAATGGTAGCATCATTATCTCCAATTAGTTAATCAACTGCTTGACATGTTTATGCACAGATTATGCTTATTGCCATTGAAACAAAAGACCTCCCTGGGTTTGACAATTTATATTTACCATCCTGTGTGTTAGCTTTAATTAATTGACATATAGGGTGACCAACATTTTGGCGCCATTGTCGGGGATGGTAATAGATAGACAGAGTTAGTAGTTGGTTTCATTTGATTTTATTTTGGTTTAATTATTTACAGCATGCATGAATACAAGAAAAACAAATCTGGAACCCCCTTTGAATAATAACATTACAGGTGGAAGAGGTCAAGGTTGTAACGCAGGTCAGGGAAGACATACATACATTGATGAAATAATTGCTAGAGCTGATTCTTCCACTAGACCACTGTAGACATCTACAGGAAGGGGAAATTCTGTTCCTCCCAATTTTGAGAATTCAGCATCAACAGTGGAGAATACAATGGGACCTTCAACTCCTGTTGTAGAAAATAAACCTCCTGAAGATAAGGGAAGTGTTGTGGGTGCACCAGATAGAGAGGAGATATATCATATCAACGGAACCAAAGTTACTAAAGAAGTGTGGTTGGAGACTCTCCAAGTAGCAGAGGAAGAGAGAAGGCGAGAAGAAGAGAGGAGAAGAGAAGAAGAAGCCAAAGCAGAGGAAGAACGCATAAAGGAAGCTGTTAAATTTTGGACTAGAACCATGGCTGGTAGAGAACGGGAAGGGGAGAATGAACATGGGGAGAACCAGGAAGACGAAGGAGAAAATAATCATCCTGGTAATACTATGGCTACATTAGAATTCCTATCCTCCAGACACCTGGAGCAGCTCCCATGAAAAATATCTCACCATCAGTTCTCCCGAACTTCCATGGTAAGTCTTCTGAGGATCCTGATGAGTTTATTTTTGAGTTTGATATCCTTTGTCATAGCTATGATTGCACCTCTAGTGCTCAAAAGATGAATTTATTCCCAGACACCTTGAAAGGAAATGCTCTGCGATGGTTCATGAGTCTAGGTCATGAGACCATTACTACTTGGGACCAAATGAAAAACACCTTCCTTTCCAAGTACCAGGAATATTGTAGAACTAGGGATAGAAAGGGGAAGATGTTTAAAATGGTTCAGAAGGATGAAGAAAGCTTGGAAGAATTTGTGGAAAGATTGTTGTATGATTTACAAAGATCTGGTCACGCTGAGATTGGAAAGGATGTGCTCAAGATCATTTTACTATGAAGAATTAGAGAAGACTGCCTTGATATGTTGAATTTACCGGGAAAAGGGGACATATCGAAGGAACCTTTCGAGAAGATTGTTGAATTATGTCGAAGGTACTCTAGGGGATCCTCTAGAACCAACAAATGAGACAAAGATCGAGACCAGGATGTCTTCACTAGGACTCAGAAGTCAGCTAGTGGAGGGGCCACTCGAGCAGAAATAGGCAACTTACTGGAGAATTTTAAAACAGACATGATGAGCTCCATTTCCTCAGAGTTAGATGTCATGAGAGCAAAGTAGAAGCAAGTAGTAGAAGATCTTACACTTTGTCTATTCTGTCCTAAATGTAGGAAAAAGCACCCACTGAAAGAATGCCCGCTGGACAAAGTAGAGATATGTAGGATATGTGAACTGGAACATGATACCAAGGAATGTCCTTCACTACCTAAGGTCAAAGCAATCCTGCAGACAGCCATTCCAGATGTGGAGCCAGCTTACTTCATTGCATAGAAGAAACCATGGCAGCCTCGCAATCAAGGTATGAATCCAAACCCATCATTTTTTCTGAATAATATGAATGGAATGAACAATATGCATAATATGAATACACAATTTCCTTCACATTATTCTAACAATCAGTGGCATCCATCTCAGAACCCAATGCATAATCCTAACCCATGGACATCATGGTCATAGCAGTCAAACAACCAAGCTCCTTGGAATTCCAGCTCGAGAAATTCTTACCAAGGAAATAACTTTCCCCATCACTAGACTCAATATCAACAATATCCTCCTCAACAGTATCAACACCAACATTATCAGTAACCACAGCTCCCATTCCAAAACAATGCCGCACCTATGAATGCACCACTTCGACCACAGCTACTTGCACAACCTAACCCGAACCCAAAAAATAAAGCAGTCCATCAATTCAAGATTGCCAACATGCTTGCGTATTCCATCACCCATATTCCCTGCAATGATATGCAATTACGATCAGGAAGGGTGGTGGAACCTATTATCACTGAGGATGTTTCATCCCCAGTGATTGAAACTGGAGTGAATCAGCACTATGAGAATATGGCTAATTAAGCAAGCCCCATCATTGAGGATGTTGATACTCCTACCGAAACAGTAGCTGAAACTCAAAGAGTAACACACAATGTATCACAGCCTACACAGTTGATGAGAGAACCACCATACCCTGAATGATTGGCCCTGCATAAAACAATTGAACAGCCTCGATTCGATCTCTTGGGAGAATTGAAAAATTTGTATGTTAAAATTCCACTGTTACAGGCCCTCCATGATGTGCCCATTTATGCCAAGACTGTTAAAGATTTATGTGTAAAGAAACCAAGAAGAAGACCCAAGGACCCCCCCACTATCCACATACTGGGAAAAATTTTCGAATTAATAATGGGGAAGGCCCCTGTGGCAAAATACGATGACGCTGGAAATCCGACTGTTATAGTTCACATAGGGACATAGGGAACACACAAATCCCCAATGTCTTGGTAGATTTAGGCGCAGCTATTAATGTTATGACCATAGAGACTGTGAAGAGATTGAGACTCACTAATCTTCGGCCGACCCCTACTGTTTTGGAACTTGCTGACAGATCAACGATCAAGCCTGAGGGGATCTTAGATGACCTCATGATATTGACTCGTGGGAATACCCTGTGGATTTCTTGGTGTTACAGCCGAAATCCCAGTTGGGGGGACACCCACTGATCCTGGGAAGACCGTGGTTGGCCATAGCAGATGCCTGTATCAGTTGTCAATCAGGATCTATGACCATTTCAGACGGAACTGAGATCAAGAGCCTAACCTTGTACCCTCCAGCTCGACCAAGCACAAAAGCTGAAACTCCATTGTGGGAAGATTTGGAGGAGGAAGAAGGTGTGCAGCCATTATTAACAATAGGGAGAGCCTTAACGTTTAAATATGAAACAGAGGATGATGCCATTAATAGTTTCATCAGTGAGCCCATGTTAGTCAATAAAAATGTCTATCAGATATTGGACAGTACTCTAGCTGCAATAGAATAAGAAAATCTTATAGAAGAAACTCTAGTCAGTGATGCCAGTATAATTCCAGTACTCAAGAATTCAAAGAGTGTTCTAGTAGAAATCGGGCCAGGGAAAACATTGAATATCAATCCAAATCTTACGCCTAGTGAGCTGGAAAATCTAGTCACTCTGCTGAAACAGTGAAGGGGAACTTTCGCTTGGGAGTACAAAGACATGAAAGGGATTCCTTCGAATCTGTGCACCCATCACATTTATATTAATAGCGACTCCAGGCCTGTGTGTCAACTAGAATGAAGGATGAACCCGAACCTAAGAGACATAGTGAAAGAGGAGATCTAAAAAATTTTGGAAGCAGGATTTATATACCCGATTTCAGACAGTGAGTGCGTTTCTCCACTTGTGATTGTGCCAAAGAAGAATGGGAAATGGAGGGTCTGCGTGGATTACAGAGAATTGAACAAAGCAATGTAGAAAGACCATTTCCCCTTACCTTTCATCGATCAGGTACTTGATACCTTGTCTGGGAAAAAGTATTTTTCCTTTCTGGATGGCTTTAGTGGCTACAACCAAATCCAGATTGCTCCAGAAGACCAAGACAAAACCACTTTCACCTGTCCCTGGGGGACTTTTTCATACCGAGTACTTCCTTTTGGGTTGTGCAACGCACTAGCCACATTTCAGAGAGCAGTGATTGGAATCTTTTCAGAAATGGTAAATGATTGCATGGAGATTTTTATGGATTACTTTACTCCATATGGTGATAGTTATGAAGAAGCACTGAAAAACTTAGAAAAAGTCTTGAAACGTTGTGAACAAAGCCATCTCTCTTTAAGCACTAAAAAGTGCCATATGATGATGAGTGAGGGCATAGTGCTGGGGCACTTCATCTCTTCTGAGGGTATCCAGGTAGATCCATCCAAAATCAAGGTAATTGAAAATATACCAACTCCTGGAACACAGAATGATGCACGCAGCTTCTTGGGGCATGCTGGCTATTATAGAAGGTTCATAGAAAATTTTTCCAAACTAGCTTCTCCTTTGTTCACTCTGTTGATGAAGGATGCACAGTTTGTCTGGAATGATGCATGCCAAACATTGTTTATTGAGCTAAAGAAAAGGCTATCTACAGAACCCATCTTACGAGGGCCCAACTGGGCTCTGCCTTTTCATATTTCTTCATATGCTTCAGACACTGCCATTGGAGCAGTTTTGGGATAGTAGGAAGTTAATGCTCCTTATGTGATTTATTACATTAGTAAGAACTTATCTCCTACTTAACTAAACTATACTGTCACAGAAAAGGAATTTCTTGCCATTTTTTATGCCATCAACAAATTTAGACATTATATTACTAGATATTCTACTTTTGTGCACACTAATCATTCCACTATCAAGCATTTAATGAATAAACCAATCACGAATGCTAGAGTTACTAGATGGTTGTTACTGTTACAGGAATTTGATATCACAATTATTGATAGACTAGGGAAGGAAAATGTTGTTGCAGATTTCTTATCTCAAATTACTAACAATGATGACAATTTACCAGTCGAAGATTCCTTTCCTGACGAACATTTGTTTGCAGTGTCAGCTCATTCCCCATGGTATGCAGATATTGCTAATTTTTTGGCTGCAGGTAAGCTCCCAACACATCTGTCGAAGAGAGAAAAAAAGAAGATCATACAACAGAGTGCTAGATATTGCTGGATTGATGGCCATCTTTTCTACACAAGGCTTGATTTAGAGATCAAAAGATGTGTTAGAGAAGATGAGATCTTTAGCATTCTTAAATCTTTCCATGATGAGCCCTGTGGGGAACATTTTGCTGACAAAAGGACAGGTCATAAGGTTTTGAGAATGGGCTATTTCTGGCCCACATTGTTCAGGGATGCAAAGAAGTATGTTCAGGCATGTGATAGCTACCAAAGGATGGGCCAACCCAACATATTAGATGAAATGCCTTTGCAGCCACAGCCTGTGGTTGAACCATTTGATAGGTGGGCTCTAGATTTTGTAGGGCCTATCAACCCTCCCTCTAAACAGAAAGTTCACATCTTGGTTTGCACAGATTACATGACCAAATGGGTAGAAGCGGTAGCCTTGGTTAAGGCCAATGATCAGGCTGTGAATGATTTCCTATATGAAGAAATTGTTACTCGGTTCGAAGTACCTAAGGAAATCATTACAGACGGTGGACCACAGTTCGTGTCTCACAAGATGGAAGCATTGTTACAGAAATTTCATATTCAGCACAGAATAACCTCGCCATACAGGCCAATGGCCAAGTGGAGAGTACAAACAAGGTTATCGAGGCTATTCTAACAAAAACAGTGAAGAGCCATCGTAAAGATTGGGCTGAAAGGCGTCTAGAGGCACTATGGTCGTATCATACTACATGGCGTAACACCATTGGTTTTTCCCCATATGAGTTAGTGTATGGTAAGAATGTTGTTTTTCCAATTGAATTTGAAATCAGGACCTTGAAAACAACTGTGGAAGCAAACTTTGATTTATCAGAGGCATAGAGGGACCGACTGAATCAGCTCAATGAGTTGGATGAGAAGCGCACAGCTACAGTACATCATACAGCTTTAATACAACAACAATGCTTTAAGTAGCATGATCGATTTATAAAGAAGAAAGTCTTCCAAGAGGGAGATTGGGCTCTGTTGTATGATTCACGGTTTAAGAGGGACTTTAAAGGCAAGTTGCGTACCCGTTGGTTGGGCCCCTATCAGATAGATCGGGTATTTGTATTGGAACAGTTCAGTTGATCGCCATTGATGAAAACAAAATACCATTATTTGCAAATGGTCATCGGCTGCGACTATATCACAAGCCGATCTCAAGGGAAGCTTTCATTTCGCATGTTGCAGATGATCCAGACTATCAGTTAACGTCGGGACAATGATTTTTCTCAACCCCTGTCAATTTTTAAGAACTGAAATCTCCACATGATTTGTACATAAATAATTCATTTTCTTTTTCATTCTTTATTTTATCTATTTTGCATTTTGCATTTAATCGGGTTTGTTTTGAAGAATCTTGTGCAGGAATTAATTGGAGGAACAATGGTCGTGACTGGGCCAGATGATTGCAGGCACCTTGCATTGTTCCTTATCTAATAAAGCTCTTTTTAAAAAGATGGATGATTTGTCACCTTTCAGTATTCAACTAAAAATTTTCCTATTACTTCATTATTGTGCAGCTGCGACTCCTTACCTTGCTCATTCTTCCTATTGTAGCAGCTGTGAATCCGTTATTTTCACTCCATTTTCAATATCTGCCAGCAGCTGCGATTCTGCTATTCCTGACCATTTCGCTAAATCTAGCAGCTGGGACTCCGCTATTTCCACTTCATTTTCGCTCTTTGCCAGCAGTTGTGACTCCGCTATTCCTGACCATTCCGTTAAATCCAGCAGCTGTGACTCCGTTATTTCCACTTCATTTTCACTCTTTGCCAGCAGCTGCGACTTCATTATTCCTGACCATTCCGCTAAATACAGCAGCTGCAACTCCACTATTGTTGACTATTCTTCCAAATCTAGCAGCTGTGACTCCACTATTTTTCCATTTTGCTATTTCCATACAGCTGCGACTCCTCCAGTCTTGCCTATTTTTGCTAAATCTAGCAGCTGTGACTCAGCCATTTTCATTTCCATTCTGCTTTTCCCATACAGTGGTGACTCCACCAGTCCGCCTGCTCTCCGAATGATGATGCCAATTGTTAACACCTAAAAAGTGCTCACTAGCTCATTCCCTTACTCACATGACCCATTTGTCCACTTTTCCACCATCTGAGCCTCTGAAACCAACATAAGGTCACCAAAAGACCTTAGTACACCCCTTTTTCCATTAAAAAAGATTATTTTTCCAAGAAAATCATAAAAAACCCTCAAAAAGGGTTCAAATTCCCAAAAATATTAAAAAGGGAATTAAAATATTATTTTTATTCAAAAAAGGAAAAAGGAGGGAAAAGTACCTAAACCATGTTGGTCAATACCATTTGGTTTCCACAAAACCACAAATGGTATTTCCCACCACCAAAACCTATAAAAAGGTGGTAGGGGCTCCTCATTTCATGATCCTTCCATTATCTCATCCTTATGCTGCTGAAATCTCCCATGAGCACTTTTAGCCATTGAAGCAACCTTGGAGAAAGAGACCTATTGGAGTTTGGAGCTACTCATCTTGGGAGTTGCTCAACATCAACCTTCACCATTGGAGGTAATATCGCAAGAACTTGCTTTCCCCCCACTTTTCAATACAAAAATTATTTCTTATGTTTCTTGTTCTTGATTTTGAAATATTTACATTATTTGCTTAGATTCTTGTTTAGATCCATGAAAAGTATTGTTTATTTAGTTTATTGTTTTTATTTCTATTGAAACTGCTACTACTAGTTAGTAGGTGCCCATAGCACTAAGCTTGGTTGCAAAACCGAGCCAACAGTTTTGGCGACTCCGCTTTGGTTTGAACTTTAGATCTCTAGCTTTGCCATTAAATCTTAGTTTTTATGAGTTTTTAACCATTAGATCCATAGATCTGCCATCTTAGACAGCAGATCCATTGCTGTTCTGAGATTTGGCCCCAAAAAACAGCCCTAAATTTTAAATTTTCGAGTTCGTTTCTCGTTTTCCGTGCACGGCTTCCGCCTCGCGGCTTTTTGCCAGACAGTCGCGCGGTCCATCGCGACTTTTCTGCATTTTTCCGCGCGGTCCATCGCGGCCTTTTTCCAGACAGTCGCGCGGTCCATCGCGACTGTTCTGTGTTTTTCCGCGCTGCACACCGCGGCTTCGCGGCCTTTTTCCGCGCTGTCCATCGCGACTGTGCGCCCAAAACCTGCGCGGTCCATCGCGACTGTGCGCCCAAAACCTGCGCGGTCCATCGCGACTGTGCGCCCAAAACCTGCGCGGTCCATCGCGACTGTGCGTCCAAAACCCGCGCGGTCCATCGCGACTGTTCGGCCAAAACCCGCGCGGCCCATCGCGGCTGTTCGTCCAAAACCCGCGCGGCTGAATTTTTTTCATTCGGCCATCCCGATTTTGAAAAATATTTTTTACTGTACTTTCTGCCCATAGCACATTTTTTACAGTATCAAATTCTGCATATTTTCCAGATTTAGAAAAAAATTTTACTATTTAAAAGTGCATACATAGAAATCTTTTTAAAAATGTTCAAGAAAGTGAAAGAAAGATTCATTTTGCATTCTTTATCTAGATTCAAATTTTTTCTTGTTTACTTCTTTAGAATCTTGCCCTTAGCAATTTTTCTTAAAACGAAGAAATCCATTTATTTCTTTTAAAAAGGAGTTTATTATTTGCTTTCATAAATCCAAGAAATCCTTTATTTTTTGAGTTATTTTTTGAAAAGCATATTAATTCCTTTTAGTGAAAAAAGTCTTAAATATTTGCTTTTTATTTTCGAAAAATCCTTTATTTTTTGAAAATTTCCCTTAAAGCATTTAATTTTTTCAAGTTCAGTTTACAACACCTCACGTGCACTCACACGATCACTTAATTGAACTAAGCCTTAAAACGTACCTTAATTTGAACACACTTTTAACCCCACTTGGGGAACACTAAAAGAATTCTTGTAGCTAGGTAGTATTGGGGGGATAGGTGTTCCAATAACACCCCTCAGTTCTTACATCTGAGACATAGAAGTTGTCCAATTAGGGAGCTAAAATCTCTTAGTACTTTTTGGCGCGGTCACAACTGGTTTGTGGGAAGGCCTCTCCCTTAGGAGGGTTGAAGTCGCGAGGATGGTTCCGGAAGCCTGAGTGGGATACCGAAACCCATTCAGTAACCGAAGGGCTACCATTCGCAGTTCTCGGGATATCCCTGTATTGGGATATTGCGATCAAAGGACCAAACGGCAGATTTACCTTTTCTCGACGCGTCATGAACGGAGTATCCTAGTAGCCTGTCTTTTAGGATTGATTACCCGGTGTCCCTCCCGGTAGGGGGATATCTAGCCGTTGTCTCAACATTCATATTGTCTGACTTGGATTTCATCACCTTGCAGAGGATATCGTCTGTTTGAGTCACAATACTTTTAGATTAGGTGTTTGCATGATCTTTACCACCTTTTGAGTCTAGTTACACCTATTTTTTCTAGGAGCCGCTTGCATGTTGGTATTCTGACCAGTTGTTGCATTCCTCCACTTATTGTAGCACAGCTGCTAGAATAAGTGCCCTTTTTGAGGATTGATTTTTTGGCCTATGAGCCTCCTTTTTTCACTCCCCTACTTGCACCCTTGGTTGCATTAGGGTTTTTGAGTCTTTTACATACATATATCACCACCTGATACTTAAAACAAATTTTTACATAAAAAACATATTCTCACCATTGAGAATTCTAGACGTTCTCGTCGTCTACAGGGCGAACTCCCAGAGTTTAGTCCACTTGGCTCTCCACGTCACGGACGCAGAGCATTATCCCTTGATTCGACACATCGTCGATCATCTAGACGGTCATCCGATTCTGACATACCCCACTTCACCTTTGATTTGGAGGTAGAATCCGAAAACCCCACAGAGTTACCACCGACCACAATTATGTCTGGAACACCAGATGATCCACAATTTACATTAACCATAGGTCAGACATCCGCAAACCCTTCTGCGGGAGTACCATCCATGGCAACATCCACCCCCTTGGGTATGCCCAATATGGGTACCACTCCACATTCAGGAATGCCTAACACAGGACCACCACCTGTCATGGGCATGCCCAACATGGGGGTCATACCCCCTTCGGTTTCCACAAACCCTATCCCAGGAATCCCTAGTACGATTCCTAACCCAAGTGTCACTCCTGTTGCACTTGGGAATGCTATCCCAGGAATCCCTAGTGCGATTCCTAACCCAAGTGTAACCCATGTTGCACTCGGTAGTGCTATACCAGGAATCCCTAGTGCGATTCCTAACCCAAGTGTAACCCAGGTTGCACTTGGGAGTGCTAACCCATATCAGGCCACACCTTTTGGAGGGCACATACCCTCCATACCTAGCATACCTATAGGCGCTACTGGACCCCTACACCATGCCACAATGGCTAGGCAGGTCCCGGTTCCGGTCACTACATCCGCTAGTCTACCATACATGGCAAGTCTCAACCTGCCAGATTTAGCTAGGCTCACAAATGACCCCATCAGGCATGACCCTGCTTGGCCCCATATGCCCACTAAGCTTCCCTCTGACATCCCTAAGTTTGAGGGAAAGGCCGGAGAAGACCCCCAGAACCACATCATGTCTTTCCACTTATGGTGTTCCTCCAACTCCATAGTGGACGACTCTGTCCGCCTCCGTTTATTACAGCGCACCTTCACTGGCTCTGCAGCCAAATGGTATATCGAGCAACCCCATGGGACGCATTCCACATTTACCTCCCTTGCCTCGACCTTCCTGCAGTTTTTTCAGCTACCAGTCCGCTATGATGCGGGCGTCGAAATCCTACTGTCTTGCAGACAGAACACGGCCACGCACATCACTGACCATATCCATGATTGGCGTCGGCGCCGAAGCCTATGCAAGATCAAATTAGACGACCGAATCTTTTTAGACTGGTTCCTTAAATCCCTCCTTCCCCTCATTGCGAAGGATGTAGCTTCTGAAAGACCCCAGTCTGAAGAGGAGGCCATCCTTAAAGCCCAACAGTTTGACCTTATCTATGCCCAGTCAGGATACCTATACACCATCATACCTGACGCCCCACGAGGCGACTCTGCACGCGGTGACACACCGGGGGCATCACATGCCGCTGATGGCATTATTGGCCAAATTACACCGCATGCAAAACCTTTCAGTATGGTGAGCACCATGCCCGCCCCAGACCTTTCTAGGGTTACATCCAGTTCCGGAGCGACAACTTCTTATGCTCCAATAAACCAGACCCATCATGTTCATGGACCCTCTTGTCCACAACATTGTTATGGCCAAGCGCCATCAGCATATGTACCCCCTACATACTATGCTCAACCTACGGTACAAAACCCCATGCAGTTTCCACAACAGCCCATGCATTACCCACAACCGGTTGCACCGGCTAACCTCACACCTCCACCAGCGCAGGGGTACCAACAACCCCAACAGGCAACTGGACCACCTCCAGCTCCACCTGCATACTATCCACCGCAACCTGCTCCCGCACCTGCGGCTCCTCAGAATCCCCCCAATGCTCAAGGGCATGTGTACGCACAACAACACCAGCCCCAATACCAAAATAACCAACAACATCAGCAAGGTCCTCCACCTCCCAATCCTCCGCAGAATAACAATGCTGCTCCTCCTAACCACAATCCGGATCGGAATCCTAAGCAGCCTAGAAATAATAACCTCAGAACAAACCACCCTTGTTCTATCTGCGGGGTATATGGTCATTACACGCATTCTTGCCCACATTTGGAGCGAGCTCGGCAACTCTGGACCGACGATGCACATCGTCAGGGGCAAGCGGCTCCTCAGCCGCCACCCAACCCTCCACCACCTCAACATCAACCCTTGGTGCTGCAAAACCCCTTTCCAAACCAGGGTGTAGTGAACACTCAGCCGTTAGCCCCCCCTCAGGGCAACGTGCCACCACAGCAGATTACTTATGCAGCCCCTGATCAACCCATGTTTGATTCAGGAACTCACCATTTGTTGATGATGTCGACTGCCGATGCCAACCTCCAAACTCGCCGGAACCAATATGGCTCCACTTCTGAAGCCCCCCCCGCCGACAAGAACACTAACGTTAATCCCACAGATCAAACGTTACGTATACCTCCGGCCCCACTTGATGGCGCTTCCAAAGCACCTCACTTCCCACTTCGTCGCATCAACAGTAATCCCAATGCTTGCGCTGCGTCGAATTACAACATTGTCGACGACTTAGCCCAGTCTCCTGCAGCCATGTCTGCTTTAGAAGTTTTGAAAAATTGTCCTTCGCAGCGCAAAACTTTGCTCTCTGCCATTGGCGCCATTGACCCCAATGATTCACAGCTGATCGCGTTCGATTCAGACCAGTCTGAACCACGCCTGCCTTCCTCTTTAGCATTCCAAGTTTCCGTTTCTGTTCGGAATCTTGTTATCCATCGGTGCATTATCGATGAAGGGGCCTCTACATGCGTCATGTCCACTTTCGTTTGGCAAAACTTGGGATCCCCTACTCTCCAGCAGTCCACCACTGCATTGCGAGCCTATGACGGCCGTTCAGCACAACCCCAAGGTCTATTAGCTAATGTCCCCGTCCAGCTGGCGGGTAAAACCGTCCTCATTGACATTGAGGTCATCAATGCCGAACTAGACTATAACCTTTTACTTGGTCGCAACTACATGTATGCCATGCGGGCTGTTGCCTCATCCGTATTTCGCACCATGCAGTTCCCCCATGAGGGACGCGTGGTCAAGGTCGACCAACTCACCTATTACGATCCCAAAGCCCCCGCCACACCTGAAAATGTTCTCCCCATGGTTGAACAACCTGTTTGTGGTGCAACTACCTCATTCATTTCCTCAGTAGGAACCGGACTTTACTCCGAGGCACCGATGACCTCTACATTCCAGGCCATTCCACCACCGTCACCGGAAACCCAGGTCGCTAACCTCTGCACTCTTTCACAAACACCCGGTAATCAACCCTCCTTGTTACCCAAACCACCATTAGTCCCTAGTCACATTGGGGTTACACCCATCCACACAATCCCCTTTCTATTTCCTCCTTCGGGTGTAGTGAGCGCCCCGGTTATGGCTACCCTTAGTCTCCCCGGGTTAACATTGGGATTACCCGTGTGGTATATTACACCTCCCGTTCCTCCACCGACACCAAATGTCATCCTGCAACCGGTGCAACCCATTGTTACTTCTACCCAACCACCTCCCGGTATCACTACTCCTTCGTCATCGACGAATCCCCCTCCACTCATCAGGCCCACTGGGGGCAGAGGCCCACAACCATACACTGCGGTACCCCCACCCAAGGCAGTTAAACCTCCCCCCGTATTCCGTGCTCCTCCAAAATGCTCGCTGTGTGATGAGTTAGGCCATCCAACCCATCAGTGCCCACAGTTACCTGCATTGCAGGAACACATGCAAATGCTGGACGACGACCCCAACATCCCGGTGGTCAAGCTCGATCCAAACCCCATGCCTCGTAATAAATCACTACGTACCAACCACCCATGTGCGATATGCGGTATTTACGGCCACTACTCCCACAACTGTCCTGACATCCCAGACTATAGAGCAGCTCTCTACGAGATGAACAATTTGGACCTAGAGACAGCACCCCCTACTATCGAGGAGATCTACCCTCCCGCATCATCATCATCTGGAGAGATTAACACCATCTACATGATCTCTTCGACTACCACTACCTCATCACTCGATTTGACCACTCAAAGCTCCCGCAATGATGAAGAGGTTCTCGAGACTCCTACTACCTTTGATTATCCCGGGAAAGACATGCACCATCGTCCATACTTTCTCCCGGAAGAGACTTCATCCACCACCGCTACCCAATATGTGGTTGAGTCCAAGGATTTCCTTCCTACTAAAATCGACTGGTTAATGGATCCCATGGCCGATATTTCTCCCGTCATCCACATTGACATCTCTGACCCACTTGGTGCCCTTCATACCATCACGTTAGGAACCTCCCACAGTGAGCATGAGATCGGAGAATACCAACAACTGTTCCAAGAATTCACTGATGTCTTTACTTGGTCAGATACCGAAATGCCTGGCCTCGACCCCGCCATTTATATGATCTCCACTGGATACCCCTCTGTCCGGTCGGCCCCTTCGATTGATCCCTTTGACACACAGGTTGAACCCTTTCAAATCAACCAGGAAACCACATGTCCACAACATGGGGGCATGCCCAAAACCTTGCCTACTCATCATCACCGTGATCCTCGTCGGAGATACTGGGGGCATCCACCCCACAAAAAGAATCCCCCATCATCATATCATCACTTCAGTATGCCACCACGACCCACAGCCTCATGGTATAACACCCCGCCAGCAGTTGCTCAATGCCCTATTGATCTCTCTATGAGACAACATCTGCACCACATTGACACCTCTGAGTTAGGGGGCATAATAGATTACCTCGACCCCGGGATAGGGGGCATGATCAATCATTTTGAACCTTCCCCATCATCTCCATCTCAACACCTCAATGAGCCCATCGTTCAAACCAACACATATGTGATCCACAATCACAAACCCCATGCACATAGCATGGGGGCAGGTCATTAACCCTGCTCACTTTTTCATATTCGTGATCTCAACCATTTTTGAGGTCATGTGTCACTTGTATATTTCAGTTGATTTGATACACCTAGTATTTTGCCCCCACGGGTCATCATTTCTCCCCACCACTGCATCCTTCGCTTGGTGAGATCACCTTTATTTGTAGCCATTTTTTAACCTAGTTCTTTCCTTTAACCATTCCGGAGTCCTTATGACCTCCGTTTTTCGCACCAATTGCACTGTCGGATTCATATTTCCGTGCCCGTGATGATGCTTGAGATCATTTCTCGCTCTCACCAGGACCAATATCAACATTGTGTCCCGACACCTTGTCGCCCCAGTTTGCGTACCACTTCGGACGTTCTCCGTTTTCGAAGTGTCTTATACCGCCGGATTCAGTTTTCCGCGCTCGTGATGATGCTTGAGATCATTTCTCGCTCTCGCGCCTAGATTTTTTGGGCATTTTTTCCCACGCCCCCTTGTCACCTCGGTTTGCGTGCCACATCGGCCGTTCTCCGTTTTAGATGTGTCTTATATCGCCGGATTCAGTTTTCCGCGCCCTTGATGATGCTAGAGACCATTTCTCGCTCTCACCTTTAGATTTTCCGGGCATTTTTTCCACGCCCCCTCGTCGCCTCGGTTTGCGTGCCACATCGGCCGTTCTCCGTTTTCGATGTATCTTATGTCGCCGGATCCAGTTTTCCGCACAGATGACGATGCTTGAGACATTTTCTCATCCTCGTCAATCCATTTTTGTTCGGTATGATTTTACCCCTTTTTCGGGCCGAGCAACCCCTTTTACGAAAAAGGCACTTAGGGAGTTTCTGTTAAGCTCTTTTCTGACTCCTAAAACAATGAAAAGATCGCCGAGCAATCTTGCTTCCTTTCATGCTCGATAAACGTGTCTGAAAGGGCGTCTACCTGGTATAAGTTTACCCCTTTTCCGGACCTTGTAGACTAATTACGAAAAAGGTATACTCTAGTCACATCGGCTAGAAGAGTTCTCCATTCGCATCATTTTATACTTTTTCGGGCCTCGGAGACTAAACTTACGAAAAAGAAACACCAACAGAGTCCACTTACTGTTTTCAGACTCTCTAAACATGAAAGCAACCATGAGCATGCGCCGTCCTGGGCTCACAAAATCCACAGGACCGTACCATTTCAGAGCACACTTTTATCCCTTCTTGAAGCTCATTAAAACTATGAAGAAGGAAGAAGGGTGCCTCTTGGCGCCACGACAGATCATATCTACTCGCTAGCAGCTTCCCCTTTTTGGTCGCCTTTGTTCAGAGTATTCTGCAGTATGTCACCCTGAAACTCCCTCGACAGCTACCATCAGCTTGTCCTCCCCCCCCAGAGTCAATATATACCATTCAGTCAAAGCTATGATCCCTGCACCTACAAGTCAGTTCCCTACGCTGCCAGGTCAACCATGTCATCATGCTCTGAACAAAGGAAGTCTGAGTCTACCCATTTTTTGACCCAGTTATTTCCCTTCCCCACAAGTATGTCAGTCCTACCAGCAGTACTACATCACTTCAGTTTACACCTCGCGCTCCTAGCAAGGATACATCATTGCCTTGTTAGTTGCTAGTCTCCCTCTGTCGACGACAACCACATTGATTCCAGAGGATAGACCTAGAGGTCCCTGTGTCTTGGACTCATTACCATCTATGATGAGTGCCTACGAATCATTTCGAGAGGAATCCTTACTGCCTCTCCAAATGGTTGTTTCTCACATGCTCGACTTCAACACCTTGATCGCATCGTTGAGACTCGCACAGGGTATTGGTCCGTTCAGCTGTTAGTCGAAGACCCCGGATACCACCTGACTCCTCCACATTTGAGAGTCTACCTATGGATACAACCAGTTACATTTTTTCTATAGATATCCGGGTTGCGTATGGCGACAGTATTCAGATATACCCCAGTTTTATACTCCCTCGAGTATACAGATACAAATACTTCCCAGAGATGGCTCACAGTCATTGAGTCCATACAGATGTTGAACACCTTCAGTTTGAGCAGTTCAACAGTTATTCCAGTGTATCAGTTATTGAGATCATTCATGATCATGAGTATATCCCACAATCATGTCCCCTCTGGACCATTATGATGTACCAGTATATTTCTTCACGTATTAGATCCCCCTTCTTGGGACTAATTGTTTTGTATATGCCTTGATACGAGCATGGGAATGCCCGCCTCGTCCTTTGTCAGAGATTATACCTCATTCATATTGAGGCCATGTAATATTTTTTGTTTTTGCAGCTTCCAAGGGCCGTGGCTCCAGTCTCCAAACGGTCTCTTCTCTCCCCTAAAACCCAGAAAAAGGACAAAAGAACTATGATGTCTATCGGCCATACGATGAGCTCCTGCCCTCACACATCAGGGGGCAATCTGTTAACACCTAAAAAGTGCTCACTAGCTCATTCCCTTACTCACATGACCCATTTGTCCACTTTTCCACCATCTGAGCCTCTGAAACCAACATAAGGTCACCAAAAGACCTTAGTACACCCCTTTTTCCATTAAAAAAGATTATTTTTCCAAGAAAATCATAAAAAACCCTCAAAAAGGGTTCAAATTCCCAAAAATATTAAAAAGGGAATTAAAATATTATTTTTATTCAAAAAAGGAAAAAGGAGGGAAAAGTACCTAAACCATGTTGGTCAATACCATTTGGTTTCCACAAAACCACAAATGGTATTTCCCACCACCAAAACCTATAAAAAGGTGGTAGGGGCTCCTCATTTCATGATCCTTCCATTATCTCATCCTTATGCTGCTGAAATCTCCCATGAGCACTTTTAGCCATTGAAGCAACCTTGGAGAAAGAGACCTATTGGAGTTTGGAGCTACTCATCTTGGGAGTTGCTCAACATCAACCTTCACCATTGGAGGTAATATCGCAAGAACTTGCTTTCCCCCCACTTTTCAATACAAAAATTATTTCTTATGTTTCTTGTTCTTGATTTTGAAATATTTACATTATTTGCTTAGATTCTTGTTTAGATCCATGAAAAGTATTGTTTATTTAGTTTATTGTTTTTATTTCTATTGAAACTGCTACTACTAGTTAGTAGGTGCCCATAGCACTAAGCTTGGTTGCAAAACCGAGCCAACACCAATAATGATTCAATTGGGCGTCAGTTTAGTTGCTTGCTCCACAAGATCCAATCACAATTCGCCATGAAGGAAATTTTTGGGTGTCTTGGGTATTTGTCATCTTGGGTGGCGGTGGCCACATCACTTCAGCACATGAGCATTTATGCTCATTTTAATGGAGGACATGATGAAAGCAAACTATGATGATTAATTCACAGCTGAACGCATAATGCAGAGGTAGGGATTCAGAACTTTTACATGATTTGGTAGGGAATTAAATACTGTAATAACGATTATGCATTGTCTTAGCCCTCGATTAGCGAACCATACCATTTGAACACCAGGGAATATGTCAAAATCACGTTTGCATTTATTTCCCAGCACCTTACCCGAGTTATACCGAAATACTCCAATTATGCCAACTTTCCATAACTGTCTCATTTTACCTGGACTTCACACCTGTGTCGACTTTCCTAAAATACCCTATTTTTGAACTCCAACTATCCCTTGCATGTTCGTATGCTGCAACTCCCACGTCTAGACTGGTAATTTTTGTATTTTTTTTGAATTTTGAGGGGAGATTGAAATGGGTAACCTAGTCTGGCATGAACCCGTAAACACGGAATCCTTGCGCGCCAATATAGAAGTTCTTAACATTTTTATAGTAGTAGGTTGGATGGACTACTTTGAATGGTTGAATAGTTTCCACACAGAAACTGCACTACAATTCACCCTTAACCTGACTGATACTCACTCTGAGGTCAAGGGACTACGTGTGGATGTTACAGAAGGAATCATAGCAGAGGTGACTGGCTTACCCCAGGTTGGGAAGAAGTCATTTTGACGGAAAGCACATAATGCAAATGCTGTGAGAGAATTTTTGGCAGTCGGGGAGCATGTTAGTCCAAAGAGTCGTGGGTTGAAACTAACATCTTTACCACGACCCTGGGATCAAGTAGCAGTCTTTGTGAAGCGATATATCTCTTGTGAAGGTAGGTACCAAACTATGTCCTTCTATGAACTTCCCTTATTGTCTCATTTACGCCATGGCAATTTGGTAAATATACCATTTTATCTTCTTAAAGCCCTACAAACCATGGCTGGATATGCAAAAACTGCCCAACACCCAGTTTCCTCCCTTACTAATCATGGCCTAATCAAATTACTAGTCTTGAGAGCCATTGCAAATCGCAATTTAACCTGGGAGCAATTTCTGGCTGGAGATGGGCCAATCATAGAACCTGTATTAGAAATGGAGGGTGTTGGCGAAGGTAATGAGGATTGGCATTCCTCAAATCCAGTTGGGGGGAGATTGGAGCATTAGGGAACTAGACTAATGACGAAGAGGAGGTAGATGAGGGAGAAGCAACATTAGTAGAAAGACCTGTTGCTGAGGAAATTGTGAGGGAATCCATGGCGTAGGAGGCAGTGACATCAGAAGCTGTAACTACAAAAGCAGATACTCAGATGAAAGAAGCTGAAACTGGAGCAACTATTGAAGCTACGATAGTAGAAGCCGCAACTACAGAAGCAGGAATTCAGGAGGAGGGATATCAGGAAGAACAGTAGGAGAAGGGACTATGGAAATTTTGGAGGTTATGTCCTCTCCTGAGATAAGGGAGGCCATTATTGAAGAAGAGAAGACCAAGGAAAAGACCCCTGTGTCAAAGAAATGAAGAGGAAGGTTAGGGAACAAGGGTCAGATATCCACTACAGTAAAGAAAGAAAAACTAGAGCTGTCACAACACCAGTAGCAGTAACCAATGAAGAACACCCAGTGGGAATGGTGAGGAAAAGAAGGACTCGATCGACTGTAGCAGCAGAAGCAGCTGTAACAGCAATAGTAGTAGAAGCAGTTGCAACAGCAGCAGAGGCAATAGAGACAGTAGAAGAAGCAGAGACAGTGGATGCAATTGGGGGTAATAATGAAGCACCCTCAGCAGAGACAGCAGGAGCAATCAGAGCAAATAACGAGTCACCTATGGCAGAAATAGCACCTGTAACAGGGGTAGATATAGACATTCCCATTTTGGACCCCAAGTCATCTGTTGTTATGCAGGAACCTTCCATAGAAGAACCTCAAATTGAAAATCTCCTGTATGAAAATGAATTATTAAAGGAGGAGGTGCAGACATTGCGAAATGAGTTGAAAAGATGGAAGGGGGTAGTTGGAAAACAAGCAGAGAAGAATTTGAATACATGATTAGATGCTGCAAACTTATTAGAAAATTCATCTTTTATATTAGAAAATGAGGAGCAAGGAGATACTGTTATCCCGGAGTGTGGAGATATATTTTTTACAGCAGGACATAGAGTTATTGTGTTGTGATTTGTATCACAAAAGCATGCATAGATAGAGCAGGAGGAAGAAAGAATGCTAGAAATAGAATTGATGGGGGAAGATGAGCCAAGAATTGAAGAGATTCCTGATTCGAATTTAGGAGATGAAACAGTGCAGTCGCAGCCATCAAGGGATACTGAACTTCTTCAGGACCAGTCTCATCAATCAAAGGGATTTGATATAACCCAGAAACAATCTCAGCAGTTCGAGGAAATTGAGGGACAGAGGGATGTTACACAAGAACCAGCACCCTTGGAAATATATAATGAGGCTACAACTCAGACAACAATATTTAACATGAAGGATCAAGAAGAGAACACTGTTACACAAGAACCATTGTTTTCAAAATCTTTTGTTGAAGCTGCAACACAAACTAAGATGGCTGAGATTGAAATGTAAAGAAACGATGCTGACACACAAGAATCAGCAGAATATTTGTTGAGACTGTAACACAAACTGAGATGGCTGAGGTTGAAATGGAAAGAAAGGATGTTGTTACACAAGAACCAACATCCTCAAAATTAATGGCTGAGACTGCATTACAAGCACATACCACTACAACACCAATGGGGGATGAAATTGTTACACTTCTAAAGCAAAACAAGGAAGTCATTTATCTGGACTCTGATGATGGAAAGGATGTGGAGGACAGAAGATTTCAATGGCTAGAGAAAAAGATTCTCTGGCTAAATATCGAGTTGGATAAATGGAATAAATATATTGATCAGTTCAGAACAAGTATTATTTCTCTCTAAGAAAATAAAAATGTCATTAGGGAGTTGAGAGAAAAATGGGTTGAGGAGTTATTCTTCCAGAAAATCCGATGGGAGAAACTTCAAGAAAAATTGGAAGGGTTGAAGAAACTTAAGTCCCTGCAACAAGAAAAAGACAAAATGTATACTCTTTCCCTAGAATTATTGAGCTGCAGGGCTCCATCCCCCTCTTACCCTGTCTTTCTCCATGAGCAGACAACTTTATTTCAATTAAGGGCTCTAAAAGAAGGGAGATCATTTGATTTGGCAACAGCTACCCAGTTTTTGGAAACTTTTCTGAAAAGTGATTTTGAGGATCAGCATTTGTTATGTGAATTTTATTTACACAACAAGGCTTGTTATATTAACTCTCCATCCAATCCATTGCCTTGTTTAGGGGATGTTCAGCTGAGGGCATTTGCCTCTTTTGTCATTAACCATGTAAAATGGCGAGATGCTTTCCAAACCATCCTCAGGAATGAGGAGAATTCTACTCTCCGGATTAGGGGTGAACCTCTGGATCCAAAAGGACTCATAGAAAATCATGATGGATCTCTCAGGGTTCCTTCAATTTCCCAATACTTTGAAATTTTGCGAGATAAAATCCTCACATGCGTCCCGATGATTCGTAATATGCAGCAGAGTGCTCTGGAAGGTAGTGAATACAGATGGCTATATTCTTCTTCATCTCTAAAGGAAAAGGACCCATACTGCTTTGAGAATTTCATGCAATCTTTGACAAGGGTTCCTAGATATGTGCAGTGCATGGAAAATATTGGGTCTTGGTGGACTGGATTAAGATTCATATTCCCTCTCATATGGCTTCCTATGAGTCCTTACAGAAATAGCTATGCTTTGACTGTTGCTAACACCAAAACTGTCCCCCAAGGATGAAAGAGGGTAATCTCGGGTAACCACTAACCAATCTTTGGTTTACGCTTCTGATCAAACGTAAACAGAGAGGGATCTCTCTATAAACTCATAGAATACTGGAAATCTTCAAAGGTGTCAATCAATGAAAACATACACCAGCATTCAACATTAAAGATATTCAATTACGATAATGCACAAAAGATCATATTTCTGTTTATGGAACAAAAAACAATTTAAGAGCTATTTGGTTGAAAACGCATGGATTTCATTTGGGGTGATGGAGTCACATTTAACTGGTTCTGCAGACATTATTCACAAAGGTTTAGCGAACGCATTCACAAGGACAAGGTAGCAAGCAGCTAGTAGTCAAGAAGCTTTAATTTGTGGAACAGAGGAGAGACGAAACAGTCCATCAATGTAAGGCATCTAACAAGGATGAATCCTACATCAACTTTAGCAGAATATATTTGGTGAAACACTTGGAATAAGCTAAGCAGAGCATAATCTCTATGAATTCTACTTAACTGTCACCCTAATCCAAGCATAAAGGAAATATCACAGAATGGAATAACAAAAGATAGAAACACATTTGCACATGGGAAAAAGAAAGGTACAGACTACTAGACCAATTACACAGGAATCCTTGTAAAAAACCGCAGGCATCAAGCTTTGCAAATTCTATTAAACAACTTCAAGAAATGTATTACAAACTGATCATCAAAATACAAATACTTTCTCATAAGATTTTTCAACCCTTGTGTCTCTGATTACAACTGTATATATAGGTGGCCTTGAGCTCTAGACTCGGCTCCTTCTCAACAGAAATTAGTTACAACCAATTGACACCTATCTAACAGCCAAAACGGACATCGTTTGTTGTTGCTATCCTTAAACAAATATCTACGGGACAGATTTTAACTGCCATTTATAATTACATAGCCTCTTCTCTACATAGTCCAACTATTTTAAACAAAAGTACAAAAATACAAAAATGTAGCTACTGCCAACCGGATTGCTTTCATGAGCTCTTCAATTCCTGGATACATATATGCTGGATGCTTTTCTGTTTCCCCTGCACCATTTCACGCTCCCAGTTTTAACTTCGCTTTTCCATATTTCTCGACCAGCTTCCAGTGTTCGGGTGAAGGTAAATCTTGAGAAGCGAGCTCTTTGAGTAATATTCTCAGTTCAGTGTGCTCAGTATATGAATAACCCTCATGAAGATTTCTAGCCTCTCTGAAAGCTGCTGCCAGTTCAGAATCACCCTTCAGTGCATTAACTAATGCGCCACCTGTCAAAGGAGCATCACTGCCGAGGATACCATCTTCACTCACTCTATGGTCCCACAACTTAGATCTGTATTCAGCTTTTGTGAGGATGGTTCCATCTTCATCCCAAAAGGGAGGCAGCCCATTTATGAACAAAGGATCGAAGACTTCTCTAAAGAGTCGCGCCTGGGTTGATATGATATCAATTCCTGACTGAACAACCTAGACTTGCTGGTGTTTATTAATCACCTTCTTAGCTATTAATATTATTGACACTCTGTCCTGGACGTTTATAGCTGTAGTTTGCTCATCTGATAGGCCACCTAGGAATTCAACTGTGTTCTGGGCATGTTCCAGAGGCTTTTTGTTCAACCTTTCTTTTGCCACTATCACACCCTATTGAGCCAATTTTACTACCACTCCTTTATCCAATATAAAATTTAGGTATGGCCTTAGATCATCAGCCTATTTTATGATGTCATCCCATATGATTCTCCTAGCCTCCAGTAGCACTTTCTTCCCTATTACCTGTTCCTTCAAGTTATCAAGTTCAAACTGTGCATCCTGGTACTTGGTTTCCCAAGCCTCCCTTTGTTTTTCTGCAGCATCCTTCAAAACTCTCAAATTGGCAACCTATTTCTCTAATCTGACCAGTCCAGCATCTTCCAGGATGGCCTCAGCTATCTGACTTACCAAGGAAAAGTCCCCAGCTGCAACAGAGGTAGAGGCCTCTTGTCCCACTGCTCCTTCCCTTGTCTTCATCTTCCTCTCTAGCTCCTCAAACCGAGCCTTCCATGAGTCTGCACCAGTCTCTATAAAAGCTATATCAAACTTCATTTTATTTTCCCTTTCCTCAAGCTCCACCAACTTTTCCTTAAAGTCTAACAACTCTCGTTTCAATTTCTCTTTCTCCTCTTCCAACTCCGCTATTTTAGAACTACTTGCCAACTGAGTGGCGAGGATTTTCAATTGCTTTTTTAATGTCAGGATCTCTTGGTCCTTCCCATTTAGCAATTCCTGGACATTTTTCTTTCTGTCCTCCTCAGTCTCATTTTCCAGCAGCTGCGTTTGGTGCTTCTTTGCCTGCGTTCTCAGGGACTTGTTTTATGCTTTCTCAAGCCCCAACTGCTTTTGTATCTTGGACTTAAAGGTCTACACTTTAGACATCTCTATCAAAACCTTCAAGAACCTATTGTAGATGACTTCCCCTGTCTCTTTGTGTAAATTAATGATATCAGGGATAGGGATGTCTTCCAGATTTAGTTTCACCTCTGTAGCTTTGCTCTTTGTAGCCATGGCCAGGTTCAATGTGTTATGGGCCAGATTTCGGCTAGTAACTAAGGCCACGTCTTTCTTGCCCATTTTCCTTACTTCAGAATATAATTTGGCTTCTGTTGCTATGTTGTCAGCATTTTCATCATAACCTTCCAACAGCTGGGTCTTGGTGATAACTGCTCCTGTAGGCTCTTTGGGTGGTTTTCCAAACATGTGCTCCTTTACTTCATAATGAGGCATGAGATACTTGACCTGCTTTTTCTTAGCTTTCTCTTCTTGTATCTTCACTACTTGCTGACCTTCTCGCTCCAGCTTCTGCCTTTTAGCAACTCTCTCGGGATCGCTATCTACATCCATAGGGCTAACAACCCCCAAAGAAGTGGCCTTTTCCTGAAGAAGGAATTTCGGAGTTTGAGAGACATCTAGATCATCAACCTCCACCAATCCTTGATCCACATATTCCAACCAATTGCCTTTCTCAGGAATTCCAGGCATCTCAACATGATCATATCCTTTTCTACCAGCTGCTCTCCTTCTTTCCGAGATTATGTGATGTGGATCATAGTTCAATGCATCTTGGGATGGGAGTCCTAGGTATTTCGCAACCCTTTTCTACTACTGAGAGGGCCGTCCTATGCTTGATCACAAAGGAACCCACGGTCCAAGGGAAAGTTATGTCAGATGACTTCTTGATATCTATGAAATGTTCCCGTTCAGCTGTCAGCTTCTGCATTATAAACTCTAGATGGAACAACCTAGGTGTTATAAATGCAGGGAGTACATATGGTGGATGTGAAAAACCATAGACTCTAATTATGGTTCCATGTTTTAACAGAAACCAATCTCCAATCCCTTTTTCCATAAGGGGTTGTAGCACATCCTTCATCTCCGGAAGCACTCTAGGAAAACCTTTCTGAAAAAAGGCATGATACACCCGCGCCATCAAGTCATTCATGAAAGGCATGTAATCTAAATACATTTCTTTGGTAATTTTCAGTCCAGGTATCTGTAGGTTGTCTTCAACTACCACTAGGAACATCTTCAGCAAATGAGACTGAATTCTGAATGACCTTGTCTTAGGGAAATCAATCAACTGAGAATGGATACTCTCAGCTAGGGCATCATTGAACCTCAAGCATGCTGTCTGGACAAAAGAAGAAGGGTCCATCTGCTCTACAGGGAAGGAACTCAAGATGAACATTAAACTAACTAATGTTTCTGGAACCTCCTGGTCGCTATCCAACACTAAAAACTGGGCTATCATGGAGATTACCCATTTGGACTCTTCTCTGAACAGACTAACCTCGTTGGGGAAGGGTGAAACTGGGAAGAAAGCATTTGGTACTAGAGCATCATGGTAAAAACTTTTTTTGAGTTCCTCAGGGGATAGACGAAAGTATTGAACCAGGTCTTCCATTCGGTATTTTAGGGATTTCTAACCAAATTCATCAGGGATGGCTAAGGCCTTTCTAACAGTCAGGGCTTTTATTGAGCAGAGGGATTTAGTTCCATAGGTGTTTAGGATTAATTTCTACTCGGTAGAATAATTTGTGGCACACCACTCGACGAATTCAGGACAGTTGGGGGTCTGGGTAGTGGTGAACAGATGAAAGAAGGATTGATAAACTTTGTGGATGTCTATCCGGCTACCCCTTATAACCTCAAACCTTTCTTTGGCCATATCCATGAAGATGTTTGCCAGTATGGTGTTGTATATGTCACCATCTTTGTCCTCCCACTGGGGACCAATGAATGGGTATTCAGCACCAGGGGAATCTCCTACTTCCGCCATTCAAACAATTTCATGGAAAATAGGAAAAGACAAAACCAACCTGGTAGTCCGACACCTGGACAATCCTCCTGGACTTCTGGTTGGTTGGTTGGCTCTGAGGGATCAATTTCCTTTGCTTTCCGACATATCTGATACAGGTGGAATCCAATTCTTTGTACCACTTTGGATTTTATAACATTGGATGCCTTATCATCCTTCCAAGTGTGGCGATGGTAAATCCATATCCATCGTTGATATTTTCCGGTCCAAAACTTGACGCTTTGATGGTTTTAATTTCACCGACCGCGCCAATTTGAGATGCGGTTAAATCACCGGCGAGAAAAATCAGCACGGTGATCTCCGGCCTTTGAGTTTCCCTTGGTGAATCTATGTCGTTGATAGTTGTGCGATACATAACTTGACCATGGCGATTTGAAACATAACATGCTCCGCGCTTGTTGGATCAGCGCGGGGACTATGCGCCGTAGATCTTTCTATATGCTGATCTCTGCCGACGATTGATTTCATCACTTGCCCGCCGATTACCACCCGCTCATTATGCTATATTGCCTATATCTTCGTCCACGCAGTCGGCTCAGGACCGTCGATCTTCAGGGTATTCAATCTCATCCGTCATCGCCTACTTTGCTTATTTTCGGCATGTTTAGCTGCCATAGCATTCAACACAATTTGAGTGCTAACAACTGTAAAAGAAGAAAAGCTTTGTTGGGAGAAATGGACAGCCTGCTATGGGTTTGTGCCTCGAGTGGAGACACTAGAACTTGCCTATAATCTTACAAATATTCACAGATTCAACTCAGACTCAGATTCAGACTAGGGGAGGTAGTTGCATGAGGACATGCAATCGGATAGTTGGGGGGAGATGTTGGGTCCAAGAAATGCCCCTTTTTGGCCATCCTTATTACATCATTTTGCCCTGATTACATCCTATTTTCATAAGCTATACCTATGCCTTTTCTCCAGATCAACCAATGATATTGACAGGTATAATTCGTTATTGATTTATTTATTTTATTCCTAAGATTGTTAAGGTTCTAGATCCTAGTCCTTGGTTTATGCTAATCTGTGTGATTTCATCTAGTCAAGGTCTTAAGAACACGTGTATCAACCAAATGGCGCCAGCTGCTACTCTTCAAATACCGATTCCTCATAACTCCAAGGGATAGCACATTCCTCCACGAGAATCTGTAACAGGCCTCCACTGAAATAGAACCCAGCTGCAACAGACAGATCGCATTCCAGCTTGCTAAATTCGTTGATCCATTGATTACTGGAGTAACAGCTCCTTCATGAGTAACAACCTTGTTTAATATAGTTGTAACAGTTAGCTGTAACTCTGCAGCATGAAGATCATAGATCTTCATTGTTGCACAATTTTAGTGGATCGCGATCGGTACTTTCAATGTATAAATATGAGAAGGCTCGTATAGCCTGGGGTTGGACAATTACTATTTTACATAAGTTGTAACAGAGCATTGATACTGTCAATTTCCATCATTAATATGAGAGCAGAGTTCTTCATTTCTGTGTCTTAATTTGTTGTGATTCTCGGCATCTCTATTAGAAGGCCAGGGCCCGCCTTCTCATAGAGATAGCCTACTTAAGTAGGTAGGGTAAATTAGCTTTCTTTCTGTTGTGTGGCGTGGAATCATTGTAGATGTTACTATTAGCTGCAATATAGATTAGCTTTCATTTTTGTAGTTCACGCTTGCATCTTGAATAGATGTAGCAAAGTGGTGTGACAGTCGACTGTGTAGGTTAATTCAGTTTAATACATGTGTGTCAATTCAGTTATAACATCCAAGATGAATTCCAATATCTTTCAGTTATTCATGCTTTCTAGGATTTCCAGTAATTATCAGTTAGAGTTCAAGCTTATGTTTAGATTCTGGTTGTTGTTGTATCTTCAATTGGTTTATTAAAGTAGGTAGATTGTGATTGAGTAACAGTAGCCACTGGATGGATCGTTTTGGTAAAGATTGAATATTGTAGTTTGATAATTATAGGATTTAACTTCTTATAAAAGTAATCTAGTTTATTTCTACTCTTAATTTTATAACTGCTAGGTTGATTTCTATAGGAAGGTAGCTGCAATTGAATTCCTAAATGTATGAGTTAGATTAGTTTTCTTTCTGGAATGAGTTTGGTTGGATAGACTGGTAGGATCATTATCTCCAATTAGTTAATCAAATGCTTGACATGTTTATGCATAGGTTATGCTTATTTCCATTGAAACAAAATACCTCCCCGGGTTTGACAATTTATATTGACCATCCTGTGTGTTAGCTTTAATTAATTGACATATAGGGTGACCAACAATTATATTATCCCACATTGTTAGTATATTGTTGTTGGACGCATATGATTTGTAATTCGTCCCATGAGTATATTGTATTATCCCACATTCAGGGGCAGTAATAGCTGTTTAGCTTAGACTTAGTATATAAGTACGTGTTGAGGCCAATGAAGGCATCCACGAGTTATTTGTATTGAGCTTGATCAAAGGAGGTTGCCCCCTCGAAGTGGTCTGCGATCAATAAATCCCTTCCGTGTTCTTTTATTTCTGATATATCGTGCATTTTCATCATTTAATTGTTGGAGGTTCCCCACATCTAGTATTAGAGCACTTTCTTGGGCTCGCTCGGTGGAATTTCTGCCAAATTGTTTTTCGCAATGGCTTCCAAACACTGTGATTATTACAATAGTTAATTTTCTTTGCATCTGTATTGTTCCTTTAAATTGCAGGTTCGGATCCAGGAATAAGCCCTATCTTCTTAATTGGGGGAAGAACCTGGGCATAGACCTAAAACTCATTGTGAGGAGTACTACAGGAACCCTGAAGTAGCTGGCCCATTGAGAGGACTTGCCAGTGAAAATGGAAATGACCCCTACCCGATTGACTAGTTCCCACACGTGAGGTAAACCAAGAGATGTTGTTTTCGGCAAAGTGGTTATCGGTTTTACCCGAGTCGTTGATCCAGGAGGATATTTGAGGTTCGATCAGATTTAAAGTCTTCAAAAAATAGAACAAAGGTTATTGTGGTAAAGAGCTCGTCGACAACTTTTTGCCAACGTGTGTTTCGTGCGAAATGACCTCCAAATGAAGAAGTTTTCAGCATTTGAATTTTCGACAAGGATGGTTAAAAATGTTAAAGGTGGTTAAAAAATGGTTTTAAAGGTTAAAAAAAAGGTTTATAAGATATGTGGAAAAAATGGTTGGAGCTATGGGAATCAAACCTAAGACCTCCACCAAGGTCACCACAAGCTCCATTAACCAATTGGAAAACATATGGATCAAATGTTATATGGTTGAAAGGTTTAAATTTTTAAAATGGGAGGGGCCAAGGGCATATCCCTTGACCCCATTCCAACACCGAGGCCCCATTGGAACTTTATGTTATAAACCATATGATAAGCCAAACGGTGGAACCCTATCCATTATGTAACATGGAGCCACCGAACTATACAACAACCATATCACAACAGGCTATATAATAAACCATAAACATGGACCATATATCACATGACATATCAATACAAATGCACCACTTTAAACCATATATTAACATGTTAACATGGTATATTCCCACAGTTCAAAAGAACGTGGAAGAAGGAGAGGCCTGCTGGTTTGACCCCGGGACCTCTCCCCACATATTGCAATGCTTTACCATTGGGGCACCGCCCCACAGTTGCTTGATAACTGACGCGAAATCCTTTTAAGGTTGTTTTTCCCAAAACTTATAAAAAGCCACGAAATTGCCAAGCCACGGTCAAGTTTGGAGTTAATGCATAGTGTGCAGAGTTGCAAAGAGACTGAGATAGGGTACAAGAATAGATCCCGAGGCACTCAGGACATTAATGGGCATGGATCTTGAGGCAAAATATGTACAGGTCGTACTCTTTTGTCTTATTTGCATGCAGTTTGTCTTGTTTTGTGTGTCGGAGGAGGCCTCAGGCACACATAGTCAACTTTATACTCATTTTTCTCACAAATTTGAGAGGAATACAGTGGTGTAGTATGTTTTTGAGTTTGACAGATAGAACTCATAAGTGTTTCTAGAACACTCAATTTTTTAACCTTTGAAGACTTAATAAGATCGGCCTTTCCATTGGAAGCGGCCCAAAGACGTAGCCCAAGAGGGGTGAACTCTGTTATCAGCTCTTGTCTTCATTTTATGGTTTGCATCTCTCTTTTATTTTCTTATGTGTTGAATTTAAAACATTTTTAAATCATATTTTAAGCCATTTTTATGAATGTTACATGCAAATTTCACATGCAATTTTTTGGTTAAAAAGATCCTAAAAATTCCAAATCAAGTTTGGTATCAGAATAGCTTAACCATTGCATTGTGAGTTTGTTTATGTTAATAAGAGAAAGGATTCAAAGAGGTGAAGGAAAGCTTGAAGAGTTTGATCATGAGATTGGATCAAGAAGAAGGAAAATGGCTTCAGAAAAAGGAGATGATGGGACTTCTTCAATTCCTTCTAAAGGGGATTTTCTTAAAGCTTTCATGAAGATGCAAAGTATGGTGGAATAACTTTACCAGGATCGGAAGAAGGGAGAACAAGGTGGTTCTTCTCATGGAAAAGGTAAAGAAGAAGGAGGTAGTGAGGAACCTCCTAAATCTCCTCCATCATCACCATATTTTCTTGATGGTTCTTTACATTCATCACCTGAAAATAAAATTGATCTCAATATGCCTCAATTAAATCTTGATATTAAGTTTGATTTACATGTTTATAATGGAGAACTTAATGCTGAAAAGTTAGATAATTGGATCCGTCAGATTGAAGTCTGTTGTAGGATTCAAAATTTTACTGAAGATAGCTTGAAAATTTAGTTAGCTTCTCTCCAACTTGGAGGGACCCCTCTCATATGGTGGGAGAGAAGAACTCAAAAGGATTTGGCCTCAAAAGGAAATATTATATCCTCTTGGAATGAGTTCAAGTCAGCATTAAAAAAACAATTTTATCCATTGGGTTACATACAAAAAGCAATGATGGATTGGAAAAATATGAGGCAAGGTAAGGGTAAAAGTGTGCAAGATTACACACAAGAATTTCGAAAGAGAGCTTTAATACTTTGTATACCTCTCTACACTCAAGAAATTATTCTCAAGTACATAGGTGGATTACATAGTTATTTACATCATATGATACTTATGTTTAATCCAACTAATCTTGATGAGGTATGTGTTCAAGCGACTCATATGGAGTCAAAGAGGAAGAATACAAATGAAATGTTTTCCAATAAACCTTACAAACCTAAAGGAAACAAGTTCAAAGGTAAGGGAAAAGGTAAGCATACAGCTACAGTGAATAAAGAAGGAGACAAACCTACATACTCACATTTCAAGAAAAAGGGTCATGAGGCATCCAAATGTTGGAAGCTTCATCCAGATCTCAAGCCTGAGAAATTTCGGAATAAGGAGGACAAGAAGACCACTGCTACAACTATCCAACATGATTTGGGATCTAACTCAGGGGATGAGACTAATATTGTTTCTATGGGCATACAAGGTAAAAATCCTTCCACTTCCAATTCAAAGCATGAATCAGTTGTTTATGAAAGAAAGAGAAGTGAGTTGTTTCATATAAGAATAATTTCTAAGCATACAAAGATAGATACTCTTTTTGATAGTGGATCACAAGCCAATCTAATTTCAGAAGAGATTGTTACAACCAAAAACATATCTTCTTGGATGGGTATGTGATAATGCACAATTATAAGTGACAAAACAGTGTAGACTTAGCTTTTCTATCACTTTTGGATGCATTGATGAAGTAGATCTGGATGTAGTTCCATTAGATATCTGTGGTATTGTTTTGGGAAGTCCTTATCTTTATGATAGGAAGGATATATTTTACAGGGTAGATAACAGATATCATCTCACTAAATATGGTATTGAATATATTGTTCGTGCACATCGCATGAAAACTAATCTTTCATTAGTTTTTGCAAGTAAAATGAAGAGGCTAGTAAATGCTAGTAAGAATTTTATTCTTATGATTGTTAAAGCAAAGGATGTTGGTCGAAGTGAATATTTTAAGGGATGTGATCCAAGAATTAAGAAATATTTAACTAAAATTGTAACTGATTATGATGTCTTATTTCAAGAACCTAAAGGATTGCCTCCAAAAGAGAAATTCAACATGAGATTCTCTTACAGCAGGATGCACCACTTCCTAACATTGGCATGTACAGGTATTTAGTAATTGAAAATGCAGAGATAAAGAAATAGGTTCAGGAATTGCTTGAAAGAGGGGACATTCGACCAAGCTCCTCTACATGTGTTTCACCAATTGTTTTGGTGCCAAAGAAGGATGGAACATGGCATATGTGTGTTGATTACAGGGCACTAAACAGAATCACAATTAATAACTGGTATCCTCTTCGTCGGATTTATGATCTTTTGGATCAACTTAAGAACACAATTTTTTTCACTAAGTTAGACTTAAGAAGTGGCTATCATCAAATTAGAATTCATGACAATGATATTTCGAAGAATTCTTTCAAAACTAATCAGGGATTGTATGAATGGATGGTAATGCCCTTTGGGATTTGTAATGCACCCGCAATATTTATGAGGGTGATGGATGATGTTTTTAGGCCCTTCATTGATGACTTTGTCCTAGTCTACTTAGATGATATTCTTATTTTCAACCGTACTTGGGAGGAACATGTCAAGCATGTTAAGCAATTTTTGATCTACTTGTAAGGGAACAATGTAATGTCCCCATTCAAATAAATCTCAAAAGAGGAAATTCCACCAATCTACTGGTTTCCTAGGTTGGGGTGGAAACATTAGATTTGGAATAAGGAGACTATAAAACCCCAAATGGACATTATCTTGATATAAATATATTAAAAGGGGTTAAATAAATATTTATTATAGGAAAATAAGGTGGCACTTGGTCATGGAGACACATTGGTGGTGTGGGACCCACACAAAGCTAAATTCCTCATGCCACATGGAATCCTATTCTCACCCATTCGAATCCAAGGTGGAGTCTAATGTTCTTGGGGATTTGGAAATTCAATATAATTGGCATGAATCAATGAAGGTCGAATTGGAGTGGAATAGGAAGAGGCATTTGAGAGATATTGAGACACTTGGGCTAGATTCCCTAGCGTCTATGACAACAATGATGAAGATGCTATGACACTTATGACACAAATCAGACCTGATTGCTGAAAAATGACATATATGACATGTCAGGGATAAAAATAGCCTCCAATAGGGCACACAAGGGAGTTAGGGAATCCAAAGAGTCATCCATTCGAATTGAGTGAAGGAGGAGGCTAGGAATGGAGGGACAAGTGACACACATTGGAATCTCTTCCCAATTCAAGTTGGCATGAAGCTCATGGATGGAATTCGAGCTAAGGAGGTATTTGGAAGTTTATAAAAGTCAAGAACAAAGAAGGAGAGTATATTTTGATCATTTCTCATTTTTCATATTGGAGAGCATAGCTTGTCCATGCTTGTGGAGTGTTTACTCTACTTTCCTTAGTACCAATTTCGAGGGTGAAAGATTTTGATCCTAATTGGAAATTGGAGAGGCCATTTAGAAATTTAATTTGGATCTAAAATGGAGTCATTTTTTGCAGGTTTAATCTACAGGGCTGCTCGTGACATTCTCTTCTTCAACTTGTTTCCACACCTTTCTAACTTTTATCTTCATAATTTGCTCTTGGAGAAAGGGCACACTTGGTGAGATTATGATCTCTTTGGGGGAGCTCTTGTGGCCCCATTTATTTGTAATATGATTTATTTAATATGTATTTTATGCTCTGCATATCCTTAGGTATAAATACAAATTGAAACTATGTCAAAATACCAAACAATGTATAAATGGTGCCATTTTCCTCATATCTTGTTATGAAAGCTTAAGTTGATTTATTTCGACTTGTATCAGTTTATATATGTGATTTTTATGATGTATGGCGATTCATTAATATCTTGGTGAAGTTTAATATACATTACACAATCCTTTGGAATATAAGTCTCAAATTTCATAGCAAATGGTGAAGTTTCCTATCATTTCCCCCTAGGTGAAGACATGTCCACAAACCTATGATTTATTGGAGTTGCAACAGCCTTTAGGAACTGATTAATGATGCATTTTCGATCCCATTGAAGTAATTTAACAATTCCATGTCTCTTTTATTAAATTTTTTAGGGTGGTACTGCATTTGGGGATCCATTAGTGACCTCTACCCTTGGGGGTTTGAACCTCGAAATTGCTAGTAAAATTCTCCAATTTATCCTGAAGTTAAATGAAAGTTGAAGAAGTATTTTGAGAGTGTCTATACACCTATCAGACTAATTTTTATGTATTACTACCTTCCAAATACATTCATATCCATTTTGGAAGCATCTGGATCCATTTGGAAGCATTGGAGTCATTACTAGTCTAAGGGTCGAATTGGCCAAAAAGTGATTTTTTTCCAATTTTTCCAAATTTCTTAAAAAGGGACACTACAAGTGGTATCATAGCATGGTACTTGCACATTTTCATTAATATAATACCTTTAAGAATAATTTGCAGCCATGTCTTACTATTATGATGAATCCTATGAGTACAATGCTCATGAGCAGTATGAAGATGATTGTGAGCAATATGAAGCAGAATGTGAATGGTTTGAGGAAGAGGTTGTAATGACCCTTTTTCAAATTTTATTAAAATGCCAATTTTTCCACTTTTTCCCCAATTTCGACCTTTGACTAGTTTTACTGTTTTGACCTCCAAATCAACCCAAATGCTCCCAAATCTTATGTAGGAGTGTATGAATGGTATTTAGACTTGAATATTAGGTTCAAGGATGTTTTATGGCCCTCCAAATACTGCTACAAAATATTCCTCATTTGCCACTAGTCTCCTAGTTCCAACCTTCCATCTTCTCCCAAATACGAATTTGAGTCTCTTTAGCTTCTCCCAACTCCATGAGCGCCTTCCTTGAGCCTATTTTGGGGGATGACATGTCATAATGGTCAGGTGTAAGAAGTCAGGTCTGAATTTTGTCATAAATGTCATAGATGCTTCATTATTGTTGTCATAAAACTAGGGAATCTAGCCCAAGTGTCCACTAGTCTCCAATTTGACTCTTCCTCTCCCATGGAGGTTACTATTCCATCCCATTTCGATCTAAGATGCTCAATGCCATGTGTTATGACTTACCAACTCACCCAAGAGTGTTTACCTTCCCATGAATTCGAATTGGCAAGAGAGAGCTGCCATGTGTCATTGAAAAATCAAGCTAGTGTGGGTCCCACCACCTCCATATGTCTCCAAAACCACTTGCCACTTAGGATTTCTCTTGAATTTATTTATTCACCATATTTATTAAATGCTTTAACCCTTCTAATGTCTAAATATCAGTTATTAGCTTCCTTATACCATCCCACATGTGCCCATCCAACCTAGGAAACTAGTAGGATTGATGGGATTGTCTTACTATGCACTTATTTGAATGGGGACATTACAGAGGTGCCATCATGCAACAATTATTACAATTTCATAAGGAATGAGGGTTATTCTTATGACCTTGAATCTAATGAATATGAGTGTGTCACACCACCAAAGAATAATTCTATGAATGAATTACAAAGATTGAGAGAAACATGTAAAACCTTGCCCCAACAATATCAGGAATATCTTGATGTGTACAATGGAGATACACAAAAGGCTATTCCTTTTGAAGACTTTTCTGATTGGGTGTTTGAAAATAGGACCAAAAATGAAGATGTGGAGTTAGGGAAGAAAGGTATATTCATTTCTTGCAAAAGACCTTGGAGAGAAAATCATATGTGTGGGAGTGAAAAAGTAGTAAAATATCTGAAGCTTCAGGGAATGCCAGTATTTCCTAATTGAAGAGAGTTTTTGGGTTTTCTTAAAAAAAACATTACAAATATATTGATCCTAAGGAAACCAAGAGGAAAAATGCTTCATCTTGCTTGAAGGAGTGAAAGGAGGAGACCCATGAACCACCTGGTTATGAAATAGGTGAAGTAGAAGAAGGAGTACCTACTGATGGGTGCTCACACCTCTATGTTGGTGACATAGAGATAAATTTTGAAAGTGTTTCTGCAAGCCAAACTTCCATTAAGCATTAAAATGAATACCTTGTAGCAGTTGAAGAAGAACCAATATCAAATTCCCCATCGCCACTTGAGCTTCATGAAGTTGGCCCAAGCAAGAAGGAAGAAGATGCAGAGGTTCTTTTGCAACAGCCTCATTTTCTTGAAGGGTCCTGGAAGATGAATCAAAATAAGATCTAAGAGACCCTTAGAACACTCCATGACACTCAAGCATTGGTGTCAAATTCTTGTTGGAGAGTTTCTTCATTGAAGGATCCATCTTTCCTTGAATACATGGAGAATATTCAAAGAGCAATGTGCAACATCGAATATTTTAATGGAGATTATTCATTCACTTCTTGGATGAAAGAACACAGGGCTGATTATTTTGATGCATCCTTCGTATTTTTGGAGCAACATTATAGAACATGAGATTCTCACCTATGTCATTGGAGTAGGTTTGATTGGTCACTTGATGCTTGTATGCACTTAGAAAATGGTGGTCTACTTGCTTTGAGGTATAAGCACTTTCATGATTCTTTGATAAGGCACCTCCTTGATGTACATCTTTATAATGTTGCTATATACTTTGATGATCTATCTTTTGTACTTATGATGATTGGAAGAATTCATACAAGGAAATGGGATCCGAGAGTTCTCTTGCCAAATGCTATGGGTTGGAGAGCACTCCTAATTGTTCGAGTGCAATACAAGTAATGGGACCCTGGAATAATTTTTAGTCTCATTGGTTTCAAAAACAAAAAAATTGGGAAAGAAATTTTTGGAAAAACAAAAGTAGATTCTTCAACAACCATGTTCGAAATTGCTTTAGGACAAACAATCTTGGGTGGGGAGGACTGTAATGTCCGCACTCAAATAAATCTCAAAAGAGGAAATTCCACCAATCTACTAGTTTCCTAGATTGGGGTGGAAACATTAGATTTGGAATAAGGAGACTATAAAACCCCAAATGGACATTAGCTTGACATAAATATATTAAAATGGGTTAAATAATATTTGTTATAGGAAAATAAGGTGGCACTTGGTCATGGAGACATATTGGTGGTGCGGGACCCACACAAAGTTAGATCCCTCATGCCACATGGCATCCTATTCTCACCCATTCGAATACAAGGTGGAGTCTAATGTTTTTAGGGAGTTGGAAGGTCAATATACTTGGCATGAGTCAATGAAGGTCGAATTGGAGTGGAAGAGTAACTTCCATGGAAGAGGAAGAGGCATTTGAGAGATATTGAGACACTTGGGCTAGATTCCCTAGCTTCTATGACAACAATGATGAAGATGCTATGACACTTATGACACAAATCAGACCTGATTGCTAATATCTGACATATATGACATGTCAGGGATAAAAATAGCCTCCAATATGGTGCACAAGGGAGTTAGGGAATCCAAAGAGTCATCCATTCGAATTGAGTGAAGGAGGAGGCTAGGAATGGAGGGACAAGTGGAACACATTGGAATCTCTTCCCAATTCAAGTTGGCATGAAGCTCATGGATGGAATTAGAGATAAGGATGTATTTTTAATTTTATAAAAGTAAAGAACAAAGAATGAGAGTAGATTTTTATCATTTCTCATTTTTCATATTGGAGAGCATAGCTTGTCCATGCTTGTGGAGTGTTTACTCTACTTGCCTTAGTACCAATTTCGAGGGTGAAAGATTCCCATCCTAATTGGAAATTGGAGAGACCATTAAGACCTTTCATTTGGAGATACAATGGAGTAATTTGTTGCAAGTTAAATCTACAGGGATTCTCATGACATTCTCTTCTTCAACTTGTTTCCACACCTTTCTCACTTTTCTCTTCATAATTTGGCTCTTGGAGGAAGGGCGCACTTGGTGAGATGATGATCTCTTTGGGGGAGATATTTTGGGCAAATTTATTTGTAACCTAATGTATTTACTCTGTATTTTCTGCTCAAAAGATCCTCAGGTCGAAATACCAACTGAAACTATGTCAAAATACCAAACAATGTATAAATGGTGCCATTTTCCTCATATCTTGTTATGAAATCTGAAGTTGCTTTATTTCGACTTGATTCATTTCATATATATGATTTTTATGATTTATGGAGAGTCATTAATGTCCTAAATAAGTTTAATATACATTACATAATCCTTTGGAACATAAATCTCGAATTTCATAACAAATGGTGGTGAAGACATGTCCACAAACCTCTGATTTATGGGAGTTGTAGTAGCCTTTAGGAATTGATTAATGATGCATTTGGGATCCCATTGAGGTAATTTAAAAATTCCATGTCTCTGTTATGAAATTTGGTATTTTCTTACTGCATTTGGGAATCCATTAGTGACCTATACCCTTGGGGGTTTGAACGTCAAAATTGCTAGTAAAATTCCCCAATTTCTTCTAAAGTTAAATGAATGTTGAAGAAGTCTTTTGAGAGTGTCCAGACACCTATAAACCTCATTTTTATGTATTAATAACTTTATCATACCTTTAGATCCAATTTGGAAGAATTTGGAGCCATTTGGAAGCATTGGAGTCATTACTAGTCTAAGGGTTGAATTGGCCAAAAAGTGCAATTTTCCAATTTTTCTAAATTTCTTAAAAAGAGACACTACAAACAATTATATTTAAAGATGCATAAATTTGAATTTGGGAATACATATTTAGTATATCTAGGTTACATTGTAGGGGGTGGTGAATTGAGGATTGATCCCTCTAAATTTGAGGTCATTGTGAATTGGCCCAAGCCAAATAATGTAACTGAGGTAAGAAGCTTTTTGGGAGCAGCCCAATACTAGAGGAATTTCATTGCTAAATTATCCTTCATAGCTTCTCCATTACATGCTTTGACAGGTATGAACATAGTCTTTCAGTGGGAAGGAAAAGCACAAAAGGCCTTCGACACTCTGAAGGAAAAGATCAGTACAGCTCCAGTACTTGCACCGTCGGGTCTACAACAGACATTTGAGATAGAGATTGATGCTAGTGGTTATGCCATGGGGGAAGTCTTAATGCAACTTAAAAAACCAATATTCTATCATTCTGAAACCTTCTCTAAATATATAATCAACTATCCAACCTATGATAAATAATTGTATGCATTAGTACAAAGTGTAAAGTAGTGGAAACATTATCTAATGGGTAAAGAAACAATCATACATATTGATCATCAACCACTTCAATATCTACAATCTCAAACTAAGCTACAACAATCAAGACATTTCAGGTGGATGGGTTTTCTACAACAATTTCATTTGATCATTAAGTATAAGAAAGGCATTCAAAACAAAGTTGCAGATATGTTATCAAGGCCTCCAACAAGTGCTTCTATAATCATTCAACAAAGTCCTTTGGTACATTCAAGTTATGTTGAACAATATACTAAGGATGAAGATTCCAAAGAAGTATATAAATCACTACAATATGGCTCTCATAATGAAGAAATGAACTATCATATTCATGCAAGTTGTTGTATCATCTTGGAAAGATCTGTATTCCACAAAGTGAAAGAGTACATGTGATAAGGGAAGCTCACACTTCTCTCATTTCAGGGCACTTTTGTGTAGGTAGAACTGTAGCACAATTACAAAAGTTTTTCTATTGGCCTCGAATGAATGAAATGGTGTCCAAGTATATAAAAGGATGTGTTATGTGTGCAACAAGTAAGCAAAGTAATAGAAAGTTAGGCTTGTACACTCCACTTCCTGTTCGTTCCCGTCCATGCGAAAGTGTTTCAATGGACTTTGTAGGAGGGTTACCTATGTCTAGAAAAGGACATGACTACTTATATGTTTTTGTGGATAGATTCAGTAAAATGTGCATTCTAATTCCTTGTAAAAAAAAGATCACAACTGAAATGACTGCTCATTTGTTTTTCTAGCATGTATGGGTCCATTTTGGACTACCTACTTCTATTATTTCTGATCGAGATTACCGCTTTCTTGGGAAATTTTGGTCATATTTATGGGAACTTATGGACACAAAGTTAAAGAAAAGCACAACATTTCATCCACAAACTGACGTGAAAACAGAATTGGTCAATCAAACAGTAGTACATCTTCTTTGAGGGTATTTTTCCAAGGATCCCGAGTTGTGGGATGAACAGTTGAATTATGTTCAACATGCCTACAACGAAGCCATGCACTCTTCAACACAAAAGTATCCTTTTGAGATATGTTTTGGTTATCTACCAAAGTCTCCCTTAGACTTTATTTATGGGAAAGATCCAGTAGGATATGATCAAGTTGATGTGGATAAAGCATTGAAGTTTATTCAGCAGATCCAGTTAATACATCAAGTAGTACAAGAACAGTTGGAATCCAGTCAGGACAGGTTATAAAGAAAGGCGTGATAAACATTGGGTGGATCATCACTTCCAGATTGGTGATCGAGTATGGCTTCATATCAACAAAGACCGAGTCCAAGGTGAAGGTAGAAAGTTGAAACCTATCAGGTATGGACCTTTTACAATTTTGGATCAAGTTGGTAATAATTCTTTTCAGTTAGATTTTCCACTTTTTAGGCAAATGTATTCCATTGTTAATGTTGGAAACTTGAAACTGTATGATCCTCCTATGATTGTGGACCAAGATGAATAGGTTTAAGTACCTTCTGTTGATGAGTTTTCTCTTGAATATCTTAATTAGCTTCAGGAAGATGTTATACTTGGAAAGAAGGTCAAATCTACAGCAAGGGGTGACATGGAGTTTCTTTGTGTGGGGATCAAAGGAATTCATCCAACAAAATCAAGGTGGTTAGTGACCGGAAGGGTGAGGGAGATATACCCTCACTTGTTTTCTGAATGATTTCATGCTTTTGGTGGCCCAAAAGATTCCCAGTGGGAAGGTTTGATCCAGGAGGATCTTTGAGTTTCGATCATATTTAAATTATTCAAACAGAAGAACATAGGTTATCGTGGTAAAACGTTTGTCGACAACTTTCCGTCAATGCTTGTTTCGTGCGAAACGGCCTCCAGATGAAGAAGTTGTCAACATTTGAAGTTTCGACAAGGATGGTTAAAAATGTTAAATTGGTTAAAAAATGGTTTTAAAAGGTGAAAAAAAATGGTTTATAAGATATGTGGAAAAAAGGGTTGGAGCTATGGGAATCGAACCCAAGACCTCCCCCATGGTCACCACAGGCTCCATTAACCAATTGGAAAACATATGGCTCAAATGTTATATGGTTGAAAGGTTTAAATTTTAAAAATGGGAGGGGCCAAGGGCATAGCCCTTGACCCCATGCCAACATCGAGGCCCCATTGGAACTTTATGTTATAAGCCATATGATAAGCCAAACGGTGGAACCCTATCCATTATGTAACGTGGAGCCACCAAACTATACAACAATCATATCACAACAAACTATATAATAAACCATAAACGTGGACCATATATCACATGACATATCAATACAAATGCGCCACTTTAAATAATATATTAACATGTTAAAATGGTATATGCCCACCGTTCAAAAGAACAAGGAAGAAGGAGAGGCCCATAGGTTTGGCTTCGGGACCTCTCCCCACATATTGCAACACTTTACCACTGGGGAACCACCCCACCGTTCCTTTATAACTGGCGCGAAATCCTTTTAACGTTGTTGCGCCCAAAACTTATAAAAAGCCTCAAAATTGCCAAGCCACGATCAAGTTCGGAGTTAAAGCACAGCGCACAGAGTTGCATAGAGACCGAGATAGTACAAGAATGGATCCCAAGGCACTTAGGCCATTAATGGGCATGGATCTCGAGACGGAATATGTAGGGGTATTACTCTTTTGTCTTATTTGAAGGTAGTTTGTCTTGTTTTGCATGCCAGAGGAGGCGTCAGGCACATATAGTCAACTTTATACTCATGTTTCTTAGAATTTCGAGAGGAATACATTGGTGGAATCTGTTTCTGAGTTTTATAGACAGAAGTTATAAGTGTTTCCAGAAAACTCAATTTGTAACCTTTGAAGACTTAATAAGATCGGTCTTTCCATTGGAAGCGGCCCTGAGACATAGCCCAAGAGGGGTGAACTTCGTTATCAACTCTTATCTTCATTTTATGGTTTGCATCTCTCTTTTATTTTCTTATGTCTTGAATTTAAATCATTTTTAAATAATCTTTTAAGCCATTTTTATGAATGTTACATGCAAATTTCACATGCAAATTTTTTGTTAAAAAGATCCTGAAAATTTCAGATCAGTCATGCAGTGAGGAGTACTGCTCCAATATGCAAGCCATTATATAGCATTGGTAACCGAGTGAATCCCCTGAACCTTTAAGAATCTAAGCATACCTAGGGTACACATCTATTTATAGCTGACAAATAGAAAATTATTGTCGGTCACTCTATATGTCAATTAATTACAACCAACATACAGAATGCTCAATATAAATTGTCAAACCCAGGAAGGTCTTTTATTTCAATGGCAACGAGCACAATCTATGCATAAACACTTTCAGTAGTTGATCAAGTAAATGGAGATAATAATCCTACCTATCTGCCCAGCCAAACTCATTCCATAAAGAAAACTAATCTAACTCATACATCTAGGAATTCAAAGTGCAGCTACCTTTCTATAGAAATCGACCTAGCAATTATTGATCTAAGAATATAAATGAACTAGATTACTTTTGCAAGAAGTTAAATCCTATAATTATCAAACTACAGTATTCAATCTTTACCAAAATGATCCATCTAGTAGCTACTGTTACTCTATCACAATCTACTTGTTCTAATGAATTAATTGAAGATACAACAACAACCATAAATTAAACATAAGCTTTCACTCTAAATTGACAACTATGGGAAATCCTAGAAAGCATAAATGACTGAAAGGAATGGAGCTGAGCTTGGCTGTAACAGCTGTTAAACACACATGCATTAATCAAACTAACCTACACAGTTGACTATCACACCACGTAGTTACAGCTATTCAGGATGCAAAGAATAAACTACCAATGAAGAATGCAATCATAAACTCTCTATTGCAGCTATCAGAAATACACCTAATGCAATTCTACAACACACAACAGGAAATGAATAAATCTAACGACCTACTTAACTCGGCAATCTCTATGAGAAGGCGGGCCCTGGCCTTCTAACAGAGACGCCGTGAACTACCACAAATTAAGACACATAAATGGAAATAACTCTGCTCTTCATTAAAAGATGGTAATCCACAGTATCAGCCTTAGTTACAACCCGTACAAAATGGTAATTATCCAACCCCAGACTTAGAAAGCCTTCCCGAATCTATACATGAGGAATATAGTTCGTGGTCCACTAATTTCGTGCAACAATGAAGATGTACGATCTTCATGCTACAGAGTTACAGCTAACTGTTACAGCCACAATTAATGAGGCTGTTAGTCATGAAGGATGTTGTTGCACTGGCAGTCAATGGATCAATGGTTTAACCAATCGGGAGGCATCCTGTCTGTTGCAGCTATGCTTTGTTTCAACTACCTATTACAGCTCACGTGGAGAGATGCACTGTCCCTTGAAAGTATGAGGAATTCAGTTAGGAGAGTAACAGCTAGCCCACGTATGTTTTTTTCCCAATGCATGGCGACTGATACACATATGCTTTGATATTATCTTAATGAAATCACACAAGTTAGCATAAATCAAAGGCAAGAATTCATAACCATAACAATCTTAGGCATTTAATTATGTGAAACAATAATGATGTATACCTTGTTAGGACTGTTGATTAATCTGGAAAAATGCATGTATATGGTTTATGAAAGTAAGGTGTAACAGGGAAAAATGATGTAATAGGTGTAGTCAAAAAGGGGCATTTCCAGGACCCAACATCTCCCCCCAACTATCCATTTGCATGTCCTCATGCAACAACCGATTAATTAGATCATGATTCTGATCCTTGTTCATATTATGCAAGTGAGTTGAAGGAATTAATTTTGACAATTTAACCATTGGTGATCCAGGAGGATCATCTCATCACCTATCAGATTTAAGTCTTCAAAATGCAATACAAAGGTTACATTGGTAAAGAGTTCTTCACCAGCTTTCCAGTGACGCTTGTTTCCTGAAAAACGAACTTCAGGTGAAGAAGTTGTGTACATTTGAAGTTCTGTCAATGTTGGTTAAAATGGTTACAAAAAATGTAATTAGGACAATGGGAATCGAACCCAAAGCCTTGTGGAAAGGCCACCATGACCCTTTTAAAAACATGGATAAAATATGCAAAAAGCCATATTTCAAACCATAAGATAAAGCCTCAAACCATATAACAAAGTAATATATGAAAAAGGCATACTCTATGTTTAAACCATAGTATAATAATAAGGCTCATGTTATAAAGTTCTATTATGGAACTTATCCACATAGTTGAACGTGCAACCATATCAAAATACAACCATATAATAAAAGCTTTAATACATATTGTAATGCAAGCGGTGTGGAATGGTAACGTGGAGGCACAAACATAACTTAAGACCATAGGTTATAACCACTAATCAACATGGATATAGTATATGGCGCCAACATGCAAAATGGCGAACAAGGAGGAGAGGCCCGCGGGTTTGACCTCGGGAACTCTCCCTGCTATGCATGGCCCTTTACCACTGGGCCACACAACAACCGTTGCAAAGAGTTCGGCACCAATTTTTTAAATGGTTAAATGCCGAGACCTATAAAATAGCCACGAAGACCAAGCAACGGGCAGGTTCAAAAATCGAAGTCCAGAGTTACAAAGCGCGAAGCCTGCACAGTTTCCGAGGTGGAGTATGGGCACAGTTCTCGAGATGAAGTACATAACATTTAGTGCTTTTGTCTTTTTGTGCAGATTGGTTGTCTCGAATTGCATGCTAGAGGATGCCTCAGGAAAACAGGGTCAACTTTATACTCATTTTGCTCATAAGTTCGAGACAGGCGCAATTGTGCAGTCTGTTTATGCATTTGACAAAGAGAAAATAGAGGTGTTTTCCAGAACGCCCAATTTGTAATTTTTGAAGACTGAATAAGATCGGCCTTCCCATTGGAAGTGGCCAGGAGATGTAGCCCAGGAGGGGTAAACTCCATTATCAGCTGTTGTGTTATTTTTCTAGTTTGCATATGTTCTTTATGTGCTTATGTGTTGATTTGAAGCATTTTTAAATCATCTTTAAGTCAATTTTTATGAATGTTTTCATGCAAATTTCACATGCAAGTTTATTGGTTAAAAAGATCTTGAGATTTTCAGATCAAGTTGGTATCAGAGCTGGTTAACCATTGCATTGTGAGTTTGTTTATGTTAACAAGATCTAGGCTTCAAAGAGGTGAAGGAGAGCTTGAAGAGTTTGATCTCGAGATTGGATCAAGAAGAAATAAAATGGAAGATGAAGACTACCAAGCAGAAGATGAGAAGGCTTTCCGCAAAGCTTTCTATCAGATGGCAGACCGAGTAGAAAAATTGTTTGCAAATTATCAAGAGAGGTTGGAAAAGAAGAAAATAAAGAAGGAGAACATAGAAGATGCTTCAAGAAAAGGAGGAGGTCCTTCTGAACCTTCTTCTCCATCTTCTTCCTCTTCTGAAAGTTCCAATATTGATTCTTCAAATTGGAAGAAACAACCTGAAAAGAAAATTGATCTTAATATGTCTCAATTAAAGCTTGATATTAAGTTTGAGTAACCTGTTTATAATGGAAAACTTAATGCTGAAACATTAGATAATTGGATCCGCCAGATTGAAGTCTATTGTAGGATTCAAAAGTTTAATGAAGATAGCTTGAAATTTCATTTAGCTTCTCTCAGACGTGGAGGGACTGCTCTCATATGGTGGGAAAGTAGAACTCAAAAGGATTTGGCCTCAGAAGGAAACATTATATCCTCTTGTCATGAATTCAAGTCAGCATTAAAGAAACAATTCTATCCATTGGGTTACATACAACAAGTAATGATGGATTGGAAAAATCTGAGGCAAGGTAAGGGTCAAAGTGTGCAAGAGTACACACAAGAGTTTCGGAAGAGAGCTTTCTTGGTGTTGGTCACCTTATATGTCAGTTAATTAAAGCTAACACACAGGATGGTCAATATAAATTGTCAAACCCAGGGAGGTCTTTTGTTTCAATGGTAATAAGCATAATATGTGCATAAACATGTCAAGCAGTTGATTTACTAAATGTAGATAATGATCCTACCAATCTATCCAGCCAAACTCACTCTAGAAAGCAAACTAAGCTAATTCACACATCTAAGGATTTGATTGAAACTACCTTCCTACAGAAATCACCCAGTAGTTATAAATTTAAGAATAGAAATAAACCAGATTGCTTTTGCAAGAAGTTAAATCCTATAATTATAAAACTACCAATAATTGATCTTTACCAAAATGATCCATCCAGCAGCTACTGTTACTCAATCCCAATATGCCTACTTTAAATCAATTGAAGATACAACAGTAACCAGAATCTAAGCTTGGACTCTAACTGATAATTACTGGAAATCCTAGAAAGCATAAACAACTGAAAGATATTGGAATTGAGCTTTGTTGTTACAGCTGATTCAAACACACATGCATTAAATGAATTATCCTACACAGTCAACTGTCACACCAATCTGCTATAGCTATCCAAGATGCAATTATGAACTACCAAAAGGAAAGCTAATTCTCTGTTGCAGCTACCAATGACATCTGCAATAATTCCACAACACACAATAGAAGTAAAGCTAAACTACTCTACCTACTTAAACCGGCTATCTCTGTGAGAAGGCGGGCCCTGGCCTTCTAACAGAGACGCCAAGAATCACAACAAATTAAGACACATAAATGAAGAACTCTGCTCTCATATTAATGATGGAAATTGACAATATCAGTGCTTTGTTACAGCTTATGTAAAATGATAATTGTCCAACCCCAGGCTACGAGAGCCTTCTGGAATTTACACAAGGAAAATACAGTTCCAGATCCACTATAATCGTGCAACAATGAAGATCTATGATCTTCATGCTGCGGAGTTACAGCTAACTGATACAGCCGTATTAAACAAGACTATTAATCGTGAATGATGTTGTTGCTCTAATAATTAATGGATCAATAGACTGAGCAACTAGAATGCAACTTGTCTGTCGCAACTAGGTTCTGTTTCAGTGGAATCTGTTACAGTGAGGATCTATTACAGCTCACATGGAGGATGCGCTGTTCCTTGGAGTATGAGGAGCTGGTGCTTTTGAAGAGTAACAGCTGGCGCCACTTGGCTGATACACCTGCGCTTTAGACCTTGACTAAATGAAATCACACAAATCAGCATAAACCAAGGACTAAGATCCATAATCTTTAACAATCTTAGGCATAAAATAAACAAAGCAATAACGAATTATACTTGTCAATATTATTGATTGAGCTGGAGAAAGACATGGATATAGCTTATGAAAGTAGGTTGAAATCAGGGAAAAATGATGTAATAAAGATGGCCAAAAAGGGGCATTTCCTAGACCCAACATCTCCCCCCAACTATCTGATTGCATGTCCTCATGCAACAACCTCTCCTAGTCTGAATCTGAGTCTGAGTTGAATCTGTGGAGATTTGTAATATTATAGGCAAGTTCTGGTGTCTCCCCTCAAGGCACAAACCCATAGCAGGATATCCAATGCTCCCACCACAACTCTTCTTCTTCTAATGTCAAAGCATAGATGTTTTTGTAAGGACTCACTGGAAGCCATATGAGAGGGAATTTGAATCTTAATCCAATCCACCAAGAACCACACTTTTTCATGCACTGCACATATCTAGGATTCCTTGTCAAAGCTTGCCTGAAATTTTCAAAGCCATATGGATCCATTTCCTTTAGAGATGAGGAAGAGTACAGCCATCTGTATTCACTACCTTCCAGGGCATCCTGCTGCATATTAAGAATCATTGGGACACATGTGGTAAGGATTTTATCTCGCTGGCTCTCAAAGTATCGGGCAATTGAAGGAACCCTGAGAGATTTAGCATGATTTTCTATGAATGCTTTTGGGTCCTGAGGTTCCCCCCTAATCCAGAGAGTAGAATTCTCCTCATTCCTAAGGATGGTTTGGAAAGCATCTCGCCATCTTACATGGTTAATGACAAAAGAGGCAAATTCCCTCAGCTGAACATCCCCTAGACAAGGTAATGGATTAGATAGAAAGTCAATATAACAAGCCCTGTCATGTAAATATAATTCACATAACAAATGTTGATCCTCAAAATCACTCTTCAAAAAAGTCTCCAAAAACTGAGTAGCTGTTGCCAAATCAAATGATCTCCCTTCCTTAAGAGCCCTTAATTGAAATAAAGTTGTCTGCTCATGGAGAAAGACAAGGTAATAGGGGGATGGAGCCCTGCAACTTAACAATTCTATGGAAAGAGTGTACATTTTGTCTTTTTCTTGTTGTAGGGACTTAAGTTTCTTCAATCCTTCCAATTTTTCTTGAAGTTTCTTCCACCGGAGTTTCTGGAAGAATAACTCCTTAGCCCACTTTTCTCTCAACCCTTTAATGACATTCCTATGTTCTTAGAGAGAGATCATACCTGTCATGAACTGATTAATCCACTTGAGCCATTTATCCAACTTGAGATTTAACCAGAGAATCTTCTTCTCCAACCGTTGAAATATTCTGTCTTCTACCTCCTTTTCATCATCATAGTCAAGATAAATGACTTCCTTGTTTTGGTTTGGCACTATAACAACTCTATCCTCTATTGGAGTGGCCGTGGTCTGTGCCTGTGGTGCAATCTCTACCATGGATTTTGGGGATGCTAGTTCTTGTGTGACAGCATCCTTTATTTCTATATCAAACGCAGCCCCCTCAGTCTGTGTCACAGTCTCAACCAATATTCTTAGGATTGTTGGTTCTTGTGTGACAACATCCTCCTTCTCCATTTCAATCTCAAGCATCTCAGTTTGTGTTGCAACTGTAGCAAATGATTTTAGAAACACTGGTTCTTGTGTGACAGTGTTTTCTTCTTGGTCCTTGATATCAAATGTTGTTGTCTGAGTTGCAGCCTCACTAAATATTTTCAAGGGTACTGGTTCTTGTGTAACAGTCCCCTGTTCCTAAATTTCTTTGAACTGTTGAGATTGTTTATGGGTTATATCAAGTCTTTCTGACTGATGAGACTGGTCCTAAAGAAGGTCAGTATTCCCTGATGGATGGGATTGTACTGTTTCATCTCCTGAATTCAAATCAGGGATCTCTTCAATTCTTGGCTCTTTTTCCCCTATCAATTCGATTTATGGCATTCCTTCTTCCACCTCCTCTATCTGTACATGCCTTTGTGATACATCTCCCAACACAACAACTCTGTGTCCTGCTGCAAAAAATATATCTCCACACTCTGGACAAACAGTCTCTCCATACTTCTCGTTTTCAAATGCAAAAGATGAATTTTTAAGTACATTTGCAACATTTGCTAATGTGTTCAAATTCTTCTCTGCTTTCTTTCCAACTACTCCCTTCCATATTTCCAGGTCATTTCGCAATATCTGCACCTCCTCTTTTAATAAGTCATTTTCAAGCAAGATATTTTCGATTTGAGGTTCTTCTCTGGAAGGTTCCTGCATAGCAGTAGATGACTTGGGGTTCAAAATGGGAATCTCTATATATACCCCTGTTACAGGTGCTTTGTCTACCACAAGTGACTCCCTATTCTCTCTGACTACTCCTGTTGTCTCTACTAAGGGTGCTTCAATATTACCCCCAATTGCATCCACTGTCTCAGCTTCTTCTGATGCTGCTACTGTCACAGCTGCTTCTGCTGCTACAGCCGATCGAGTCCTTCTTTTTCTCACCATTCCCACTGGGTGTTCCTCACTGCCTACTGCTACTGGTGCTTTGACAGTTCCGATTCTCCTTTTCTTTGCTGCAGTGGGTGTCTGACCCCTGTTTCCTGATCCTACTCTTCGTTTCTTTGACACAGGGGTCTTTACCTCGGTCTTTTCTTCTTCAATAATGGTACCCCTTATCTCCAAAGAGGACACAACCTCCAAAATTTTCACAGTCCCTTCTTCTACTATTTCTATCTGATATCCTTCCTCCTAAATTCCTGTTTCTGCAATTGCAGCTTCTATTGTCGCAGCTTTAACAGCTGCTCCAGTTTCAGCTTCTTTTATTTGAGTATCTTCTTCTGCAGTTACAACTTCTAATTTTTATGACTCCTACTCCATGGTTTTAATCACAATTTCCTCGTCACTGGTCTGGTTTTCTGATGCTCTAGCCTCCCCCCCAACTGGATTTGAGGAACGCTGGTCCTCACTATCTTCCCCAACATCCTCCATTTCCAATACAGGTTGTATGATTGGCGCGTCTCCAGCCAGAAATTGTTCCCAGGTTAAATTACGATTTGCAATGGCTCTTAGGACTAGTAATTTAATTAGTCCATGATTAGTAAGGGAGGAAACTGGGTGTTGGGCGGTTCTTGCATATCCAGCCATGGTTTGTAGGGCTTTAAGCAGATAAAATGGTATATTCACTAAATTGTCGTGGCGTAAATGAGACAGTAAGGAAATTTTAGAGAAGGAAACAATTTGGTACCTACCTCCACAAGAGATGTATCTTTTCACAAAGATTGCCACTTGATTCCAGGGTGCTGGTAAAGATACCAGTTCCAGCCCACGGCGCTTTGGACTAACTTGCTCTCCAACTGCCAAAAATTCCCTCACCGCATTTGCATTATGTGCCTTCCATCCAAATAAATTCTTCCCAACCAGGGGTAAGCCAGTAACCTCGGCTATGATTTCTTCTGTGACATCCACACGCAATCCCCTGACCTCAGAGTGATTATCAGTCAGGTTGAGGGAAAATTGCAATGTGGTTTCTGTGTGGAAACCATTCAACCGTTCAAAGTATGCCATCCAACCTGCTGCTGTAAAAATATTAAGAACTTCTACATTGGCACGTACAGCTTCTGTATTTATTGGTTCATGTCAGACTGGGTTTCCCATTTTAATCCCTCTTCAAAGTTTAGAACGACCGCAACAATTTCTAGTCTAGTCGTGGAAGTTGAAGTTTTATGAACATGCAAAGGGTCGTTGGGGTTCAAAAATCAGATTTTAGGCAAGTCTGCGCCAGTATGAACATTCGGTTGAAACAATGAAGTTGGCAGAATTGGGGTAACATGTGCAAATCGGTTAAGGTGACGGGAAATAAATACAACCATGATTCTGACATAATCCCTAGAGGTTAATTCGTATGGATTCGTTAATCGAGGGTTACGATAATACATAATCGTTATTACCGTATTTAATTTTCTGCCAAATCATGTAAAATATGCGATCCGTACCTTTGCATTTATGAGTTTGAGCCATGGATTAATCATTACAGCCGGCCATCATCCTCGTGAGTATGAATGCACATGTGCTGAAGTGATGTGGCCACCACCACCTGGGTTGATAGCTACTCAAGACACCCAAAATTTTACTTCGTGGAAAACCATGATTGGATCATGTGGAGCGAGCAACAAAACTGATGCCCAATTGAATCATTATTGGCATCATCAATCGGAGAGCAGACAAACTGGCGGAGTCATAACTGCTAGACTTAGCAAAATAAGCAAAAATGGCGGAGTTGCAGCTATACGAAAGGAGCGTAAATGAAGTGGAAAGAATGGAGTTGCAGCTGCTATATTTAGCAAAATAATCAAGGATAGCGGAGTCGCAGCTGCTGGATTTGGCGGATTGACCAAGAATAGTGGAGACGCAGCTGCTAGGTTTAGTGGAATGGGCAAAGGTAGTGGAGTCGCAGCTGCTAGGTTTAGTGGAATGGACAAAGGCAATGGAGTCGCAGCTGTTGGAAAGGGGTAAAAATGAAACGGAAATAGCGGAGTAGCAGCTGCCAAACTTAGAAAGGTGAGCGGAAATAGCGGAGTTGCAGCTGCGGAATTTGGCAGAACAGGCAAAAGTGGCGGAGTCGCAGCCATGGAAAAGTGAAGTAAAGCGAAAATGGCGGAATCACAGCTGCAAAAATAGGAAGAATGAGCAAGGCAAGGAGTCACAGTTGTGTCAGAATGAAGTAACAAGCAAATTTTAGCTAGCTGCGGAAGACTACGAATCATCCATCTTTTTCAAAGAGCTTTATTAAATCAGGAAACAATCTGGGGTATTTGCAATCATCTGGCCCAGTCATGACTGTTGTTCTTCCAATTAGTTCCTGCACATAGTTCTTCAAAACAAACCAATCAAGTGCAAAAAATAAAAATAGATAAAATACAGAATGAAAGAAAAACCAATTATTTATGTACAAACTATGTATGGAAATTGCAGCTTTTTAGGAATTCATAGGGTTTGAGAAAGATCCCTGCCCTGGTGTTAACTGATACTCTGGATCACCTGCAACCTGTGAAATGAAAGCTTCCCTTGATATTGGCTTGTGATACAATCGCAACCGATGACCATTTGCGAATAATGGTACTTTGTTTTCATCAATGGTGATCAACCGAACTGTTCCATTATCAAATACCCAATCTATCTGATAGGGGCCCAACCAACGGGTGGGAAATTTGCCTTTAAAGTCCCTCTTAAACCATGAATCATACAATAGGGCCCAGTCCCCCTCTTGGAATACTTTCTTATTTATAAATCGATCATGCCACTTAGAGCATTGTTGTTGTATTAAAGTTGTATGATGTACTGCAGCTGTGCGCTTCTCATCCAATTCATTGAGCTGATTCAGTCGGTTCCTCTGTGCCTCTGATATATCCAGGTTTGCTTCCACAGTTGTTTTCAAGGTTCTGATTTCAAATTCAATTGGAAAAACAACGTTCTTACCATACACTAACTCATATGGGAAAAAACTAGTGGTGTTATGCCACGTAGTATGATAGGCCCATAGTGCCTCTGGAAGCCTTTCAGCCCAATCTTTACAATGGTTCTTCATTGTTTTTGTCAGAATAGCCTTGATAACCTTGTTTGTGCTCTCCACTTGGCCATTGGCCTATGGATGATATGGCGAGGTTATTCTGTGTTGAATATGAAATTTCTATAACAGTGCTTCCAGCTTGTGAGACACAAACTGTGGTCCACCGTCTGTAATGTTTTCCTTAGGTACTCCGAACCGAGTAAACATCTCTTCATATAGGAAATCAATCACAGCTTGGTCATTGGCCTTAACCAAGGCTACAGATTCTACCCATTTGGTCATGTAATCTGTGCAAACCAAGATGTGAACTTTCTTCTTTGAGGGAGGGTTGATAGGCCCTACAAAATCTAGAGCCCACCTATCAAATGGTTCAACCACAAGCTGTGGCTGCAAAGGCATCTCATATAATCTGTTGGGATGGCCCATCCTTTGGCAGCTATCACATGCCTGAACATACTTCTTTTCATCTCTGAACAATGTAGGCCAAAAATACCCCATTCTCAAAACTTTATGACCTTTCCTTTTGTCAGCAAAATGTCCCCCACAGGGCTCATCATGGCAAGCTTTAAGAATACTAAAGATTTCATCTTCTCTAACACATCTTCTAATCTTTAAATCAATCCATGTGTAGAAAAGATGGCCATCAATCCAGCAGTACCTAGCACTCTGTTGTATGATCTTCCTTTTTTCTGTCTTTGACAGATGTCTTGGGAGCTTACCTGTAGCCAAAAAGTTAGCAATATCTGCATACCATGGGGAATGAGCTGATACTGCAAAAAAATGTTCGTCAAGGAAGGAGTCTTCGACTGGTAAATTGTCATCACTGTTAGTAAGTCGAGATAAAAAATATGCAACAACAATTTCCTTTCCTGGTCTATCAATAATTGTGATATCAAATTCCTGCAACAGTAACAACCATCTAGTAACTCTAGCATTTGTGATCGGTTTATTCATTAAATACTTGATAATAGACTGATCAGTGTGCACACAAGTAGAATATCCAGTAATATAATGTCTAAATTTGTTGATGGCATAAACAATGGCAAGAAATTATTTTTTCTGTGACAGTATAATTCAGTTCAGTAGGAGACAAATTTTTACTAATGTAGTAAATAGCATAAGGAGCATTACCTTCCTGCTGTCCCAAAACTGCTCCAATGGTAGTATCTGAAGCATCTGAATAAATGTGAAAAGGTAGAGCCCAATTGGGCCCTCGTAAGATGGGTGTTGTAGATAGCCTTCTCTTTAGCTCAGTAAACACCGTTTGGCATGCATCATTCCAGACAAACTGTGCATCCTTCATCAACAGAGTGAACAAAGGAGAAGCTAGTTTGGAAAAAAATTCTATGAACCTTCTGTAATAGCAAGCATGCCCCAAAAAGCTACGTACATCCTTCTGTGTTCCAGGAGTTGGTATATTTTCAATTACCTTGATTTTGGATGGGTCTTCCTGGATACCATCAGAAGAGATGAAGTGCCCCAGCACTATGCCTTCACTCAGCATCATGTGGCACTTTTTAGTGCTTAAAGAGATATGGCTTTGTTCACAACGTTTCAAGACCTTTTCTAAATTTTCCAGTGCTTCTTCATAACTAGCACCAGATGGAGTAAATTCATCCATAAAAACTTCCATGCAATCATTCACCATTTCTAAAAAGATTCCAATCATTGCTCTCTGAAATGTAGCTGGTGCATTGCACAACCCAAAAGGAAGTACTCGGTAGGCAAAAGTTCCCCAGGGGCAGGTGAAAGTGGTTTTGCCCTGATCTTCTAGAGCAATCTGGATCTGGTTATAGACACTAAAGCCATCCAGAAAGGAGAAATACTTTTTCCCAGACAAGGTATCAAGGACCTGATCGATGAAAGGTAAGGGGAAATGGTCCTTCTGCGCTGCTTTGTTCAATTCTCTGTAATCTATGCAGACCCTCCATTTTCCATTCTTCTTTGGCACAATCACAAGTGGAGAAACCCACTCACTGTCTGAAATTGGGTATATGAATCCTACTTCCAAAAGGTTTTGGATTTCTTCTTTCACTATGTCTCTCAGGTTCGGGTTCATCCTTCGTTGTGGTTGACATACAGGCTTCGAGTCGCTCTTAATATAAATGTGATGGGTGCACAGATGAGAAGTAATTCCTTTCATATCTATTTAATCCCAAGCGAAAGCTCCCCTACGTTGTTTCAGTAGGGTGACTAGCTGTTCCAGCTCGCTAGGTGCCAGATTAGGATTGATGTTCAATGTTTTTCCTGGCCCAATTTCTACTGGAACACTCGTCGAATTCTTAAGTACTAGAATTATACTGTCATCACCAATTAGAGTTTCTTATGTAAGATTTTCTTGTTCTGTTGCGGGTAGAGTACTGTCCAAGATCTGATAGACATTTTAATTGACTGACGTGGGCTCACTGATGAAACTATTAATGGCATCATCCTCTATTTCATCTTTAAATGTTAAGGCTCTCCCTATGGTTCGTAATGACTGCACACCCTCTTCCTCCTCCAAATCTACCCATAATGGAGTCTCAGCTTCTGTGCTTGGTCGAGCTAGAGGGTATAGGGTTAGGCTCTTGATCTCAGTTCTGTTTGAAATGGTCATAGATCCTAACCGACAGTTGATACAGGCATCTACTGTGGTCAACCATGGTCTTCCCAGGATCAGTGGATGTCCCTCCAACTGGGATTTCGGCTGTAACACCAAGAAATCTGCAGGGTATTCCCACAAGTAGACTAAGATCACGAGGTCATCTAGGATCCCTTCAGGCTTGATCGTTGATCTATCAGCAAGTTCCAAAATAGTAGGGGTTGGCCGAAGATTAGTGAGTCCCAATTTCTTCACAGTTTCTATGGTCATAACATTAATAGCTGCACCTAAATCGACCAAGATATTTAGAATTTGTGTGTTCCCTATGTGAACTGTAACAGTTGGGTTCCCAGGGTCATCATATTTTGCCACAGGGGCCTTCCCCATTATTAATTCTGAAAGCTTTCCTAGCACATGGATAGTGGGGGGATCCTTGGGCCTTCTTACTGGTTTTTTGACACATAAATCTTTAACAGTCTTGGCATAAATAGGCACATCATGAAGGGCTTGTAACAGATGAATTTTAACATACAATTTTTTCAGTTCTCCCATGAGGTCAAATTGGGGTTGTTCCACTGTTTTCTGCAAGGCCAATCGTTTAGGGTATGGTGGTTCTTTATTCAATTGTGTAGGCTGTGACACATCGTGTGTTACTTTCTGAGTTTCAGCTACTGTTTCAGTAGGAGTATCAACATCCTCAATGATGGGGTTTGCTGAATTAACCATGTTCTCATAGTGCTGATTTACTCTAGTTTCAATCACTGGGGATGAAATCCTCAGTGATAATAGGTTCCACCACCCTCCCTGATCGTAATTGTATATCATTACAGGGAATCTGAGTGATGGAATACGCAGGCATGTTGGCAGTCTCAAATTGATGGACTGCTTTACTGTTTGGGTTCGGGTTAGGTTGTGCAGGTAGTTATGGTCGAAGTGGTGCATTCATAGGTGCGGCATTGTTTTGGAAAGGGAGCTGTGGTTGCTGATATTGTTGGTGCTGATACTGCTGATGCTGATACTGTTGAGGAGGGTACTATTGATACTGAGTCTGGTGATGGGGAAAGTTATTTCCTTGGTAAGAATTTCTCCAGTTGGAATTCCAAGGAGCATGGTTTGACTATTGTGACCATGGTGTCCATGAGTTAGGATTTTGCATTGGGTTCTGAGATGGATGCCACTGGTTGTTAGAATAATGTGAAGGGAATTGTGTATTCATATTATGCATATTGTTCATTCCATTCATATTATTCAGAAAAAATGCTAGGTCTGGATTCATACATGGGTTTCAAGGCTGCCATGGTTTCTTCTATGCCATGAAGTATGATGGCTCCACATATGGATTAGATGCCTAGAGGACTGCTTTGACCTTAGGTAAGGAAGTACATTCCTTAGTATCATGCTCGAGTTCACATAGCCTACACACCTTTGTTGTCCAATGGGCATTCCTTCAGTGGGTGCTTTTTCCTACATCTAGGGCAGAATACACCAAGTGTAAGATCTTCTACCACTTGCTTCTGCTTTGCTCTCATGACATCTAACTCTGAGGAAATGGAGCTCATCATGCCTGTTTTAAAATTCTCCAGTAAGTTGCCTATTTCTGCTCGAGTGGCCCCTCCACTAGATGACTTCTGAGTCCTAGTGAAGGAATCCTGGTCTCGGTCTTTGTCTTGTTTGCTGGTTCTAGAGGATCCCCTGGAGTACCTTTGACATAATTCAACAATCTTTTCAAAAGGTTCTTTCGAGATATCCCATTTTCCCAGCAGATTTAACATATCAAGGCAATCTTCTCTAATTCCTCTTAGTAAGATAATCTTGAGCACATCCTTGCCAATCTCAGCATGACCAGATCTCTGTAAATTGTACAGCAATCTTTCCACAAAGTCTTCCAAACTTTCTTCATCCTTCTGAACCATTTTAAACAACTCCTCTTTTCTATCCCTAGTTCTGCAATATTCTTGGTACTTAGAAAGGAAGGTGTGTTTCATTTGGTCCCAAGTAGTAATGGTCTCACGACCCAGACTCATGAACCAGCGCAGAGCATTTCCTTTCAAAGTGGTTGGGAATAACTTAAGTTTTTGAGCACTAGAGGTGTAATCATAGCTGCGACAGAGGATATCAAACTCAAAAAGAAACTCATCAAGATCCTCAGAGGACTTACCATGAAAATTTGGGAGAACTGATGGTGAGATGTTTTTCATAGGAGTTGTTCCAGGTATCTAGAGGATAGGGAATTCTAATGTAGCCACAGTATTACCAGGCTGATTATTTTCTCCTTCTTCTTCCCAGTTATTCTCATGTTCATTCTCGCCCTGTTGTTCTCTACTAGCCATGGTTCTAGTCCAAAATTCAACAGCTTCCTTTATGCATTCTTCCTCTGCTTTAGCTTCTTCCTCTCTTCTTCTCGCCTTCTCTCTTCCTCTGCTATTCGGCAAGTCTCCAACCACACCTCTTTAGTAACTCTGGTTCCATCGATATGATAGATCTCCTCTCTATCTAGTGCACCTACAGCGCTTCCCTTATCTTCAGGAGGTTTTCCTTCTGCAACAGGAGTTGAAGGTCCCGTTGTATTCTCCACTGTGGATGTTGAATATTCAAGATTGGGAGGAACATAATTTCCCCTTCCTGTAGAGTTCTGCGGTGGTCTAGTGGAAGAATCAGCTCTAGCAATTATCTCATCAATGTATTTGTGTCTTCCCTGACCTGCATTACGACCTCGACCTCTTCCACCTACAATGTTAGTATTCAAAGGGGGTTCCCGATTTGTTTTTCTTTCATTCATGCATGCTGTAAATAATTGAACTAAAATAAAATCAAATGAAACCAAATACTAACTCTGTCTATCTATTACCATCCCCAGCAACGGCGCCAAAATGTTGGTCACCCTATATGTCAGTTAATTAAAGCTAACACACAGGATGGTCAATATAAAATGTCAAACCCAGGGAGGTCTTTTGTTTCAATGGTAATAAGCATAATCTGTGCATAAACATGTCAAACAGTTGATTTACTAAATGTAGATAATGATCCTACCAATCTATCCAGCCAAACTCACTCCAGAAACCAAACAAAGCTAATTCACACATCTAAGGATTTGATTGAAACTACCTTCCTACAGAAATCACCCAGTAGTTATAAATTTAAGAATAGAAATAAACCAGATTGCTTTTGCAAGAAGTTAAATCCTATAATTATCAAACTACCAATAATTGATCTTTACCAAAATGATCCATCCAGCAGCTACTGTTACTCAATCCCAATCTTCCTACTTTAAATCAATTGAAGATACAATAGTAACCAGAATCTAAGCTTGGGTTCTAACTGATAATTACTGGAAATCCTAGAAAGCATAAACAACTGAAAGATATTGGAATTGAGCTTCGCTGTTATAGCTGATTCAAACACACATGCATTAAATGAATTATCCTACACAGTCGACTATCACACCAATCTACTATAGCCATTCAATATGCAATTATGAACTACCAAAAGGAAAGCTAATTCTCTGTTGCAACTACCAATGACATCTGCAATAATTCCACACCACACAACAGAAGTAAAGCTAAACTACTCGACCTAATTAAACCGACTATCTCTGTGAGAAGGCAGGCCCTAGCCTTCTAACAGAGACGCCGAAAATCACAACAAATTAAGACACAGAAACGAACAATTCTGCTCTCATATTAATGATGGAAATTGACAGTATCGGTGCTCTGTTACAACTTATGTAAAATGATAATCCTCCAACCCCAGGCTACAAGAGCCTTCTAGAATTTATAAAAGGAAAATACAGTTCCAGATCCACTATAATCGTGCAGTATGAAGATCTATGATCTTCATGCTGCGGAGTTATAGCTAACTGATACAGCCATATTAAACAAGGTTGTTAATCGTGAAGGATGTTGTTGCTCTAATAATTAATGGGTCAACAGACTCAGCAACTGGAATGCAACTTGTCTGTCACAGCTAGGTTCTGTTTCAGTGGAATCTGTTACAGTGAAGATATGTTACAGCTCATGTGGAGGATGCGTTGTTCATTGGAGTATGAGGATCTAGTGCTTTGAAGAGTAACAACTGGCGCCACTTGGCTGATACACCTACGGTTTAGACCTTGACTAAATGAAATCACACAGATCAACATAAACAAAGGACTAAGATCCATAATCTTTAACAATCTTAGGCATAAAATAAATAAAGCAATAACGAATTATACCTATCAATATTATTGATTGATTTGGAGAAAGACATGGATATAGCTTATGAAAGTAGGATGAAATCAGGGCAAAATGATGTAATAAAGATGGCCAAAAAGGGGCATTTCCTATACCCAACACTTGGTATACCTCTCTACACCCAGGAAATTCTTCTTAAGTACATAAGTGGATTACATAGCTATTTAAGACACATGATACTTATGTTTAATCCAACTAATCTTGATGAGGTAAGTGTTTAAGCGACTCATATGGAGTCAAAAGGGAAGAGTGTTCATGATGTTTCTTCAGATGAATCCAATTAGCCAACACAAGGCAAGGCAAAAGGGAAGAACAAACATGTTGCTACCGTGAAGAAAGGAGACACAAAGCTTTTTTGCACTCATTGTCAAAGAGATGGACATGATGCAGAACATTGTTGGAAGTTGCATCCATAAATGAAGCCATAGTGGTTCAAAGATCGGAAAGGGAAGCAGAAAGATACGGTTATTGTTGATGACCTTGGATCAGATTCCGAGGATGAAAACAAGATATCGATCGTAGGTATGAAAGGTAAATCTCATGTTGGTAATTCTAACATTGGATCTTCATATGCTTCCACATCTAGAGATCATGATGGTTCTAAAGATAGAAAAAAAAATGCACTATTTCATATAAGGGTGATCACTAAACAAACAAAGATTGACACACTCATAGATAGTGGATCTCAGGCTAATCTTATTTCAGAAGAAGTAGTTAAGCAATTGGGATTAGTAACTAAACCACACAAGAAACCTTATCCACTAGGTTGGGTATGCAAAGACAATAGATTACAAGTAACCAGACAATGTGATCTCAAATTTGCAATTACTTCCAAGTTTGTAGATAAAGTGGAATTTGATGTGGTTCCATTGGATATCTGTGGGATTGTGTTGGGTAGCCCATATTTATATGATTGAAAAGCAATCTTCTATCGAGAACATAATCAATATCATTTGTTTAAGGAAGGAATTGGGTACATAGTACACTCACATTCATATAAAAATGACAAATCATTGGGAACTACACAACAATTGAAAAGAGTTGTTAATGCAAGCCAGAATTTGGCACTTATGTCTATGCAAGCTAAGGAAGAAAAGAATCCTAAGCATGAAGAGGAAGTGTTGTTGCATCACAATACACCTATGATGGTTGATAATGTTCCTATGATAAAGCATAAGCATGATACAAGTACAAACTCTTTCACATGTTCAATGTTGATATTCAGCGTATTACTGATTAGCAGTATATGGTTGGTCCCTACAATATTGAATGAAGATTTTGTTGAAAAAGGAGTTAATGTACTTAACAATATATGTGTAGTGTTGATTTTTGTCATGTTAAGTCAGATGTACAGGTTCCAAGAATGGACAAATGATACAGGGCAAGTGAGACGAACATGTCTTCACTTGATTTCAGGATGATTCCATGCTTTTGGTTGTCCAAAAGATTCTCAATGGGGAGGTTTGATCCAGGAGGATTATCTCATCACTGATCAGATTTAAGTCTTCAAAATGCAGTACAAAGGTTACATTGGTAAAGAATTCTTCGCCAGCTTTCCAGTGATGCTTGTTTCCTGAAAAATGAACTTCGGATGAAGAAGTTGTGTACATTTGAAGTTTTGTGAATGTTGGTTAAAATGGTTAAAAAAATGTACTTGGGGCAATGGGAATCGAACCCAAATCCTTGTGGAAAGGCCACCTTGACCCCATTAAAAACATGGATAAAATCTGCAGAAGCCATATTTCAAACCATGGGATAAAACCTCAAACCGTATAACAAAGTAATATATGAAAAAGGCATACTATATTTCCAATTGTGTTGGGTCTTCTGAAACAAGATCTTTTCTTTATGCCCTTATCTCAACATCTTTTTCCTGAGTTGTAATCCCAACAAAAAGAAATTTGGAGAGAGCTGGTTCTTGTGTAACAATGTCCTAGTTCTTAATTTGGAGAGAGTTGGTTCTTGTGTAACAGCGTCCTAGTTCTTAATTTGGAGAGCACTGGTTCTTGTGTAACAACGTCCTATTGCTTAATTCTTCTTGGCTTGCTGAATCGGTTCAATGTTCCTGAAACAATGAGGTTGTGCCCTGGGATAATTCCTTTAATTGTTTTGCTCCTGAGGGTTTCTGTAATGCTAGGTCCACTACTGTAACTTTATGCCCTGACATATTAAAAATATCTCCACATTCCGGTCATATTAGTTCTGGTTGTCCTTCATTCCTCTGAATGGACGATAAAATCCCCAATTGGTCTGTGGTTCCACCCTAGAACTTGCATATTTCTTTGCCTATTTTTGGCATGTCTCTTTCCATTTTTCTAGTTCTACACAAAGCACTTGCACCTCCTCCCTTAACAGCTCATTTTCAAATAGAAGATTCTCTAATTGAGGGTCTTCTATAGCAGGTTCTTGTGTATCAGCAGGTGGTTGGGGTTTTAAGATGGGACTCCCAGTTTCTACCCCAATAAATTGACTTGCTTCTGCTGTAGTAGCCGTTTTAATTTTTCTCCTTTTTGCTAGGCTGGATGTCTGGCCCTTGCTCATTAACCCTTCTTTTCTCTTCTGGGGCAAAAAAAATTCTATTGCCTTAGAGACAGGGCTAAATCCTTCCTTTTGAATTAAAGTCCTTCTTATTTTAGGGGAAGTTTCCACATTTAGGACTTTTAGATCACTTTCTACTGTTGCTTTTGCTTGACATTCCTCTTCTGCTATTCCAGTTTTAGTTGCCCCAGTTTCTATATCCTCTTCGTCTACTTCCTCTTCATCCTCAAATCGAACTTCTGGTGTTCCAGTCCCCCCCCCCAACTGAATTTGAGGAACTACAGTCCTCATCCACTAACCTTGCAGAGAATTCTCGGGGTGCTTCTGGACAAACCAGAAATTGCCCCCGGGTCAGTTTGTTATGTGCCAGGGCCCGTAAGATTAATAATTTAATTATCCCATGATTTGAGAGGGATGATAAGGGGTGTTGAACTCTTTTAGCATAATAAGCCATACGTTGCAAGGATCTAAGAAGACAGTATGGCATGTTTAGCAACTTGCGATAACGCAAATGTGATAACAGGAAAAATTCATAAGTGTAAATAACATTGTACCTCCATTCACAGGTGATATACTTCTTTAAGAAGAGTGCAACTTGATCCCAAGGACTCAGAAGAGTCTCCAGCGCTGTTCCTCTGCCCTGTGGTCGAACACTCTCTCCTGCCGCCAGGAAATCCTTAGTTGCATTCGGGTGATAGCATTTCCAACTAAACCAGCACTGCCTGATTCTGGGAAGTCCCGTTACTTCTTCCAGGATTTTCTCTGAAACATCTACCCTCATGCCTCAAACCTCTAAATGAGTGCCCATCAAATTTTGAGCAAATTCAAGAGTTGTTTCCTCATGAAAACCATTCAAGCGTTGAAAATAATCTGTCCACCCTGCTTCTTGAAAAATAACGAAGACTTCTCTATTTTGATACAGAGATTCCATTGTTAAAGGCTCATACCTCACAGGAATACCCATACCATTGAGCTTTTTGCGAAATATTGTAACGAATACACCAGTTACAGTTTCGAACATCGAACTGACTGCATGCAGACACGGTTGATGGATAGTCGAAGTTTTAATTGAGCATTTTTGGAAAGGTGGCATAGTTCGTTTTGGAATAAAATCCGTGGGAAGATTATCGCACAAGTTAGGTAGAACGGAGGTCAAATCATAAGTACGGGTAATAGCTTTACGTGATTTTAGTTCAGTTGATTTACTGTGGATTGGTGATAGGGATAAATAACAAGTATAACAATTATTGCTTGCGATGTCAATAGATGCCTAATCATGATTATAGTTAGAATCTATACCTTCAAGATTGAATGCTCAAGCCGCCATTCTGCCATGGCATGATATTTCATAGTCGCATCCTTGGTAGAATATGCATGTGCCAAGATGAGTTGGACACTGCCAATCAAATTAATATGTGCATTCATGCTAACAGGTTTCTCAGTAGACTGCGATTCGAGCTATGGAGTAATCATTCAAGTTCGAGCTGGGTCAGATCATTGACGACGAGGATGTTCCAAAAGACAGACCATCTAGCGGAGTTGAAGATGATGAATAAGAGGATTTGAGCAGAGTTCGGCAAAATGTGGCAGAGTTCTAGTTGCAAAAATTCAGAGAAAAGGAAAAAATAGCGGAATAGCAGCTGCTAGAATTGGTGGAATAAGCAAGAACAGTGGAGTCGCAGCAGCTTGGAAAGCGACAAAAATGAAATGGAAATAGCGGAGTCACAGCTGCTAGACTTAGCGGAATAAGCAAGAATAGCGGAGTCGCAAATGCTTGGAAAAAGGAGAAGGTGAAATGGAAATAGCAGAGTCGCAGCTGCTAGACTTAGTGGAATAGGCAAGAATGGCTGAGTTGCAGCTGCTGGAAAAATGAAGCGAATGGAAAAATGGCGGAGTGACAGCTACGAAAATAGGAAGAATGAGCAAGGTAAGGAGTCGCAGCTGTGCAAAATGAGTAACAGGAGGATTTTCAACTGGGTGTTGAATGCTAACGAATCATCCATCTTCTTCAAAGAGATTTATTAAATCAGGAAACAATGTAAGGTGCCTGCAATCGTATGGCCCAAGCACGACTGTTGTTCCTCCAATTAATTCCCGCACACAATTCTTCAAAATGAACCCGATCAAATGAAAAATGAAAAATAGATAAAATACATAATGAAAAAAAAAATTATTTATGTACAAATTATGTGTGGATATTGCAGTTCCTAAAAATTCACAGGCGTTGAGAAAAATCCCTGCCCTGGTGTTAACTGATAGTCTGGATCTGCTGCAACGTATGAAACGAAAGCATCCCTTGAGATCGGTTTGTGATACAGTTGCAGCCGATGACCATTTGTGAATAATGGTGTCTTGTTTTCATCAATGGTGATCAATCGGACTATTCCATTTTCAAATACACAATCTATTTGATAAGGTCCCAACCAATGAGTGCGTAGCTTGCCTTTGAAATCCCTCTTAAACCGTGAATCATGTAACAGAGCCTAGTCTCCTTCCTGGAAGACATTTTTCTTTATGAATCTATCATGCCACTTAGAGCACTGCTATTGGATTAAAGTTGTATGATTTACTGCTGCTGTGCGCTTTCATCCAATTCATTAAGCTGATTCAGTCAGCTCCTTTGTGCTTCTAATAAATCAAGATTTGCTTCTACAGCTGTCTTCAAAGTTCTAATTTCAAATTCAATTGGGAAAACAACATTCTTACCATATACCAATTCATATGGGGAAAAACCAATGGTGTTACGCCATGTAGTGCGATAGGCCCATAGTGCCTCTGGAAGTCTCTCATCCCAATCCTTATGATGTCTTTTCACTGTCTTTGTCAAAATAGCCTTGATGACCTTGTTTGAACTCTCCACTTGGCCATTGTCCCGTGGATGATATGGCGAGGTTATTTTGTGTTGAATATGAAATTTTTGTAACAGTGCTTCCAGTTTATGAGACACAAACTGTGGTCCACCATCTGTGATGATTTCCTTGGGTACTCCGAACCGAGTAAAAATTTCTTCATACGAGAAATCAATCACAACCTGATCATTAGCCTTAACCAAGGCTACAACTTCCACCCATTTGGTCATGTAATCTATGCAAACCAAGATGTGAACTTTCTGTTTTGAGGGAGGGTTGATAGGCCCTACAAAATCTAGAGCCCATATGTCAAATGGTTCAACCACGAGTTGCGGCTACAAAGGCATTTCATCTAATCTGTTGGGTTGGCCCATCCTTTGGCAGCTATCACATGCCTGAACATACTTCTTTGCATCCCTGAACAATGTGGGCCAGAAATAATCCATTCTCAAGACCTTATGACCTATCCTTTTATCAACAAAATGTCCCCCATAGGGCTCATCATGGAAATCTTTAAGGATACAGAAAATTTCATTTTCTCTAACACATCTTTTGATTTCTAAATCAAGCCCTGTGTAGAAAAGATGTCCATCAATCCAGCAATACCTAGCACTTTGTTGTATGATTTTTCTTATTTCTCTCTTTGACAGATGTGCTGGTAGCTTACCTGCAGCCAAAAAGTTAGCAATATCTGCGTACCATGGGGAATGAGCTGATACTGCAAACAAGTGCTCATCAGGGAAGGAATCTTCGACTGGTAAATTGTCATCACTGTTAGTAAGTCGAGATAAAAAGTATGCAACAAAATTTTCCTTTCCTGGTCTATCAATAATTGTGATATCAAATTCCTGTAACAGTAACAACCATCTAGTAACTCTAGCATTCGTGATTGGTTTATTCATTAAATATTTGATGGAAGAATGATCAGTGTACACAAAAGTGGAGTATCCAATAATGTAGTGTCTAAATTTTTTGATGGCATAAACTATGACAAGGAATTCTTTTTATGTGACAGTATAGTTTAGTTCAACAGGAGATAAGTTCTTGCTAATGTAATAAATTGCATAAGTAGCATTACCTTCATGTTGTCCCAAAACTACTCCAATGGCATTGTCTAAAGCATCTGATGAAATATGAAAAGGCAGAGCCCAGTTGGGCCCTCGTAAGATGGGTGTTGTAGACAGCCTTTTCTTTAGCTCAGTAAACATTGTTTGGCATGCATCATTCCACACAAACTGTGCATCCTTCATCAACAAAGTAAACAAAGGAGAAGCTAGTTTGGAAATTTTTTCTATGAACCTTCTATAATAGCCAGCACGCCCTAAGAAGCTACGTACATCCTTTTGTGTTCCAAGAGTTGGTATGTTTTCAATTACCTTGATTTTGGATGGATCTACTTGGATACCATCAGAAGAGATGAAGTGCCCCAGAACTATGTCCTCGCTCATCATCATATGGCACTTTTCAGTGCTTAAAGAGAGATGGCTTTGTTCACAGCGTTTCAAGACCTTTTCTAAATTTTTCAGTGCTTCTTCATAACTATCACCATATGGAGTAAATTCATCCATAAAAATCTCCATGCAATCATTTACCATCTATGAAAAGATTCCAATCACTACTCTCTGAAATGTGGCTAGTGCGTTACACAATCCAAAAGGAAGCACCCTATATGCAAAAGTGCCCCAGGGATAGGTGAAAGTGGTTTTGTCTTGGTCTTTTGGAGTAATATGGATTTGGTTATAGCCACTAAAGCCATCCAGGAAGGAAAAATACTTCTTCCCAGACAAGGTATCAAGGACCTGATCGGTAAAAGGTAAAGGGAAGTGGTCTTTCTGCGTTGCTTTATTCAATTCTCTATAATCCACGTAGACCCTCCATTTCCCATTCTTCTTTGGAACAATCACGAGTGGAGAGACCCACTCACTGTCTGAAATCGGGTATATAAATCTTACTTCCAAAAGTTTTTGGATCTCCTCTTTCACTATGTCTCTTAGGTTCGGGTTCATCCTTCGTTGTGGTTGACACACAGGCCTCGAGTCGCTCTTGATGTAAATATGATGGGTGCACATATTAGAAGGAATACCCTTCATGTCTGTGTACTCCCAAGCGAAAGCTCCTCTACATTGTTTCAGCAGAGTGATTAGCTGTTCCAACTCACTGGGTGCAAGGTTTGGATTGACGTTTAGTGTTTTCCCTGGCTCAATTTCTACTTGTACACTTTTCGAATTCTAGAGTACTGGAATTATACTGACATCACTGACTAGAGTTTCTTCTGTAATATTTTCTTGTTCTACTTAATCTAACTTACTGTTAAGAATCTGGTAGACATGTTTGTTGATAGACGTGGGCTCAATGATGAAACTATTGATGGCATCATCCTCGGTTTCATCTTTAAATGTTAAGGCTCTCCCTATCGTTAATAACACCTGAACACCCTCCTCTTTCTCCTCCAATTCTACCCAAAGTGGAGTTTCATCTTCTGTGCTTGGTCGAGCTAGAGGATATAAGGTGAGGCTTTTGATCTCAGTCCCATCTGAGATGGTCATAGATCCTGAATGACAGCTAATACAGGCATCTGTTGTGGCCAACCACGGTCTTCCCAGGATTAGTGGGTGTCCCCCCAACTGATATTTCGGCTGTAACACCAAGAAATCCGCAGGGTATTCCCATGGGTCAACATAGATTACAAGGTCGTCTAGGATCCCCTTAGGCTTGATTGTTGATCTATCAGCAAGTTCCAAATTAGTAGGGGTCGGTCGAAGGTTAGTGAGTCCAAGCTTCTTCACAGTTTCTATGGTCATAATGTTAATAGCCGTGCCTAACTCTACTAAGACGTTGGGGATTTGTGTGTTTCCTATGTGAACTATCACAGTAGGATTTCTAGGGTCATCGTACTTTTCCACAGGAGTCTTCCCCATTATTAATTCAGAAATTTTTCCCAATACATGGACAGTGGGAGGATCCCTAGGCTTTCTCCCTAGTTTCTTGACACATAAGTCTCTAACAATCTTAGCATAAATGGGCACGTCATGGAGGACTTGTAACAGTGGAATTTTGACATACAAATTTTTCAATGTTCCTAAGAGATTGAATTGAGGTTGCTCCACTGTTTTATGTAGGGCCAATCGTTCAGGGTATGGTGGTTCTCTCATCAAATGTGTAGGTTGTGCTTCATCGTGTGCTACTTCCTGAGTTTCAACCACTATTTCGGTAGGAATGTCAGCATCCTCAATAATCGGGATTGTTGAATGAACAATATTCTCATAGTGTTGATTCACTCCAGTTTCAGTCACTGGGGATGGAATGTCCTCAGTGATGATAGGTTCCACTACCCTCCCTAATCGTAATCGTATATCATTGCAGGGGACTTGGGAAATGGAATACGCAGGCATGTTGGCAGTCTCAAATTGATGGACTGCTTTATTGTTCGGGTTTGGGTTAGGTTGTGCAGGTAGTTGTGGTCGAAGTGGTGCATTTGTAGGTGCGGCATTGTTTTGGAATTGCAGCTATGGCTGTTGGTATTGTTGGTTAAGATACTGTTGAGGAGGATATTGTTGATACTAATTCTGGTGATGGGGAAAGTCATTTCCTTGGTAAGAATTTCTCCAGTTGGAATTCCAAGGAGCTTGATTGCTTGACTGCTGTGACCATGATGTCCAAAAATTAGTATTTTGCATTTGGTTCTGAGATGGATTCCAATGGTTACCAGAATAATGTGAAGGGAATTGTGTATTCATATTATTCATACCATTCATATTATTCAGAAAAAAATGATGGGTCTTGATTCATACCTTGATTGTGAGGCTGCCATGGTTTCTTCTGTGCAATGAAGTAAGATTGTTCCACATCTGAAGTAGATGCCTACAGAACTGCCTTGACCTTGGGTAGTGAGGGGTATTCTTTAGTGTCATGCTCCAACTCACATATCCTACACATCTCTGCTTTTTCCAATGGGCACTCCTTCAGTGGATGTTTTTTCCTACATTTCGGACAGAATACACCAAGCATAAGGTCTTCTACAACTTGCCTCTGTTTTTCTCTTAAGACATCTAACTCTGAGGAAATGGAGCTCATCATATCAATTTTAAAATTCTCCAGCAAGTTCCCTATCTCTGCTCGAGTGGCTCCTCCACTAGCTGACTTATGTGTCCTAGTGAAGACATCCTAATCTCGATCCTTGTCTCGTTTGTTAGTTCTAGAGGATCCCCTTGATTACCTTCGACATAATTCAACAATCTTCTCGAAGGGTTCTTTTGAGATGTCCCCTTTCCCCAATAGATTCAACATATCAAGGCAATCTTCTCTAATTCCTTGTAGCAAAATAATCTTAAGTACATCTTTTCCAATCTCAGTGTGTCCAGACCTTTGTAAATTGTACAACAATCTTTCGACAAAGTCTTCCAAGCTCTCTTCTTCCTTCTGAACCATTTTAAACAACTCCTCCTTTCTATCCGTGGTTGTACAATATTCTTGATATTTAGAGAGGAAGGTGTTTTTCATTTGGTCCCAAGTGGTAATGGTCTCACGACCTAGGCCCATGAACCAGCGCAGAGCATTTCCTTTTAGGGTGCTTGGGAATAGTTCTAGCTTCTGAGCACTGGCAGTGTAATAATAACTCTAATAGAGGATATCAAACTCAAAAAGAAACTCATCAGGGTCCTCAGAAGATTTACCATGGAAATTCAGGAGAACTGATGGTGAGATGTTTTTCATAGGAGCTGCTCCAGGTGTCTGGAGTATTGGGAATTCTAATGTGGCCACGGTGTTACCAGGCTGGTTATCTTCCACTTCTTCTTCTCGATTCTCCCTGTGCTCATTCTCACCTTCCTGTTCTCTATTAGCCATGAGTTTAGTACATAAATTAATGGATTCCTTTATTCATTCTTCCTCTGCCTTTGCTTCTGCTTCTTTCCTCCTCTCTTCCTCTACTATTCAATGATTCTCCAACCACACATCTTTAGTAACTCCGGTTCCATTGATATGATAAATTTCCTCTCTATCCGGTACACCCACATCGCTTCCCTTATCTTTAGGAGGTTTATTTTTTGCAACAGGAGTTGAAGGTCCCGTTGTATTCTCCACTGTTGATGTTGAATTCTCAAGATGGGGAGGAACATAATTTCCTCTTCCTATAGACGTCCGCGTTGGTCTGGTAGAAGAATTATCCTTAGCAATTATATCATTGATGAATGTTGCTCTTCCTAGACCTGCATTACAACCTCGACCTCGTCCACCTGCAGTGTTAGTATTCAAAGGGGGTTCCTGATTTGTTTTTCTTGTATTCATGCATGCTGTAAACGATTAAACTAAAATGAAATCAAATAAAACCAACTACTAACTATGTCTATCTATTACCATCCTCGGAAACGACGCCAAAATGTTGGTCACTCTATATGTCAATTAATTACAACCAACATACAGAATGCTCAATATAAATTGTCAAATCCAGGGAGGTCTTTTATTTCAATGTCAACGAGCACAATCTATGCATAAACACTTTCAGTAGTTGATCAAGAAAATGGAGATAATAATCCTACCTATCTGCCCAGCCAAACTCATTCCATAAAGAAAACTAATCTAACTCATACATCTAGGAATTCAAAGTGCAGCTACCTTCCTACAGAAATCGACCTAGCAATTATTCATCTAAGAATATAAATGAACTAGATTACTTTTGCAAGAAGTTAAATCCTATAATTATCAAACTACAGTATTCAATCTTTACCAAAATGATCCATCTAGTAGCTACTGTTACTCAATCACAATCTACATGTTCTAATGAATTAATTGAAGATACAACAACAACCAGAAATTAAGCATAAGCTTGCACTCTAAATTGAAACTATTGGAAATCCTAGAAAGCATAAATGACTGAAAGGAATGGAGTTGAGCTTGGATTTAACAGCTGTTGAACACACATGCATTAATCAAACTAACCTACACAATTGACTATCACACCACGCAGTTACAACTATTTAGGATGCAAATAATAAACTACCAATAAAGAATGCAATCATAAACTCTCTGTTGCAGCTATCATAAATACACCTAATGCAATTCCACAACACACAACGAGAAATGAATAAATCTAACTACCTACTTAACTCGACAATATCTGTGAGAAGGCGGGCCCTGGCCTTCTAACAGAGACGCCGTGAACTACCACAAATTAAGACACATAAATGGAAGTAACTCTACTCTTCATTAAAAGATGGTAATCCACAGTATCAACCTCTATTACAACCCGTAAAAAATGGTAATTATCCAACCCCAGACTTAGAAAGCCTTCCTGAATTTATACTTGAGGAATACAGTTCGTGATCCACTAATTTCTTGCAGCAATGAAGATGTACGATCTTCATGCTGTAGAGTTACAGCTAATTGTTACAGCCACAATGAATGAGGCCGTTAGTCATGAAGGATGTTGTTGCACTGGCAGTCAATGGATCAATGGTTCAACCAATCGGGAGGCATCCTTTTTTTTGCAGCTATGCTCTGTTTCATCGAGCTGTTACAACTCACATGGAGAGATGCGTTGTCCCTTGAAAGTATGAGGAATTCAGTTAGGAGAGTAACAACTGGCCCACGTATGATTCTTTCCCAATGCATGGCGAATGATACACCTATGCTTTGATCTTATCTTAATGAAATCACATAAGTTAGCATAAATCAAAGGCCAGAATTCATAACCATAACAATCTTAGGCATTTAATTAAGTGAAACAATAATGATGTATACCTTGTCAGGACTGCTGATTAATCTGGAAAAAGGCATGTATATGGTTTATGAAAGTAAGGTGTAATAGGGAAAAATGATGTAATAGGTGTAGTAAAAAAGGGGCATTTCCAGGACCCAACAATTACATTTGTCCTGAGCTGTTGCAGATCAATTTCGAGCCATTGTAGATCAATTCCAGGGAAAAAATGAGTATAAATTTCGGTTTTTTTTGCCATATCTTCCTTGCTTTAGCACTAATTCCCTTGAAACTTCACTGGAACCCCTGCACTTCCATTCTGCACATTTCCTTCCTCAGGACCCTATCCCAAATTCCACTTCCCGAAGCCATAAATCCCACATCTATCTATTTTTAGTATTTACCATCTTCGATTTTCACCCAATCGCCTTCAAATTTTGCCACAATGTTCATTTCCTATTTATTCTTGTTTGTTCCTCTATGAAAATTTTTCCCATTCTTTCACCCCACTTCTAAAATCCCCATCTTTTGCTTCCCTGTCCATTCGAAAGTGTCCAAAACCTAGTCAAACCCCAATTACCCATCAGAGTTTTTCCTAAATCCAAATTTTCCTTTACCAAAGAAGTTTATGTTTTTTTTTTCTCCTCTTTAAAAAAAAAAAAAAAAAAAAAAAAAATCTTGGTTATGGTTGTCACCCGTGAAGGATAAAAAAACATGGAGGAAGAACTTGGAGCCCTCAAACCAAACTCCAAGATCTGAATGAAAAAATTATCGGCCTCCATCTTCAGTATTCAGCCATGAAAAATAGACGATAGCCAGAGTCTTCTGCAGACACTGGGTTCTCTTCGTCCAACAATTTTCATGGGATGAAGCTTGATTTTCCTTGCTTCAATGGTGATGATCCGACTGGATGGATATACAGAGCAAAACAATATTTCAGTCTGCATAATACTTTTGAAGTCAACAAAGTTCCACTTGCATCCTTTCATTTGGAACATGAAGCCCTTCAATGGTACCATTGGTACATCAAGGCTCATGAAGAGCCAAAATGGACATATTTTTTCCAACTGCTTTTTCAACGATTTGGTCCTAGTTCTTTTGATGACTTCACAGGAAGCACTCACTAAAATTCTCCAAATTGGTACTGTGAGAGAGTATCAAACATAATTTGAGAAACTAGCCAATCACACAAAAGGATTGCCTGCTGAATTTTATAGGAGTTGTTTTGTCAGTGGTCTGAAGGATGCAATCCGATCTGAGGTTAAAATTTTATGTCCCAACATAATGATGGAAGCCTTAGGGTTGGTTAAGTTGGCAGAGGACAAGATCACAACCCAACAATGCTCCAAATGCACTTTTGGTCCATTCAGAAATATGGTTTCCCAATGACCTCCCATCACGCCATCTCCTAGAGAAACTCCTATCAAGCATTTGTTTGAAGCAGAGATGCGAGCATGTAGAGAAAAAGGGATTTGTATAATTGTGATGAGAAATTCACTCGAGCACATAAATGTGTTGAGAAAAATATCTCTCTCTTGGATGTGGATTCTCTTCCTGCAACTGAAATTGGTAAAGAAGCTCATGATATAGTAGATGATCAGGTCGGCATTCAATAACCGCCTGTTGACCCTCCTTCTCAGGATGACCACCCAGAGATATCTCTCCATGATTTAGCTAGAGTCACCAACCCACAAATAAAGCGGGTCAAGGGTTACTTCAAGAAGCTCCCTCTTACAATACTCATTGATTCTGGTAGCGCTCATAACTTCATTGACCCTCGGATCACTAAACATGTTGATTGTTTTGTCTATCCTTGCTCCAACTTTGAAGTCATGATTGCCAATGGGAGCACCTTACCTTGCAAGGGGAAGTGTCACAATGTGTGTATCTCTATTGGATATTATAACCTACGTTCCAACATGTTTTCCTTGCCCTTAGGCAGATGTTATGTGGTTTTGGGCGTTCAATGGTTACGCACACTTGGCCCCATCTTATGGGATTTTGCTAAACTTTGGATGCAGTTTTCAATCAATGGGAAAAACACACATTGAAGGGCTTACAACCAGGGTCTCTCAGCATCATCAGTTCACATCGCATGGAAAATATCCTTAAGAGGAATTCACATGGTGTCATCATTCAGCTCCATTCCATTCAGATGCACCCATCAACAGTCTCCACTACTCCTTTGGATCTACAACAAATTTTGGATAGATATGCATGTGTTTTTGTTGAACCAATGGGATTTCCACCTTCAAGACCAGAGGACCATTGTATTCACCTCATTCCTGGAAGCATTCCTCCCAACATCAGGCCCTATCGCTACCCATTTCACCAAAAGGCAGAGATTGAGATGCTCATTCGGGACTTACTGAAGCAATGTATTATTATCCCTAGTACCAGTTCCTTTTCTTCACCAATTCTTCTTGTCCAAAAAAAATATGGGTCATTGCGCCTTTGCATTGACTTCCAAGAACTTAATCACATCAAAATCAAGGATAAGTTTCCAATTCTTGTTGTTGATGAGCTTCTTGATGAGCTTTATGATGCTCATTTTTTTTGGATCTTCGTTTTGGGTATCATCAAATTCGGGTTCATGAGGATGATATCCCTAAAACAACTTTCCGCACACATGATGGCCACTATGAGTTTTTTTTCATTCCCTTTGGCCTCACTAATGCTCCTTCCACATTCCAGGCATTGATGAATAAAATATTCCGGACCTACTTGTGGAACTTCATTCTAGTCTTCTTTGATGATATTCTCATATATAGTAAAACATGGGCTGAGCATCTCCAGCATCTGGATCTTGTAGTGTAACTTTTCTCTAATCATCATCTCCATGCCAAACAGTCTAAATTTGTTTTGGACACAAGGAAGTAGAATATCTCGGGCATAATATTTTAGCACAACGGGTTCGCGTCGATCCTGCCGAAATAGATTCCATGAAAAATTGGCCGCATCCTAGGACACTCAAGAGCCTTCATGGTTTTTTGGAATTGACTAGTTACTACCGCAAGTTTGTCAAGGATTACAGTAATATTGCAACTCCATTAACCGCTCTATTGAAAAAGGATTCTTTTACATGGACACATGCTACTAAGTGTGCATTTGACAAACTGAAACAAGCTATGTGTACTACATCTGTTGTAGCTATGCCCGATTTTTCCAAGCCCTTCACTATTGAGAGTGATGCTTGAGACAATGGACTTGGTGTTGTTCTCCTTGAAGATGAACATCCCATTGCGTTCACCAGCAAGCCCTTTCCGGTAAGAATTTAATCGCCTCTATATATGAGAAGGAAATGATGGCTATTTTGTATGTAGTACATAAGTGGCGGCCATACCTATTAGGGAATCATTTCTGCATCAAGACTGATCACCAGAGTTTGAAATATTTCTTGGAACAACAGGTCTCCTCCCCATCACAACTGAAATGGGTTAGAAAACTCATGGGTTATGACTATGGGATCACTTACAAGAAGGGTAAGGATAATCTTGTGGTGGATTCTCTTTCTCGCACATTTGATGACCAAGCATTAGAGGAAATTTGAGGACTAAAATGGGACTCCTAAGGAAAATAATAAAACAATATTTATTAATTTTGGAGGAAGAAAGAAAAAAAACTACTTTTTTGTTCGTATTTTCAACATATCTCAGTATGTTTTTACTCAAATTTCAAGCGGGTACACACGTTGGATGCGGAATCAAATTCCGCATCCAACGAGTACCCACACTGCATGCTTTTCACGGACCTCGCTACCCCAAAAACACAAAATACCTAACAAACATGATGATGACATAAAACATAGTGAGATATGTTGAAAATACGAACAAATAAAGTAGTTTTTTATAACAAATATCTCAAGTCAACCATTATGGTTGACTCATTTTATTGAAATTCTATTGGTTCTTAAATTGAAACTCATAAAGAAATTATGGTTGGCTCGTTTTCTTATATGATGGCTCATTTTCTTATAAGGCCCATTTTTTATCTCAAATTTCCTCTAATGTTTATCTTTCAGCTATTTCTATGCCTATTCCAAATTGGTTGTAATCTATTCAGCAGGGCTATGCAAATTAATCCTCATTATCTCAAATCATCAAACGGTTGTTGGCAATGGTTGGCGAACAACCCTTTTGTTGTACCGCATTATTATTGGGATGGTGCTTCCTTGAGATACAAGGGTCACCTGGTGCTTACCCATATCAAAGATCTTCAACAGGATGTCTTCTATGAAATCCATGCTTCTCCATAGGAAGAGAACTCTGGGTTCCTCAAAATGTATGAGCAGGCATGACGTAAATTCTTTTGTAAGGGAATGAAAAGGAAAATTCAACAGATGGTGGCTGAATGTGATACCTGCCAGCGCAACAAGGTTGAAACGACACTCCTCCTAGGATTGCTTGAACCCTTTCCCATCCCTACATGGATTTGGACAGATATTTCTATGGATTTCATTGAAGGGATCCCTAAATCTGGAGGGAATATAGTGATTTTGGTTGTGGTTGAATGCCTCTCCAAATACAGTAATTTTTTTCCCTCGGAAATCCCTATACCACCTCCTCGGTCACACAGATTTTCCTAGATTAGATCTTCCATCTTCATGGAATCCCTTCTTCCATTGTCTTAGATCATGATGCAACTTTCACCAGTCATTTTTGGACAGAACTATTTCGCCACACTGGCACCAAACTCAAGATGATTTCAGGGTATCACCCACAAACAGATGGTCATACTGAAGTTATCACAAATGTTTGGAAACTTATCCTCATTGCTTCTCCTCCGAACAACAACATCAGTGAGCAAAGTGGCTCCCTCTCATGGAATGGTGGTACAATACCTCCTACCACACTGCACCTAAAATGGCTCCATATGAAGTAGTCTATGGTCAAGAACCGCTAGTGCTTCTTCCGAACACCCCCAACAATTCACCAGTTCAGGTAGTTGACATGGTTCTTCGAACCCGTGATCAGATTCTTCACATTTTGCAGGAAAATATTCACATGGGAAGAAATCAAATGAAACAACAAGCCAATCAACACTGTTCTGAGGGCACTTTCCAAGCAGGTGATATATTTTTTCTTCATCTATAGCCTTACAAGCAATCCTCCTTGAAACTCAAAGGGCGTCATAAGCTCTCTCCAAAATTCTATGGGCCATATAAGGTTCTTCAGAATATTGGGTCCATTGCTTATAAATTGGAACTTCTTCCTTCTTCTCGCATTCAGGCAATATTTCATGTCTCTTGTCTAAAGAAAGTTCTTGGCACCAACATCAAAGCACAAACTATTTTACCAGAACTGGCTAATCAAGGATCCATCATTTTGGATCCATAGGCGATCCTCAATAGGAACACTCGTCAGCTTCACTCTCAATCCATCATAGAGGTATTAATTCAGTGGCACGGAATGCAACCAGAGGATTCTACATGGGAACCACTCCTTTAGATTCAACAACAATTTCTACATCTAAAGATTTGAGGACATGGATTTTTCTAAGGGGGAGGGGATGTTAGGAAACCGTGTCAACCCTTCTCTTTACTTTGTTAGTATATTTTTTTTGGACACATATTCTTTGTAAGTCATATCATGAGTATATTGTATTATCCCACATTGTTAGTATATTGTTGTTGGACGCATATGCTTTGTAAGTCATCCCGTGAGTATATTGTATTATCCTACATTCATGGGGACTAATAGTTGTTTATATTAGACTTAGTATATAAGTACGTGTTGAGGCCAATGAAGGCATTCATGAGTTATTTGTATTGATCTTGCTCAAAGGATGTTGCCCCTTCGAAGTGGCCTACGATCAATAAATCCTTTATGTGTTCTGCTATTTCTGATATATCGTGCATTTTCATCATTTAATTGCTGGAGGTTCCCCACAATCCTACCCTTCATCTTGTCTTTGTTACCCTCTCCTAAGGCATCCTAACAATAAATTATGTTTATATATGTTGTAACCCTCCTAAAAGTTACAAGGTCTTGATCTAGTTAGAGTAACCCTAAAGTAAATGACCAAATAGAAGGTGGATCCTTCTAGGGGTCATTGAGAGGCTATAAATTCAAGTCTAAGCCTTCATTATAAAGTCATCTTCATGAGAAAGTCTGAGATCTGATTGCTTATGACTGTCCTAAGGTTTTGTTGAGCCTATTGGATGAAGTCAAGGGTTTCAAGGTTATTTTGCTTGGGTGTTGGCATTCCTTAACTCAACACTGTCATTTTTGGATGCTTTCAACTACTCTCTTCTCTGTCCTTCCCCATGTGTGAGCCGCATGTTGTTTTTGAGGATGTTGTACCTTGTTTTAGGCTTCTGTCGCTTGCTAGGAGGGTGTCGCTGCCTTGTTGAGGGTTCTGTTTCCTATTAGGGTCATTTTGGAGGCTTCTGCTACTTTGCTAAGGTTTGATGAGGGAGCCACTTCCTGTGCTTAGTGTGTCATTTCTTGTTAGGGCTTGTTAAAGGTGCTGCTGTCTGTGTTAAGAACGTTGCTATCTTATTTGAAGCTTCTGTTGTTTGCTTGAGGATACCACTACCTTGTTTGAGGTTTCCATTATTTGTTGAGGTCTATTGTGAGGGCATTTGGAGTATCCATCCACTACTGTGAGGGTGCTAAGGGATACCGTTCACTGTTGTGATGGTTTTAAGGCTGTTGTCCTCTGTTGTGATATGTTTGAGGTTTCCATTCATAGTTGGAAACTTGTTGGTTTTCTTGACTAATTTCTTGGAATTAATCTTGGATGTATTGTATCCTCACTTAGCTACTGTACCTATCTAATCCTATTCCTCATCACTCTCTCTCTCTCTCTCTCTCTCTCTCTCTCTCTCTCTCGCTTAGGTATGTGCTTACCCTTAGATAAGGGTCAGTTATTTGTTCTATTTATTGACTTTCCTTTGAGAGGCAAGATCTGATCTGAAAGTTAACTTTGAGTATAAGGAATGTACTCATCATCAACTAAGTTATCGGATCTACTTTTTTTCTTAATTAGATTTTTATTTACTGCTAATGTCCTATTGTTTATGATTTTACTTATGTAGTACTGTTGTTATTGTTTATGATTTTACTGTGTACATTTGCATTTTGTTTAAACCCTAACGTAACCCTAATTTTAACAACTGGGACCTATATCTTCACATAAATAATGTCCTATTATTAAATGATAAACAGTATAACAATACTTTCACTAAGCAACAATGGGCTCATTCATGATTCAAGTACATGAAACCATGTTAATGTCTAGCTCTGATATCTTGGAAAATTTATATTACTGTTTGTGTTTGAAGTATTTTATTGACTTTGGAAGTTTGGGTTTATTTTGCTTAAATATTGTGTTAGTCCCTAGAATGATTCTAGTTCTTATTTGATGCTTGATTGAACCCTTTGTTGTAGCTTGATTAGTTTCATTTGATTTCCATTGATTCAAGGGTTTGAAGAAAGATGTTTTTATTTCCTTTCACTTCCATGAACTAGGAATCTTCACTTTTTAGAATATACTATACTTATATTATATTTTCTTTGAAAATAATTATCAATTTTCGCAAAGGAAAATGAGCTTTGCATAGCTAAGCGAAGAGAAAAATGGTCTATGCACTAGGTTCTTACGCATTCATAGTAGGAAACCTATCGGCATGAGATCGACATTCCTCTAATGCAATTCACGTAATTTTCATATTTCATGGTTTAAAGTTGTTACTAAAGCCACTTTTCATGCTTTGTGAATATTGAATGGAAATGACAAAATATAGTATTGGCCTTGATTAAATAACTATATATGCTACTAATAAATTCAAGCTGTTATTGAAGCTAGCAAAACAGATTATGATAAGAAAAAGTATCAAGAGAGGTTGGTAGAGCTCTCAGGAGAAGTTGCATCACTTAAGGTTTTGTGGTTTTCTTAATATCTTGTCGACTCCATGATTTTTTTTGTTTAGATTGTCATACAAGGTATGTATGTTGGGTATAATTTGTATATTTATGGAGGAGAAATTGTAAATTTTATATATAATCTGTTCATATATAATATAACATTACTTGCACATGATGCAGTTTGGAAACAAGGATCTTGAAAAAACAGGAAACTTAAGATCAATGAGGAAGGAAAGGTCTTTCCCCCATTGGTTGCATTTTCCAATGAACAGGGTCAAGGTGACAAGGAAGAGCATACCATAGGTACATGATTTTAACATAAAACTAATATCTGATTCAGTTTTGTATTACTGTAATTTTTTCTCAAATGAGTATTGTTTAAAGGTGCATGGAATTTACATTATAAGAATGGATGATGTTCAAAATATGATGTTGTCTTTCTTTCTTTGTGAATGTTACCATAAGATTGTTAGCTCTATTTAGATGCCATATGCTTTGCTTGTTTCCATCCACATGTTAGGCACTATTCCATGAAGTTTCTTGGGGATGTTAAATGAGCCATTAATGTGTGAAAATACCTAATTTGAAATTATAGCAGAATTTCCCTTCAATGTTCAAAATTACATCAAAGACCTGGGAAGGGTTAATACCTCAAACTTAGTCTCTTCTCTTTGTGCAAAAATGCCCTCGAGAGGTTATTTTCAACAGCAAGATACATTTGTTACTCTATCATAAAACCCTAATCATCCAAGAGAAAAGATAAGGGAAATGGAAATCTCACATGTGCTTTCCCCTAGACTTCCTCCTCCTACAAGTTGTTCAACTAGGCTTGCAGGCGATATCCTCACAATCCAACCGTGCCTCAACAATGGAGAGAGACTCTTTTTATAGAGATATAGCTCAATATCTCTTACAAATAAAATAATAATTTAGTGGTTTCTAGATGCACTATTCTCTACAAGAAAAACAAATCAAAACATTACATTATGATAGGAGTTTGTTTTTATCCTCAAGGACTTTGTTCTCTTCTATAAATTTAATAATGTTTGTCTAGAGGGAACAAACTTTGGTTTATAGCATGCCATTTTTTTATTGCAAACTATTATTGGCTTACATGAGTGAAGATACAATGCGTGTGAAGCCATCAGAGGTGCGTACAGAGTTAGGGACAAATTACACCAAAAGAGGAATCATTTGCAAATGACAGCAAAAATGAAAACTAATTGACCCAAATCATTCCTCTCGAAAAAATACTTTGTTAAAATAAATTATTGAGAATGTGACAATATGAGCAAGAAATGCCCCTCAAAAGTTTAAAAATTAGGGATGAAGTATGGGTCTTCTGAGAAAAAAAAACTTATGCAGTTGTATATGAAATAATTTGCAAAATATGAAAACACCCATGTAGAGAACGCAAAATACTCAAAAGAAAAAAAAAATCACCTAAAAAAGGACATTGCATCATACAACTATCACCAATTAAGAACTAACTTCAAAATCAAAATATACAACAGAGGCTATTATTCGGATTGCTAATGTGGTAGTTGGGCCTTGTTGTGGCCACAACAAATCCCATGCTTTAGCTAAGCATAGGAGCCCCGATTTTAAATAAACACAAAGGTATTTCGGTAAGTGTTCTTGTGAACATCAGATTTTGAACCTGCTTTTTATGATCTTATGCTTGTACCTTTGTTTAGCCTAATGGTCACTCTTTTCTTGCAAATTTCTAAGTGTTTTGGTTGCAGGAAGATTTAAAATTTTAAATTATTTTGGTGCTTTACCTCTGTCAACCCGAAACTTGACATTCCAACACCCTGAAACCCCAAACCCGAAAGGTGCGGGTTGCGGGAGTTAATTTGTGAACTTTTGGTTTTGGTCTCCCGAAAACCGCAACCCGAAAGGTGCAGGTTGCGGGAACGCCTTGTAAATAATCTTGAGGAATCTTCATCCCGAAACCCGAAACCTGTAGTTGTGGCTTTCGGATTTCGGATTTTCGTTTCTCCATTTAGTTATGTTGCGTGTTTTTGAAACCCGCAAGTTCGGGTTGCGGCTTTCGGAAACCTCTTATGTATTTTTGCTCGGTTTACCAACCTGAAACCCGCAACTTTCAGGTTGTGGATTTCAGAAATCGTGAATAAAATTGTCAATAAATCTCCTTGACCTCATCCCGGGTCCTGTTTCGGTTAATCCTAGCCATCGATTCACTTGATCTAGTGGATGAAATTCCATCATTTGAGCTTGTGATTTTGATGCCTCGTTTATGTTCTTTTACGACCGGATTTTTCACTGCAATTCTCATCTCATGATCGCTTTTGGAGATATGATTGCTTGATTAGATTGGTTCATAATGACAGTTTCCAGATCCTACTTCGAATCATGTGTGACTCTGTTAAAATATACTTCGTCGTGATCCAATTTGGGCTAACACATGCTGCGACGCCGTTTCATTCCAGTTCAAATGATTACAGTCTTGAATTCATATGATTTTAATCATAGCAGCTTATCATTTTTAATCATTATGTTTTTCTGTAATCATTCTTAAGTATGGTCGCAAGAATGAAACATTTGGTTCGCCGTCTGTGTTTGTTAGATAAGTTTCCATTTTATTTAGAAATATTTGTTCCTAACGATTTGATGAGTAACATGCAGGCAGGTCATGAATCCTCTGATGACTATTATATGCAAGAAGAACTTCATGCTTTGCTATTTCAAAAAATTGTCTCCACCTTTTGACGCAGGTGTTTTTGATATCAGCACTGATAGCGAAAAGAAAAATTCTGAAATTCTTCCCCTTTGAATACCACTCCCTCAGAAGGATGAAGAGGAGATTGAAGAACAACAGCGTGAGCGAGATGACTCCATTATCCATGATTTTATAATCAATGAAGAATACGATATTCCACCAGCTCTTGAGAAGCAGGATCCGTTGTCTAACTTTTCTGATTTCGATGACGTAAAGGATCAGCCGGAAGAGCCTGTGGCGACTCAACAGGAAGATTTCCTAGACCGACGCTTGCCTGTTGTCGACAGCTAGTGGGTCGATTGTTCCATACCACAATTTTGTTATGGGATTGTCCCGAAATAAGAGGATGATCCATATTTCAAGTTTTATCTCAGGATTTTAAGAGTCGTTCGAGCTAAACTGTTTAGATTATTTTGGCAGAATTCCCTAGATTGGAAGCTTGATCCAATTTTGTAATCCCTATCCTGTGGGGTTTCTATTTTTGTACTCTATTGTAATTTCCTATTTAAAGAGGAATACTTCTCGATGCTAGGGGTTGGGAATTTTTTGGTCAAGGAATCAGCAGGCGACGAACTGGAGATACCTTGTCTTACCGGGCTTTGTAATTTTGTTTACAGAACTTCTTTAATACAATGAAGTACTCTTTTGAATCATCTCTTGTTTATTGTTCAAGTTTCTTTGACGATGCCTGATTTATTACTTCAAATTGTCATCTACAGTATTTGATCTTTGCAAGTAATTGATTTCGCATAAATATATGTTATGCTGATTTCTCTTTATAGCTGATTTGTGTGAGAAAATGTTTAATTGAATTTCTGTCAATTAAGTTGTTTTCTTTATCGATTTCTGCAAGTGATCAACATTTCATATAATCATTTTTAATTTTTCAATTAACAGGGTGATTACAGGTTTATCTTGAGTAATTTTACATGCTTACAATGTTGTCATTTAATTTTCATTAAATGATTATGATTTAAGTAAACAAGTAAAATACATCTTTTACATTTCTGTCGAGGTTTGTAAACATACTTGTTTCTTTTACATCAAGATTGATCTGCACAACAACAAGCTTTCATCTTAGAATAGGTCTAACTTAGAGTAGATCTTTCTGTTTTAAATAGTTTAAGTTAAGACACTTCTATTTTTTCCACATTTTGTTTTACTTAACTGGAGAACCAATCATTTGATCGAAACTTTGACTCATAGAGTGCCAGTGGAGGCCAAATATCCATGGGAGATTTCCATACCAAACAGGCTGGGGATAGAACTACCCTTGTGTAGGGTCTTTCGAAGCCTTTCAGTCTGGGTTTTCCCCCTCTGTTGGGAGCCTTGGACCCATTCCATCACCTTGCAATTACCCTACACCCCCGAGGCCTCAAAAAATGGCGCTAGAAGGAGGGCCAGTAGTATAACATGCCTAAACAGAACACTCAGAAACCTCCTCCAGCAACTACTTCGTCGATTGTCACTAGAAGCCAATATAGAGCTTCAACATCTGAACAACAAACAATGTCACAACCAACTGCCATTCCTACTACACCTGCAGTAGAGAAGGAACCTAGAAGGGATATCCTCATCATATCCCCTACGAGAGGACCCCTCGCAATCGAGCAAATCTTGAAGGCATCTAGTGATAGTGTCGCTAGGTTGGAACAAAGGCACGCTACTGAAAGAGGCAGAGGTATGGAAGCTATTCATACAGACAATATTTTGCAGACTAGTGATCAAGGAACACAATTGACAGCTGATCAAAATCCTCAAAACCAAGAAACAGCTAATCAAAAGCTTCAAAACATCGAAACAACTAATAATTCAGGATCTCCTGAATACAACCTTGAGCCACTTTTCCAAGAAGTACAAGATCAACCAAAAACTAGAAATAGTGGACCCCCACCTAGTCCTCCTTCCTTCTCGTCCTCCTCATCCGAAAGTGAGCATTCTTCTAGCTCTTCGCTTGAAGAAGAAGAAGAACCACCTATGGCTGGAGAAGGCCAAAACAGACCTTGGTTGGACCAAGATGCAGTATTCATACTCGAGGACCAGTATAGGCTACCTAAGAACCCTGAGAAATGGATTCCCAAGTTCAACCCTGATGATACGATGCCTACCCTAGATCACATTAAAATTTTTATGCAGGCTATTAGGCTCAGGAGTGTGGTTCACGAGGATGTAGTTTGCAGGATTTTTCCTTACACCTTTGAAGGGAAAGCATCCACATGGTATTTTTCCTTGCCAGCCCAATCTATAATCTCCTGGGATGAGTTCGAGAAGCTGTTTATTCAAAAGTTTGGAGATGACAAAACACCACAGGACTTAGTTTTAGAGTTATCTTCCATGAAGATCAAAGGAAAGGAAAGGGTTAAAGACATTAACCAGAGGTTCTCTTATCTAAAGAATAGAATTCCCGCCAACCTTCTTCCTACAGAAGAATTGTTGGTAGCCTACTATGAAAAAGGTTTACCTGTTCCTATTGCCATGTGGGTGAAAAGAGCACAAAAGGGAACTTTGCTAGAAGCATTTTCCGAAGCAATACAAGTTGAGAAGGATATGTTCTGTTTGAAGGACAGTCTTGGAATTTCAGAAGAGCAACCTTCTACCTCTCGAAAGAAGACTGATAATACTCCTAAAACTACTACTCTGTAATTCCCACCTCAGCACTTATGTTTGATTTTGATTATTTTAGACTTATGATTGATTAGATTATTTGAGACCTATGACTGATTTGACTATTGAGGGCACTGGTTTGAAGTGACCCGGAGTTATAAAAACTTGGACCATGAATGATTGCTTTAGATTTTATATGCGAAATGAAAATGGTTAGATAAATGATGATTTATGAATATACTTGACTGACTGAGAAAATGAAAAATGATGAATGTTGAAATTACTTGAAATGAAAATGATGATTTGTTTTATACTCGACTGACTGAGATGAAATAAGGAATGATGAACATGCTCGACTGATAGAAGCATAATGTTAAAATGATGAATGTTTAGTAGACTCGACTGACTGAGATATTGAAAAGAATGATACAAATGTTTTATAGTGCAGCGCTACTAATATGCGTTTGAGTGTGTGCAGTGGCAGGTAAGACTATTTACCGACTGAACCACAATGGAATTATCGGGGTCGTAAGAATGGAAAGAACACTTGGGGGTACGACGACTGACTGTTGACCCTGAATTAGCAATCCACGCATGGGTGAATCCGTTTCAGCTCACCCGGGGAAGCATATGCCGTACGGGCAATGCCATAATGATTTGGTCGCATATGATGGGTTGAGGGGCAGGCAATAAGGAGATCCTTATCCCTCAATATCCCTTAGTCTCCAAGGAGCATAGTTGAGAGATCGCGGTAACGGTTCCCGGTCGCTATGCAATACTCCCAATAAGAAGGAAAAAATGAAACTGTTGGAAGGGCCCGTCGAAGAGGCACCTGGACAAGAAAAGATAATGGCATTTAAAAAAAAGAAATTGAAAAATCATCAAAGATAAATTCATGTGACCCTAAATTAAAAGACAAATACCATAAAATAATATTCATTATTCTATTATTAAGAAAAAAGAAGAAAAATAGAAATGAAAAAGAAAAACAAAACAAAACTATTAGTTTAGTCTAAACTATTTTATTTATCTACTTTATTGAAAGAATAAAATAAAAGTTAAACTAGAAGTCCCTACAAGAGTTCTTTTAGAATTGAACTCTAATAGGAGTTAACTTTAAATGAGAATATTCAAGTAAAGAATAAAAGAAGTAAAGAGAATATATATATATATATATATATATATATATGTATATAAATTATTATTAATTTTCTTAAAAAATTTAAATATATATATATGTATGTATATGTATATATATATATGCTATTTAACAAAAGAAACAAAATTCTTTTATAAATTTTATTATTTAAAAGAAATAAATTAAATAAAAACAACAGGTTTACTAAAAAGGTATTTAGTAAACTATTTGAGAAACAAAAGAGGAGTAGAACTCTCCTACACCTAACTCCCACCGATTTAGGGAATTAGGTGCACATTAAAGACATTGAGACACATGTATTTGAGAATATTTGAAATTAAAATATTAAATTTAATTAAATATGTGCATGGACAGACACATGGAACATAAGAATTTGCTATATAATGAGGGAGGAGAAGGAGAGAAGGACATCTCTTTCTCCCTAATGCTGGATGGTCATCATAATCTTGGATTATGTTATGATCCTTGGAGTTGGGATTAGCCGGAACGGGGATTGGGAGATCCTTTCGGGAGGCTAGATTGTTTGTTCTTACAACCCCATTAGCTCGGGGGTTCGAGGTGAAGAAGAGTAACCTCGATACGGTAGGGTGGTCAACCGAAGGGTTGTCGGTAGCTTCGTCAAGTGGATCGACTGGAGCACAGATTCAACTGCAACTACAATGGATATTCGACCTTGAATTCAATGATCTAAATCAAGTTCAGCAATTGTTTTTCTTTTCAGTATTAGAATAGATATCCTAGTTTTATTTCAATATTTATGAACTGATCTAGTTTCTATGTAAAAAGATTATGTATTTCTTGTGCATTTTACGGTGTAAATTTCTATGCATTAAGACAAGAAAGTCGAACTCTAGGAGTACGGGCGAAACCATCTGCATTAGATTTAACTCTGTTTAGTTATGTATTTTATAGATCTGAGTGATTGGATCGTTATCCCCTTATCTCTGCCAAATTCGAATTACATCCTCTGCAGATTTTTAAAATGGAACGCCCTACATTCCGAGCTTACTGAGATTATAATTTTGGGTTATTTTGTGTTTTACAATCTAAGAATCATTTTACCCCTTTTAATATGGATTATCTGCAGTCATCCCAATACCCTGTTCTCTCACTCGAATCCCTGGAAATCGCCTTTCTTCCACGTTTAGATTAACTATAAATAATGATTTGAATATATTGTTTGCCTTTGGAATTTTAAAACCAACCTACACTATCGGTTTTGGGAAGATCGACTATAGCATAATTATATTGTTTTCCATGGAGTTTTTAAATCAAGCTGTGACCTTCATCAAGAATCTTTGTTTCGTCAGTTCTGGGTGTGTCCCATAAACCTATGTTCTGTCATTGCTTGAGAGGCAACTACGATATGTTCAAACCCGATACTTCATATATATTTTTTAGTTGACTGTGATATTTTTTTAAAACTTGGTTCAGTTCTTTTCCCCTAAATGCCACGATGCACAAATCGAACTCGCTCAACCCCTGTCTCAAACTTTCGAGGAACAATTCCAGGTCGCTGACCCCTTTTTGTTTTGGGAGTGAATTTTTAGTGGAACCCCCTTTTGGGTATTGCAAATGTAATTTGGATCAAGATCTGTTGCAATGGTGTAGTTTCTTTAATCTCAGATATCCAAATCATGAATAGGATTAGGCCAAAGAAGAACCCTTTTGTAGATCATGCCAAATTCTTTCTATGAATCCCCATACTACACCTAAATAATCTAAATCCGGTTCTTAAATTTCAGATAGCGACTCTGTGATGTATATATGAGATCGATACGATTTGAACCTTATGCCTCTGTGATTCATTCATGAAATCGATGTTGTTCTAATTTTATGCCTTCCTGTAGGTACTATCCACCTCTACAAGAAAATATCTTGAATCTGTGTAACATACTATGCGTGAAGAATTTCCAATTTCCTTACTGAGATACGAATACAGTAGTTACATTTATTATGCTTATAATATTCTATATTTCCAGATTTCCTATAACTACACTCGATCTGTGTATAATACTCTTGATTTTCAGATTTCCTGGGTATCTAACATTTGGTCTGATCTTATCAGATCGGAGGTCCGAACCCATATACAATTGAATCAAGATCTTACTATTTATATGACATTACATTGCTTTCTAACTTTATTATATACCATTGCTTTGAAATTAACTCTGGAGCTCCTAAATTATGGACCGTTGTCCTTGATTAACGTATATCCATTTTGCAAATCAAAACCCCGCTATAATATCATATCTCTGTATAAGTGCTTTTATCATTTCAAAATTGAGTACATTCATTTCCCAGTCTTACTGGCTGCGATTGTGTATCTGGTACACCGAATCATGCCGACCTACCATGTGGTACGATACTGGTTTTAAACTTTGCCTTTGAATCATTGGCTTGAGTGTCCAATGAGCTATCTCACAGCCAGCAAGGACAGTTGTAAACTTGAAGTTCAAATGTCGGTTAAATTAATTATTCTTTCTATTTATAACATCGAACTTTAAACTCTGTCAATCTTGTTGCTTAATTTACACTCCATCGATTACATACAATCTTATTTCAACTACTGTATTGAGTTCTCTCTCTTCGTCAATAAAATTCATTATATGATCACAGAGTTGGTACTCATGCATAGACGTATTAATTAACATCCAAATTCTACTATGAAACTTTTGGTGAGAAAGGATATTCCTTTTGTATTTACGTATTAATTGGATCCCATATTTCTGATATGAAATGGATATGTTATTTATATTTTGCCTTATTTATATTTTGCGTATTAATTGGATCGGTAACTACACAATGATTCCACTATTGAGATTTACATACGCAAAGATCAACATTTTACAATTTGAAATGCCTTTGGAAAATAGAGTACATCATAGTTATATCATGTTTAAAGAATGCAATATTTTTACAATATGGTTAATAAAGTACCTTATATGTATAATATGTTTAAACGAATGCATCATATTGATAACATGTCAATTCAAAATGTATTTAGAAAATAGAATTGCAATCATGTTTTAAAGTAATGCATTATATTTATAATATGCCAAATGGAATGCAATTATAAATATGTCATATCTAGTTTTAAATGCACTTGTAAGGTATTGTGGTGTTACTACCTTTTCCTGTAAAATATTTTATCCCACCCAACTTGGTTCTTATCTTTACTTACAAATACATTCGAATTGTATTGACAGTATAAAATTGATTCTTTAATCTCTAACGAAAGGCATTGTTGGATTCTCGAGGACATTTTACAAAAAAAAAACACTACTTCACTTACTAAGTTAGAAGACCCTACATTTGGTATCAGAGCTCGGTCAAACCTAGTTCGGACCGAAATGTTTCTGCAATACTTTGATAAATTGTTTAGTTAACAAAGCTTTACTTGCGTGATAATTCAGACTTTTCCATGGACCAACAGACTTGCCGACGTAGGACAGGGAGGGGACGAGCACGGGAAACACGTCCGCCAACTCCTCCAGTAGCTACTCCACCTAGAGTCGACGAGACGATTAACATTCCCGCTGGTGAAGTCATGAACATGATGAGGAACTTTCAAAGAATGTCGGAAGCACTGCTGACCCGAATGGACTGCGCGGAATACCGACCCATCATACCCGTGACTGAACTGCAAAACCCACCTCCTGCCAACATTCATAGAGAACTGGAAAAGGTAAGATTTCCAGAATTTTGGGGTTCCACTGAAGGAGCCGCGGCAGAAGCTTGGTTAGAGAACATGGCGATGTGCTTCGCCTTGAGTGACTACACCTTGAACTTGAAGGTACACATGGCCATTTTGCAGCTACAAGGGAAAGTCCTACTCTGGTGGAAGACATTGAAACCACAGTTGGGAGTCGAGGCCAACGAAGTGTCATGGGAACTGTTTGAAGAATAATTTCGAAAACACTACATGTCTGAAGAGTTCATTAAGAGGCATCTCAATGAGTTCAATGCCCTCCGACAGGGAGGAAGAACAGTGCAGGAGTATGAGATCACGTTCATGGAACTTCTGAGGTATGCACCTCACATCTCGACAGAAAAGTTGAAGCTGAACAAATATATTTATGGATTGAATGACAACATTAGAGACAAGGTCTGCATTCTTACTCCACCTACATTGCATGATGTGGTACAAAAGGATTTGATAGACGAAGAAGAACTGATAAACACATGTCCGTCCAGGAAAAACTTTTCCATTCGGACTCGGGCAGTACCACCTTCTGACCCGCCGAAAGTGAATATTAGTCAGGGAAATAACTTCAGAGGACCTATGCATGGGAATCCAGTTAGAAACAACAGAACGCTGTACAAACCACCACCCAGAAGAGACAACACCAGAACATTTGGGAAGCCAGCATAGTCAGGATCACACGACAATAATGCACCCACTAGAAGATCCGGAAGAGGACCAAAGGAAGGATGTTGGGTTTGCGGAGGTCCGCACTTTCAGGTTGACTGTCCTTAGCAGCAGACAAGATCGAGATAGGTATAAAGGCCACCTCAGACTATTGCTGCAGATCTGGGTCGAGCACATCGTATACATGCGGCGGTCAACAACCGTCAGGCGGAACATCAGTCTACTGTACTAGAAACGACTGGCACACTTAACGGTATGCAATTCTCTTTACTTATTGACCCTAGTGCTACTAAAAGCTTTATTTCTTATTCTGTATTAGAATGAAGCAAGATGATGGCATGTGCACAAGACGATTTTGAATTAGTCGAAATGGCATCTGGAAATACCCATAGCGTGGGACTGAAACTAGAAGATTGTGAGTTAGACATAGGAGTATGTCACACTAGAACTTCTTTCTATGCGACTGCCCTCGGAGCTTATGACCTAATCCTGGGCATGGATTGGTTAGAATCCCATGCCGCCATCTTAGATTGTTGTAGCAAGGAACTGAATTTTTATGATGATGAAGGTCATAAGAAAGTCCTAAGGGGAATGAAAAACAAGGTATCGTTACGGATGATTTCCACTTTACTACTGAAGAGAAGCCTAAGGAAAGGATGTCAGATCTATGCGGTAATAGCAATGAATAAAGACAAGGACAAAGCCGACATCTCCGACCATCCCTTATTTGCGGAATACATGGATGTATTTCCTGAAGCCTTACCCAAACTACCACCTTAGAGAGAGATAGACTTTACCATAGAACTAAAGCCAGGGACAGAACCGATCGCAAGAGCTCCATACAGAATGTCCATGCCGGAACTGAAGGAACTACAGATGCAGTTACAAGATCTCTTGGAACTAGGGCTGATTAGACCAAGCGTCTCCCTGTGGGGAGCACCAGTGCTCTTTGTTAAGAAGAAAGATGGGTCGTGGCAACTCTGCATTGACTACCGCCATTTGAACAAGGCTACTGTGAGGAATCAATATCCTTTTCCTAGGATCGATGACTTGTTCGATCAGATGAAAGGCGCCACAATCTTTTCAAAGATTGATTTACGATCAGGTTACCATCAGTTGAGGATCACAGAAGCTGATATTCCGAAGACTGCTTTTAAGACACGGTTTGGACACTACGAGTTCGTAGTGGTACCGTTTGGGTTGACCAATGCACCTAGTGTCTTCATGAACTTGATGAACGGCATGTTCCACCAGTATCTCGACAAATTCGTGCAAGTATTCCTCGATGACATTCTTATCTACTCCAGGACACCAGAGGAACATGAAGAGCACATCCGGTTAGTTTTGCAGTGTCTCAGAGAAAATCAACTTTATGGGAAGTTGTCAAAATGTTCCTTCTTCTAGAAGGAAATCCACTATTTGGGACATATTATTTATGGCAATGGTATAGCAGTAGATCCCGCCAAGATTGAGGCCATTTGGGAATGGCCAGCGTCGACGAACGTACATGAAATGAGAAGCTTCATGGGACTTGCGGGATATTATAGAAGGTTTGTTGAAGGGTTCTCAAGGATTGCGGGACCAATCAATGAGTTGCAGAAAAAGGATAGGCTGTTTATTTGGATGGATAAATGTGCCGAGGAATTTGCAAAACTGAAGGAGCTATTGACAACGGCACTGGTTCTAAAAGTACCGGACATGGAGGAATATTTCTTGGTATGCAATGATGCATCCAATGATGGAGTCAGATGTGTGCTAATGCAAGGAGGGAGAGCGATTTCCTACTCCTCTCGAAGACTCAGACCACATGAAGAAAAATATGCGACACATGACATGGAACTGACTGCAGTAATGCATGCTTTACGCTTATGGCGACACTATCTAATAGGAAGAAAATTTGAACTTAAGACGGATCACCATGGATTGCAGTATATCTTTACTCAGAGTGATCTAAATGCTAGACAGAGGAGATGGTTAGAACAGTTGAGTGAGTATGACTTTGACATTACCTATGTGAAGGGGACCCTGAACAAGGTAGCAGATGCACTTAGTCGTAGACCCCGCATATTCTCAGTGATTCCAATGTAGACCAACCTGAGAGAAGAGGTGCATGAGATACAATGGGAAGACAAGTGGTACAACAAGGTAAAGGTCGAGATAGAACAGGAATAGATGGAACTACCCAAGAATAAGGGTTATTCGTTGGAAAATGATGGGTTGTTGAGATACAACAAGCGTATTTATGTGCCAGAGAATAGTGAACTCAGGAACCTGGTCCTAGAAGAAGCTCATCGAGTTGTTTATAGAGCACATCCTGGCGTGAAAAAGATGTATGTAGACCTTTATCCTTTGTTCTTCTCGCATGCCATGAAGAGAGATGTGGTAAACTTTGTCGCCAGATGCATGGAATGTTAGCTAGTCAAAGCTGAACATAGACACCCCGCCGGACTACTTCAACCTCATGCCATTCCTGAGTCAAAGTGGGAGATCATCTCCATGGACTTTATTGTGGGATTGCCGCTAACCTGCAAGAGACATGATACCATCTTTGTGGTAGTAGACACTCTCACAAAGAGTGCACATTTTATACCCATCAAGAACACTTATCAGGCCCCAGAGATTGCTAGAGTATTCATTGATGAGATTGTACGACTACACAGAGTGCCGAGGAAGATAATATCTGATCGGGGATCTGTATTCACAGGTAGATTTTGGATGAGCTTCCAGGAAGCTATGGGAACATGACTCAACTTCAGCACTGCATACCATCCAGAGACTGATGGGAAGACTGTGAGAGTGAACTAGATACTAGAGGACATGCTGAGAATGTATGTGATGGATCAGTAGACCCATTGGGAGGAGTTTCTACCTCTAGTAGAGTTTGCGTATAACAACAGCTATCAGAGTTCGATACAGATGGCGCCATTCAAGTTTTTGTATGGCCGACCCTGTCGAACACCCTTGAGTTGGGATAGAATCAAGGATAGGACTCTACTTGGACCTGAGGTAATTTAGGAGATGGAAGAACAAATGGCAGATATCTGTGCTTGACTAAAAGAAGTGTAGGATCGACATAAGAGTTATGTCGATGTGCAAAAACTCGATAGAGAGTATTAGGTTGGAGATCAAGTATTTTTGCGAGTGAGTCCGCAAAAGAGTACTATCAGGTTTGGGAAAGGGACGAAGATATCTCCTAGGTTCATGGGACCCTTCGAGATATTGGAACGGATAGGATCAGTTTCCTACCGTCTTGCACTACCATCATCATTACATAGGATGCATAATGTTTTTGACGTATCAGTACTTAGACATTACATTTCTGATTCATCACATTTATTGACACGAGTAATTTACAGATAACGGACGAAGGGGCCATGACAGCAGAGCCGATATGCATATTCAACCATTGAAAATGGAAGCTTAGGAACTGTGTGATTGATCAGGTCAAGGTTTAGTGGGATAGCTATAGTCCCAGTTCTACAACCTGGGAGGACGCAACTGAGATGCGTCGGGACTTTCCTTATTTGTTTTGAACTTCGAGACAAAGTTTTAATAAGAGGGGGTGTATGTAATGCCCGCCTCAGCACTTATGTTTGATTTTGATTATTTTAGATTTATGATTGATTAGATTATTTGAGACCTATGATTGATTTGACTATTGAGGGCACTGGTTTGAAGTGACCCGGAGTTATAAAAACTTGGACCATGAATGATTGCTTTAGATTTTATATGCGAAATGAAAATGGTTAGATAAATGATGATTTATGAATATACTCGACTGACTGAGAAAATGAAAAATGATGAATGTTGAAATTACTTGAAATGAAAATGATGATTTGTTTTATACTCGACTGACTGAGATGACATAAGGAATGATGAGCATGCTCAACTGACAGAATAATAATGTTAAAATGATGAATGTTTAGTAGACTCGACTGACTGAGATACTGAAAAGAATGATACAAATGTTTTATAGTGCAGCGCTACTAATATGCGTTTGAGTGTGTGTCGTGGTAGGTAAGACTATTTACCGACTGACCCACAATGGAATTATCAGGGTCGTAAGAACGAAAAGAACACTTAGGGGTACGACGACTGACTGTCGACCCTGAATTAGCAATCCACACACGAGTGAATCCATTTCAGCTCACCCGGGGAAGCGTATGCCATATGAGCAAGGCCATAATGATTTGGTCACATACGATGGGTTGAGGGGCATGAAATAAGGAGAGCCTTATCCCTCAACATCTCTTAGTCTCCAAGGAGCGTAGTTGAGAGATCATGGTAACGGTTCTTGGTCGCTACGCAATACTCCCCATAATAAGGAAGAAATGAAACTGTCGGAAGGGCCCGTCGAAGAGGCACCTGGACAAGAAAAGATAATGGCATTTAAAAAAAAGAAATTGAAAACTCATTGAAGATAAATTCATGTGACCCTAAATTAAAAGACAAATACCAGAAAATAATATTCATTATTCTATTGTTTAAGAGAAAAGAAGAAAAACAGAAATGAAAAAGAAAAACAAAACAAAACTATTAGTTTAGTCTAAACTATTTTATTTATCTACTTTATTGAAAGAATAAAATAAAAGTTAAACTAGAAGTCTCTATAGAAGTTCTTTTAGAATTGAACACTAATAGGAGTTAACTTTAAATGAGAATATTCTAGTAAAGAATAAAAGAAGTAAAGAGAATATATATATATAAATTATTATTAATTTTCTAAAAACTTATATCTATGTGTGTGTGTGTGTGTGTGTGTTATTTAACAAAAGAAACAAACTTCTTTTATAAATTTTATTATTTAAAAGAAATAAATTAAATAAAAACAACAGGTTTATTAAAAAGGTATTTAGTAAACTATTTGAGAAACAAAAGAGGAGTAGAACTCTCCTACACCTAACTCCCACTGATTTAGGGAATTAGGTGCACATTAAAGACATTGAGACACATGTATTTGAGAATATTTGAAATTAAAATATTAAATTAAATTAAATATGTGCATGGATAGACACATGGCACACGAGAATTTGCTATATAATGAGGGAGGAGAAGGAGAGAAGGACATCTCGCTCCCTAATGCTAGATGGTCATCATAATCTTGGGTTATGTTATGATCCTTGGAGTTGGGATTAGCCGGAACGGGGAGTGGGAGATCCTTTCGGGAGGCTAGCTTGTGTGTTTTTACGACCCCATTAGCTTGGGGGTTCGAGGTGAAGAAGAGTAACCTCAATACGGTAGGGTGGTCAACCGAGGGGTTGTCGGTAGCTTCGTCCAGTGGATCGACTGGAGCACAGATTCAGCTGCAACTACAATGGATATTCGATCTCGAATTCAACGATCTAAATCAAGTTCAACAATTGTTTTTCTTTTCAATATTAGAATAGATATCCTAGTTTTATTTCAATATTTATGAACTGATCTAGTTTCTATGTAAAAAGATTATGTATTTCTTGTGCATTTTATGATGTAAATTTCTATGCATTAAGACAAGAAAGTCGAACTCTAGGAGTACGGGTGAAACCATCTGCATTAGATTTAACTCTGTTTAGTTATGTATTTTATAGATTTGAGTGATTGGATCGTTATTTCCTTATCTCTGCCAAATTCGAATTACATCCTCTGCAAATTTTTAAAATGGAATGCCCTACATTCCGAGCTTACTGAGATTATAATTTTGGGTTATTTTGTGTTTTACAATCTAAGAATCGTTTTACCCCTTTTAATATGGATGATCTGTAGTCATCCCAATACCTTGTTCTCTCACTCGAATCCCTGGAAATCGCCTTTCTTCCACCTCTAAAAGAAAATATCATGAATCTGTGTAACATACTATGCGTGAAGAATTTCCAATTTCCTTACCGAGATACGAATACAGTAGTTACATTTATTATGCTTATAATATTCTATATTTCCAGATTTCCTATAACTACATTCGATCTGTGTATAATACTCTCAATTATCAGATTTCCTGGGTGTCTTACGTTTGGTCTGATCTCATCAGATCAGAGGTCCGAACCCATATAGAATTGAATCAATATCTTACTATTTATATGACATTACATTGCTTTCTAACTTTATTATATATCATTGCTTTGAAATTAACTCTGGAGCTCCTAAATTATGGATCGTTGTCCCTGATTAATGTATATCCATTTTGCAAATCAAAACCCCGCTATAATATCATATCTCTGTATAAGTGCTTTTATCATTTCAAAATTGAGTACATTCATTTCCCAGTCTTGCTGGCTGCGATTGTGTATCTGGTACACCGAATCATGCCGACCTACCACGTGGTACGATACCAGTGTTAAACTTTGCCTTTGAACCATTGGCCTAAGTGTCCAATGAGCTGTCTCACAGCCAGCAATGATAGTTGTAAACTTGAAGTTCAAATGTTGGTTAAATTAATTATTCTTTTTATTTATAACATCGAACTTCAAACTCTGTCAATCCTGTTGCTTAATTTACACTCCATCGATTACATACAATCTTATTTCAACTACTGTATCGAGTTCTCTCTCTTCATCAATAAAATTCATTATATGATCACAGAGTTGGTACTCATGCGTAGACGTATTAATTAACATCCAAATTCTACTATGAAACTTTTGGTGAGAAAGGATATTCCTTTTGTATTTACGTATTAATTGGATCCCATATTTCTGATATGAAATGGATATGTTATTTATATTTTTCCTTAATGCTTATTTTATGTATTAATTGGATCGGTAACTACACAATGATTCCACTACTGAGATTTACATACACAAAGATCAACATTTTACAATTTGAAATGCCTTTGGAAAATAGAGTACATCATAGTTATATCTTGTTTAAAGAATGCAATATTTTTACAATATGGTTAATAAAGTACCTTATATGTATAATATGTTTAAACGAATGCATCATATTGATAAGATGTCAATTCGAAGTGTATTTAGAAAATAGAATTGCAATTATGTTTTAAAGTAATGCATTATAATTATAATATGCCAAATGGAATGCAATTATAAATATGTCATATCTAGTTTGAAATGCACTTGTAAGGTATTGTGGTGTTACTACCTTTTCCTGTAAAATATTTTATCCCACCCAACTTGGTTCTTATCTTTACTTACAAATACATTCAAATTGTATTGACAGTATAAAATTGATTCTTTAATCTCTAACGAAAGGCGTTGTTGGATTCTCGAGGACAGTTTACAAAAAAAAAAAAAAAAACACTACTTCACTTACTAATTTAGAAGACCCTACATACTCAGAACAAGGATCCTTTCGACATGTTTGATGTAAAGAAGTACCTTCAAAAAATTTCAAATGAGATGGTTGATTTGAAAAGAAATAATAACGACAATCGGAATCAAAACAGAGGGTTTGTAAGGCCGCCTTTTAGGAGACCTTATCCACCTCCTCAGAATTCACCACCTTCCAATCCTGCTAAAGGACTTTCAAATGAAGAACTCTATTCTATCTTTAGGGCCCTGGCAACAGAATCTCAAACTATCCCTGAATCCTCCAATGATCTAGTTAACCAAGATTCACTCTGACCTAAAGAGGATGAAGAAAAAGAGGATTCACAGGTGAACACTGTTAGCTATTTTTCCGAACGTCCTATGAATGAAGAGCAAGAGGAACCTGAGACTGTGTTTAATGTCCAACAACCTTATAACACAATATCAAGACCACAACCTCCCCAAGAACCCTCTTCTTCAACGATAGTCCCCAATAAAGGCAAGACTGTTCCTCAAAAGGACACAATCATCCCAGAGATGGAGTACAATCTGGCTGAAGATCTGAAAAGAGTTAAGGCAAACATCTCTATGTTTGAACATTTAAAGATCCCTTCAATGAGGGATACTTTACCCAAAATCATGATAATCAAACAACCTAGAGAACTACAGAATAACAATCTTGACTCTTTCACTAAACCCGATGATCAAAAACCTGGAAGCAAAAGGACACCTCCTTTTTTTCTTACTTTTGAAATTTTTAACAGGAACGTACATAACTGCATGATAGATTCAGGTGCTTCATCAAACATGATGCCCTTATCTGTGTGTAGGAAATTGAATGCCACTTGGGAACCATGCCCTACTCAGATTGTTCAACTCGACAGATAAAAAGTCAGAGTAGTAGGAAGGTTGAGAAATGTGTTGCTTACATTATATGCAGACCCTCGTATCCACCAAACTATATACATTGTAGTGGTTGACATTCCTGAATCTTATGGGATGTGACTAAGTAGGGACTGGTCGGAAAGGCTCAAGGGCTACTTTTCCACTGACTGGTATCATTTATGGTTACCCTATAATGGACAACCCAATAAAATCAAAATCAGTAGGGATCCTTTTGTGAAACAGATAGTCACAGACCTTAATGATTCTAGTGAACCTGCCAATCACTACAGTGCACATATTGAACATTTTACGTTTGATACTTTCTTTGGAGATTTTCTTTCTAACTGTTCCCCAGATGAAAATTTATAGAAAGAATCGAAGATCACTCAGGTTACTTCTGCACCTTTCATTGGAGATGTTGTACATAATGTTTTTAATGTAAATACAAATTTTAGAATAGATCCAACTGCTTGGACTTTATTTTTTGATGGCTCTAGGTCTAAGGAAGGAGATGGTGCAGGTTGTGTCCTCATTGACCCAAAAGGGATTAAAACAATGATAGCATGTAGACTGGAATTTGACTGTACCAACAACGTAGCTAAATACGAAGCCCTTGTTCAATGACTTAAAAGGGATGTTGACATGGGAGTACAAGTAATCCATTGCTTTGGCGATTCTGAAATCATTGTCAAACAGGTAATGAATAAGATACACTGCTTGTATCCATGCCTGATGAATTATCAGAAGCTGGTAAGAGATCTTACCCATTCCTTTTCTGCATTTAATATTAACTCAGTCCCTAGGTCGCAGAAGTTCGATGCTGACCTCTTAGCAAACACAGCATCCAGATTGATACCACTAGAGGGTTTGTCACCTTGAACCTTTTCAATTGAACTTATGTACAGGCCATCCATACCTGACAATCTGACAAGCTGGAAATTTTTTGACGATGATCAACAGATACTTGATTTCCTCACAGCTCAGGATACGTTTCAAAATATGGCTATATATGAAGAAGAACATGAAAAATCACAATACTTCAAACGTTATCCCATAATCTGTTCGGATATCCACATCAACTTTTTTAGGATCTTGCATGCAATTAGGGTTTGCATGCAAATTCTAGGGTTTGCATGCACTTTGCATGCATCCCAGTCACCAGGTTGATGCCTCCAACACCTTAGCCACCTCTTTCTAGCACCCGGGAGCCACTTACTTCAGTTCTTTAGCCCTCCTAGTCTGAAAGGAACCCACTTCTCACCTACTGCCAGAGAAGGGCGCACTTTCTCACCTACCACTACAGTTCCACTTCAGTTACATTCAGTTAGCTCCGATTCTCCCTGATTTGAGGCTAGTTTCACTCCCGACTGACTGTTTCACTTCCGTTGGACCTCCAGATTGACTAGATGACTTGTTCTAACTTCAGTTAGCCTCCCATGCACCCCCCACTGAGCCTCCTTCCCTTAATCAGTGCTACACACTTCAGTTACACATGACACACTCAGTTAGACTCAGATTGACACCTGGATGACTGGTTCTTGTGCATTGATGAACACCACCGATTGATGATGAGGAATCCTAGTTGGAGTCAAGCTACTCCATTCAGTGATTTGAATGACCTCCTTGGGCAATTCGAATTGCTCATTGACAGAGTTGTATTCTATTGTAATTCATTCACCCTTTCTGGGATATTGAGCACTGCTGCATGTTTTGCACAGTTTTACACCATATTTTCTATGTTCATCTGTTGTGATTGATTTACTTGTTCACTAGATCTGCTATGACTAATTTTACATGGTATCAGAGCCATTGCAGGGACAAGATCTCTTTTCTATAGGTGTTTCTACAAGAATATTTGACTGAATTGCTCAAATTGCAAAAAATTTTGGCATGAGATATCTCAAGGGCATTCGCTCCTGTGCATGCAAAGCTTGAAAATACATCCAATACCACTCCAGAAGCTTGATTTTCCACATAATTCCTGGATTTGATACATTGGACCCATTCAACATTGTTTGATCTCCAATCCCAGGTGTGATGCAACTCTAAAAGGGTGGATTGTTCGACCTCATTGTTCTTGGTTTTATTGTGATTTGCGGGTTATTGCCTCCATCTTTTGCATTCGCTACACTGTGCATGCAAGCTCCTCTACATCAGTGTGATTCGCTCCTAGCAATGGAATACTCTTCTTCAAAGCCTATCCTCACCCCATTCATTTATTTTGATTGGAAAGATGATGTGGAGATCATATTACGTTCAAAAGGTTACTACCGAGTCACTCTTGGTCTTGAATTGGAGCCAAGCAATCTGTCAGATAGAACCAAACACTACAACAAGCTTGATGAAGCTTATGGTCTTCTTTGTCTATCCATCTCCAAAGATATTCACTTCCATCTCAGCAGATTGACGACTCCAAAAGCCATATGGGAGCAACTTGAAACACTATTTGGCAATCAGGACGAGCTTAGGGATTTTCAATTAGAGAATGAATTGATTGCCCTTAGTCCTGAAAATTTCGAGACCATAAATGAATTCTTCACAAAATTCAAGAACTTGAACTTGCAATTGATAAACATTGGAGTTATCAAAGAGGATAAACAATTGATCCTCTCCATTCTCAGCAAGCTTGGTAAAGATTATTCGGTATTTGTCTCTACTTTCAATTCCGGTCGGCTAACTACCCCGAATTGGAAGATGCCTACCTTGAATGCCTTCATTGAGTCTGTCACAAAAGAGCATGACAAGTTGATTCAAATGGGGTCCATAAGCTCCAAAGATTCATCCCTATATGTTCAAGGACCCAATATCCTGAATGGTAAAGGAAAGCAAAAGAAGGAGAAGCCCAAATTCGAGCCTCACAAGCAAAGAGAGAAAGACAAACAAATGGATGCACCATCCAGTTCGAAGTTCAAGCAAAAGGGCAAAGAAGGTAACCAAAAATCTAAATGTACTTATTGCAACCGTGGCTTTCATCCCGAAAGTTCATGTATCAAGAAGACTATAGATCAAATCGCCCTCCTTTTGGAAAAGAACAACATAACTCTTCCCGACGGTGCAAGGAAGAAGGATAGGAATGATGATCATGAAAGAGGACAAGCACTCATGGAAACGGTTTCGAAGCCCACTACTCTCTTGATAGATTTGGGTGCATCGAATCATATGGCTGCAAATATTGATTCCTTTTCTTCATTCGATCCATACAGCTCCATCCCCATCCATTTGGGAGATGACTCAAAAATTTCTTCAAAGGGCAAAGGTACGATTCATGTAGATCATGGAAGCTTTCAGAATGTTCTCTATGTGCCTTCCTTAGCTTCAAATCTTCTTTCTGTGTATCAAATGACACACACTGGTGAACCGAAGCAAGTTACATTCAGCCCTAATACAATTGAAATATCTGATATCAAAAGTGGAAGACTAGTTGCAGTCGGAAAGGCAAACCACACTGCAAAATGCTATGAGTTTTCACACTTTATTCCGCTTGCAAAGCCCACTGCTCTTTGCACACATGGTAATGAGGTTAGTAGGCTTTGGCATGAAAGATTTGGACATCTTAATTATAAGTATTTGCTGCTTCTATCAAACAAATCCATGGTAGATGGTCTTCCACAACTCCGTTCCTCGAAGGGAATATGCACCGGTCGCATCATTGGGAAGCACCCCGAGCACAGATTCGACCGCGGCAAAGCTAGCAGAGCTTCTACAGTTTTGGGGTTGATCCATTCTGATATTAGTGGTACGCTTTCCCATATGTCATTAAATGGTTCAAGGTATGTTTTGACATTTATTGATGATTTTTCCCGCTTTACATGGGTATTCTTTCTAAAAAACAAGTCAGAAGTGCTTGGAAAATTCAAGGATTTTAAGGCTTCTGTTGAGACCGCCACTGAGAGCAAGATCAAAGCTCTTAGATATGATAATGGTGGAGAATATATTAAATCCGAGTTGCTGCAACTTTGTGCCCAAAGCGGAATTCAGATCCAACATACAGTTCCCTACACACCCCAGCAGAACGGTGTAGCGGAAAGGAAAAATCGGTCACTGAAAGAGATGGCTACATGCATGATTGAATCAAAAGGTTTGGCTGCAAATCTTTGGGCTGAAGCAATCAATGTTGCTGCATACATACAGAACCGTGTTCCACATTCATCCGTGAAAGGTATGACTCCTTTCAAAGCATTCTTTGGTCACAAACCGGATGTGTCAAATTTGAGAGTTTTTGGCTCTACTGCATGGGCTAGAATTCGTTCCAAGAAGAGACGAGCTTTAGATCCACAAAGTATTGAGTGCATACTGATAGGATATGGGGAAGAATAAAAAGCATATAAACTCATGGATATCAGATCTAAAAAGATATTCATAGAGCGCAGTGTGCAATTTGAAGAACCGCTTCAAGAATTCCAACTAGTCGAGGAAGAGACTGCCGATTCACCGCTTTCACCAGAAGAAGATCCGTGCAGCGATAATGAAGGTATGAGTTCTGATATTTCTGATATTGTAGCAGCATATGATGATCATGACATATCAGGTTCGGAATCCGACCATTATGATCCTCCTCAGCTACCAAATTGGGCCCAAAACACTCTTCAATCTGCTGGTTCGAACCTTGGAAATCCTGCTGATCCGAGACGAACAAGAGTAGACTTTCAAAGAGCAGGTATGGCTCTTTCTATTTTTGATCCATTACTTCCTGAGATTTGTTATTTTATGGCTGGTTCATATCCCACATCATACTATTCTTCCCACCGAGATCCGAGATGGCAAAGTGCCATGGATGAAGAGTACAGTTCTCTTCAAAAGAACAACACATGGGAGCTAGTTTCTCTTCCACCTAGAAGAAAATTAGTAATGTGTAAATGGGTCTACCGCATGAAAGTTGCTGCTGATGGCTCTATCAGCAAATACAAAGCAAGGTTGGTGGCAAAAGGTTTCTCCCAAGTCCAAGGAGTGGACTACACTAGGACCTTTGCACCGGTTGCAAAGATGGATTCCATCTGCCTTGTTTTAGCTATTTCCGCATCCAAGCACTGGGAAGTGCACCACATGGATGTGAAGAGTGCATTTTTACATGGAGACCTTGCTGAAGAGGTATATATGCAGCATCCAGATGGCTACACATCAGATCCATCATTAGTTTGTAGATTGAAGAAATCTTTGTACGGGTTAAAACAGGCCCCAAGAGCTTGGTACGCAAAGATGGACTCCTTCCTTCTTTCTCAAAATTTCAAAAGATGCAAATTTGAGCCGAATGTGTATCTTCAGCAAGTTAAAGGTAATTTTTTGGTTATTGTAATTTATGTTGATGATCTTCTCATTACTGGTAGCACTCTTACTTCAATAAACAAGCTAAAAACTGCCTTAAATCTAGCTTTTGACATGAGCGATTTGGGCTTGCTGAGTCACTTTTTGGGCTTGGAGATAGCTCAAAATTTTGATGGGATCACTATATCTCAGCAAAAATATGCTTTCGACCTGTTATTGAAGTTTAATATGTCTGAATTTAAGGCAGCCCCATTCCCATTCCTCTCAAGAATCAGTCTTGAGGAGGGAGATTCTACACCGCTTGCAGATTGCAATATGTATCGACAGTTGATTGGTTCACTACTTTATTTGACACACTCTAGGCGTGATATCTCATATGCCATGAGTGCTGTGTCAATATATATGTAGCAGCCACATGAGCTTCATTGGTGAGCAGCCAAGCGGATCTTGCAGTATGTGCAAGGTACGAGACAGTTTGGCATACATTATGCTGCAGATTCTGAGCTTGATTTCATTGGTTTTACTGATTCAGATTGGGCAGGTGATAGCATTGATCGAAATTCCACTTCCAGTTATGTTTTCATGATTGGTCATGGTGCTATTTGCTATTCCAGCAAAAAGCAAGCAGCCATTGCACTTTCTTCAACAGAGGCAGAGTATCGAGGGGCAGTCAATGCCTGCATTCAGGCAGTTTGGTTGCAGGTTATTCTTTCCGAGTTTGGTTTTCGTGGCACTACTTCGATTGTCCTATTTTGTGAAAATCAAAGTGCTATCAAGATATCCACAGATCCAGTTCAGCGGCAGAGGACCAAACACATTGAGATTCATATGCATTACATTCGACAGTTGGTGCATAACTACACCATCATTCTGCAATATTGCCCTACTGATGAGCAAATTGCAGACATCTTCACCAAGAGCTTCACTGAGAAGAAGTTCTCTTACCTCCATTCACTGTTGGGGGTGAGTTCCATCATGGTAGAGACAGATTGATCCATTATTATGCTTTATCTTGATGGGGGGCTTTCTTCCCATTGGGTTTTCCCTCTTTCCTCACTTAGTTTATTTTCAGCATTTTTTGGATTATTGTATTGGGGTGACCTTTGGTCTTAGTTACCAGGGCCCCACATTATTTTTTGCACATCATAGTCTAGCTTGAGGGGGGGTGTTCGGATATCCACATAATCTTTTTCAGGATCTTGCATGCAATTAGGGTTTGCATGCACTTTGCATGCATCCCAGTCACCAGGTTGATGCCTCCAGCACCTTAGCCATCTCTTTCTAGCACCCGGGAGCCACGTACTTCAGTTCTTTAGCCCTCCTAATCTGAAAGGCGCCCACTTCTTACCTACTGCCAGAGAAGGGCGCACTTTCTCATCTACCACTGCAGTTCCACTTCAGTTACATTTAGTTAGCTCCGATTCTCCCTGATTTGAGGCTAGTTTCACTCTCGATTGACTGTTTCACTTCCGTTGGACCTCCAGATTGACTAGATGACTTGTTCTAACTTCAGTTAGCCTCCCATGCACCCCCCACTGAGCCTCCTTCCCTTAATCAGTGCTACAAACTTCAGTTACACATGACAAACTCAGTTAGACTCAGATTGACACCTGGATGACTGGTTCTTGTGCATTGATGACCACCACCGATTGATGATGAGGACTCCTAGTCGGAGTCAAGCTACTCCATTCAGTAATTTGAATAAACTCCTTGGGCAATTCGAATTGCTCATTGATAGAGTTGTATTCTATTGTAATTCATTCACCCTTTCTGGGATATTGAGCACTGCTGCATGTTTTGCACAATTTTACACCATATTTTCTATATTGATCTGTTGTGACTGATTTACTTGTTCATTAGATCTGCTGTGACTAATTTTATGTGGTATCAGAGCCATTGCAGGGACAAGATCTCTTTTCTACAGGTGTTTCTACAAGAAGATTTGACTGAATTGCTCAAATTGCAAAAAGTTTTGGCATGAGATATCTCCAGGGCATTCTCTCCTGTGCATGCAAAGCTTGAAAACACATCCAATACCACTCCAGAAGCTTGAGTTTCCACATAATTCCTGGATCTGATACATTGGACCCATTCAACATTGTTTGATCTCCAATCCCAGGTGTGATGCAACTCTAAAAGGATGGATTGTTCGACCTCATTGTTCTTGGTTTTATTGTGATTTGCGGGTTATTGCCTCCATCTTTTGCATTCCCTACACTGTGCATGCAAGCTCCTCTACATCAGTGTGATTCACTCCTAGCAATGGAATACTCTTCTTCAAAGCCTATCCTCACCCCATTCAATTATTTTGATTGGAAAGATGATATGGAGATCATATTACGTTCAAAAGGTTACTACCGAGTCACTCTTGGTCTTGAATTGGAGCCAAGCAATCTGTCAGATAGAACCAAACACTACAACAAGCTTGATGAAGCTTATGGTCTTCTTTGTCTCTCCATCTCCAAAGATCTTCACTTCCATCTCAGCAGATTGAAGACTCCAAAATCAATATGGGAGCAACTTGAAACACTATTTGGCAAGCAGGACGAGCTTGGGGCTTTTCAATTAGAGAATGAATTGATTGCCCTTAGTCCTGAGAATTTCGAGACCATAAATGAATTCTTCACAAAATTCAAGAACTTGAACTTGCAATTGAAGAACAGTGGAGTTATCAAAGAGGATAAACAATTGATCCTCTCCATTCACAGCAAGCTTGGTAAAGATTATTCAGTATTTGTCTCTACTTTCAATTCCGGTCGGCTAACTACCCCGAATTGGAAGATGCCTACCTTAAATGCCTTCATTGAGTGCGTCACAAAAGAGCATGACAAGTTGATTCAAATGGGGTCCATAAGCTCCAAATATTCATCCCTATATGTTCAAGTACCCAAGATCCTGAATGGTAAAGGAAAGCAAAAGAAGGAGAAGCCCAAATTCGAGACTCACAAGCAAAGAGAGAAAGGCAAACAAATGGATGCACCATCCAGTTCGAAGTTCAAGCAAAAGGGAAAAGAAGGTAACCAAAAATCTAAATGTACTTATTGCAACTGTGGCTTTCATCCCGAAAGTTCATGTATGAAGAAGACTATAGATCAAATGGCCCTCCTTTTGGAAAAGAACAACATAACTCTTCCCGACGGTGCAAGGAAGAAGGATAGGAATGATGATCATGAAAGAGGACAAGCACTCATGGCAACGGTTTCGAAGCCCAGTACTCTCTTGATAGATTCGAGTGCATCAAATCATATGGCTACAAATATTGATTCCTTTTCTTCATTCGATCCAAACAGCTCCATCCCCATCCATTTGAGAGATGACTCAAAAATTTCTTCAAAGGGAAAAGGTACGATTCATGTAGATCATGGAAGCTTTCAGAATGTTCTCTATGTGCCTTCCTTAGCTTCAAATCTTCTTTCTGTGTATCAAATGACACACACTGGTGAACCAAAGCAAGTTACATTCATCCCTAATAGAGTTGAAATTTTTGATATCAAAAGTGGAAGACTAGTTGCAGTCGGAAAGGCAAACCACACTGCAAAATGCTATGAGTTTTCACACTTTATTTCGCTTGCAAAGCCCACTGCTCTTCGCACACATGGTAATGAGGTTAGTAGGATTTGGCATGAAATATTTGGACATCTTAATTATAAGTATTTTCTGCTGCTATCAAACAAATCCATGGTAGATGGTCTTCCACAACTCCATTCCTCGAAGGCAATATGCACCGGTTGCATCATTGGGAAGCACCCCAAGCACAGATTCGACTGCGGCAAAGCTAGCAGAGCTTCTACATTTTTGGGGTTGATCCATTCTGATATCAGTGGTACGCTGCCCCATATGTCATTAAATGGTTCAAGGTATGTTTTGACATTTATTGATGATTTTTCCCGCTTTACATGGGTATTCTTTCTCAAAAACAAGTCAGAAGTGCTTGGAAAATTCAAGGATTTTAAGGCTTCTGTTGAGACCGCCACTGAGAGCAAGATCAAATCTCTTAGATATGATAATGGTGGATAATATATTAAATCCTAGTTGCTGCAACTTTGTGCCCAAAGCGGAATTCAGATCCAACATACAGTTCCCTACACACCCCAGCAGAACGGTGTAGCGGAAAGGAAAAATCGGTCACTGAAAGAGATGGCTACATGCATGATTGAATCAAAAGGTTTGGCTGCAAATCTTTGGGATGAAGCAATCAATGTTGTTGCATACATACAGAACCGTGTTCCACATTCATCCGTGAAAGGTATGACTCCTTTCGAAGCATTCTTTGGTCACAAACCGGATGTGTCAAATTTGAGAGTTTTTGGCTCTACTGCATGGGCTAGAATTCCTTCCGAGAAGAGACGAGCTTTGGATCCACAAAGTATTGAGTGCATACTAATAGGATATGGGGAAGAATCAAAAGCATATAAACTCATGGATATCAGATATAAAAAGATATTCATAGAGCGCAGTGTGCAATTTGAAGAACCGCTTCAAGAATTGCAACTAGTCGAGGAAGAGACTGTCGATTCACCGCTTTCACCAGAAGAAGATCCGTGCAGCGATAATGAAGGTATGAGTTCTGATATTTATGATATTGTAGCAGCATATGATGATCATGACATATCAGGTTCGGAATCCGACCATTATGATCCTCCTCAGTTACCAAAGTGGGCCCAAAATACTCTTCAATTTGCTTGTTCGAACCTTGGAAATCCTGCTGATCCGAGACGAACAAGAGCAGACTTTCAAAGAGCAGGTATGGATCTTTCTATTTCTGATCCATTACTTCCTGAGATTTCTTATTTTATGGCTGGTTCAGATTCCACATCATACTATTCTTCCCACTGAGATCCGAGATGGCAAAGTGCCATGGATGAAGAGTACAGTTCTCTTCAAAAGAACAACACATGGGAGCTAGTTTCTCTTCCACCTGGAAGAAAATTAGTAAACTGTAAATGGGTCTACCACACAAAATTTGCTGTTGATGGCTCTATAAGCAAATACAAAGCAAGTTTGGTGGCAAAAGGTTTCTCCCAAGTCCAAGGAGTGGACTACACTGAGACCTTTGCACCGGTTGCAAAGATGGATTCCATCTGCCTTGTTTTAGCTATTTTCGCATCCAAGCACTGGGAAGTGCACCACATGGATGTGAAGAGTGCATTTTTACATGGAGACCTTGCTGAAGAGGTATATATGCAGCAACCAGAGGGATACACATCAGATCCATCATTAGTTTGCAGATTGAAGAAATCTTTGTACAAGTTAAAACAGGCCCCAAGAGCTTGGTACGCAAAGATGGACTCCTTCCTTCTTTCTCAAAATTTCCAAAGATGAAAATATGATCCGAATGTGTATCTTCAGAGAGTTAAAGGTAATTTGTTGGTTATTGTACTTTATGTTGATGATCTTCTCATTACTGGTAGCACTCTTACTTCAATAAACAAGCTAAAAACTGCCTTAAATCTAGCTTTTGACATGAGCAATTTGGGCTTGCTGAGTCACTTTTTGGGCTTGGAGATAGCTCAAAATTTTGATGGGATCACTATATCTCAGCAAAAATATGCTTCCGACCTGTTATTGAAGTTTAATATGGCTGAATGTAAGGCAGCCCCATTCCCATTTCTCTCAGGAATCAGTCTTGAGGAGGGAGATTCTACACCGCTTGCAGATTGCAATATGTGTCGACAGTTGATTGGTTCACTACTTTATTTGACACACTCTAGGCCTGATATCTCATATGCCGTGAGTGTCGTGTCAAGATATATGTAGCAGCCACATGAGCTTCATTGGCGAGCAGCCAAGCGGATCTTGCAGTATGTGCAAGGTACGAGACAGTTTGGCATACATTATGCTGCAGATTCTGAGCTTGATTTCATTGGTTTTACTGATTCAGATTGGGCAGGTGATAGCATTGATCGAAAGTGCACTTCCGGTTATGTTTTCATGATTGTTCATGGTGCTATTTGCTGGTCCAGCAAAAGGCAAGCAGCCATTGCACTTTATTCAGCACAGGAAGAGTATCGAGGGGCAGTCAATGCCTGCATTCAGGCAGTTTGGTTGCAGGGTATTCTTTCTGAGTTTGGTTTTCGTGGCACTACTTCGACTATCCTATTTTGTGACAATCGAAGTGCTATCAAGATATCTATAGATCCAGTTCAGCGGCAGAGGACCAAACACATTGAGATTCATATGCATTACATTCGACAGTTGGTGCATGATCGCACCATCATTTTGCAATATTTCCCTACTGATGAGCAAATTGCAGACATCTTCACCAAGAGCTTCACTGAGAAGAAGTTCTCTTACCTCCGTTCACTGTTGGGGGTGAGTTCCATCATGGTGGAGACAGATTGATCCATTATTATGCTTTAGCTTGAGGGGGGGCTTGGATTATTGTATTGGGGTGACCTTTAGTCTTAGTTACCAGGGACCCACATTATGTTTTGCACATCATAGTCTAGCTTGAGGGGGGGGTGTTCGGATATCCACATCATCTTTTTTCAGTATCTTGCATGCAATTAGGGTTTGCATGCAAATTCTAGGGTTTGCATGCATCCCAGTCACCAGGTTGATGCCTCCAGCACCTTAGCCACCTCTTTCTAGCACCCGGGAGCCACTTACTTCAGTTCTTTAGCCCTCCTAGTCTGAAAGGCACCCACTTCTCACCTACTGCTAGAGAAGGGTGCACTTTCTCACCTACCACTGCAGTTCCACTTCAGTTACATTCAGTTAGCTCCGATTCTCCCTGATTTGAGGCTAGTTTCACTCCCGACTGACTGTTTCACTTCTGTTGGACCTCCATATTGACTAGATGACTTGTTTTGACTTCAGTTAGCCTCCCATGCACCCCCCACTGAGCCTCCTTCCCTTAATCAGTGCTACACACTTCAGTTACACATGACACACTCAGTTAGACTCAGATTGACACCTGGATGACTGGTTCTTGTGCATTGATGACCACCACCGATTGATAATGAGGACTCCTAGTTGGAGTCAAGCTACTCCATTCAGTGATATGAATGACCTCCTTGGGCAATTCGAATTGCTCATTGACAGAGTTGTATTCTATTGTAAATCATTCACCCTTTCTGGGATATTAAGCACTGCTGCATGTTTTGCACAGTTTTACACCATATTTTCTATATTCATCTGTTGTGATTGATTTACTTGTTCATTAGATCTGCTGTGACTAATTTTACATAATCTGTTATCAGTTTAGGGAAGTTCTATGATCTGTAGGATAAGTTCAGACAGAAAACCAATTGCAAAAACCAAAGCTCCTCACTTAATTATGAACTGGTCAACTTAGGTACTGAGCAAGAACCTCGTTTTATCAATATAGGAGTTGATTGTTCTCCCGAATAAAGAAGGGCTATCATTAAATTATGTAAAGTATACAAAGACGTTTTCGCATGGAATCATGACGAATTGAAAAAATTCGATACAAGCATCATGCATCACAACATACCTATGAAGCTGGAGGTGAATCCTCATCAACAGAAACTGCGCAAAATGCACCCCAGCTTAGAACCTTTTGTGAAAAAAGAACTAGAAAAACTGCTCATGGCATGAATCATTTTTCCTGTCAGACACACCCAATGGATCACGAATTTGGTGCCTGTACGAAAGAAGAGTGGCGAAATCAGACTGTGTGTTGATTTCCGAAATCTAAATCGGGCCTCCGAAAAAGACAATTATCGTGTTCTACCCATGGAATAGATTCTACAAAGGGTAGCAGGATCCGAGATGTTCTCACTCTTGGATGGTTTCTTGGGATACAACCAGGTTATGGTTGCTCCCGATGACCAACTCAAAACTTCTTTTAGAACCCCCTGGGGCACTTTCTCCTATAGGCGGATGCCTTTCGGGTTGATAAACATCGGGGCTACATTTCAGAGAGCTATGGATATAGCTTTCATAGGCTTGATGCATAAATCTGTCGTGGTTTATCTAGATGATATTACTATATATTTTAAGAAGCGACATGACCATCTTTTTTCCCTGAAACAGGTTTTCGAGCGTTGCAGGAAGTACGGGATCTCCCTCAATCCGAAAAATTCTATTTTTGTAGTCACATAAGGAAAGCTTCTTGGTTTCATTGTATCCAAAGAAGGTATGATAATTGACCCAGAACGTACTGATGCTATTTCAAATATTGGCTTGCCTGGTTTGCGCAAGGCCATGCAGTCCTTCCTAGGTAAGATAAATTTTGTCCACATATTTGTACCTAATTTTGCACAGATAGTTAAACCTTTGCAGCAGTTAGTCAAGAAAGATGTATAGTTTACTTGGTCACAAGAACAGAAAGATGCATTTGTCGAAATTAGAAAGGCTATTGTTGAGGCTCCTGCTTTCATTTCCCCTGACTTTGATAAAGATTCCATTCTCTATACTTTTGCCACTTATTTCTCTTATGCAATTGTTTTGACACAAAAGCATGATAGTGATGCATAAATTCCAATTTCCTTCATGAGTTCGACATTCAAGGCAGCTGAATTGAATTACTCCCAAATTGATAAACAGGCATATGCAGTTTATAAATATGTTAAACATTACAGGTCTTATTTGCTGAAATCTAGAACTAAGGTAATTGTCCCATACATAGCTATAAGAAATGTACTAGTCCAGAAGGAATTGGGCGCAAAAGGGGCCCATTGGATGACTGCTTTACAAGAATACGATTTGGAAATCAGGCCAGCTAAAATTGTGAAGTGGCAAGGCTTATGCCTACCGACTGCTCAGTCAAATGACCCTGTACGGCAATAGATACTCCGCCTTCTGAATGGTATGACCATATCAGGTTTTTTTGAACAATGGCTTTGCTCCTGAAACCTTAGATTTCAAAAAACGCAGAGCTTTAAGATTAAAGTCTACTCCTTATCAATTCATTGATGGAATTTTGTTTAGAAAAAATTATGATGGAGTATTCCTTAGGTGTTTGGAGAAGCCTAAAAATGATGGTATACTTTTTCAATTTCATGTAGGACCTGTCGGAGGCCATTTTTTTGGAGAAACTACGACACACAAGATCCTCAGGGTGGGATACTATTGGCCTACACTTTTTAAGGATGCATATGCCTATGTGAGAAAGTGTGAACCATGTCAGAAATGTGCGGGGAAGTTTAAGAAACCTTCCTTTCCTCTGCAACCGGTGAGAGTTCAGTTCCCATTTCAGCAGTGGGGATTAGAATTCGTTGGTCCCATTAACTGTACTTCTTCCCTTCAACACAGGTATATCCTTACCGCCACTAATTAGTTTACCAGATGGACAGAAGCAGTTCCTTTGAAGCATTGCAATGCAAACCAGGTAATATCTTTCCTAGACAGTCAGATAGTTACAAGGTTTGGTGCCCCTGAGTATCTTGTTTTTGATAATGCATCCTATTTCTCTTCAATTGACTTGACACAATATGCCCTTAAAAGAGGGATTAAATTAAAATTTTATGCCAATTATTACCCACAAGGTAATGGGCTCGTTGAATCTTCAAATAAGAATCTGATAGATATTCTCAAGAAGACAGTAGCCGCTCATCACAGGGATTGGCACACACAACTCTATAATGCTCTTTGGGCAGATCGGATCACTCCAAAAGCAGCCATTGGCAATTCTCCTTATTGTTTGGTTTATTGCAAAGAGGCCATTCGCCCCTCCAACCTTACCATTCCATCACTGCAACTAGCCCAATCTCTTGAAGAAGATGATTCTTCTCCTCTTCAGCAGAGGATTGATACTCTGCTTAAGTTGGAGGAAGACAGGGAAGTCGCCAAGAATAAGTTATATCATCATCAACAGATGGTGAGGAGATGGTTTGACGAAAAATCTTCATCTAACAGGGAATTATGAGTTGGGGATTTGGTATTAAGATGGGACAAACAACATAAAGACAAAAACCAATATACCAAATTCCAGCGCCTTTGGCTGGGACCTTAAATTATTACAGAAAAGATAGGTCCCAGTATGGTCCAATTGCAAACATTAGAAGGGGTCATCGACACCTACCCGGTGAATGTCTCACTGCTAAAAAAGTACTTCGTTTGAACAACTAGTGCTTTTGTACATAGGTTTGGCGTGTGTTTTATTCTTTATTTTTTTGATTGGTTTCTTTCATTTTATTGATAATAAACCCCATACATTTGGTAATGGCTCAAAACCATTTTTACTTGAAGATGATTTTTCAACTGAAGTTGCAAGAATAGTATGCTAGTCTCAGTTTCTATCGACTGATATTTGAATTTGTTTTGTAAGAATGTACATCCAATGAATGCAGGACCTTGGTATTGATACCTTTCCACCTTGGTCATTATCTTTCATATGTTTTATCTCTTTAATTGAGATATCGAGAATGGTTGAAATACTCATATATTATGTCTCATTGTCACAGCATATCACAATTATCTAATCAACTTTATCCGCTTTGGATCCTTTTACAATCACCTTGATAATAATTTTTTCTTAAAATAAACATAGATTACAAGGAGGGGGGTCTTATCTTAAGCCAACCCTTTAGGTTCATAGGTGTTTAGTGGAATGACATCTTCACATCAAGCCACCACACTTGGAAGATGACTTTCAATTCTGTTGAGAGGTGGAAGATCCTATCACAGGTCGTTCCATTCATGATTTGCAAAACACTGGTGAGTAACGCTGCTGTCACAAGGTTACCAAACCTTACCAGTGCCTTGTAGTCTATTATTTAATAAAATCCATATTTTTATTTTATAAGATACTTGTTATGTATAAGGACAGGGGAGTCTTATCACCAACTATCCCTTCCATGATCATGGGTTTAATTTGGACTGAAGCTATCATCATGTGGTCACAAAGCCGCGATAGTTGCCTCCAGTATTACAGCTGAAGGACAAGGGGTCTCCTTATCGAGCCAGCTTGATCAGTATCTAAATTAGGTTCTTGAATGGCACTGCTGATATCTGATTACCAAGTCAGGGCAGTGGTCTTCTATCAACAAGGTCATATGTACAGTTATCTCTTTATAAAAATAAAAAAATACAAAAAAAAAGAGAAGAAAAGAATTGTTACATGTAAAACTAATTAATAAACCAAGGTGATATGTAAATTGGATATCCATGAGCATTTTTAAGTTTGTCTCGGATTCAACACAAGCTGATGTACATTGATTACATAATGGTACAAGGTCTCGTATTTTTCTTAATTCTCCTTATCATATTTGCATCATCTTTAATATGATCATCGATGGGGATATATCAATCTTATGTTTTCTGCTTGTTGGTTGTCCCTATTATAAATATTTTCTAAAATTTTAGTTTCAAAAAGCAATAGACTGGTATATTTTCTCTAACTAGAGTTGTGTGCAAAGATAACTGGTTCTTCCCAACCAGTCGCCATTTGTTGTGGCCATAATAGATCCCATGCTTTAGTTAAGCATAGCAGCCCTGATTTTTAATAAACACAAAGGTATTTGGGTAAGTGTTCTTGTAAGCATCGGATTTTGAACCTACTTTTTATGATCTTATGCTTGTACCTTTGTTTGGCCTAATGGTCACTCTTTTTCTTGCACATTTCTAAGTGTTTTGGGTGTAGAAAGATTCAAAATTTTAAAGTATTTTGGCGCTTTACCTCTGTCAACCCGAAACCTAGCATTTCGACACCCCGAATCCGAAAGGTGCGGGTTGCGGGAGTTGATTTGTGAACTTTTCGTTTTGGCCTCCCGAAACCCGCAACCCGAAAGGTGCGGGTTGTGGGAACCCCTTGTAAATAATCTTGAGGAATCTTCATCCCGAAAGCCGCATTTGCAGCTTTCGGATTTCAGATTTTCGTTTCTCCATTTAGTTACGGTGCGTGTTTGCGAAACCCGCAACCCGCAAGTTTGGGTTGCGGCTTTCGGAAACCCCTTATGTATTTTTGTTCGGTTTACCAACCCGAAACCCGCAACTTTTGGGTTGCGGATTTCGGAAATCGTGAATAAAATTGTCAATAAATCTCCTTGACCTCATCCCGCATCCTATTTTGGTTAATCCTAGTCGTCGATTCACTTGATCTAGTGGATGAAATTCCATCATTTGAGCTTGTGATTTTGATGTCTCGTTTACGTTGTTTTACAACTGTATTTTTCACTGCAATTCTCATCTCATGATCGCTTTTGGAGATATGATTGCTTGATTAGATTGGTTCGTAATGACAGTTTCCAGATCCTACTTCGAATCATGTGTGACTCTGTTAAAATATACTTCGTCGTGATCAAATATGGGCTAACACATGCTGCAACGTCATTTCATTCCAGTTCAAATGATTACAGTCTTGAATTCGTATGATTTTAATCATAACAGCTTATCATTTTTAATCATTATGATTTTTTGTAATCCTTCTTAAGTATGGTCGCAAGAATGAAAAATTTGGTTTGTTGTATGTGTTTGTTAGATAAGTTTCCATTTTATTTTGAAAGCTTTCTGCTTAATGATTTGATGAGTAACATGCAAGAAGGTCATGAATCCTCTGATGACTGTTATATGCAAGAAGAACTTCATGCTTTTCTATTTCCATAACCTATGTCGCCACCTTTTGACGCAGGTGTTTTTGATATCAGCACTGATAGCGAAAAGGAAAATTCTGAAATTCTTCCCCTTTGCATACCACTCCCTCAAAAGGATGAAGAGGAGATTGATGAACAGCAGCATGAGAGAGATGACTCCATTATCCATGATTTTATAATCAATGAAGAATTCAATATTCCACCAACTCCTGAGAATCAGGATCCGTTGTCTGAATTTTCTGTTTTCGATAACGTAAAGGATCAGCCAGAGGAGCTCGTGGTGACTCAACAGGAAGATTTCGTGGACCGACTCTTGCCTGTTGTCGACAGCTAGTGGGACGATTGTTCCATACCATAATTTTGTTACAAGATTGTCCCGAAATAAGAGGATGATCCATATTTCAAGTTTTATCTCAGGCTTTTAAGAGTCGTTCGAGCTAAACTGTTTAGATTATTTTGGCAGAATTCCCTAGATTGGAAGCTTGATCCATTTTTGTAATCCCTATCCTGTGGTGTTTCTATTTTTGTACTCTATTGTAATTTCATATTTAAAGAGGAATACTTCTTGATGCTAGGGGTTGGGAATTTTTTGGTCAAGGAATCAACGGGAGACGAACTGGAGATACCCTGTCTTACCGGGCTTTGTAATTTTGTTTATAGAACTTCTTTAATATAGTGAAGTACTCTTTTGAATCATCTCTTGTTTATTGTTCAAGTTTCTTTGACGATGCCTGATTTATTACTTCAAATTGTCATCTAAAGTATTTGATCTTTGCAAGTAATTGATTTCACATAAATATCTGTTATGCTGATTTCTCTTTATAGCTGATTTGTGTGAGAAAATGTTTAATTGAATTTCTGTCAATTAAGTTGTTTTCTTTATTGATTTCTGCAAGTGATCAACATTTCATATAATCATTGTTAATTTTTCAATTAACAGGGTGATTACAGGTTTATCTTGAGTAAGTTTACATGCTTACAATGTTGTCATTTAATTTTCATTAAATGATTATGATTTAAGTAAACAAGTAAAATACATCTTTTACATTTCTGTTGAGGTTTGTAAACATACTTGTTTCTTTTACATCAAGATTGATCTGCACAACAACAAGCTTTCATCTTAGAATAGGTCTAACTTAGAGTAGATCTTTCTGTTTTAAATAGGTTAAGTTAGGACACTTCTATTTTTTCCACATTTTGTTTTCCTTAACTGGAGAACCAATCATTTGATCGAAACTTCGACTCATAGAGTGCTAGCGGAGGCTGAATATCCATGGGATATTTCCATACCAAACAGGTTGGGGATAGAACTACCCTTGCGTAGGGTCTTTTGAAGCCTTTCAGTATGGGTTTTCCCCCTCTGTTGGGAGCCTTGGACCCATTCCAGCACCTTGCAATTACCCTGCACCCCCAAGGCCTCAACAGGCCTGTAGTGTTAGGTAGGCCTGCACACTAAGTGTGATGTGGCATTCCATTTTGATGTGTTAAGGAATCCAAAGCTGATGTGGAAATACTTCTGAGCAGTCCTTGGGTATTCTTTTCTAAAAATATATCACTTGCTGAAGTCTTTTGCACTAGACCAACCCCTAATCTACTGAAAACCTATAGAAGGATCATATGCAACAATTAAATAGAAGTTTAGAGTGTATTTTGGAGTGTTTCTACCTGGAGTTTTGATGAGTCTTAACAGATAAAAGAAGATGATCGCCTTGCTACACCAATTTGGCTATTTCAATGATTGTTTTATGGATTCCATGGCATGGTGAGTTCTACTCAAGCATGCACGTTGATAAGGATCTGTTGGGGAAGCATTTGGCGAATTTATACTGGCCTTTATAAAAGTAATGGTTCAATTAAATAGGCCAGGAATCCTTATTTATAGCCTAAGGGTTGGCCCTGACCTATTTTTGAGTTTTTTCAAATATAAATAAAGGTGTCTAGCCTAATATGGAGCATCCTTTCAAGTCATGATGCACCCTAGATCATAATTTTTCAACCCTGTTTTAGGTTTCCTATAGCAGAATTTGGCATATAATAGGATCATTTTGAAGGAAACTATAAGTTCAACCCTAAAATATGGCAATTTATGACAGTCAATGGTGGAATAAGAGATGTATTTGGATGAATTTTGTGGTCACCATGTGTGCAGTTTGTAACCTACATCATGTTATATCTTACCCCAATCTGTTTGTAGCCTCCAAAACAATAGTAAAGGGAAAATCTAGGCAAACTTGTGCATAAAAAAACAATAGTATGAGGCATTACTTTCAGGTCTGGGAATATTTTGAGTCTAATATGACAACCTAGGGATTATACTTTCTTGACTTCCATTGTAAGGCATAGTTTCTTAAAACATACACAAGGATATAAGAACCATAGTAAATGAAGCACCAGAACATTATACATGTGGAATATTAACATAAAACTCTAAACTCTACAAAGGGAAGTTGCATATTTAATCATAAACTAAGAAATATGTTAAAAGTGTGCTGAAGGCCACACTTATCTCTTTCATACCAATTGTAAGTGTGAACAAAGTTGAGTCTAATGCCTAAAAAATAAGGACTAATCAATGTATAACTGCATGAGATAAGGAACCCTTGTGGTATAGTTTCCTTTCATTTCATAGCTCGTGGGTGGTATTGTTAAAATGGAGCATCAATAATCTTCAAATATCTACACATTGTCCTCTTTAATTTTAATGATGCTCTTTTATCTCAAATTATGTTAGGTGTTTGAACATCACCAGTTATCTCTTTTTAGTTTTGTATGGCAACTTTAACTTTTTCTAAGAAGGTGCCAATTTCCTTGATTTCTAATATCAAGTATCTTTTATGGTTTTTGGGTTTCTTGAGTCTTTCCACAAAGATGCAACATTTTTCAAAGAGTGTCAAATATTTCACTCTTGTAGGATGAGCCAGTTCATTTACGTCTACCCCTAGAAGTATGTATGGTAAAATTGTGATAAATCTGTATGACTTATTTGATCAATAATATGTATGGATTCAACATGGGATTTGAAGGAAAATAAATTCTAGTTTCAAGTCAACAAACTAATATTTCAAATAAGCATTTCAAGGAAGTCTACCTTATTATTTTAAGTTTGGGATCTTTTATTTTCTATTTTTAAGTTTTCTAGGAAACCATGTTATTTCCAGCCTTTGGAAATGGTGACTGAACCATGCTCCATGAACTCACGATTGAAGATCACATGAATCCTGGCCATAAATTACTTTGTCAACCAAAATAGTGTTCGTTAGAGAATTTTATTTTCTTTTCATGTATTTTTGTAGTTGAAACCAATCTTCATGAGTTAGTAATTGTTTTAATGGTGGTTTAAACATGGGATGATGGACATAAATAAGTGTAATAAAAGTTGTCAACCTCTTTAAAGTAGATACCAAGAAAGGTGTTGAGGGTTTGGATATTCAAGGAAGATTAGTAAAGCAGATTGAGTGGTTCCTTGATTCAATTGGAAAGCTTGGCAACCTTTCCTAACTCAATTTTTCTGAGAACCTTATTGTGACACATCCTAGTTGCATAGGAAGTCTTTCTAGGTTGGAAAATCTAGATTTGCACCCGAATCAATTGTATAGTCTTGATGATTCCATTGGAGCCCTTTCCAACATAACTGATCTAGATTTACATGGAAAATTTTTGAGTACTTTACCTACCTCAAATGGGGATATTTCTAGTCTTACAATTCTCAACTTGAGTGCAAATCAGTTGTCCTCATTACTAGAGTCTATTTGGAATTTGACCAACTTGAAAAGGCTAAATATAAAGACAAATTAGATAAGAGGAATTAGTGTGTATATAATTAGAAAATGTGTTTCTCTCATTGAGTTGTGAACATATTTCAATCACCTCCAAGCATTGCCATAAGCAGTTGGAAAGCTTGTGTCTTTAGAGGTCCTAACACTACACTACAAAAAAATAAAGAGTCTGCCAACTACTATGGAATATTTATCAAGTTTGAGAGAACTTGATGTGAGATTCAACAAATTGGAGTCAATACCTAAAATATTGTGCTTTGCTAATACTCTTGTCAAACTAAATGTTGGTAGCAACTTTGTTGATTTTTAGTCTCTTCCTTGGTCCAAAGGAAATCTTCAAATGCTTGAGGAGTTAGATATTAGTAGCAATCACATAAAGGTATTTCCAAATTATTTTTCTATGCTTAGTAAACTTCATGCGCTTGCAGTATAAGAGACCCCACTTGAAGTGACTCCAAGGCATATAGCCTCATAAATCTTTGTATAATCATCGCAAAATTAGGCACCAAATGGGGATGAGAAGGTATTGTGATTATTGATTGCATTGCACAAGGCCCCATAGATGGGGACCTTCATCTTTCAAACCCATTATTTCAAACAAAGCAATGTAACCCTCACCAACAACTAATTTTGCTCAATCCATTCTCTTTTGAAATCACAACCCTTTGCATGGATGTAATGGTAACTTTCAAGGTTCAGGTAGTCTGGTCTCATCCTCCTCTCCATTTCTAGCTTCAACAAGCACATGTACAAGTTAAACAAGCATGGCTTCTACTTCCATACTTGGCGAAGCCCTTTGATGAAGCTATATTTCATGGAATATTTCTATGCAGTTAATAAGATAAGATAATAACCCTTTCATTTCATGGCTGTTATGGTTGAACCTAGGTAATCTATAATATTTATCACTAGACTTATTTTATGCAAGCATTATCAATTTGAGGTAAGTACAAATACAAATTAATAATTAAAGAATTTAGATAAGAAAATGAAAATCAAGTTGGTGTAAGCAAATTCATTTATTGACCATAGCATTAGTATGTTGAGTTTTGATATAAACTTGGTACCTGGGTTATAGCTAGAGATTTTGTTTTTTCTCCTCATTTTTCACCGGTTTCCTTGAATCTGGTTAATTCTTTTGTTCTTGACTGCGATTTTTCTTTTTTGTGCAGTCATTTAGTAGCATAACTCTCTGCTAGTTTATTTCCTCTTTCTATATATATAAAAAGAGTATTTATCAATACCATTACCCCTGCATTGAGGAGTGCAACATCTGAGAGCTTATGATATTTACAATCTATTTACATGGGTTAGAATTTTATTATTTTATAATCAAGCGTATGTGAAAAATTTAGAAAACTACATCAATCCATTTGAATTTTTATATTATAGATCCATGACCTAAGAGATCTATTATTATCTTTCCTAGTTCACTATTTATCTAATATTTGGAAAAGTGTTACGAAGTTTGACTTGGATCCAACATGAAAAGAGTTCTACTAGTTTGGCCTGATTCAAAATTTGGATTGATCGATTTTGAGTATATATCAGCTTTGTTACTAGAAACGTGACGGGGATCCTCGTTTTGTTGAAGAAATGCTCCAGAAACAGAAACGAGACGGAAAACGCCGTTTTTTATGGCCGTTCTCGTTTTCCGGTATGAGAAACCATTTCTGGAGAAACCATGGAGAACGTTGATCATTTCTTGTTAGGTTTTTCAGTAATCCACTCTGTTTCACTCCGTTTGGATATTATGGGACGAGCAATGAAGGATTTCCGGGATTAATAATATAGTTATCTTCGGAACCTTGAGTATCGAGCAAATCAGAATAAATCAGTTAGTTAAGGAACCCCTTCCTGTTAAAAGTATAATACAATGTTTTCAGTTTCCCTGGGTATGTATGTATATAAATTTCGCTAATAGGGGTGTGAGTCAAGCTGAGGTAGCCCCCCCGTTGTAGTGTAAAGGACAGGCTGAATAAAATAAGGTGAAGGGAGTAATAAAGTCAGGGTAAGTTTGGAGTTTCAAGCCAACACATTCTATGTCTAGTTGGAGAGTGAAGATAGCTCTCCACAAGCAGAGAGAACAGCTAGCAGGGCGGTCTCTTCGAGTAATGCAGGAAATATCTTCGATGAGGAGGAAATATTAGGAGATGCTCCTTGAACAAACCACACTAAGGCTCACATTGCAATAAAATTAGATGGATGACTTAAAGTTTGTTAAGTTTTAATTGACTGATAGAAAGTAAGCATAAAATAGTTCATTATAGGTGAGCATGAGCATGTATTTTTCATTATGATAATTTAACTTAAACATAAAACAGGGTTAATGGATAAAATCACATCTTATTATGAGTTTTTTTATCAGTGTTTATGAGTTTATTTATTCTAAATTCTATTTGATCTTATTCATTTGATTTTTTTTTAATGGTTTCATTTTTATATTTTCAATTTTTTTTTATTTAGTAGTATTATTTTTTCTCTCTCCTCATTTCTTATATTTGAGAAACCTTCTGACTGCATTTCTCGTTTCGTTCTCGTTTCTCATTTCGTTTCCCGTTTCTCGTTTCTAGTAACATAGTATATCAGTACTATGAACACATTGAGGAGTGCAACATTTGAGCGCTGATGATATTTACAATCTGCTTACATGGGTTAGAATTCTATTATTTTGTAATAAAGCTTATGTGAAAGTTTTAGAAAACTACATCAATCCATTTGAATTTTTATGGTGTAGATCCATGACCTACGAGATCTATTATTACCTTTCCTAGTTCACTAGTACTCTAATATTTGGAACAGTGTCATAGATTTTAACTTAGATCCAGAAGGAAAAGAGTTTTACCTGTTCAACTTGATCCAAAATTGGGGCTGACCGAATTTGAGTGACTTTGACTCACTATTAATGGTGAATCAAACTCTATTTGCTGATATTTTCCATATTTTTTTCGGAGTACTTCTGCTTCGAGTTTTTCCCCCATTAAGAGTTTAGTAACTCAGATTTGGAATATATGTTTCTTTGTCCTATTAAATGTGCATTCTATGAATACTCGTTTATCTACAATGAGATATATTTTTCTTTACTTTTATATATAGCATGTACAGAGTGCATGGTTTTTTACAGATAGTGCATCTCCCAATTTTGCATAAAATTCTTGTTTGTTGAATCAAGGAATTTGCAATAGCTAAAATTGTCAATGCTTGTCTCCATGGTTTGTGGGGTGATGCTAGTGTTGTACAATATTCTTTTGTTTCATTGGAGGTACATAATAATCATGGAAAAAACAAAGATTTGCTTCAAGCTATTTTGACTATTAATGATATTGCATGTTTGATGATTCAAAATTGCAATGTTGATGATAACAAGTAATTGAACTAGCATTTTTTTGCTTCAAAAGTAAGACTCGATCATGCCGATGTTGAAGAATTTTTCCCTCTAGGATCATTGAGTTCATATGAAAGGTCAGTGAATACCAAGTGTGAGAATGCTTTTATATGCAGATATCGGTAAAACTAAATATATTTTTGACATTTCAATTTGAAGAAGAATCTTATTTTTGGGATGTGTTTTTCTTGGCATATATGGGTTAGAGAAGTTGAAAAGGAACTACTAGCAAGCATTGAAAAAGGAATTTCAGTTGTTGGGAAGTGACTGCATACTGGTCTAAAGACTATAGACAAGTAGTATTTTAGATGCAGATAATTTGTATGGTTCTCCAAGTTTTCTATTTTAACTTATTTTACATGTTATTGAAGTCTGAAGTAGAGGATACAATGTTATCCTCTTCTATTTAAACCAACATGTCATTTGTATTGGACAAGGTCTTAGATAAATTTGGCCATAGCCAGCAAATGTGTTCATGTGCAATTGAGATGATAATAAATATATGCACTTTTAAGATTACATTTTGTTGAGTATGGTTGTCATTGATGTCAAAGGAAGTCATTAATGACAAAAGAAGTGTTGATATGGCATGTGTGATTAGGTTGGAAAGACACATGTTGGGGTCCTAATGTATCATGATGTCATTGTTACATTCTAGTAGTAGTTTGTAAAGGTATGGTAATTTTGAAAAAATGCCCTAATACAGTTGCCTTATGAAATGACCACCATAATTCATAAGAAGAAGAAAATGACCACCATGACCTGCCATCCCATAGTTTGTTGAAATATCTATCTAACCATGGCCCCATTTCTCAGAAAAAATCCTTGAAGAAGAAGATACAGGTCTCCCAAAAGAAGGATTTTTGGTCTAATTAGTTAGAATTACTGTAGGGAAATGCCCACCATAATTTATGGGATGAATAAAATGCCCATACCATATGGTGATCCTGTATGTGTATGTTTTTTCTACCTGAAGATGTTCTCACATTGACTTGATAAAGCTTGAGGAAGAAGATATGGATCTGCCAAAACAGGGTTCTAAGCAGTCTTACACCAAAGTTCAGTAAAATGCCCACCTACGGAAAATGAAGATGAGTCTAGGAGTGAAATAAGCATAGGTGTGCTCAGTGAGGTGTAATACATCATCTAGTAGCATTAGTTCAGGTTTTTGGTGAAATGAAAAATCCACCTTAGGTTTTGGACAAATTGTCTAAGTATGGAATTAATGGTAAAATATTCCTAAGTGGCCTCAGGGAAATGCCCACCACCTCTCATAGGATGATGATAAAAATAATATGAAAGTGTTGGCCTCTAGTATGTTGGTTGGTACATCCAACCATGGTTCATATTTCCCAAAGAGTCTCTAAGGAGGAAGATATCAATCTGCCAAAAGTGCCTCTCACCTTGATTTGCACAACTCCAGTAAAATGCCCACCAAGGAAAGAGAAAGAAGTTTCAGAGGTTGAAATGGGCATAGATGAAGTCAACATGATGTTCCCCATGTTGTATATGTCTTAATTTCCAATTTTGATAAAAAAATGAAATCACCTTGGTGATCTAGGGTTTGAAGAAATTTGCCCAAGTGTTAAATTAAAAGTTTGGAAGACCACTTTCAAATGTCTGCCAAATGTTGTGTGTGTGTCAGTGAAATATAAAGGTAACATGGTCTTGTTCTTTGTTGAAGTGGATATCTATCCACGCTCCTATTCTTCCTCATGGTGATCAGAGAAGGAATAAATCAATCTGCCAAAGTGAAGAAAAAGTGTTTTACATGTTAGAGACAAAAATTTGTCTAAGCGTCACTCACATGGCTCAGAGGCTATTTTGAAATGCTCGCCAGAGGCTCTATTTGTCTCAGTAAAATCTAAAGGTGGCATGGTTTTTTTGCTTGGTGAACTGGCTATCCAGTGATAGTCTCAGATCCTATTATGGAGGTCACACATGTGAAATACTAGCCTGCCAAAATAGGAAGAAGTGTGTTTTGATGTTCAAATATAGGTTGATCACAGGTTGATAAGGCATTTAGAAATTTCCGCCACAAATTGTCCTGATGATGATAAATTCATCAGAGGGAATGGGTTTTTTCTTTGGAGAACTGGCTATCCAACCATACCTTCATTCTGCGTTATGATAGTCATATATGCAAAAGATGAATCTGCCAAGAGTAAGAAAAATGTTATATTGCATATTAAAATAAAATAAAATGGTTAAGTGTTGAAGAAGGGGAAAGGGATAAGAATGCCAGCAAGGGGGCTTAGTTAAATCGCACAAGGGCTATGTGATGTCCTCAAGGGATAAGGAGATGTCCGCAGGGGGTAAGGGTAAGCCCTCAGGGGCTTGAGGATGCCCGTAGGGGCTAAAGAAAAAGCCAACACGGGCTTGAAAATCCCGGTGGAGCTTAAGTTAAGCCCGCTGTCAAAGAAGAAGATAGGCCTGCATAAGCAAAGGCCATGCCCATAGGTGAAGGATAAATTATGCTCGCAGGTGTGAAAGGAAGAAAGCCCGTAGGCCTAGGTTAACAATGAAAGTGTTTAATTAATTAAAAATCAGTAAGAAATAGAATTAAAAAATTAAGATCAATATCACAGATTCGAAGAGTTAAAATGATGAAAAGGGCATGAGGTCTGTCTGGAGAGATGCAATGATTGAATGGTAATTTATATGATATATAAACACACATCTTAGATGGATGAAGAGTGTCTTCGGTGTCTTAGTTGAAGCAGCAGCAAGAACTGACCGAGACCAATGAAGTTCCAGATTTGAAGAAAATATATTTTGGAAGACCTGAAGAAGTCAGTTTAAGGGTGGTAGAATGGTGGTAGGGAAGGAAGAAATCTTGCAGGGGGTCATAGCCTCCTTTCAGTAGAATCTGGAAAATAGGGTGTGGTTGCATCCTTGTCTGTAGCAACAGGAAGAATATTTGGGGTGTAGTAGCATCCTTGTTTGTAGCAGCAGGAAAAATCTGGGGTGTAGTTGCATCCCTTATGTAGAAGCAGATAAACAATTTTGTAAAATTCATCTTATTAATGAGTATGAGTTTGTGGTTTTCTATTTGAGGTTTCCACGATAAAATATTGTGTCTTAACTTGTTTGATTATTTGTGTGTCTTGTACTAATTGTTTTAATAAAAGGAAAAAGAATGCAATACTGATTCACCCCCACCCTCTTAGTATTGCTGGATATTCCAACAATTGGTATCAAAGCCAGGTTTCTTCACTACATTCTAACCACTGGAAGGAAGATCCTAATTAAAGACCACAATGGATCAGTAAGAAGGATTAGCTACCAATAGGCCTCCACTATTCACATGAATTAACTATTCATATTGGAGTGCAAGAATGAAGTGTCACCTAATGTCTCTTGGATGGAAGGTCTGGAGAGCAGTTGAAAAGAAGTACAACATAGCAGAAAATGTACCTACAGACCAAGAAGAACTTGATCAATATGAGGCCAATGCAAAATCCGTGAATGCAATCTTGAATGGGTTAACAAACTCAGTGTTTGTGAAAGTCATGCAATGCAAAACAAACAAGGAGGCTTGGGATAAATTGAAAAATGTCTATGAAGGAGCATCCAAAGTCAAATAATCAAAACTTTAGACATACAAAGGGCAGTTTTAAAGTTTTAAAATGAAAGAGGAAGAAAATATTGCAGAATAGCTTCTAAGAGTAGATGAAATTGTCAATGCTATTCGAGGCCTTGGAGGAGAATTAAAGGAGAAAGAAGTAGTGGACAAAGTACTAAGAACTTTTCCAATAAAGTATGACTCAAAAGTATCTTCTCTAGAAGAACGAGATGATCTTGAAGACATGATAGTAGATGAACTACATGGGATATTCACTTCCTACGAGATGAGAGAAGGACAAGATGGACAATCAAAGAAAGAAGCAACATTTAAAGGCTCATCCAAGAACCAATCAGAAAACTCAGATGATGAAGAGACTCTTTTCATCAAAAAGCTTGAGAGAGGTACTGGAAAGTACAAGGGAAATCTACCTCTAAAGTGCTTTAACTCTGGAAGAGTTGGACACTTTGCTTCAAAATGTCCTTATCCTAAGAAAAATGGAAATGATGAGAAAGAAACATCAAAGAAGTTCAAAAAAGAAAAAATAAGAGACAAAAAGAAGTTTCATGAAAATAATAAAATCTCTTACACCATGGAAGATAGTGAATATGAAGACACAAGTGATGATGAGGAAACAGATATTCTATTCATGATAATAGAAGCACAAGATGATGAGTCAATGGAAGAAGGAGAAGTAGATCTAAGAGCTGAATTAATCAGTGCTCTTGAAGAACTTGAAAAAAGAAGGAAAAACAACAAACAATCAAACCAAATCATTAGTGATTTGAAAACCCAGCTTGAAGAGGCCAAGAAGATTGAAAGAGACCTAGATTTACTGCTCAAAGAGAGAATACAAGAATCAGAGAAGCTTGAAGAAGAAATTATGCAGCTTAAGAAAAAGCTCGATGAAGAATCTATTAAGTCAAAATATGAAAAAGTTCAAAGACTTTAGATGAAATCTTGAGTAGCCAAAGACCATCATCAGATAAATATGGTTTAGGCTATGACAATGAAAGAAAGCTAGAATGTTCCTCTTTCACAAGCCAAGGATGAAATAAAAGAAGTTATGCTGCTGCACTAAAGAGTTCATTTAAAAAGGAAGAAAGCAAGAAATCTGCTCCATCTTTTCCTGACAAAAACAAAATTAATGTAATTCCTAGAAGACCAAAGACAAATAGATATCAGGAAATCTTCTTTGGACATTGTTACTCTTGTAATAATTTTGGACATAAAGCCCTAAATTGCAGAGCATATGGAAAGCTTCATGACTACAAGAAAAGGGCATCCAGTAACAAACCAAAAGCAAGGAATCATAATTTCTTTGCATCTCTTCAAAAATATGACATAGAGTGTTACAAATGCAATAATCGTGGACATATAGCAAGAGACTGTAAACTAATGAATCCTACAAAAAGGATTGTTGAAAAAGAATTCCAAGACAAAAAACAGAGAAAGGATTGGAAGAAAAAGAATGAAGAGGAGAAATCCGTGATTGCTCTATGTGTGACAGAAAAGAAAAATCTATGGCATATTGATAGTGGGTGTTCAAAACATATGACAGGAGACCCAAGTAAATTCATAAGCCTAAAAAGAGATAATAAAGGTAGAGTCACATTTGGAGATAATATGTCTTCCAAAATAATTGGTAAAGGTACAACCACTATCAATAACAAGATCAATGCTGAAAATGTATTGCTAGTAGAATACCTAAAGCCTAATCTTATTAGTGTAAGTCAAACTTGTGACCAAGGGAACATCTGCACTTTTGACTCTGAGAAATGTGAAATAAGAAAAAAGGACTTAGGGAGATTTGTTGGAACTATTGTAAGAAATTCGAGTAATGTGTACATCCTAGAAAATGAAGATCAATGCTACATCAGTATGATTGATGAAAGTTCGTTATGGCACATAAGGATGGAAAATTTAAATTTTGATAATATTGTCAAGGTAATTAATAAGGAAGCTGTGATAGATTTTCCAAAAATTGTGAAACCTTTGAATGCAGTTTGTAAACATTGTCAGCATGGAAAGCAAACCAAAGCCATCTTCAAATCAAAAGAACATGTGTCCTCACATCCTTTGGAAATAGTCCACACTAATCTTTGTGGATCAACAAGGACTAAAAGATTGCAAGGAGAGTATTATTTTATGTTACTTGTTGATGATTACACAAGAATGACTTGGGTAACATTTCTCAAGGAAAAATTAGAAGCCTTTGTAAAGTTCAAAATTTTTAAAGCAATGGTGGAAAATGAGACAAACCAAAAAATCAAATGTCTTAGGTCAGATAATGGAGGTGAATTCACTTCAAATGAATTCAATATATTTTTTGAAATCCATGGAATTAAAAGACAATTTTCAGCTCCAAAGACACCTCAACAAAATGGCGTGGTGGAAAGGAAAAACAGGACAGTCCAATAAGCTCCTAGAACCATGCTAAATGAATCAAAACTTCCTGATATATATTGGAGAGAAGTAGTATACACAGTTGTCTATATATTTAATAGAGGACAACTCAGAGTGAATAATGACAAGAATCCCTATGAACGATGGTATGGAATATCTGCATCAGTCAAGTATTTCAGAGTGTTTGGTAGCAAGTGCTACATAAAAAGGAATGAAGATGACCTTGACAAATTTGATTCTAGAACTGATGAAGGAATATTTTTAGGATATTCTTCCTCCAAAAAGGCATACTGATGTTACAATCAAAGGTTACACAAAATTGTAGAGAGCACATATGTAAGAGTGGATGATATGAAGTCAAGAAGCATAAGAAACCAAGATGAATATGCAAGAACAAACAATGCAGAAGAAGTCTTGCAAAAGAATGAAGATGTTTTTGAGAAAGAAGAAGAAGAAGAGGAAGAAGAAAAAGAAGAATCACGAGAAGATGAAAATGAAGGTCCTCCAAGAGATGATACAAAAGCACCATCAAGAATAATACAAAAGAGCCATCCTAAAACACTAATTATAGGTGAAAAAAGTGCAGGACTTAGTACAAGAAGAAGATTGTTTACTGAACAAGCCCTACTTTTAGTAGTGGAACCTACGAACTTTGCAGAAGCAAGAAAAAATGATGCTTAGATCAAAGCCATGGATAAGGAACTAGATCAGATTGAGAAGAACGAAACTTGGGAACTTGTTCCAAGACCTACAAATAAGAATGTTATAGGGACCAAATGGGTTTTCAAGAATAAGTTCAATGAAAATGGTAAAGTGATCAGAAATAAAGCAAGACTACTGTGTAAAGGATATGCTCAAGTGGAAGGTATTGACTTTGAAGAAACCTTTGCACCTGTAGCAAGACTTGAAGCAATTAGAATGTTTTTGGCATTTTCATGTTATAAAAACTTCAAAGTATATCAAATGGATGTCAAGTCTGCATTTCTAAATGGGAAGATAGAAGAGGAATTATATATTGAACAACCTGAAGGTTTCCTCCTGTCAAAAAATAGGGACTATGTTTGCAAACTAAAAAAGGAACTCTATGGTCTCAAGCAAGCCCCAAGACCATGGTTTTCAAGGCTAGATAACCATTTGAAACAACAAGGATATAAAAGAGGAGCCACCAATAGTAATCTCTACATAAAGATCGAAAATAAGAATATGATCATTGTTGTTGTTTATGTAGATGATATCATTTTTGGAAGCAATCTACAAATACTAAGTGTAAATTTTGCTTCTGAAATGAAAAAAGAATTTGAAATGTCAATGTTGGGTGAATTAACATTTTTCTTGGGACTACAAGTGTATCAATTAGACAAAGGAATCTTCATTTCTCAAAACAAGTACATCAAGGATATGCTTAAGAAGTTCAAAATGGAAGACTCGAAGCCTGTTAGCAATCCCATGATCACTGGTTGTAAGCTAAGCAAGAATGATGAGTCCTTGGAAGTGGATCATACCATGTATAGATCCATGATTGGCAGCCTACTGTATGTGACAGCTACAAGACCAGATGTGATGCAAGTTGTGGGATTAGTTGCTAGATTTCAATCAGATCCCAAGGAAACACATGTGGTAGAAGTAAAAAGAATTTTCAGATTTTTAAAAGGCACTATGGAGTATGGCTTATGGTAACCAAAATGCCAAGACTTCACCTTAAGAGCATTTACTGATGTAGAGGGTGTCGTTGCATCCTTGTCTATAGCAGTAGGCAGAATATCTGGGGTGTAGTAGCATCCTTGTCTGTAGCAGCAGGAAAACTATGGTGTGCAGTTGCATCCCTTCTGTAGAAGCAGATAAACAATTTTGTAAAATTCATCTTATTAATGAGTATGAGTTTGTGTTTTTCTCTTTGAGGTTTCCATTATAAAATCCAGTGTCTTAACTTGTTTGATTATTTGTGTGTCTTGTACTAATTGTTTTAATAAAAGGAAAAAGAAGGCAATACTGATTCACCCCCCCCCCCTCTCAGTATTGCTGGATATTCCAACACATTCTTGTTATGCAATTATATCGGATGTTAAATTGGAATTTGTTAGGCTTGGGATTTAATTTTGTTGTATGACCATTGCAAGATAGCTACGTTAATTTCACTCACTCAAACTGCGATATTTTGTTTCCCAACATCACTCATCTTAGACTGTTTTTTATGTCAAGTGTAGACTGCACAAATATCGACCAATCTTACCATTATGGATTCTAATACTATCATTTTTTGTCATGGTTCATCAAAGAAAATTCTACAATACATTGAATGATGCATGTTTTTGTACCTCAATATATTTGCACTTGGATAATTGTCTTGTTGGATTTGAGAAGGTTGTGGATATTTTTTCGCAAGGGATAGAGTGTTTATATCTTCTCTTTTTCAAGTATGTATATATCTTTTCTTTTTCAAGGAAAATTTCATGGGATTACCCCCTGTAATTTGGAATATCAAGAATAATGGAAGTTGATAACTTAAAGGGAATCAAGATGGTTTGAACTTGTGACTTATGATCTCCCTATTATCAACATCCCTTGGACGGATGGTTGGACTGGTTTAGCTAACACTCAAGGCTAGAGTGTCTATATATCTTATAAAGAGAAATATCAATTTTGTTTTGGTTAGATCAGTAAATGTAACCTTAGAAACTTGAATTTTGCAGAAAGAGATTAAACATCTTGAGTATGCATAGATTTATAACAAATGCCCCTAAATGCGCTCTTATATTATGATAACAAATAATGGACTTAACTAATAATTAATTGTTACTTTGTTTTTAAATGTGTTATTTTTTTAAGTAATTTGTAATGATGAATATTGTATTGATATATTATTTATAGAGAATTATTTATGTCATAGAAACGATTCTAAGATGTATAAATTTTAGATCTATCTTATTTAGTAATGAGTTATGCACTCTTATATTATGATAAAATAGAATGGACTTAACTAATAATTAATTGTTTGTTTTCTAAATGTTTTTTGTTAGTAATTTGTAATGATAAATTTTGTATTGATATATTATTTATACATAAGTATTTATGTTGTAGAAATGATTATAAGATGTATAAATTTTAGCTATATATCTTATTTAGTAATGGGTATGTTTATATTGTTATAGTTAAAATATTTATTTTCTAATTTTTGCATAGAGGAAGGGGAATGCCTAACACCAATCGTATTTAGACAACAATCAAATGACCATTATGTTAGTAGGAGGCATTGACTACTTCTATATTTTTTTATAATTACATAATTAAATTCTTATGAATACTTGTTTAGAGTGGAGACTTCCCTTTTCATAAGGAAATTAAAAAGATAAAAATGTTGTAGAATACTAATGAGACACATATTCCCCTTCTTTTCATTTTATATGTGACTCTTTCCCATTCAACAACATGGATAGGTGTACCTTGCAAATAGACTTATAGTAAAGGCTAAGGGAGAACTCTTAAGATGAAAAAGTAGTTATAGAAGTTAACATTGTAATTGTAAAAGGAATAATGAGATCCAATTTTTTACAGAGATCAATGTATAACTGCATGACATAAAAATACCATAAGGGTCAAATGGACCAAAAAGATCAAGTGGCACCCTACTAATTTTGCAAGAGGCTTTATGCCATACTAATTTAGTAAAAGATTCACCAATATTTCACAATATTTTATAATTTAGTAAAAGATTCTCCAAGTCTTTATAAGGTTTTATGATTTCATGAAAGATTTTCCAAGATTTTACAAGGTTTTATATTTTAGTGAAAGATTCACCAAGATTTTACAAGATTATATAATTTAATGAGAGATTTGCCAAAAAACATTATATACATAATATAGCATTGATAAAATAGCCTTCATATTTTCCTGTATATCATGGGGATTTACCCAAGTATTATACATAGAAATTTAGTGGGGGTTCTTAAAATTTTCCCTGGGTCTAGGGGGGCTGGTGACTACATTTTGGGAGGCCCCCCCTAGTGGGGTTTGGGGGCATCGATCCCGCAGAGAAAATTTCGGAAAAAAATTTCCATGTAAAATGTTGTAATTTCATAGTCATGACTTTATTAATAATGGGTGATTTACAAGCCCATGGTATTGGGTATCTCGTGGTATTTTCCCATGGTTATCACTCTTTAAAAGGAAGGCATTGTAATACAACCATGTGTTTTGGCATTGTAAATATCTCTATGATTGTGTAAGAGAGACTGTGAGAGAGTGGAGGAAATTGCAGCGGATGTGATGCGGATTGTATTCCTTCATTTGCTGGATAGATTAATAAAGGACTGGTAATTTCTGTATGGATGTATCCCAGATTGGGTGATCCATGTATATTGGTGTCTATCTTGTATTGTGTTTATGTGTTTTATATTTGTATCTTGTTTATTGTTATTTCTCTGCTAACCTATTTTTCTAACAGCAGCAGCATGGTGATTCCCTTTTGACATTTGTTGGGGATCTTAGACTTACAGTGCAAGGTAGATTTCCAGCAGCGAACCCAGAGTTGAGAGTCAGTTTGTACTTTCATATGATGAGATTCTTAGCATACTAGTTTGTTGGGTATTTGATTGAGTGATTGTAGTATAGAGCTACTCTTCTTATTGGCATTGGTCAGGAAGTTTACCATGCCAGTGCTTTGCAGGACCAAACAATGAGCAAGGTATACTTCACCTCCTTTCGATTGGTTTGGAGCCCTGATACCATTTTCAGCCTTAGTGTAGCTCATATTTTGAGATATAGAGTGATGAAATCATCCACTTGAAATTTCAGCCTTATGAATAGTCATCACTAAGGAAGGATGTAGAAAACTTAATGTGCATAAGTTGGGGAAGGATAACAAGCACTACCATACCCAAATTTAAATTGCTTGAGGACAAGCAATCTTGGGTAGGGAGGACTGTAATGTCCCCAAATTTTTGCTAAGGACCACTCCATCATACTATGGGATGTAATGGCCTAAGTCAGTTGGTAAAGTCATGATAAATTATTAAGGTGGTGGCATAGGTCACAAATTTGTATAGGATAATGTCCAATATTTGTGATTAATGCAACATTAGAAACAAATTGGATAAGGAAGGATCATAGGAGGATGAGTTGGGACCCATAGGATTTGTAATTCCCCCAAATCAAACCAAGCATCTCCAAATTCGGATTCTAAAGTGGAAGGCATCTCATAATGAGGGAATCTTATCTAACTGTAACTCCCTGAGCTAAGAATAGTAAAGGAGGGCGCACTTGTGGAAGTGTAACTCCAAATGGGAATCTATGACATCTTATGAAAACTTATGACATGTTGTAGGTCCCTATGATAGCTTATGGCACCTTATGACATGTTGCAGGTCCTAAATTTAGACAAGAAGGTTGCTAGAGGTAAGAGTGGGCCCACGTGAGGATGTAACTCCCCCAAAATCAAGCTAATCCTCTCAAATTCGAATTTCCAAGGTAGATGAAGTTATTATTTGGAAAAATAACATTAAAGAGGAATTAAATGGGTACCAAGGTGTCATTCTATCATAAAAATAACATTTATTAATATTTTATTAAATATTTGTGAGAGAATTCTATAATGAGGGGAAATGCTCCATGAAGATTTATAAAAAAAGGGTGAAGACACAAGTGAAGGGGATTTTGGTCACTTGAATTTTGGTATTGGAGAGCCATTGAGTTTCTCAATCTTGGGATATGTTCCCCTTGCTACAGAACTAGTTTCGGTGGTGAAATATTCCACCCTAGCTAGGAAGAGAGGAGAAATCACTCAAATTTCTCAATTTCCTACTTCATGTGAATGAGAGGTGAGGAGGAATCACTCATATTTATCAAGTGATATTTAGTTGATGCAGGTTTATAAATTTTTATATTTCTAGTTCGAATTCATCTACAGGTATTCGAAATTTCAAGTTCTACCATCAGAGGTTTATGGTGTTTTCCAGGAATTTTGGTGTTGGAGTTCTAGGTTCTTGCTTGAGGAGGGTGTACCATGGATCCATTTTCAATTGTAGATATACTTATTTAGAATTATATGACTGAAATGTGACAAAGGGATCAATTTTTGAGTCGTCTCTGTCATTTGGAGGTGTTTCTTGTTGATTTAGAGCTTGGATCGGTGAAGGAGGTCCATAATGAAGGTTCTATTTTCGACACTTCTGAGAATTTTTGGGATGTGAGACTTATTCCATTGTGTTCATAGCATCATTTAAAGTGGAAAAAAAAATCAATCAAAAAGGTGTTCAGAAGGCCGAGATGTGCCCATTTTATTAGATCTACTCCATTTTGTATCTCTTTTGGTAGAGGTTCGAACTTGTACAATTGTAACTGAGTATATTGTGAGTTTCAAGATGTGTAAGAGCCATCTACTATTTTAATAAGTGTAATTAATGTTCCCATACAATGAATAATAAATATCCAAGAATTTTCTTCATATGGTGTTCATATTTGAGTCGATGATTCCATGTATAAATCTTTCTCATATGGCTATGCAATTTACAATAATGATTGTATAACTTTAATAGAAATCCCCTGAGGTTTGTTACTAAGTCATTTATCTCTGTTTGGATGTATTTTAGTCTTATTGAATCTTTTTGGAAGGATTAGAGTTGATTCGGAGGTGTTTGGGTCAAGTTGAAAAACTAGTATTCCTATGTGGGGGAAATTGAGCTAGTTTCTCACTAGTCTTGAGAGGGTGTCTTTCATACTTATTTGGAAGTTCTATAGAGTCTATAAGTGATTTGGATATTTTTATTTGATTCTATTTAATTCCATTCAACTGATATTAGGATAATTTGAGTTTCTCTGGTAGTGTTTGGGAAGAGTTGGAAACCTCGTGTTCAGTGTGGCCAAAATTGAACTAGTGTTCCTAGTTTCTTTACCAGCTTCCAATTTTATATCATATCTGACTTGGGACACATATAAGTGGAATATAAACACATTAATGAGATTCAAACCTTTAATGTACATCATAAATACAGATAAACTCCATTTTTGTTGAACGAGAACATCTCATAAGCCTTCAGAAGCCACTGTGTGGGAAAAAGATGAAAATCAACATAATTAAAGTTGGAACCTTGGAGTTAATATTCTTAATTTCTGATTGGGGATATTACATGTGAAGTATGAAAGAAATAATAAATTCAAGCAACCAATCATAAATTGGGACAGAATAGTGGCAAAGATTAGGGGTAAGTTTCGTCCAAAAGATTATCAACTTTCTTTGTATAGGAAGATGCAAAATTTGAGACAGAGGTGAACATTAGGGAAGGTTATGTTGAAGATAGAACATATAAGATAGCTAGGTATATCAATGGTATTAGACTAGATATCCTAGATGATCTAAGTCTTATGTCTCCGAATACTGTGGAAGAGACATATCAATGTTCCTTAAAGGTAGAAGAAAATTTGAGTAGGAAGAAAACTTTAGGAAAAGGGAAGCTTTAGCCTATAAAGAGAAAGAACAAGAATTTGGAAATCCTTCATTTCATAAGGAATAAATTGATAAATCAAATCGGCAAGAGAAGTCATCAAGAGAAGATGTTACAAGAGGAAAATGATCTTTCTCAAGAGGAAGAGGCAAAGGATAAACTTATCAGGTTAAATGTTATAATTCTGGAAAACCGGGTCATAAGTCATGGGAATGTCCAGATCATGATACTACAAGGTAGATAGGTGCTCATATTGTTCAAGGTGAAGAAGGAGAAGTGCATACACCTAAAACAGAAAATTTACCTAAGATAGGTGAGGCTTTGCTACTAAAGAAGACCTTGTTAAAACCAACAAAAGAGATGGATGGACCAGCACAAAGGAGAGCATTGTTCAAGACAACTTGCAAGGAAAGAGGTAAGTGTTGTAAAGTTGTAAGTGATAGTGGAAGTACATATAATTTAATATCTGTAGAAATGGTAGAAAAGTTGGGTTTGTAAAGAATAGTGCATACTACACCGTACAAAGTCTCTTGGTTGCATCAAGGACATCAAATCTTGGTAAGTGAACAGTGTAGAGTGAAGTTTCAGATTGGTGGCTATGGGGATGAAGTGTTGTGTGATATGATACCCATGGATTTCTATCATTTATTATTGGGAAGGCCTTGGTAGTATGATAAGAAGGAAATTTATGATGGATAGAGGAATAATTATGCTTTCAAGATAGGTGAAGTGAATCGCACACTTTTACCATTGAATACTGAAACAATGGAGGATGCAAATCAAGTGTTTTTAATGAATGCTAAGGAGTTACAAAGTGTTGAGATAGTGAATGATAAGTCATTTGATCAAATGGTGAAGGTAAATGAATCATTTCAAGAAAAAGAAGTTTTGTTAATTAATTTTGAAAGCATGATTACTAATGAATTGTTTAAAGAGTGGTTACCAATGGAAAGTGTAGTTCAACAAGAGATAACTACAACTAAAGATGTCATGAAAGAAGAGATCCTAAATAATGAGAAAGAGAAAAATACAGATTCGAATATAGTCTTGGAATAGAATGATAGGATTTTGAGTGAAAATATTCCAATGGTTGTTGGAAGCACTAAGCAAGAAGTGGAAAAAGTTAAAGAAGAAAAGCATTATTATCAAATCTCTCACAAGAGAACATACACAAAGAATTTATTTATGCAAATAATATTGTCAATTGCTTGCCTGTTAACCATTTTTATAAATGGATTTTAACAATGTGTTAAACAAACACTTCCTTTTAATATGTTTGTCCCATGGAATATTTCTGGATATGATGATCAAGAATTGAAGAATATTGCAAAGGAGTTAACATATGGATTTGAAAAAGGACCAATTGAGTGGCTAAATCAGTTTCCAGTGACATAACCTTTTCAAATTGACAAAAATTTAGACCAAAGGGTGATGAAAAAGACAAGGAACAGAAAAGTACTTTGAGTACATGGTCAAATGGAAGAATTACTCAGTGGAATACTCTACCTGGATAACTGCTGCAATCCTACAAAAATGTAGCAGACTGTGGAAGACCCCATGAGAAAGAGCTCATGATTTCTTTGTTCCTTGGGAGTCTGATGCAGGAGCATCGCTCCTACTAGGTCAAATAATTTATAGAAAATTGATTACATGTTGATTAAGGAATTGGATCCTTGAAAACAGGGGCATATCAATTTTTGTTGCTGGAAATTAGGGACAAAATAGAAATTTAATTTATTTAGGATTGTGTTAGTTGCACAATATAAATTCAAATTTGTAAAATCTCATCCTGATAAAGTTGATTTACGGAAAGTATTCTAAATTTAGTTCTTTTTGTTCCCTCATTCGAGGAAGAAAGGGGATACCTCTTTTTGTATATATACTATTATAATTTATGTGGTGTAGTTAGATCCAGTGAAGAATAAAAGAACGGTTATGATAGTGGAAATCAATGCATCTCCAACCTAATTCATGTTCTTAAACTCTTGTATTTTTGGGTAACGTGAGTTTGGAATCGTTCCTCTGTGAATACAAGATCATTGGTTCCACCTGGAGGTTCGATTTGGGAGAATGAATGGTAATTTTTTTAAGCTTGTCTATTTCCTGCACATATAAATTGTAGATTTGTTAGTTGTATTGTGAATTCGAAATTGAATTGCAGAGCATTTGTTTATGCAAAGATTGATGAGAAGTGTGAAAACGCCTTTTGGAAGGTGAAGAGAGAATCGTAGTGCTCTTATTCTAATTCATGTTTCCAATTAAAACTAACACAGAATAGAGTTGGTATGTTGGTTATTTGTTAGGCGATTTCTTCCATAGCATAGAACGTTTTGGCGCTGATACAAATTTGTTAAAGACGAAATATCATTGCATAGTAATATACAAGAAGAGATGAGTGCGTTTTGTCTAGTTATGACCACAAAAATGAAAGCAGAGATCTATTAAACTCTCCAGCTTATGTTCATTGCATAGTAAACTCTCCAGCTTAGAATTCCAGTAGTTTTCCTTTGAGGGATCTGTTAATATAGCAACTGGAAATTTGTGTTCTTGTAGTAAAACATGCACCATATTCGGAAACAAAGATATAATTCACTGAAATTGAAAAGTTTACTGGTGAATAGAGACTCTTTCGTAGATAACATATAATACTCGACATGCCTTGAAGCTACGGTTGGAAGGTTGTGTTTATAGCATGGGCAGAGGTTTATATTATCACCAATAAATTCATTTATAACTATTGTGGCTAAGACAAACACTGAACATAGATTATAACGTCATTCTAAAATAATAAGAATCTTTCCTTTTGAGAGACAAAACAACATCTGAACCATGTATGCAAAACCATCAAGAGTGACTTCAAAGCGACCAAGAAGATCGACGAACATCATATCCCCCACTTGCTTCATCAAGATAAATTCATCAAGCACTTCAAAGATATCAATACTAAGTTAATAAATACCAAGATCACTGTATCCACAATGTTCTAGATAGTTCCCATATGGAGAACGTAATCCCAAACTGCCACAGACTGCAATTGGAATTCTCACACTTCCGTCCATATCAATACCAAGAGCAACTTAGTTGAAAATCTCGACAATAACAACTACAATAGCCTCACTTGAAGATCCTTCAAGTATCTGTATAACTATACTTGGATTAGTTGAAGTCCCGTAATATTTGTTTTCTTTAATACAACCTTAGACCCTCTTTGATTGGACCGACGCTACAACACAAATGCGAGACATAAATCACATTGTAAATAATTGGATCGCTCTTTCAAGCTATTGAGTGCATGAAGTGGGAACTCTATCATAATCATTCCTCCTCACATGTGCAAAGATATGAATACAACTCATCCCAAATGCCTTGACCATGTGAAAGATGACCATCAATGTGGATCTTCTTTCCTAGCAAATAAGTCATTGCATTTCTAACTCCGTGAAAGCCCGTCATAACTTCCAGTGATGCATAACTCAGGAATAACAGTAAACCATAAAAAAACATGAGATATCCCATGTAACGATTGCTTGATCTTCATTAATTACATTGATTTTATGGAATCTCTTTGCATGACAATAGTATAATTGTTGGAGTACTTATTTGTTATAACTTCTGCACCTTTGGGAATATAATGTGGATTGATCTCCATACTGGTATCCTTGGACTATGTGCTTAGTTTCAAATGTTTATCAACATCTATAGGTTTTGGTGTAACAAAAAACCTTACATGGTATTGGAGATGAGGTCCGAGGTTCAATTCTAGTGAGCTATGTAAGAGGGGGGATGTTGGAGTATCCGTTATAACTGCCACACCTTTAGGAATATAATGTAGATTGATCGCCACACTGAGATCCTTAGACTATGTGCTTGGTTTCAAATATCTATGCAAGTTTTGGTGTAATGACAAACCTTACAATACTAACCTAACAACTAAAATTATAATATACAATCTTTACACAACTTTTTGTAGCCATCCATAGAATTAGAAGAACCTACTCGACAACAAACCTACACAAGAATAACAAAAAAGAAAATCAATATTATAGACAAAATAGTCAATTACTCTATAAAAACCCTGAAGTTTGCACAATGATATCATTGAATAGATTCCTCATCCTAAAATCTTGAAATATATGTCGTCCAAAACTTCATCACATTAATCACCTTATTTGGTAAATCCCATAAAAACATTTAAGACTTTGATGACCAATCCGATGTTTAGAATAAACCTTAAAAATAAACCCTAGGTCATAAAGTTACTTAGTGATATGTAAAGGTTTGATTACTTAATGTTTTTCAATGAATTTAATAAGCGCCAAGTTTGTCTATAGGCAAAACATTGTAATTTTTTTTTGTTTTTTATTGAAAATTAGAGCTTCACATAAATAACACCTTCTTAAAATTGAGATTTCAATACTTATCTCAAATCTTTAAGATATACTCTATCAAGACATATTTGAGTTGCATAGGACTAAACGTTAATTAATTTATTAAAATTTTATCGACATTATAAAATTGTAAAAATAAGGAAAAATTTTAATTAAATTGAAATTTAATCGACATTATAAAATTGTAAAAATAAGGAAAATTTTTAATCAAATGTTTAAGGCTCGTAAAATGTGATAGATCATTGAAATTCAAAACCTAAAGGCATGATTTCATTCTTTGATGTACATTCTTTGAAGACTGAAAAAAAAAATCTTAAAATTGAATTTTCATTTTAATTATGTTGATCCACCATAATGCTCATTTAACCACTAAGTAATGAAGGTCCAAACTTTGTAAGACTGCCGAAGCATCATGTCAATTGAATTTTTGAAAAGCAAGACATGAAATCAACTCAAATAATCTTGAATAAGAGCCTGCAAGCATCAGCCAAGAAGCAAAAATACCAACACGATATAGATCAACTAAATCACCAAAACCACATCGCATGATCCAAAGAATCAACAAAGAGAAAAAGATCAAGAATGCGTAATAAAAGGATTCCATCAAACCAAATAGTGAAATCACACAAAACAAATCAAAAGCAATCAAAAGTAATGTATTTACAAAATCTAGAATGGGGAGCCCTTAATTTTGTGAAAAAATTAAGGGGATTTTTTGGGGTGGCAACACAACGCTCATCTAGAAGATTAAAAGTATCTCTCTGTTTTAACTAGCCTAATGAAGAAAACCAGCATTACTAAAATAAGAACAAATTCCCACAAGCTCCATAGTGAAACACGGTGCTGGAAAATTCTTAAAACACCATGGGATAAAAGGATTTGTCATCTTTGTGACACTAGGAGGGTTGAAGATTAAAATCACTTTCTCATAGAATGTACTTGAGACACCAACAATAGAGTTTAATTTCAAAACATTTACTACAATACTGACTTTCCTAACCTTTTAACTCATCATGACTATGGTGAGAGAGTGCTTCTCTTTAAACTTTTCAATCATAGAAATAAAGTGATTAAAAAAACTAAATAACTTTTTCACCATGAATAATAACAATCATCATCATCGTATCATTAATTATCAATATACATAATTTTATTTTATATAAAATATAAATTAATAAATAAACAAATTCAAATTTTATTTAATTTAATTAAAAATAGTATATATATATATAGTTTCTCCATGATATGAATAAAATTTTATATGCAAATTAGTGAAAGAAAAAGACATACATATCTCCCTTGTATATATCACCTACTAAAAAAATAAATGTATATTATTAAACTCACCTTTTCATTTCTTCTATTATTAACTCATACACTCTTAAAATAAAATATGAATATTTTTTTCTAGTTCCTCCTTTTATTAACTTATTCACCTTTAAGCCCGCATGGGTGTGGCTCATTCGCAGTTCAGTTGTTATGAAGTCACGGTTGTAAATGGAGGTCACGAGTTCAAATCACACCCGACTTTACTCGTGTCCCATGTTTGCGGGGTGTGTGGGGCACCTGGGGGTATAGTGGTAGCGGGATTGGACCCTGGACCCCGTGTCACGCAAGTACCAGCCCAGTTTCCAGTTTTCGATTCCCCTAGTTAAAAAAAAAAAACTTATTCACCTTTAAAATATGAATAAAATTTTATATGCAAAATAATGAAACAAAAGACAAACACAACTTTTATTTTTTCCAGCAGAAAAAAAATAAAAAAATTGTACTATTGCTATTCAAACTGAATCAAATAGTACAATGATAGTTCGAGTACAATGAAGATTCAAGATGTCATCTTATGATCTTGCTCTCCAAAAGAAGCGTCAAGCTTAACTGCTATACAAAAAAGGAATTTGCCCATCAAAAAGACTTCTCAAAATGTCTTACATCAGTACAAAAAAGAACCCAATTAAAAGAAAAAACAAGTTACCCCTGTCCAACAGACAGGAATCCATCCATTCTTCCCAAAACAAAAAGCCTTATGTCCCTTCAAAAGCTTGTTTGGAAAGTTGATCAGCAAGAGAATTATGTTCTCTAAATATATGCTCAAAAGTAATGTGTTCATGTTTATAAATCTCATGACGAGTTCGAAGACACCAGTTCCTGACAGCAGTAATATTCAGATTGTATATATATATATTTATTTTTTTAATAGAATATATATATATATATATATATATATATATATATATAACCTACTAAAAAATAAATTTATTTTCTTAAACTCACCTTTTAATTTCTCTTCTTATTAACTCACTCACTCACCTTTAAAATATCAATAGAATTTTATATGAAAATCCGTGAAAGAAAAAGATAGCCACATCTCCCCGTATTAACTCATTGAAGTTTATACATCAACTCACTCAACTTTAAAATACGAATAGAATTTTGTATGCAAAATAGTGAAAGAAAAAGATGACACATCTCCCACACTGTTCAACGGCCTGCCATGACGACCGTCCAACTCATTTCCACTCGAATCAATCTTAAATTTTATTTTTATAAATCATGTCTCTTATTGTTGGATGGTTTATGATTCATATTTATGTCGAAGGCGTTCTTTTTTCGAAGTCGGGTTTGTAAAACATTATACAACTTTCCTGTCCCTCTGGTGAATCGGAAAATGCCATGCATCCAACGTTTTGTTTCATGTTGAAGAAATTTTCGTTTGCAAGGGTTGCATGTTCAGGCGGTCACTGCATCTACATCCATTCCCTCCGGCATGTAATTCTCCCATCTGCATTTGTTCCCTTTGGTGTGTAACTATGCATATTGAAGAAGTTTATGTCTACCATGGTTGCGTGTACAGGAAGTTCACAACATCTGCATTGTGTAACTTGCCCCTGTCCAAGAAGCACAGTCAAGTGTGGACGCATTAGACATCATTTTTGTTAATCAATTCAACATTATCCAAGACCAGTGTCTCAGCGGAAATGACTTAACATAGTTCTCCTTAAATCTTTTGGCTAATGCAAGTCATGCCATTATGCCATTGTATGGGAATCTTCGAGTTCTGTATATGGGTTGATAAGCTTTGCTCACATAGCACGGATGTTGTTCTTCCTTTCTGCTCAACCTACACTTGAGCTAGTTGTTTTCGTAGAAAAACAAAAATGAAAATGAAGGACATTGGTTTTGCATCTTTTGGTTTTAAACAATAGTTTCAAATATGATATTAGCCCTGCATCAAGTCAAATATTTGCTTAGATCTACTCAATATCGATATATTTATAGATCATAATCATATGTGTTTTGCATTGAGCTTGTCCTACTTTCCTCTTTCTCTCAGTGTGAGACATTGCAAGTGGCTCTGTCGTCCATATGGTTGGATGGGTTTCTAATGAATGGGTTATCTCTGTATGCAACATAGCTGCTTCCTTATCTTATGGATAAAGACAAACTAGACAGTGCCCCCATTGAGGACCAGAAACTACTATCAGGTGTCATTGTAACAATATTCTCAACACCAGGGGATTTTTTGGGCAGTGTGGAAGCACGTCAGGCAATGGAAATTCACTCCCGGATTACTTTGTCTCCAGATCTTCAGGTGGTTTTGTTTGCGCAACACCCATCAGTGTTTTCATTTGCAGAAGCACTAGTGGAGCCTCGTGTCATAGTGGAGGCAAACATTGATTTCACGAGAGCAACATTGTGCCCATCAACCCCAATTTTCCCTTTTAGTGTCTTCATTTGGTTGTTGGTTGTTTCATTTTTCTATAATGATGAATTTTCAGTATGAATGTCTTCTATAACCAGTCTTTTTTATATTATTTGTACACTAAGTAGAGGCTATAACCAGTTTGTTAATTCATTTATAGAGGCTTTTGCAAAATTAAATAGTTCTTTTGTTGTTGTTGGATCAAGCAACCACATAAAAACAATATACAGTGGAAGATATTAAACCAGAAAACAAATAATGGCACACATAAAATATACGTAGAGATTTACATGGTAAAGCTCTCAAGAGGGAAACATCCACGGAGCAATGGTATCGGTTCTCTTATTATTCAGAATATGAAGATTACAACAGTTCTCAACTCAATCTACACATCTCCTACGAGAATCCAAGAAATAAATATATTTCTTACATGGTTACCCATAACTGACCAAACTTAGTTACTTGGTTAGAAAGTTACACAGTTACTGGGAGAACTGGTTGTCACCCATTTCCAACAATCTCCACCTTGACAACAATTTACCTAATACCTTGCTCATTGCTTTATTCATCACCTTTCCTACAAGCCCATAGAAGCTAAGCACCACCATAGCTTCTCTAAAGTAACTGGTTTCATGAACATGTCTACACTATTATTTTGAGTGTGGACTTTTTCAAGAACCACTCCACCTTCATCAATAACATGTCTTACAAAATGGTATTTTACAAGAATTTGTTTTGTCTTACTATGATAAGTTGGATTCTTAGCCAAATGAATAGCACTTTGGCTATCACAGAAAAATTTTATAGTGTTCTGAACTTTCCTAACTCACCCAACAAACCTTTTAACCAGATTGTCTCTTTGCAAGCATGTGAAGCAGCTATATATTCTGCCTACGTAGTGGATAAATCAACAATATTATGAAGCTTTGACATCCAACTAATAGATCCACCTACAAGAGTAAAGACATAACCTGAAGTGGACCTCCTCTTGTCCAAGTCACCTGCAAAATCAGAATCAACATAGGGTTGGTGCAAGGTAATGATACCCAATTATGACACGTTAGTTGCAATGACATTTTGGAAAAACAGAAAATATTATCATTAAAATGAATTATTAGAGGTACCTACAAAACTTTTTTGGATTAGGTGTAAATAGATGAAATGTAGAAAAACGGATGACCTTCCAGAATATATAACTTTTATTTATGGAAAAGTGGTATAACCACCCCAAAATGTCATTATTCGAAGATTGGTATGTTATTTTTTTTCTCAAACATAATGCACATGTTTTTGTTGAGCCACCCATTTGCTATGTAAATTTTCAATTTACAAGAAAAAAAATATGTATAGGCGTAGGCAACCGAAGAATCTTGTGCGGGGCTATTTTTCCAAAATTTTAAAAGTCAATTTTATATATTTTTTAAATTACTGAAGTCAGTGAATCCCTAAAACGACATGGTCAAGTGTTGAGCCACCATATCATGGTCTAAAAATAATCAAAATACTTTTTTTTTAGGTTGTAGGTATTTTCGTGCTCTTGTGCGGGTTCTCTTCCGTTTTCGAAATAGGTAAGCCAATCAAAAGTTATAGGCCAAATAAACGACCTTTGTTTTTTACAAATTTGACATGAGTGCAGTTAAAAATGAATTAAAAACAGAAAACAACAACAGATCTATTGAAAAATTATATATTTAGAATCTACACACAGAGCTCGACAAGCATGTGCAATTTCATCTGCAGTGCACTCGTGGAGCTTATGTGGAACTAGTTGTGAAAAAATGAAAGTTACAGCATTTGATGTTTTTTGCCATAAATCGGGCATAAATCAGACCCAGCCTCAAGGTGCAATCCGAAGCTAATTCCAAGCCTGTAAGGGCGCCAAAAACAATTTGAATTCAGACACGCGTGCGCACAATTCAGACACGCGTGCGCGCAAATGCGCGCACGTGCAAATGCGCGCACGTGCAAATACACGCATGCGTGACTGACAACGCACACACGTAGGTGCGCACTCGCGTTGATAATAGCGTGCACGCGTCCGTGCACGTACACATTATTGTATGCCTTTGTATGGTTTGTTTAATTTCCTTTGTCAAGGGGATACATGAAGTTGATAAAGATGTGATGATGAAGAAGATGACGATGATGGATATGGTGATGAGGAAGGGGGAGATGACAATGATGTTGAAGATGTTGATGATGATGATGATGATGATGATGATGATGAGATGATGGTGATGATGATGAAGATTTTGATGATGATGACAATGGTGATGAAGATGACGATGAGGATGATGAGGATGATGGTGATGATGATGATGAGGATGAGGATGATGGTGATGAGGATGATGGTGATGAGGATGATGATCATGATGGTGATGAAGATGATGATGATGATGATGAATATGATCATCATCATCATCTTCATCTTCATCATCATCATCTTCATCATCATCATCTAATCATCATCATCATCATTACCATCACCATCATCATCAACATCTTCATCATCATTGTCATCTCCACCTTCCTCATCAACATCTCCACCATCGTCATCTTCTTCATCCTCACCATCTTCATCATCATCATCATCATCTTCATCACCATCGTCATCATAATCAACATCTTCATCTCCATCATCATCATCTTCTTCATCCTCATCACCATCATCATCATCATCTTCGTCATCATCATCATCGTCATCATCAACACCATCATCATCATCGTCCTTCTTCCTCCTCCTCATCATCGTCCTTCTTCATCATCATCATCAACATCTAGGTCATCATATTCATCATCAACATCTAGGTCATCATATTCATCATCAACGTCATCATCATCATTATCATCCTCATCATCACCATTAATGGTGATGATGATGAAGATGATGATGATGATGATGATGAGTACGATGATCATCATCATCTTCATCATCGTACTCATACTCATCATCATCCACCATCATCATCATCATCATCATCATCATCATCATCTTCGTCATCACCCTCTTCCTCATCATCATCATCAACAACATCTTTGTCTTCATCATCATCATCATCATCATCATCATCAATGATGATGATGACGATACGAAGATGAGGATGAGGATGATAAAGAAGATGGCGATGACGAGTATGATGAGGATGATGAAGATGACGATTATGATGACGAAGACAATTATCATCGTGACCATGATCATATGATGATGATGATGATGGTGAGGATGTTGAAGATGGCGATGAAGATGATGATGACGAATATGATGATTTTGATGATGATGATCATATTCGTCATCATCATCTTCATCATTGTACTCATATTCATCATCATCCACCACCATCATCATCATATCATCATCTGTTAGGAACCCATGTCTTTACTTTGTTAGTATATTGTTGTTGGACGCATATGCTTTGTAAGTCGTCCCGTAGTATTTGTTGATCCATAGTTTGTGTTATTGTTGTTGGCGCATATGATTTGTAAGTCGCCCATAGTTTTGTTGATCCATAGTTTGTACTGGCCCATGGCTTTGACTCATAGTATTGGCGCCTAGAATTAGCCCATGGCTTGTATTGACACATAGTATTGACCCATGGTATTGGCACCTAGACTTAGTATATAAGTGTGTGTTGAGGCCTATGAAAGCACCGTGAAGTTAATTGTATTGAGCTTGCTCAAAGGAGGTTGCCCCCTTGAAGTGGCCCGTGATCAATATAAAAGTGATTATGAGTTCTATTATTTCTAATATCTCGTGTATTTGAATTAATTAATTATTGCAGGTTCATCACATCTGGTATCAGAGCACTTTCTTGGGATCGTTGGGTGGAATTTCTGCCAAATTTTTTTTCACATCTGTTGCAAATTCGGATTTGGGGATAACCCCTATCCGCTTAACTGTGGGAAGTACTTGGGAATAAGCCCTAAAACTCATTGTGAGGAGTACCATAGGAACCCCAAAGTAGCTGGCCCATTGAGAGGACCTGTCAGCGAAACGGGCAACGACCCCTACCAGATTGACTAGTTCCCACCCGTGAGGTAAACCAAGAGCTGTCGTTTGTGGCAAAGCGGTTATCAGTTTTACCTGAACCGTGGAATGAGGGGTACTACCCCAATACGCAAGCCGTCAGACAACATTGGTGGCCGAGTGAATCCCATGAATTGTTAGGAAGCCGCACATACCTGGGGTCCATATCTATTTTTAGCTGAACTGTTTTCGATCACTTCCGCTCCAGATCCAGCCGTTTCAAATCTATTCTGAAAGTCGTTCCAGATCCAGTCACCATTTCAGATCCATCCATTTTCGATCTCTTCTGCGCCATTGCAGATCCATTCCGCGCCGCTATTCCCGATCCATTTCTGGAAAAAAAAACAAAAAAAAAAACAAACAAACTCTGTTTCTTGGCTATATCTCCCTTGTTTCAACTCTGTTTCTTGGCTATATCTCCCTTGTTTCAACTCTATTTTCCTTGAAACTTCACTGACATCCCTGCAATCCCATTCTGAATATTTCATTCCTGAAGACCCTATCCCAAATTCCACTTCCCAAGACCAGAAATCCCACATGTATATTTTTAGGGTTAAAAAAAATAAAATCTCGGCTATATCTCCCTTGTTTTAACTCCGTTTTCCCTGAAACTTCACTGACATCCCTGCAATCCCATTCTGCATATTTCATTCCTGAAGACCCTATCCCAAATTCCACTTCCCAAGACCAGAAATCCCACATTTGTCTATTTTTAGGGTTTGCCATAACTTCTTCAATTTTCACCCGATCGCCTTCAAATTTTACCACAGAGTTCCTTTTCTAATTCTGTTTCTTTGTCCCTCTCTACCAAATTTTCTCATTTTTTCACCTTGCTTCTGAAATCCCCCTTTTCTGCTTTACTATCCTTTCGACAGTGTCCAAAATCTAGTCAAACCCCAATTACCCATCAGATTTTTTCCCCAATCCAAATTTCCCTTTACTAAATCAGCTTCTGTTTGTGTTTTTCTACCCATTCCAAAAAAAAAAAAAAACCCTAGTTATGGTTGTCACCCAGGCAGGAGCACACACCATGGAGGAAGCACTTGCAGCCATCCAACCCAAACTCCAAGATCTGGATGAAAAAATTCTCAGCCTCTATCTTCAGCATTCATCCATGAACAATAACCGACAGCCAGAATCTTTTGCAGCCACCAGGTTCTCTTCTTCCAACAATTTTCATGGGCCAAAGCTTGATTTTTCTCGCTTCAATGGTACTGATCCGACTGGATGGATATAACAAACAGAACAATATTTTAGTATGCATAATACTTTTGATGTCTAGAAAGTTCCACTTGCATCTTTTCATTTGGAACAGGAAGCCCTTCAATGGTACCGTTGGTACATCAAAGCTCATCCCGAGCCAAACTGGACAGATTTTTGCCAACTCCTTTTGCCACGATTTGGTCCTAGTACTTTTGATGACTTCACAGGAGCACTCACTAAACTTCACCAAATGGGCACAGTGAGAGAGTATCAGACAGAATTTGAGAAACTGGCTAATCACACAGAAGGATTGTTTGATGAATTCTACAGGAGTTGTTTTATCAGTGGTCTCAAGGATGAAATCCGCTCAGAGGTCAAAATGTTCTATCCCAACACAATGATGGAAGTCCTATGGTTTCCTAGGTTGGCAGAGGACAAGATCGCAGCTCAACAATGCTCCAAACCCACCTTTGTTCCCTTCAGAAATATGGGTTCCCAACGACCTCCCATCACGCTTGCTCCTCAACCAACTCCTATCAAGCAATTGTCTGAAACAAAGATGTAGGCACGCCGAGAAAAAGGGCTTTGTTATAATTGTGATGAGAAATTCACTCGAGGACATAGATGTGTTCAACAAAAGCTCTATCTCTTGGATGTGGATTCTCCGCCTGCCTCAGAACTTGGTGAAGAAGCTACAGATACAGTAGATGATCAGGTCAACATTCAACACCCGCTTGTTGACACCCCATCTCAGGATGACCCACCCGAGATATCTCTCCATGTTGTAACTGGCGTCACCACCCCACACATAATGCGGGTCAGGGGATACTTCAAGAAGCTCCCTCTTACCATACTCATTGATTCTGGTAGCACTCATAACTTCATTAACCCTCAGATTGCCAAATAGGCTGATTGTGTTGTCCATCCTTGCTCCAACTTTGAAGTCATGGTTGCCAATGGGGGCACCTTACCGTGCAAGGGGAAGTGTCACAATGTTCGTATCTCTATGGAAGATTATAACCTACGCTCTGACATGTTTGCCTTGTCCTTAGGCGGATGTGATGTGGTTTTGGGCGTTCAATGGTTACGCACACTTGGCCCCATGTTATGGGATTTTGCTGAACTTTGGATGCAGTTTTCAGTCAATGGGACACAACACAAATTTATGGGATTACAACCAGGGTCTCTCCTCATCATCAATTCACATCGCCTGGAAAATATCCTTAAGAAGAATTCACATGGTGTCATTGCTCATCTCCATTCCCTTCAGATGCACCCACCAATGGTCTCCACTACTTCCTTAGATAGATATGCAGGTGTCTTTATTGCACTAGTGGGCTTACCGCCTTCACGAGACCTTTCCGGTAAGCATTTAGCCGCATCTACATCTCAGCAGGACATGATGGCTATTTTGCATACAGTACAGAAGTGGCAGCCCTCCCTATTGGGGAATTATTTCTGCATCAAGACTGATCTCCAGAGTCTGGAATCTTTCCTGGAACAACGGGTCTCCTCCCTAACACACCTGAAATGGGTTATCCAACTCATGGGTTATGACTATGCGACCAC